>JAWWMP010000167.1:18455263-18560938 GCA_035047865.1 Dendrocincla tyrannina
GGGAACTTGGGTGAAGGGGAAGGAGAATTTCACAGCAGAACCCTTCAATACAGTATCATGTCTGATTTTGATACAAATATCAATTACCTTCTAGAATAGAAGAAACACAATCCTAGGTTTTCAGAAACATCATCAACTACTATTCCTTGGAAACACCAAGACTGGGAGAAAAATTCAAAGGAATCCAAACTTTTTGCCTTCCTGAGCAGAGGTTCACACTCCAAAAAAAGCTTACTGGCAATGATACTGTAGTGGATACAGCACAGAAGAGATTGCAGAGCCAAGTAAACAACCTTTCAGTAGAACTGGTACATAATTCACACTACACCTCAGCATAACTAAAAATATAGGCAACAGTTTTCCACAAGAGGCCTCTGTGAACATTAAGGAGACAGTGGCCATGCAGATACCACAGACTTCTATTTCTATTCAGCTTCATCACAATACTATAAACTTAGCCTGGTGCATACCACAATTACTCTTGGTGGCAATGATGGCAGCTGCCCCGCCTTGGCTGCTTTGAGGAATGGTTATTTGGGAGGGAATAACACATCACTTTGCCTATCATAGGTACCAAAGATGTAGGAATCCTACTTTTCAGGGTGCTCATGAAAAAGATACGGCTAACAGGAGTCTCAGTCAGAGCAGACAGTTGTTGATATAGTGATACAGAGTAAACACCAGTTGTTTGGAAGGACCTATTGTTAGAGACAGTCATAGGCAGACTAGAAGGAAGAAGTAAGCCCAGAGGCTTGACTGAACAGTAGTGATGAATACACAGAAACAGCAAAGGAAAAATGTAGAGGTGCTGCCCAGCCATGCCTCCAGCACACAATAAAGAGCGGGGCTCAGCAGGCAGCTTGTCTCTGCAGTGTGATTTGATGGAAAGTACTGGGGCAGGAAGGAAGTAAGGCAAACAGGTGAACTATGCAAGGAAATTAGGTCACTCCAGCTCAAGGAACACTATAGAATAAAGGTATTCCTTTTCTTTTTAGTGACTCCATGCTGAAGTTATGATCACACAGTTATTACTAGACAAAAAAGTACATGTCAAAAACTGATATTAGTAGTTTACGTCTCTCTTCTCAGCAACTTAGGTCATTTCCAGTGGGATAGGGGGAAGGGGAAAATGTGCTTGGCATGAGACATGAATACAAACCTAAAAAGAATGGAATAGAAAAAGTCTTCTGAGAATCAAGCTTAAATGCTGGGGACCAAACTTCTGAACCCTCCTCTTCAGCTGTGGACACAAAAGAGCTTAGCCCAAATATACATATATATGTACAGTGAGTTCATTTTGTTTGGGTTTTTTTCTTCAAAAAAAAGAACACAATAATATTCCTGAAAGTAGTTTACCTTTCCCTCTGGAGGCTACTTCCATCACCAGTTTCTGCCGCCTGTCCTTATTCCACTCACTTGTACAGAAACCACACAGTGCAATTTGCCTGGTGTGTCTATATCCCACGGTTCCTGTTCTTTCTTTATATCCGTAGCCAAACCTATGTTTTTATTCAGCTTCCCCTGAGAATTTTGTTTTTCCATACTAAACCCTTCTGCAGTCTCTGTCACGGGAGTATGTCTGGAGTACAATCAGAGAAAGAAAAACATGAGAAAAAAGTAATTTTGCCTCTCTCTTTGGTACCCTTTTCCCTGATCTCTTTATAGAGATACTAGCAAAGCTCCAGTGCACATTGGGAATTTCCCTATTGACTCCAAACATCTTTCAGTACATCAGTGGTAATTCTTAGCTACATTCTTAGCTACACTTTCCTTAAGTCCTTTCTTCTTTCAGTAACTTGTGTGGATTGCCATACGGACCCAAAATGTGCTTGGGACTCCACAGCAGCTATACAGCCACCAAAATGGCTCCAGCTGGCCTGAAGAAGGCCAGCTCAGAGACCCCACACCAGTGCATAGATGCCATACTTTTTTGGTAAAGGAGGACAGAAGCTGCAGATTTATCCCAACTGCTATAGAAGACTGTGAATAGAGTAATCCCTTTGCTTTACTTTATAAGGGAAAACAACTTCTGAGACGTGCATGGAGACCTTCCTGCCTGCATCCAATTGGCTGTTTAGGAATGAGGCTCTGCTAAATATGTCTCTGGTTACTTTTTATTTGGGGATTCCTTTCATCTTCGTAACATTAGCAGAATCTCTAAATGTTTTGGTTTGTCTGGCTTCAGGCCCTCTCCTCTATCTCATTGATAGTCTTTACACTTCCCCACCCCCTCACATGCATCCCCGTTTTGAAAAGAGACAGGAATAAATAAATAAGCTTTAGGGAGCAGAAAGTCGCTCTAATAACCTGATTCATTGCAGCTGTCACACAGTATGCATCTGTAAAGTGTCAGACTAACCATAAACTGTCAAACACATAGATTAGCTTTCTGTGTGATTGCCAGGCTGTTGCACTGATCTCTAAGAACTATGACAAAATTGCTCTAATAATTCTCAAATACAGCGGTTTTCAACCTACAAAGTTTAGAAAATAGTTTTGCCACTGCTGTTCAAGAGCGAGAGAAGCCAGTGTTTGCCTCCTAGGCCTCTGGAGCATGGTGATGAAGAATGCTAATTGACAACCTTCCTTCATCTTCTTGACAAGGTCTCTTCCTCCACGGTAATGTGGTAGTTATCCTTCATTCAAAATCAAAGGAACACACTCAAAGTAAAAATGAGATAATGGCTCTCTAGTAATTCCTTCTTAGATAAACAAAAAGAACATAAGTACAAGTCCTGCTGTGCCAGGTTGACACCCATATAGCTCAGTATCCTGTCTCTGAGATTTCCTGATAGCAGATGCTTAGGAAAGAAATAGGACTTCTACAGTGGTAATTTTCTTCCTATAGCCTTTCTCCTTTCTATGTGCAGCAGAGAATTTCTTGAGACAGGAGTTTTTACTCATGTCCTCATCCATCATACATGCAGACAGATTTTTCCTCTGTAAATGTGCCTAGTTTAAACACATAGTTTTGAAAGCCATTCATGATGTTTTTGTTTGTTTTTTTGTTGTTGCTGTTGTTTGGGGGGCGGTTTTTGGTAGAAATAAGCTCTACGTTTTGTCTGCAAGGCATCACCCGTGCTCACAGCCCAGCCATTAGAAAAAAACCATCAAATATATCAGGAGCATAGTCAAAGGAACACTGTTTATACCAACGGCAGCAAATCCACCAGAGACCCTGGATAAACCCTCAGGCAACTGGCCAAGCCCAAGCCCTTGCCCCAGTGACACAAACTATCAGCAGCACCTCATAGCTTGTTCACAGTTCATGATGATGTATCTGTTCAAAATTATGATGTAGATAAGGCCTCACAATAATGTTACATTGGCACATCTCCCAAGAATTAGAGGGAACAGATTCCCCTAGGCAATTATCAGAACCTCTCCAGTCTAAACTTGCCAAAATGTAAATGAAATCTTCCCACCGTGGAAGACAAGTCCTAAGGAAGTCAGACCTACATGAAGTGTGCACGGGACAGGCAGAGGACAGGGGTCCTTCCTGCACAATGACTTCCAAGCTCCCCAACCAACACACTCCCACGCTCACAACAAGTAGACCCCTTCCCACTACATTTTTGCAAATGGTTTTCCTTTTACTGTCTCACCAAGAGCAAGATTTCAAGGTGAGCTTGCACAATATAAGAAATCAGATGGTTCCCATGAGAAAAATTTGCTGGAAGCGAGTTTCATGAAACTATTACTTACCGATTAAACCTGTGGGCTCTGCATGCCTAATTATATCACAAAGCCTCACAACCTCACTGTCTGTATCAGCCAGTTTGTCTGGCCCTCCAGCAAACCATAAGGAAAAGGACCTCTGCAAGGTCCTTTCTTTCACTAGTAAATTTGATAATTTGCTGTAGTGCCAAAGTTTTGCTTTTTGTGATCCATATGTCTTCTCTGCCCATAGGCTCTGCATGATGACAAACTGCGGAGTCAATCTCACCACAAATGTCACCAAGCCAGTACCTGTCTCTCCCAAGACTCCATCTTTGGTCTCCAGCCCCTTTTTCCTGGCACCTGGGCTTGGAGCACTTGAAGCAGTTAGGTGTTGCTGCTGGGCAGGACAAGGAGACATGGCCCTGCTGCAACTTCCTCATCTTCTCTATGAGTCATTCTGCACAACCTACAAACAACTGAGAGCACAGCTGAACTATTTATTTTTTTTAAATCTACACAAGAACCACTGCATCACAGTGAAGGAACAAGCATTACACAGCAATAAACCGAATAGCATACAAAATACACAAGAGGAAATCTACCGCCTGTGTGACTAGAGTGAACATATACTTTTAAAATACCTTAGGACAAAAAAAAGAAACGTACCTTTGGAATCGGCATGCCATTATATGAAAGTATATGCTGTTATGTGCAAGAGTAAAAAACAATGTGGCAAATGCAAACATATTTAATATATGTGCATTTTCTGTACTAGGAAGAAAAAAAAAAAGGCCAGAAATCAATTCAAAGGATTGCAAAACTGTTTGTGTCCTTTTTAAAATTTCAACTCCACTGCAAGAGGGTGGTAAAAGAGCATGCACATTGGGCATGCACATTGCAGCAGGTATGAATAGCCTGCATCCACACAGGTGTTCCAAGGAACAGGCCAAAGTGCCTCCAGAACAATTAACAACTTGTTTCCATTAGTCCTTAAAAATGTTTGAGGGGTTTTCCCCAGGAAGAAAGGCAGTTTAACAAAAATTTCAGGCATGTAATGTCAAGAAGTAGTTAAATACAAACTTGCCAGATGAACACACCACTCTAAGTCAACTTATCACAGCTGCCAATACAGAATTCAAATAATAAAAACTAAAAGGAGATAATAAACATTGATGCATAAGGCTTTGTAAAAATGACTTCTAACAAAACTTTTAAAGAGGAATATTATAAACACAGTTGTAAATGCTCTCTAAAGCCTTTTATATTCTAAAGCATGAAATAATTAGAAATAAAGCAAATGCAGATCCAACATATGCAGAGTAGCAAGAGAACTGCCTCTGAAACTGAAGGACAGCAGCACAGGCAAATCACTGCAGTGGGTGCGAGTCTGTGGGACATTCCCTAGCCACTGGCTATTCACCTTAATGCCTTTATCAGTGTTTTGAACAATAGCTTAAGTTACAGAAAGATGTCACAGATAAAAAGTGTGTGAGGATGTATGTGTTTTTATAACTTGCTACAACCTACATTATAGATCTAAGATAAAACGGAGTCCTCCTCATCAATATTGTTTATAACATGAAGCCTTGAGAAGACTCTTTGCATCTCTGACCTGTTCAGAAGAATCCCTACCCTTTCTTCTTCCCATGAAACTTTTGCTGAATGTCACTTTGGTTGATGAAAACAAGGTGCAGACAAACACCTGGCAAAAGTGGTGCCTAATTCACTGCAGCTTGCGGGAAGGACAGGTTTTCACTGTTGGTCTCTGCCTCATGTGCAGTGTCAACCTGCCTTTATCACACCTTCCTGCATGCATCCTGGCTCTGTTTGGGCCTGGAAGCCCCTCCTGTTATCTAGCCAGGAGGAACTTAGCACACAGCTATTACTCATGCCCTAGCATATTCAGTTCATAAACCACTCCCCAAACAATGCTAAAGCCCCACAAGAAAACTGAAGCAGGCAAGTTTTTGGTCCTTAATTTGCAGATGCATCTTAGTTATATAAGAGTTTCTTCATCCTCCTTCTTATAGGCAGTTTTAAAACCTATGGAAAAGTAAAGATAACATGCTGTTTTTATTTAATAATTTGGTTGGTTTTCTGAAAGTGTACCAGCGTTTTCCAGTCAAACTCAGTGTTTTCTTTTCCTCTTCCACTAAATATGTTTTACATTCCCAGCTTTAACTTTTTGCTGAAATTCTCTTTCAGGCCAAAGTTTTGTGCTTTTCATTTTATGACTGTAAGGAAGACTTAGATACACAATTCTGAAACAAATATAACCATCTTTCAGATATACAGAAAAACTCATAATTCTGCAAAGTTCTTCCTCATTCTAGCTCATTTCAAGATCAGTTATTGTACCATTGGTCTCATGGGGGATGAAAACTGTCAGGACTCAGGTCTAACTCGATTGCTTTTTGATCCATTTTTTGACCAGGATAAGAACACATATACTGTCCTGTATTGCACGCACCCATATAGTGTTCCCAGGAACTGGTACAGATACCACTCTACATTCCACAGACAAAAGGCTAACATCTCCCTGATTACGCTGCAGTTTTAGGGACTTCAAGAATATTCCAAGTACCTTCAGGTAGGAAATGCTAAAGCTTGTTGATTCATGTTCTATTCTTCTTGCAAGTCAGTAACAGCACAAAAAAAAGGTCTCAGAATTATAGTTTCTACTATGTTATCAGTCCTGTAAGTACTTCCTGAGTTTCTCTCTCTTTCAGTTCCTTGCTAGTAAATTGTTGAAAAGATATAGTAATTCCTTTCACTGCTGCAAGAAACTATTGTCCAAGGACCTTGAAAATGCCTGGATAGTTTGCACATCAGGATACCAGAACAACACAACTCTTCCAGCTTCTTAATTAGAGCCTATTACTTACTGCATTCTATTTAGCTGTCTCCAGAAATTAATTTACAAGGTCAAATGCCTGGACCTCTTCAATATGATATAAATCATCTCCCTGCATGATGATTAGCCTGTGCTACACAGCATGAACACATTGTTTAATACGAGGAGAAAATTATCCAATTAGCAGATCTTCAGCATAAGCACATCCCCCTTTCTGAGTAGCATTTAAATAAAACAGTGTTGCTATAGTATTTTATTGCATTAAAAACTGAGTGCCACTTGCATTGCAAATTGCCAAGCCTGCTCAGAAAATGGGCTGGGAGGAACAGGCAACAACCACACTTGTGAAAAAGGGCTAACCTCTGTGTTCTTTTGTTCTGCATGCACAATACAAGGTACTGTTTACAAGAGGGCTAAACCTTCCCCATTGCCTTGATTTTCGTAACTTACAGTTATTCTTCTGTAAACTGTTTTTGTCAGATCCTGGTCTTCAGGTAGGGCTCCTGAAAAGAAAACCTGTGGTTTGTAGCAGGTCACTCAGGAATAGTGAAGCAATATCAAGGAACAAGCTCCACTTATCAACAGCCTTTCACTGCACCAAACTGAGACACTTCAGGCTCTGCCATGTGCAGGGCAGACTGGGCTGCCCTTTCAGGGGGCTGATAGAGAAGAGTTTGGTGGCCAGCCCAGCCTCCTAAAAAGAGCAGAGTCCCCAGATATTGATACAACGTATCTTTACATATGCTTTATGCGTGTGTAGTGATGACAACATCAAAATTACCATTGGTCTCCGGTAAAATCATGGCTCGCTGAAGTGATGAAATGAAAGCTGAGAATTTGGTTCAAACCTTCTACTTCAAGAAAGTAAGACAATTTCCCTACACCGTTACAGCAAATGGATGTGAGTCTCTCTTCATTTCTCACATGAAATTGAGGAACTGCTCCCCTCTCAGCTGGTTACCTTCAGGCAGGGAGGTTTCTGAGCATTCCTGAGCTGGAAGAAATGCATGGAAAAACCTGTGGCTGTTAAAGGTGTGGTCTACACTGACTCTCCTGCCTGTCCCAGGGAACCAAAAATGCACATTCTGCTGTCCATCCCTCTTCAGTCTCTCATTAGCCTCCCTTTCCTGCATCTGAGCTGGCTGACAGCAGGAGAGGCAGCTACTGTGCAGCGTGGAAAGGATGCCTCTTCTAAAATACTTAGCTTCAAAGAAGTATTAGAGAAATGATTCAGCTGAAAAATATTACTAACATCTTCTCTGGGAATTTAGCAGACTGCTTCAGACAGCAAACATGAATGTATCCCTTCTTGTTATGATCACCCTTAGAGATGCACAGCTTTCTAAGCCCATCACTTAATTGCTGATGAGAACCACCAACAGAAAACAATCAACTGAATCTCAGCAGAAATATGAATCAGTCTGTACTATACAATCATTTGCTACAGCTCTTAAAAGCTTACTAGACAGTGAGCTGTGCAGCAGAACAGAGAAGATATGACTCACTCCTGTAGCTGCATAAGCTACCCAGGCCTCTCTTCTGTTTGTGCAGATGTGTGGTAGAAGTGGGTAAGTAGGTGAAGGTAGGGAACAGTGACTAGCCCTCCCACCTCCAGACTTTGTTCCTACACAAAAGCCCCTCTCTGCGAGGATTTAGCTGTTAGACATCTACCTGAAGCACAAGTCCTGGTTAAAAGCACACAGCAGTGCCCAGGAGAAAAACATTCAGAGCAAGATCATTGCATCCTGTTCTCGCTCTGAAGACCATTTGATCTCACAGATGATGCTGAACTGCATCTGAGATGTCAGTGGGAGGGATAAAACTTTTCACACCACTGTCATGTCCCTGCTGCCCCCAAAAATTTCAAAGGTTAAGTGATATCAAAAGAAACCAAAACAAGAGTGTTTGCAGTCTCAGTCACAAGGCATTGCTTTATCTAAGCATGTTAGTTTCACTCATCTGTTGATATTCCAGATAGATAAGCATGACAGAGCAAAGCAAGGGACCTGAATCCCAAAGACATAAGACTTCTTACAATCTCAGAAACTACAGCATGATAAGATCCTTTGAAAAGTTTCCTTTAGCTTCTTGTTCCCACTATGTTTAATAAAATTAGTCTTAGTTTACTTTAAAATTATAATGAAAACTGTTTTCCTTGAAGGGTAGTTATTTGGATGTCACTTACTTAACATCAGAAATAAAGTCATCTGGTGCACCTGTTACTGCTACCTTCAGATTAGAGGTTAAAAGCAGAACTAAAGATCTCCTTTTAGTCACATTTACCTTTTAACTCCAGACATTTCTCTACAGATTTTTCCTCTCTCATTCTTGGTACAAGGATTCGGTCTTGATTTTAACTCACAGATGCAGGAAACTCACAAATTAAACCAACAGTGCTCTATCCAGGCAGTGCCTGAAGGTTTGGATACTTCCTCATCCCTGGAGAATATCTAGCATCCCTAGCACATTATCTCAAAAGCCTTTACAGCTCATCTGTTACACATTTGACAGCTAGCATTTGCTGTACATCAAGCTTTGAAAGTATAAAGCATAATCTTAGTAACAGCATCTTCAAAAAACAACTAAGACCAATTAGCTTGAAAAAAAAAGAAAAGAGCACCAGCCAGTCCCTGAAACTAAGCCGCCTGCTGCAAGATTTGGGTGGAGACAGAGCTCTGCAAAACAATTAAAAGGGGTGCACTTACAATCTATCAAGTCACAAAGTCAAATTTTAAGTGAGCCCATGTGATGTGAAAAACACTTGCTAAATAATGCAGCATTCATATCTCAGCACTCTCTGGTACAGTGTACACACAGAGGACTGAGACAGGATGCTCCCATGGCTAAAATAAAGTCAATAATCAACCCTAGGATAGAAGCACATCTACATTTATGGTAAGGTTATAGTGATTGGCTGTAGGAGCCACCAGGCATCCAGCCAATTTGCTTTTCCAGTCTAAGGAAATGCTCAGTTTGTTTGAAAAATGGTTTGTTTTTTTTTTTTTTTCCTTGCTGTGAAGAATGCATTGACATCATCATACTGGGTCTGTTGAACAAAAGCATGGATCCAGGGTTGTGTCAGAAAGTTGAATTATAAGAAAAAGGACATATGTCTGTTTCAGCTTTCTTTAAGAGGGACAGGGACTATGCCCAGTTCTCCCTTATCATCTTCTCCAGAGAAGAAGTGCTAAAGGAGAAAAGTGCTACAAGTTTCAGTTTCCACTTTGTTTTGTTCTAGTTTTTTAGGGGGGGTGGTGGTGGGTTTGTTTGGTTGGGGTTTTTTATCCACTCTGTTTTCTTACTAGTGTGGGTTTTTTTACAATAAATGCTAGCATCTATGGCTCCACAGGTAGGTATATTAGGCCTATATTATTTCTAAAAGAAATATGCTGCATGTCAGAACTTCCTGATGTGATTTGATGTAACACCATGCAGCACCCTCATGAAAAAACACATAGGCTCTCCATAAACGTCTCTGCTCATATCCTGCTTTTCCCACTTCTATGCTGTCATATCAGCTTCTCCACACACAGAACCGGGGGTTTGGCCCACCACATCATCTGATCAAGAATCTTTCACTATACCACAAACCCAGGTGATTCTAAGTACTAGGAAAAAAGGGAGGAGGGTAATCTCTGACTACGGTCAGAATCTGGCCATACCACACTGCAACAAAGCAGCCACTGTAAAGTGGCTACAGACCTTTTCTGGTACAGCTGGTGGGTGGAGGAAGGTTGCTGTTTTAATGTTTTGTAGAAGATTTGGAAAACATTAAAATCCTCATAACATTGTACTGAGTAAGGGCTGATTATTTAAGGACTAATGCCGCTCTGATCACTTCTCAATAGTGTAGGCTGATGGTTGTGATGAGAGTCACATAAAAGAGGTTTGAATCAAGGATGAAAGAGATGTGATGAAGCTGCACGAGTAATGCTCACTCTAGGACTTGAACAAAAAGTTAGAATTAGGTTGGTTGTTCTGAACATACATGATGGAGGGGAGAGACAAAACAGAAAAGCAGAATAAATGAAAAGGCAGACAAAGTGAAACAAACAAATAAAACCAAAAACTTTGGGTCCTACTACTGTTTGAGGTTTATCCCCCTTCCCTTTAAGTTTCAGGGTATTTACAAAACATGAATCATGTAACAAAATGTATCATTTTAAATATCTCTAAAACATCTATTCTGCATTCTCTCCTATTTTGCTTCCTTTCCAGCCAAATCAAATTACCCAAATACAAAACTTGTGTACTATTATCCACATTTTAAGGCAAACTTACTATCTACTTAAAGACAGGGGAATAAGTCAATACATACAAGAAAAGAAAATGCAGTTAACAGGAAAACAAATATAGTGGAGAGTTCTTGGCAGCTCACACATTTATTATATTAAGGTATCTCAGCGTAAGTCTTCTGTTCAATAACCTCCTAATGTGTATTTTAGTTCAAAGGAGAATTTATGCTTGATGGAACTACTTTGGTTCAGTTATACTACATTAATGTAATTGCCCAATCTTAGTACAAAAGAACTGCTAAAAACTTATGAATATGCAAAACCAAGTCTAAATGAAACATTTAAAAAAAATTATTAAAAATCTGCAACAATTTAACAGAGAAACAAGTAGTAGACAGCAAGTCAGATTTGCAGTAGACAGCAACTGGATTCCTCCCTAGTTATTTTCCTTCTGGAATATAAATATGGATTCAACATTTTGAGGTGAGACCAATACAAAGCATAGGGCTCTGGGTCTTCAATTATATTTTATTGCAGCTTGACAAATTTTTATTCACCTGGAGAGACTAGTCAACCTTTTCAAAAACTTAGCAATTCATAATATCAGAGTCAGTTTCTCTAGGTGTAAGTAGGTTTCTGGAGAGAAAAGAAAATGTTTGATGCCAGTTAAGGCAGGCATACAGATCTCAACTCAGAAACTCTAAAAGCTAGAATACTGCAATTATGTGTGTCCAGAATTATCCCTTGGGTGTTTTTGCAGCTATCTGGAACAGAATTTCCTATGACCGGTGTACATACACAGAACAACAATAACAAGGAAAAAAAAAAGAAAACAACAAACCACTGAAAAGAAAAAGAAACCTTGCATTTTTAAGGTGGAATTGCAAGAGCTAAGAAGTGTGTGTTAACAGGTCCTCGGGTTGGATCTCATCCCAGACTGGTCCCTCTTCACGCGTTAGGAGAGGCTCAAGGCCATCTGCTGGCAAGAAAAATACCTCAGCGTCTGCAGTGCTTAGCGTGCCTCTGCTGACACATGAATTAAGCTTTAGACGAAAGTTGAGATGTGGAGTAAAGAAAAATCAAAGCTACAACTTTTACCAGCCAAAAAAACACCACAACAAAAGAAACCTGCTGCAACCCAAGAAACAGAGAAGAGAGGAAAACACTGACCTTCTAATGCTCACTGATAGCAGCTCAGGATAGTCAAACAACAAACAAAAAAAACCCTCCAAACACCTTTCTCTCTCTTCACTATATATATATAAACCCCTCAAATAAGTACACTACTAACGGCGCAAGGTAGAATGCAAGCCACATGCAGACACTGTTGTTTTGACATGAATGTGGTGGCTTCTCAAATGTGCCTTAAGCCTCCCTACCAAGAAAAAAAACACTCCACCGCAAAACAGCTACAGGCACACAGTCATCACACCCCCGGGGTGATGCAAACCACATGCACCTGAGAGACATTAGCTACATTAGCAGAACATACTGGATAATTAGGGCAAGAGATCATCGAGGTGTTACCTAACGCTAAGCAATGCCTGCTGAGGGCCCAGTCACATACGGTTTTGATTTTAGGACAAAACACAGTCCCCCGAGTGACGAATTTGGAAACAATTTTAGCAAGCTTTCTGCTGCAGCAACCATTCAGATCCGGGCAACGTTGCTTGCAGTCCCTGCTTCCGCTAAAAGTAGCAACCTCAAGTACACGCTGATTTGGGTTTGTCCAGCAAGAACTACGGACATGTAACCAAGCCACTGCACCCAAGAGAGATGCCTCTTATTCCTTATATTCCATACTGCCACTGGGGAGGCAAAAAGGTCATTGTTCAAGGATATTCCAAAGGCAGCATCTCTAAAAATGTGTCAGAAGGACATTTCAGTTTATCCGGAAGTGGTTAAAAAGCCTGAAACATTTAAAACAGCAGCTATTTTTTGGTGATGTTATGAACCCAGCTTATCTGTATGGCAGCTAAGAGCCACACCAGCAGAAAAGCTGAAGAGCTTCTGAAAATCTGAGTCATAAACCACTGAAAAATGGTGTTTAAAATGAAAACGCCAGCTCGGTTACAACCATGTCTTCCCAAGGCAACAGCATCATGTCAAAACCTGAAAGATAAAACACATATCGATAACTAACACTGGCACGTTATTTCTAGCTCTGCAAAGGAGGCCAGACTACCAGCATTTCAAAGCACTGAAAGCTTGCAGGGAAAACACAAATGACTAGAAATAGCTACAAAATGTTACAGGCTTGAGCAATCCTTTCAACAGGACCGCAAAGGACAGTGTCTTCTGCTGCAGGAAGTTTAGCTTGTTCTGAGTGACTGCTCCACCACTACCGATTCGGGACTCCGGTCCCAAGCCTGTCCTTATCAATCCTCCAAAAGCGGAGTGCCTGCCCTCTGTGAGGAGGATATTGCTCCTCCCAGCAACCAGGACACGAAGTCATTTCCTCATTCCCAGTCCAAAATCCACTGGCCTCGTGATCTCGGGGCCGTGCTTGGCATTCACAAGCTGCCGAGTGGGTGTCCCGGACGGAACAGCGGCGGAGAGCGCGGAGCCCGGCATAGCCAAGAGGACCCGCCGTGTCACCGCGGGCTGTGCCGGGCCGTGCCGTGCCGTGCCGTGCCGGGGGGGACCCTGCCCGGGCCGGGCTCCCCGCGCCGGGCAGCAGGGGCAGCGCTCCGCACCAGGCGCTCCGCACCGCCCAGCCCCGCGGCTGCCAGCATGGGAGGAGCCGGCCGGGCAGGGCGGGCTGCCGTGCCGGCACCGGCGAACTTCCCTTTGCCGGAAGGTGCGGGACAGCGCTGGGCAGCGGCGGAATGGCCCGGGGGCTCCTTGCCCTGCTCCTCGTAAGTGTGCGCCGAGCGGGGCGGGGTGGGCAGGGCTGCGCGGCACCATCCCCATCCCCATCCCCATCCCCGGCCGGGACGGGGGGCCGGGCGACCAGCGCTGCCCGGGTATTGATCGCCGCCCGCCGCCACGGGCTTCTCGGCGAGACTGCAGCCCACTGGTGGCGGTGAGGTTTGAAAGAGAACCCCCTCTCCACACACACATTTCCAAGTTCAGACACTTCATGATTTTACAGCCACTTCTGAGAGTGAGGGGTGAAGGGAAGTGGGTGTTGTGGAGACGCGGGCGGAAGAAAAGGGGGATGGATGCAGGTAGCTGTCAGGGACAGCGGGTCGTGTGCTGAAGGGGGGTGAACCCAGGGGCAGCTATCCCTGGCCTCGGTCCGTCCTGTGCGGAGATGCCGGCGGGGCTGAGCCGGTCCTCACCTCCAGCACGGAGAGACCGGCACCTGCCCGGGCTGGCACCACCGTGATGGGAGCGGACGGGCACTGCGCGTCGGGGCATCCCTAACACGCCGAGCTGGTAAAGCAGCATAACAGCAAACACCACAGTGAGCCAGGAAAAGCGAGAGGAATAGTCCAAGCCTGGCAACATGGTGTGCAGCGTTTACTGGCAGCAGTGGGGCAGGGCCTTCTCGTCTTGCCTGAATCCTCCCCTGTGCACAATGTGTGTCCCTGCAGCTTCAGAGCTTCGGTCTCGTGTCTCACTCTCATTGGTAAAGTCACCTTGACGAACCATTTTGACCTTTGACCATTTTGAAGGGCTGCTGTCAACAGGAAAGGCAAGGGCGAGTGACAGTGCCCAGCACAGGGATCTCCACTGGTACAGGTGCATTCGGCCAAAGAGCTGTAGTGGCAGCAAGCTCCAGGGCAGACCTAGGGACACAAGGATGCTCTGGCTTGGGCTGTGCTCGGGTAGAGCTGCCCTGAGGCAACCCTGCTCCCAGAGGTGGGTTAGCAGGGATGAGGCAGGAGACAGAGAGCGCTGCTGCACAGCAGAGCCACCACCTGCCTGGAAATGTGGATACAGTATACATTGCTTCGCCGACCCCAATTCTCACCTGTTTCAGAGACAATTCACTGGAGCTGCCATTCAAAGTCTCTTCACAGTGTGGTTACAATGGTAGTGAACGCAGTTTACATTGCGGTTTGTCAGGTTAAAACCAAGTCAATGTATAAACCACTCAGATTCTGATCTGATTTACTATATAACAGGTAGTAAACTAAAGGGTTTCAGAGAGTTCTATCCATGCTCCTGCACAAACCACCAGAGCATAGTTAAATACAAAGAAGAATTTTCATCTGCTAGCAGAACTGTATGTTATCTGTTCCTCTATAGAAGCAGCAAACTACTGGCAGAAATACCAGTCTGGCTTGCTGTGTTGCAACTATCCAGAATATATATTAAGATTAAAAGTACTTTCTATCTTACCACACTGCTCCCAGAGAATATATTGCTTATATTCTTATTTTCCAATTGTTTCCATATTTCAGTACCCCTTAGAAAGACCATAACACTCCTAACATACTTTCTACTTTTAAAAAATAATTTTTGTGTAGGTTTTTTTCTTTTCTATTTTTTTTTTTTATTTTTACTTAGCATGTTGTTCCACTACTTATAAATCAGTAAACCTGGTCAGAGTTTGGCATATTGTTTTGGTTAAAGCAGAACATGAGAGCAGTTTGTTGAATGAGACCTCAGTTGTGCAAGGAGCTCTATGCTGCACTAAAGTTGCAGTGATAATCATGCAAAAATAGCAACCGTCAGTCATAAAACTACATGCTACTCAGAGACACTCTAAAGGCACAGGCCATCTGAAGAGAGTTGTGTGCTATGTAAATATTTTATCTGTAATATTTTTATCTGATAAGACTAGAGAGCAGGCAATTTTCGGGAAATTCAGAAGACATACCTTTGAAAACAGGACTCCTACATCATTGTGCTGATCCTTCTTTCTCATTTAACAGGAAACTAATATATGCATTTATATGTACATGCATAAACAGCCATAAAATGATGGGATGACCCAAGATTCAAGTGAAAAGTGTAAGGGCCGCAGTTAGGGAACATGTCTGTGCATGTTTCCAACACCTAACTGCCTTTATCTTTGCAGTAACTCACTGAACAAAGTCACAATAAGAAAACCATATTGTTTACAGACGGGAAAGGGGAAGACTTGCTAAATTTCTATGCTGTCCAGCTCCTTTTCATCCTTAACCACAACATCAAAGTGAGGTGAGAGCTGTTAACATCACTTCAACTCTCCCAAACTGTATTTACTAGATGTTCAATAGTACAGTCTTCCTGAAAAACAAAATTAAAAACCAAAACCCAACAAAATAACCAAACATCCAATACCCAAAGTATTTGCTGTAATTTGCATGTGACTCAGCTCCGATGTGAAATAGAAATGGATTGAATTTGGACAGGGACTATTTTAAGAAGCTGGACAGTAGCTGAGGCCTCTTGCTTTCACAGGCATTGAACACGTGCATCTTCGTTGAAATTTAAGAAGCTAGGATGCTTCTAGTTGTGGGGAAATACCAACTCCAATTGCTGGGCTCCAGAAAATGGGTCTGGATTCTTTTTGTCCTTCTCATAAAAGATTTTAGAATGCGAAATACTATTTTTAGACGTTATAAAATGTCTTTGAGTGACATTATTCTTTGAAAAAGCCATCCTGACAGAGTTAACAGAAGGGAGATTAATTACAGAGAAAAGTGTATTAAAATGGAGCTAACTCTAGCAACCCAACTTCCACTAGGCAAAAAAAGCAAGAAAAATCCCCCCTCCTCCATTTTTAACACTTAAAAAGCCCCTGATGAACTCATGCACTTTGCTCCATGTAACAAATGTGGAGTGGAAAAAAAAAAGGCCACCAAGTTCTGAAGGCATCAGCCTTCTCATTCATCAGCATCTATGGATTAGAAATGGGAGAAATGGTTTCCTAAAAATAAAATGTGTTATAAAGATAACAGGAGAAAGCAGAGACAATTGTTTTCTCTGGGTTAACATTGTAAAGTTTTAAAAAGTCCTGTATGCAAATTATACATTCACGCATTTTGAAAGATGACATTACATGCCTATAAGCTCTGTCTGCAGAAGCTTTTCAGTTGGAGTAGATTGACATGTTATGAAGAATCCTCTGGTGAAAGAAAGACTTGGAGGCCTGAAAATCCCAAAATGACATGAGTTATTCAAAGAAACTCAAGTTCTTGTCACTCTGCCCTCTGAACGTAGATGAAAACAGGTTTATAAGTCTTCTTATAAAAGTCTCCAGTACCTGTTGGTGAAAGCCTTTTGGAGGACTCAGTTACAATGAAGGAGTGGGAGCAGATAGAAAACTCTCTTTATTGCCTAGGCAATGCAAACAGAGAGAAACCAGAAAATTTGGGCTCGTGTGGTAATTTTTATGGATTCTTCTAAGGTTAGATGTCTCTGGCTGACAGATCTTCTTCTCACTGACTGCTTAGTTCAATCTAAGTCTTCAGTTTAGATATGAAAACGACTTTTCTTTTTTTTTTTTTTTTTAGGTGAAGTTGAGAGAGTTAAAAGAGAGCCTTTGTGAGTCATTTTAGGCCGGGAACATACAGCTGTTGCTTGAGTGTACAGATCATAAAAAAGCACCTATCATCCCTGCCTGTATAAAAGTCCCTAAAGTGCTCCCTTTCTGATATTAGTGTTACTGCTCAGTGACAACAAGAAAAGCAACTAAGGTGTGTACAGGAAGCTAAATGACTATTGGCTCCTTTTCTTATTTTTAAAAGATACACCAAAATTTTTATATAGCAAATGGCTTGCCGTTAAGTGAGTGCAAGTCCAGGAGGAGAAAAAAAGTTTGAAAAAATTAGGGTGTTGCTTTGAAAAAAAAATCTTCACGGTTTTATCAGTATTCCTTCTACAGGAAGGTGTTGTAAGACATCTCTGTGAGCAGAACCAATGTAGGTGTATGGTGCTGTTTAAGTGTCAGATTCTGAGAAGTGACCACCCCACTTCTTGTAAGTGCACCAGGAAGTTCATGTCTGTGAGCAAGAGTGGGGGGCTTCCATCTAAAAGTGTTACGATTCTGGAGCCCCTCACTGTACCAGCATAGCTCCCTTGTATAAAAGCATAAACAAGAGGCAGAGAAGTTTGTTTGTGTGAGGTGTGTCTTTGTACACACCGTGTTTGCAGGCATTTGGTAAACACACCAAAAAAATCAACTAAGTTTTGCTAATACTAGTAATTTAGAAAGATGTTTCCTTCTTTCATTATATCCAATTTTCTTCATGACTCTTTGGATATTTTCTTCACACTGCTTTAAGGAAAGCCAAACCAGAACGGTCGTACATCCCTGCAACATTTTAGTAATTATTTTTTAATTGCACTTTCTAACCCTGTATTTAGTAAGGCAACTCTCCCAGCCAAAAGGTAAACAAATCACACTAGTTTGACAACCATTTGAAAGCTTCTGTTAAAGCTTTACATTGACTTTAACCTTTTAACATCATTACACTGGGATTCAAAGAAGAGTTCCCTGAAAGCTTTGACAGCAAAGGAAGAGAGAACATTGCTCAGAGGAAGTGATGGGCTGAGTATTCATACGCACAGTTCCTCAAGTGCTAAACTGCTCTTTTAGTTGCTGAAGCTTTTCCTCCAGGTGCAAAGAAAAATCTTCCTAATTTCTGCCTAACAGTAACATACGTTTTAAAACAGATTGGCTGCTAAGGAAATAAAATGCTTTCCACCTTTTCACCTCTGAATAGACTAGAGAATCAAAAGAAGTGGCTACTTGTAGAAGTCAGCAGACAATAGTCATATTGGTTGCATCAGTTAATTAGCAACAGGTAACACTTCCTTTGCTTTAAAGCCTAGTTTGATATCCAAATCCATTTTTCACAAAGAGTTAACATAAAGAGTTTTCTGCATCTAACTAAAGTTATGGTCAGCATCCCAGCAGTACCTAGCTCCGTTATACAGATATATCATATTTAGTACATTCAGAGTATATACAGAATTCCCCAGAAACTATTGTTAAGAGGAAGGCAAACTATAGCAGATTTATCCTTTTCATTTTTTCCACATTACTCCTAAAAAGGAAAAAAAAAAAAAAGAAAAAGGAATGGTTTGACCTCTGGTCCACAATGCTTTATTATTGTCATGAAAAGAGACAGGGCAGGGACACTAGTAAAGCTCCCATTGACTAGTAACAGAACACAAAACAAAACAAAAACCAAAAACAAACAAAGAAAAAAAACAAACAAAACCCCCCAAGTACTATGCAATTTAACTTGATAGTGCATTCAAAGAAATTCTGAGAAATGGATCAGTTGTAAATTAATTTGAAAGGAGAGTGCCTATAGTGCTAGGATTCACATCTTTAAGTGTAATATCTGTCCTCATTGTCCATTAAATCTTCTAAAGTAATGAACAATTTTAATAAGCAGGTTCATATCAATATGCTTAGCTATAGACTAACACTACTGAGCAACTGCTAGTATTAAAACACACCTACAGTCCTTGACAATTTTTTGTCTAATTTGCTATTCTTCTCTCCTAGGTGGCTGTCTTAATTATTGAAGCACAGTGCAAAAATCATACTGAAGCTCTGATGCACATAGTGTACAATGGGAAGATCATTGCCAGGAGGGAAACTAAGTGTAAACAGGACGAATATGATTTAGATGGTCAGTGTTGTAAGAAATGTAAAACTGGTGAGTATCATTGTAAGACTGTGTTGAGAAGTCATTAACAGCGGAAACCACAGCATGCATAATTGCTATGTGCTGCAATAAGTGGCATGAGGTGGTTTTCTAGATGCAGTCCATTCTAGCTGTATCTTTCCTTGTTACAGGACATCAGCCACTTCAAAAGTATTTCTTGATTATATAACTTCTCACTACAGATAGTAGTTCTCACATAACATGCTTGTTACAAAAGAGGTTAGAAAAGTGAAAACACATGCTTTTGCCTTCAAGATTCCATATATTTATGGATGTTCCAATTTTGGATGTATAGTTCTGTTTGGTGTATACTCTTTCAGTCTTAAATTGGATGAAAAGAGGGCAATAAACAGGTCTTATGTATACTACATTCCTGAAGTGCATATGCATAAAAAAATATAGATTCCATATTTTGAATAAAAAGTATTAGAGATTAAAAATAAAATTCTGATGTGAGTCTTAGAGCTGGTGACTTCTGTCCAAATTCTTGGTTTTCTTTCTCTACAGGTTTTGTTAAAAATTCCGGTATCACCTGCCCAACAGATATTAGCAAACACTGTGTTGCATGTAAAAGTGGGAAGGAGTTCATAAATTACCCCAATGATTTGAGCAAGTGTAAGAGATGCTCTTCGTGCGACAGCGTATTTGGTATGTCTATAGAAATGGCAACTAGAAATGACTCTTCTTTGATACAGGATTTCACCAAAAGAGTGGGTAGCATTCAGATTCAAAACTTTTAATGGTAGAACATGAATTAATTAACGAGAAAGTAATAAGTTTATCCTCCAGTTCCCTTTCATCAAGCACAAAGTAGGAAGAAGAATAGTTTGTCCATTATTTCTCCTTATATCTGCCTTTCCTCAGCCAAAGGCAAAGTCCTTGCAAAGCAGAAGCTATACAAACTGGTTAGAGCCCAGGAAGAGAAGCTATTCCCCTTCTTTTCTTTCTATTTAAAAAAGGGGTGTAAGAAGCAATGATAGGAGAATTTCCAATGGTTTCTTTTGTAGTCTTCCACATAGGTGGAGCTGGTAGTTTGTTGTCTTTTATACATTCAAGATGTTATGTGGGATATAGAGTCAAATTATGAGATCATGAGGCATGCCTCACTGGGTGGCCCACCTACCCCAGTATTCTGCATTCAGCAGTGGAAGCAAGAGGTGTTATTTAGAGATAACACAAACAAATCTGTCTACATTCTATGGTCTGTTCCCTGCAAAGTCTATCAGCATCCACAATTGTGGGAAAGGACATTAGAAGATCCATTCCTACCTAGTCATTACAGTGTCTATTTATGAGCCCTTTGTGCATGAACCTGCTGGGTGACACCAAGTTCCAGAAATTCACTACCTGTTGTATTAATACCCATCACAGATTTTTTTTTCTTTTTCCAAAATCCATTAATCTCCTACAAGTTCCCCCTGCTGTCCTGTAAATATAGTATACTAGGATTTAGGGAATGATAGTTCTTCACTCCTCATAACCAAAATCAAATTTAGTGAGTGGAGAGACAGTTCTTAACTCCAATATAGTAGTACTCAGATCACCTGCTGGAATACCAATCTCCAGTGCTCTCCCCTTCCTGTAAGACCTCAATATGGATAGAAAATTTTCCTCTGATTTGTCACTATAAATAAGCATTTTTGCATGGGTGATGAAGTTGGCTAGAGAAAAACAATTCAGTCTTCTTTAAAATGCCACAAGGACTATAATATTTAAACTGAAGGGAGGAAAAAGATAGTGGGATGGCTAGTCACAGTATTCAACAGATAATAATGTAATTGAAGAGAAGTCAGTAGAAAACCTTAGGCAAGAGGAAAATTATCACTGAAGTTCCATGAGAACCATTGTGGATGTAGTCTACCTGGACTTCAGCAAAGCCTTTCACACCATCTCCCATAACATACTCCTGGAGAGCTGGCAGCCCACGGCTTGGACAGGGGCACTCTCCACTGGATTAAGGACTGGCTGGATGGCCAGACCCCGAGAGCACTGGTGAATGGTGCTGCACCCAGTTGGCAGCTGGTCAGCAGTGGTGTCCCCCAGGGGTCACTGTTGGGGTCTGTCCTGTTTAGTATCTTTATTGATGATCTGGATGAGGGGATTGAGTCCACCATTAGCAGATTTGCAGATGACACCAAGATGGGTGGGAAATGTCAATCTACTGGAAGGTAAGTAATTCAAAAATATGTTCTATTTTTATATGCCTAAGAAAATAGCTTTCATAGTAGGTAAATACTTAGAGCAAATTTTAATGCAGAAATATTTTTTCATAGATGGAGATGGCATGATCATATACACTGAGAATAACACAAAAATTAATTTGTTTTGATACTTAAGCAGAATACTTAACAGAATATGTTAGCCTAAAAGAGAGAGTGGAATTCCTCATCATCGGAGGTCCTCAAGATAAGATAAAATTTGTCTGTCACAGAGAGTAAAGAACCCACCTACAAAATTAAGTGGGGAGATGGGCTATTTATTTTTCTGAGTTTCATTCTGGCTTTATGCTTCTGTATGGGAAAAAGAAACTGGGATTTGGCGGTGCCGAATGAGTCCTCTTCTGTCAAGAATCTTACCGTGTGATCAGTTCTCTGAGCTCTCGGCCAGCAGAGGTCTCTCTGCCAGCTCCATATTCACAGCGCTCCAGCTGGGCTCCTCATAAAAGCTGCGGATGTGTGTATTCTAAAGTTAAACCTCACCAGTGCCAGCAGTGGTAGAGCTAGCAGCGTGTAAGTCTGATGACAAGAACTTGAGAGCAGAAGCCTGCTTTTTCAAACTAATACACTTTGAGAAATTTATTTTAGGTTTGGAGGTTGCAAAGAACTGTACCCCAGGAGAGGACACAGAATGCACCTGTGTAAAGAACCATTTTTGCAACATTTCTTCTGTGCCATGTGGGCATTGCAATCCATGTACCAAGTAAGTTTATGCCTTCATCACTACATATGAAATTGTTAATATCATATGTTATTACACTTTTTTCCAGCTTGTTTCAAGACAGAGGCAAAAGTAACCTATAACTTAAGGGAAAGCATGCTAGTTTTCCTTAGCACATGAGATGACCTTGTTCAGTCCAATTTGCATCCATGGAGGCTTTCTAAAGGCATGCAGAAAAACTTATATATCCACTGAGTCTGTATGTACTTTTCAAAAAATGTAATAAAGCATCTGAGCTTTCCTGTTTTTGTGTGCTCTACTGTTACACTCAGAAAATAATTGCACACCTTTTCCCACTCACACGCCTCTCCATGTTATTTTCATACCTATTAAGTTCTAAAATCCAAGATTTCAATATATGAGATGTTTAGCTGATAAAAAGTGTTAGAAGATTTTGATTTGCCCTTTGAGAGTTTATAAAGAGAGAAAAAATATTCCCTTAATAATTTTTGTTTGTGTTTTCTGCAGATGTGAAAGTGGCATAATTGAAAAACAATGTACTTTGACTTCAGACACTGTGTGTGGAATAAAAGGTACCATTTTAAAATCAAGTAAAGTCTAGCATCTGCTGTATTTTGACACAGGCTTGTTTAAAATTTAGAGTGTGTTGCTGTATTGCATTTCTTAAGTTGACTTCATGTAAGTTTTCCAATGTTCAACAGAAACAGGAATGCCGTCGTGGGCCATTGGTTTGCTAGTTCTACTAACACTAGCAATAGCTGGAGCAATAGCTGGAGCAATACTCTGGTGTAAGTGATTCCCTATTCCTTATTCCTGTCATACTCTCAATAAGGTATTCAGCTGCCTACTCAGATGCACTTTTATATTCTTGGAGTCTAAAGGAGAGATACACTGTCCTGGATTTTAAAAACACCTTTTTTTTGTTTCAGGGATGAGAAAACAGAAGAGTCTTAAAACCAAAGAGAACTCAAGTGAAGTAGTCTCCAAATCAGAGGCTTATGTAAGTATTTTTGTTTAGATCACAAAAAACTGAGCTTTATGCAAGGAACTCTGTTCCATTTCAATTACATTGGGACTCCCATGTGTGTGCCTCTCTTCTATGATGTTAATGAAGTAAATTTCACCACGAGGACTCTTTTGGGAGAAGTAAGAGAAACCCTTTATTATTTCTTCAAGATTTGTTGGCATGCATCCTAAGTTACATGATCAAGATCAAAACTTCATAAATCATCAGGTCTCCACTGACCAAGGGTATCTGTCCCTGTGCATAATTTTAGGCAATAGCAGTTGTGAGGTGATTCCCCAAGTTTATCCAAGTCAAAAGAGGTCCGCCTGCCTGATCTGATTCCCTCAAAAATAAAATGCATTGTCATGGATAAAACTAAAAGAATATTAAAGAAGGGTCATGAAATGTATCCTCTTATACAACATTGATGGTTTACAAAATGTGTTTCTATTAATTTTCTTTTGCTTCTCTTTTCAGGACAACATGCCTCTCATAGGCACAGGTAAGAGACAAGTAATTTATCAAAATTCAGGAGAAAAAGATACAGAGATGTAAATCCTATACTAAAAAAAACCCCAGTATTTTGTGTAGACTTTGCTGCTGTCCAGACCTGTCATTCTAGCACAACAGTGAACACTTACTAAAGAAATATCAGTTTATGTTGTGCTCGTTACGGCATTTAGTGGTATCATGAAAGTTTTGCCTCAGGAGGAATTTCTGTATGGGAAGCAATTACTCATGGTCTACAGGTGAATTTCAGTTCTGCATGTGGACAGAAACACTAGGAGAAAGCAAGCTGCATTTCTAGAACCATGGATAATTGTGATAAGGGAGTAGTCCCACACACAAGAGTGGGATCGCAGAATCACAAACCTACATTATGTTCAAGGGCAAATCCACAGTAGTAATACACAACAGGAAAAGAACTAAACTCCCAGACTGTCTCACAGCAAAAGACCTGCCCTGTTCCAGGACCAATCCTAACACTATTTTGAGATAAACAGGTACATGAGGGGTCACCAGACTTCAGTGTTAGAGAAGGATAGAATAGGTTACAGAGGCAACTGGTATTCTAAGTGGTATAAAGCAATATGGATGCAACCCTAAATCTTTGACATACAGAGCATTTGGTAGGAACATGTAAAGGCAAACCTGCTATGTATTGTAAAAATTTACATACAAAATGTACTGAATCATGAATACCTGAAACTTAATCTGGTTTGGATAGGAGAAGTATCAACTCTGAGTGCAGTAAGATATAAGTGCCAAGTGCATTAATTTTGTTTTGTGCTGCTAGATGCTGACCTGAGCAGACATATTGCTGGTATTGTGGAGGAGATGACATTCCAACAAGTCTTGACATTTGTTCGTCATCACCGTATACAAGAACCTACTATAGATCAGATTACTCGTGATTATCCTGGTGATACATCTGAACAGAAGATTAGGCTGTTTCGAACCTGGTATCAACATCATGGAATAAAAGGAGCCTATTCAACCCTAATAGGCAGTCTGAGACAGTTAAAAATGTGTGCTACAGCTGATAAAATTGAAGAAAAACTGAAGGCAGCTGCTTCCAGCTGTCAGGAAGGGAGACAGTCATAATGGTGACACTGGACAAATCTAAACCTGCACTCAGGAAGGCTGAAACTTACAGTCATAGTGCTGAGCTAAGTAAAAGCTATTCTGGTAGTTTGGAAGAGACAACAGAGAGTCATTTGAAAACTATTTCTGATTGAATTAGTATTTTTCTAATAATAAAAGTAACAGAGCTTTAAAATGGCATTTTCATTGGCAGTTCTGATTGACTCAAAGTTACTATGGGAACAAGAAATAATTACAATTTTTGTAGCAATATCTTTCCTTTTAAGAAAGTTTTAGCTTTTTTTGTTGATGAGAACTGGAAGAAGTTTTATAACTGGTTCACTAAAAGTTATAAGACTGCAGCTATAGGATTCACTACAAGAGGAAAAAAGTAGTCATTATTTGAAGAAAAGGTATTGTTTAAAGGTATGGTCCTGCATTACTTAATCAATGTAATGTTTTGCTTACATTGAAAAATGCAACATCCCACAGTTTCAAAGTGAGAACTCTGGTGTTACAAGACTAAAAAGCGTACCAGGAAGAATACCTGGAAACCCCCCCCCCAAACTATTATACACCTGATTAATTTGGAATATAGGTGTTGCTGTGTAGATTCTACTGTGTTGCAAATGGGATTTCTCCCTTGTATAAAGCACCTCTGTTTGTGTGTTGTACATATGTGTGCAAGTTTTCTATGCAAAATCTTCCATTTCTAAATAAAAGCTATTTTTTATGTTGTTCTCTGCAACGTTTATAAGCCTCTTCTAATGTTAAAACCCTTCAAGGAAATAGGAGCTGAAGCAGCACAACAGAAACATGATTTTTGGAAGGTAACCTACCGAGGGTTATGAAGCTTTTCTAATGCAGAAACTGATACACTGAAAACTTCTTTGTCATAAAAAAAAAAATACGTGTAACTTCTGTTTTTCTTATCATTCAACATAGAGATGTCATGTTTAGATTTTCTTTTACTTAGATTAGTGAATCACAAAAAAGGATATACGTCTAATAAAAAGTGCACCTCAACTTTCTTCCATCCCAAAGCACAAAGACTTGGCTCCTAAATTCGAAGAACCAGTATAGTGCTGGCAGCTTTGCTATGAGGCCTTTCCCTCTCACACACCCAGTTTGCAAAGTCTCACAAAATCTTTCAACAGAAGAGGAGACACTGCTGGAAAGGTTTGATTTTTCCAGGTCACACAGTAGGAAAGATGACTTCCTTTGGGTCTGCCATCAGTTACCTAGAGAAAATCTCCATCCAGTATCAAGACTCAGCCAAAACAGGAGAACACCTTCCTGGGCTTGCCAACCCATGTACAGGTGTGTGGGGTAGGGTCCCATGGCTGCCACCTGGCCCCAGGGCATGCAAAGGGCAGGGCAGGACTGGCTGCAGGGTGCCAGGGGCTAGCAGTCAACCCCTGGCAATGCTGGGTGCCAGCATCCATGTGGAGTTCCTCCAAAAAGCCACATTTCGGGAAGTGAGATACCTGGGAAGGCAGTACATGGCCCTTGAGAACAGTGAGGTACCTGTATATGGCATGAAGTAGGAGCCTGAAAGGAAAGGCAAGACTTAGCTTAGCTTTAAACTTTTTAAATAGACTTGACCCATTGGAGGCCTGAAGGACACAGACCCAGTTTGGTTGTATGGCTCTCAAGCACCACACTTAGTACTCAGAAAAACCTTCCACCACACTTTACAGCCTCTTGCCTCTAATCTCTCTGCATTTTCTAAGTGTCTAACCCATCAGCTTGCCACTACTATATTGCCAAAATCCCCACACTATGCTGCTTTTCAAAGGAAAAGCCTTCAGGCTGCTGCAGTTTGGTAGCCATGCACCAGGCCCACCCGGGGTTTGATTAAGACTTCGCGTTGTATAAATGACTTCTGTCTGTGCTATCTGCGCACAGGTCTGACATGCTGTGACAATGTCTTGCTCCTTGCCATGTGTTCAGGCTCCACATACAGAGCAGAATAAAATAGCTGCCTTTCAGGAAAGCAGCACAGCAGTGGTGTCAGCTGTGCCATCTTTGCCAGGATGCAATTGTGTAGAAGCACATGAGGGAGGGAGGAATGACGGATCTCACAAGCTCTGGTGGACAGGCTGTTCCCTGTACCATGTCCCACCCAGGAAGGCATGAATATAGCCTAAACATATGTTGGCAGGTACTTGAATTGAGCTTGGACTACTGGCTTTCTCTCAAAAGTGAGGCATCTGGCCAGCAGAAATGAAGGTAGTTCACTTCTCAGGGTTTCAGTGGGTCAATTAGTATATCCAATCTGTACTACACAGATCTTAAAATGAAGGCACAAAAATCCATAAACTTGTGACAGTGAAATAAAATGAAAATTTTTTTTCATCACATTGGAATTCCCCAACCTCAGTATAATGAGGATGGTTAAAAAAAAAAGTCCCTGAGCAATGAGTCACATTGTCTTCAGGAGATCTTTGCTGAACTCAGACTGCAATTAACTCTAGTGGTTAGCATACATCTTAATTTTTTTCCTTAACTGGAACACTGTACATCATATAAGAAGATTGATTATATTGTGCAGTTTGCTTTCCAAAGGAGTGCATGCTGTCTACACTGCAGTCAGCAGTGCAGGGTAGAGCTTGATCAAGTGTGAAGTACCTGGACCAGAGACTGAAAGTGATTTAGTTCTGCTGACCTGCAGTAACACACACAGCTTTCCACTGCCTCCTATTTCTGACATAAGTTTCAAACTAGGGCTGCACAGATGAAAAAAAAACCCAACCAAAAAAAAACCCCAAAGCAAATCTCTCCTGTTTTATCGAAATCCAGCATCAGAAAAGCAAGTGAAAACTGAAACGGAAACTTCCCCGGGGAATGACTTGTCACATCTTGAAATTAGATTACAAAGGAGAAGCTCCCTCTTCAGGAAGCCATGACTTTGCAAAACAATTGCATTTGTTATTTAAATAGCAAAACCAAAACATTTGTTATTTAAAAATAACTACAAAGGAGTAACAGAAACATAAAAACAAAAGGCCAGAGATTATCTTACTTCAGTTCCCTGCCAAATGAAAGTGACCAATCGTGTGAGGGGTCTGTTCAGAAATTGCATGGGCTGTTCTGCTGTGTATACCGACTCCAGCTGCTCAGCCACACTGCAAAATGTAGAATAGCTCCTGCTGCCCTGCAAGCAAACCAAACACCTGTGAGATGACAGAAAAAAGATCAATATCACAGTGTGGCACCAGAAGAACACAGGAATGATTAAAGGCAGCTCAAGTATGTAGGATTGCCACAATATGAAATAAATTATTTTCAAAGCTATTCTGCAAGCCGCCAGCTCTTGAAAAGATGTGTCTGAAAAATGAAGTGCGGAGTACGAAGAGTCTGAAATGTTTCTGCACAGATAGCATGACAAGCAAATTAAAGTGTGAGAGACCTGTACGGCTTATTTCCTATATGGAGGAGAGGAAAGGAAAACAATACAAAGAAAAATCATGAGAAGAATAAAATTGCATTGGAAAAGTTTTCTTGTTTTGAGGGAAGATACAACCTCAAAACTCACAGCCCTGTCTTACTGTTTGTCAATACTTTGATTCTGGACTTGAAAGGGAAGCTTGCATTCCTGCCATCCCACTGCTAGCAAGAGCAAAAATACCCACCATGTGTATCTAGCCTCTAGTGCAGAGCTGTGGTTGAGAATTATGAGGGATGTGGGAACAATCACAAAACAATATACAGTCAGTGTTTTCTGAATAGCTTTTTGGTGGTTTTCGTTCAAGTTCCTTTCCAAACTGAAAGTCAGGCTTTAAAGGTTTTTTGTGCACTAGAAAGCTCTTTCCCATCACTTTACACAGAGGTCTCTTGCTCCTCCAGTAAACCAGCAACTCTGACAAAGTGCTATTTATTTTCAACCTAGTGGGGAATCAACAAAAAATGTCTGTGATCAAAGGAAGGTCCCGAACAAATACAGGAGAGGAGACAATGATGGAAAGCAATGGCAGGGGAAGCCAAAGATGCAGTCCCTGGAGGGACAGCACTGAACATCCCACACTTAAGGGACACGAAGGACAGAGAGGTCACTGACCCTGCCTCCCATCCATCTTCCCACAGTGGTGTCCATACAATTAGTGGTCTACAGGAGAGGATAAATCTGCCTCTGTGTGTGTCATTGGGATATGAACAAGAACTGAAAGAGACAGAAGTACCCAGTTTCGTTTCCCGCATATTTATCCTACAGTCAGTAATGGCATTAATACATTCTCTAGATTATCAGTATCTCTTTCTTGGTATTTTTCTGGTCCTTCCTTCATACTACACGAAGATCCTTCTCCAGACATATATCTAAGGTAGCTGAAGCTGCAGAGAACGCTCCTGGAACCACTTTGATGCACAGTGAGGCCCCTGGCATGCCAGTCTCCATCCCAGCTGGGGCTGGCTGTGCCCTGGCACCTCTGCTCTGCTGGGTGGGGACTGCGACTGTCACTGCAGTTCATGGGAAGGATGACCATGATCTGGGCTATCTCGAAGGGTCTCGAGGTTCAAGGTCTGTCTCTAAGACATGAGGACAACACTTTGAGGGGGCAGGGGGCCAACTAAATTTATACCAGACAGTGTCCTCTCATTTATCCAAGAATGGACAGCGGTCACTAAATAATTCAGTATTTTTAAAACTCTCCAGCAAATTTCTTCAGACTTAAATTCCTTTTCAGACTTGTTTGAACCTTACGCGGCGCTGCGCGGCGGCGGTGGGTGTTTTTCGGGCGCAGGGTGCGGCAGGCAGAGCCCCCTCGGCGCTGCAGGCTGCCTTTGCCCGTGGCCGCTGGCAGGTGGCAGCCTGTCCCCGCGCAGTCCCACCCTGTCCCCTCCTGCCGTCCTCAGACGCACCCCGGGCTGGCCCCACAAGGACGGACCGCCTGTGGGAGCTCCCGCCCCCAGCTCCTTCCCAGGCCCTCGGGCTGGCTGGCTCTCGGGGCATGGATTATTCTCACGGGGTAACGAGCTCGCACACGAAGAGAGCCGCAGACTGGCTTGACAAGCCTTGCCCTGGCAGAGCTGAGTCTGTTGTAGTGCTGAGCCAGGGCCAGCTCTAATTTTACTTGTGATCCCTCAAGTCGTGTTCCACAAGACTTAAAACGCCACCTACAAGCTGTGTTACAGCTTTTGTAACACTTCTCAGACGAGGATGAGCATAGCCTGACTCCCTTCAACTAGTCCTAGGATTAGGCAGCTCAAGAAAGTCCCACGCTGCAGTCCATTGCAGCACAGCCCATCACTTGGCATCACTAGTTTTAAATTCAATACCACATGGAAAAACTGTGTCATAACAACACATCTGGGCTGCAAACTGAACGCTCTGAAATCTGGAATTGGCCCTGTGAGTGAACTACGTGCAACAGTACCTGTGCCAACATGAACATGCATTGCAGTAAAGTCTTAATAAGTATTCACAAAATCCCTAAATCAATTGAGATGAAGACATTAATTTTGATTCTTACTTCCACAGCTGCCAAAATACCGATCAAAGGTAAGCATTAACAGTGGCTGTGAAAATCTAGAAAAGATACGATGGCTGTCCTGAAATTTACTCTCTGAAGGGTAGTCTTTGTGTCACCATAATTAAGTGAAAAAGCAACTGGAGAAGTTGGGAGGAGAAGGGGTGGGTGGTAGCAGCTTAGAGGCTTCCTGGAGGAACTGGTTTATGAATAATACCCTTAATTGCTACAACATGCTATTGTCAATGGTCTTACCATCTTTCTCTTCCAGGCTCATAAGTCAGCCTATCATTTTAAATAACTATATATTACATGCAGATTTGACTTCTGTTTTAGCTACAGAAATGTTGGGAATAGCCACTTCAGGAAGTTTATTGCCAAGATTTTTTTCAGTCTTAGAAAATCTATGGCTGTTGCTCCCATCAGAAAAATTAGAATAACTATGAGCGCTTGAAAATATATAATCCTGTACCGTGAGCCTTCAGAGGTTGCAAAGTACTCGAGGAATTGTGCTTTTTTTTTTTGTTAGCTCTCTTTATATATCTTTAGCAAACAGCAAATTGGCAAGTGGCAGTACAAGGTACACCGCTCCTTCACTGAGATATCTCTCCTGAGAAAGCACCTTATTTTAGGAGCTTTATTCAGGTCTCCCTACAGTGCTCAAAAGCCCTTCTCTGATACCAACCACACTGGCGTAGGGAAGTTCCAAACAGCAACACATAAAGATGCTATAAGAAAAGCAATGAGCAATGTTCCATGCTGCAACGTAAGCAGTAATGATAGGTTACATGGACAGGTACTCATAGCCACTTTAGGGAGCCCAGGGGAAGCGGTTTGGTAAACACTAAAAGGTGCTTCCAAGGATTCCTGAGCTGTGACACCACTGCAAAGTACTTGGGGCCCAATTCCTATGGACTGCAGGACAGTTACAGTTACCTGGTGACCCAGGGAGTAAACACTGCAGGGAACAGCAACAAGATGCATAGAAAATTCATGGTGTTTTATGTCCTGGTATCACTGCTTGCCTTTACAGCTGGAAGACACTATTAACCTGCTCTAAGTGCAACTTTTTAAGCTTTCTTTTTATCTGTAAATGAAAAGAGATGAGTAAATCCATGAGCTGGAATTTGGGAGCTAGGCACAAGATAAAACATCTGTTCTGTGCAAGGCCTGGAGCGAGGTCTTTCAGAGACCAGCTTCCTTCTCCCTCCTCCAAATGCATTTCTACGTACATCACAATAAAAATGCAGAGATCTTCCAGGAAATGCAGTTTTTAACATCCCCTAGCTCATCCAAATATAAACCAACTACCAACAGAACATGCAAAGGCATTTCTTGAAAAGAAATACTGTTTTCCTACTTTCTTCTTTCAGCTGTGGACCTATTTCAAAGTAGATAGTCACATATTAACTTTTTTCAAAAAGAGAGGAAATTCCAAATATAGCTGAAAATATTGTTGTTCAAATTAAATCAATGCATTATGTTTGGACAGTAGCCAGCTCCATAAAATTTTAGCAAAGCAAGTGTTAGAAGCTGTAAGTAGTTCAAAATGGGACTTCAAGTGAAATCCTACTCTACATGGATTCAAAATAGCTATTAGGTTTGAAGAGGCAAACTATTATCACTAGAAAGCAAGGAAAATTTTTCTTTTCTAGGAAGCATTCCACCTGAGGATCTAATCAGTCATCAGTTTGTAATGTCTACTTATCAAATCTGGGCAGACTTACAGACAACCCTAGTATAGATAAGTGTATAGGGGCAACCATGACAAAGTCAGAAAACAAAGCAGACTTTTAAAATCTAAAAATACTAGAATAGCCCTCCTGGAGCTAAAGGCATGACTTAAAATGCAATGGCACCCATCTTTTTGGTGTCTTACCATGCTATCAAATACAGAAATGCAAGTTCCTCCTTCTTCCACTCTAACCTCATACTAATTGGTGCAGTAGATGTTAACGGGGACATGAGCTGTGGCTGAACTTGGCTGGAATAACCCTCTGTGCTCTGGAGCAGAAAATCCCATGCAAGTCTCCCCCCTTCCAGAAGCATAAGTCTGTGCTATTTGAGGACATCTCTTTCTCATCACTTTTGTTGACGCTATTACACTATGTGTACTTAAATATTCATTGTTGTGTAAGTTTGAACTTGATTCTCTCTGTTACAGGGTATGCCTGAATGATTAGGTTAGTCACCTTAGTTATCTAGTGGACCACCTACCCCTCAAAAGGCAGACAAGGAATCATCATTTGTGAACCCAGCAAATCCACAGGGTCTCAGCACTGGCAACTCTCACTTCTGGACATTGGCATCTACTGAGATAGTAGGTAACAGAATTTTTCCATGGGATTAATTTGGGTTAGACTGCAGGAGTTTGTAAGGATAAATAATGTGCTGTTAAGGCAGTACTACACTGTAAAGTTATTTACTTAATCACTCTACACAGTCATTTTGGATTTTTTCTTTTTCCTAATAAGGTATCTGGGACTTTCTTCTTTGAGAGCACAGTACTGTTTATAATATCAAAGAGGAAATTAAGTCTTCCAGCTAAGGTGAAATCCAGGAATTTTACCAGCTGAACAATGGACTCCAGAGGGAGTTCCTATTTAGATAAGAAAGAGCTGGAAATTCCAGCCACCTTAAAATAGATGAACAAAAGCCCTGCTGCTTTAAAAGCTACTGGTTACTTTCTGAGACTCCTAAGACTAGAAAGGACTTTGAAAGGTCATTTATGCCAGTTCTTTGCCCTGCCAGTCCTCTCTCAAACTTTCTAATTAGTCTCCAAAGTTAAAGTGTCCTTTTAAATATATACATTTCTGTGTACATTGTAATCCACAGTTGAACAAGACTATGCCTTATGTGGCAGTATGTATGCTTAGGGGTATATAATGTCTAATCCACGATTCTTTTTGAAAAATCTTATGCTCAGTTATTTTAATCTAATTCTGCTGTATTCATTATAACCTCAGTAAAGGAAGCAGAATTCATGCAGTTAGTGCTTTACTTCCGCATGGCTAAAGTATAGCACCTGAAATTAATTTCCCTGATCCCTAACCAGACACATTTTGCAAGTGTGAGGGTATTTTGCACATGAACAAATTTGCTGTCACAACCAGACCTTGGCCTATTCTGGCTCTTTTTTCACATATCCTCTAAATAATGCTCTGTGAGAAGCTCCATGGAACGGGGCTCTGTACAAAATCATTACATATTGCAATGTTTTGGATTTCATTTCCTGGGAAAATGTTGTTTTCCTCAGGATGAAATTTGTACTCACCTAGTTATATATATGATCTAAAATAGCTCTGTGCATCTATTTCCTTTATTCTGCTGTCATGCTGAGAAATTCTTTTTCTTGCCTCATCCTTATTGTAAGAGAGCCACAAATATGCACTTTATTTCTTTAAATGGATGCATTTTTATGTTACTGTGTCAGGTCTTAAATAGATTTCTTAACTTTTTGTGGGGTCATTAAATCACTGGAAATGTTAGGATTTATCTCTTCAAAACTACAAGAAGACTGTAATGTTTTGTGATAACCAGAGTCCTTTAACCCCTGCCCCTTGGTGTCACAGTTTAGCTGCTTTACTCATTTTCTTAATATTTAGTTACAAGATATAGGTGGACCATTACCAGAAAAATTGTTGTAATTGTGACCTGCCAAAGATTAGTCTTTTCCTAGAATTAGTCCTTAAAATTTAATTTCAACATAACTGTTACACTCCTTGTATCTGCAGCTCTTTCTGAATCATTGTAGTGGCTTTCTGAATCATTATAATTAATCACCTTCACCACTGCTGGGACACTGCAGAAAGTCAAAGAAGGTACCAACTTGCTCTTTTAAGACATAACTCTTGGTGTGCCCTATCTTGGTTGCCATCACCACAGGGGAGCCAATGTTCCATGCTCCACCACACGTCATCACACTGCAGGCAACAGCACAGTGATGGTAGCTGCAGACAATAACAGTAAATGAGACAGAAGAACGAGGGAAATAAATAGAAATAGCTTTAGATTCAAAATTAAAGTTTTCTCTTTAATATCAGTAACATTCTCAACCTCCTAGGGAAGAACCCTAAGCACACAAATTCAGGCATTCATTCAGAGCAGGTCTTAGGAAGTGTGTAGATAGGAACTCCATCAAAAACACTGCTCAGCACCAGAGGAAATCCTTTCTAAAATACCTTATTGCTAAAATAAAAAATTATGTTAGATAACTGGATATCAGTAATACTAAATGCATTAAATCAAGCCAGGCAAATAAGTACTTCTATCCCTAATTCAAAGACATAACTTTATATATAAATATATCATGGGTTATGAGAACATGTTCAATAATTTAGTTGAAAAAAATAATAAAGAATACTGAGAAACAGGTATCATGTGCCCTAAATTTTACATATCCTTGTGTCCTGTGTGCCATTCATTACTGCTGGGACTCCTTTCACATCAGGGGTTGTCAACATCATTGGTATATAGATCACACAACTAAGATCCTACAGATGCGATTATTTTGTGGTCCATCACTTTCCTGAAGAAGACCAGTTGTCAAATGACAGTGTGAACCAGTCTATTACAAATATAAGTTTGGATTCCAAATAATTTTTGGAGCTGGAACCTAGACAAGGATCTAACTGGCCATTTGGAACTACATCCTTAGACCTGCTACGTGACTTACCAGCTTGGAGAGAAGCTCTGTGATCCAAGCTGGGCACTGGCTCCTTTGACACTTCTCCATACACAAGCAGTCAGACTTGCTGCATTCTGATGAAGTGAGAAGAAAAAGAAATATGGAAAATGTTTAACAGAAAGCCCATTTGAATGTAAATAAAGTAAACAGCATGTGCCACAGCAACAGATAAATGTTTGGAAGAACACACTGCTAGAGGGCTGCCAGCGGTCACATAGCTAAAACACTTCCAGGATCTGGGACATCATTCACAATGTTTACCACAAGCCAAAACACAGGCAGATTCAGCAAACCAGTCAAGCACTAAACATGAGCAACAACTAAAAAGTCATTCTGAGGCCTTACAGGTGTGTTGCAGTGTGAGATATGTTAGTGCCTGATGGAAGTTCATCTCATCAGCCTCTCTGCACACTCACTAACCTGCCAAAGCTCTACATTTGCAGTGGCATCAGAACATCCAAGTTAAAATACAGAGCTCTAAGTAAGTGTATTGTAATTGCAGACATATAGATGTGTCATATTTTGTCCTTTACATGCAATCATTTTAGTGGCCATGGTGCCAGATGTTCATGGTGCAGATGTTCAGAATATAAGCAGCAGATGTCAAAATTCTATTTTGGTCTTCTAAAAATCTGTTTTTCTTTTTGCATCTACACATCTATTACTTTACTTATGCCAGATAACAAAAAGCTAGGGGCACCTTCAGAATGAAAGCAGCAAAGACAATGGTGCATCACAGATGCAAACGCCTTCACTGGTACCACAACACCGACCTAATGCCTTCCTGCCTCCCCCTGGGATTAGCAGCACTGGTGACAGCCAGGCAGGCAGACAGCAGGTTTCTCTCTGAATATTCAAAATTGCAGTATCATAGAGCAGATATAGGATAGAGTGTAGGAAGATAGTCCAAATAATTAGGAAGAACTGTAAATACATGATAGGAAACCAACTAGTAATCACGGCTGATTGCATACAGGATGCAAGCAGGAACCTGAGATAAAGCAGGAACCTAAGATGAATCAGGAAAGGACCTGGCAAGAAACCAAGCTGAGAAGAAAACAGATAGAGGACAGGGGAGTCCCAACAGATTCCCAAAAGAGGTCTATATTTTCATAGGAACACAAACTGTTAACCCTTAGAGATTGGAGGTGTTGACTAAACTGAAACAGGAATTTGTGAAGGCACCACACTACAACCCCACCCCACTCCAGAATCCCAAATTCACTGATGGACATCACCCAACTTTGCCTTAACATCAGAGATAGACAACAGCAATTTGACCTCCAGGAAAGTCTCCTGCAAATCTATACTACCACCTTACCACCTTCCCCCAAGGAGAGTAGAAGGATTGCCTTGAGCATCATGGTGTTTGGCTCCTTCCAGCTAAGTTGCAGATTTTGGGATCTTAAGCCCTTGTTCATCAGTGCACTGGGCAAGTACCCAGGGCATTACTGTAGCTGCAGATACCATTAGGCTTATTCTGCAGTAAGGTGGACTTTTCAGCATCCTAATCATGGCAGCACTGCATGCACCACTCTCATTACACTTTAGTGTGTCCTAGAGAGGTTCCATGTTGAGTGCCAAAAGGGTGAAGAGAAGTAGTTTACCCTGCCAAGAGAAGTTAGAGACAAGCAGGTCATCTGGAGAGTGAAGCAGGTCCAGGATGAGTACCAGCAGCTTTGAGATGTGGCAGAAAATTGCAGATATTGCTGAAAGCTCCATGTGCTGGTGGTATATGATCCATGGTAATATGAACACTGCATGAAAAGAAAGCCATAAGTAAGTAAGTAACTTACTTATGATTTAAAAAGTAACTGTAAATTAAAGGAAGGAAACAAGGGATGCTACGAAAAGCACGAAACAAGTCTTGTGGCTGCATGTATATTCATTTGACATTTTTTCTGCCTTGGCATGACCAATATCAGTATAAAGTGTTTCTCATGCCATTGCTGCAGGTAACACAGCTAAACACAGGCTAATTTTGGATATGTAGCTACAGTTAAAGGAAGTGCTTCCTTGCTTACAGTTGTCACTAAATCAGGCCTAAGCCTATTAGAAGAGTCCCTTGGAAATTAGTAGATTGAATTTTCCTTACATTTAGATGGCTGACATAACTCATTTATTTCTACCAGTGTAAGTCAGACTGAAATTGCAACAGGAGGATGCCTCCTTACCACACTCCTTACACAGACTAGATCTTCCAGAGAGCTGGTCTGGGAGGCTGCCTGTCACATTGTGCAATGGCTGCTGAAACTTTCAGTTCCATCCATGTGTGGAAAGAATTAAAATAGAGAACTGAAGAAGAGCCTGGTTTTGAGATGTGTAGGAAAAAGCTCAGACAAAGGGCTATGGTGTGTTGCATTATGGTAAATCACAGTAAAAGGACTCACTATTATCTAATATACAAGAAGAAAGGAAAAGAAACTATAATACAAACAAGTTTGGTACTTCATGAGATGTTGATTCAAAATGATTCCAGGACCCACATTTAAATAGAAAGACATATATTTGAGTTTTGCTATTATTAACTGGATAAATGTCAATAAATGTCAATATAAAAGTTTTGCCATTTTCAAGTTAAAAAAAAAAGAAAAAATTAAAAGGTATTAATGTCTTTCAGAAAGATAGACTGTTGCAACTGCTGTAGTCATACCACTTCAAGTGCAAGACAAAACTTTTGTGGTAGAAACAGTGTGACAGTGGTTCCATATAGGCTAAATCTACAAAAATCTGGTTTTCTTCCTTCACTGTTAAATGAAGGTACCAAACTGCAAGAACAGTCACATATCTTTCTTCCTATCCATCACCTACCTACTCTTAAACCTTGGTCTCTCTTTTCTTGGGTTGTACTTAAATTTCTGTCACGGCCTCTAGCAGCCTCAGTGTGGAGGACAGAAACATAGCAGAATATCTAAACCTTTTTGGTCAATGCTATGAAGGGGTCATCAGTTCACTTGCACCTTAAAGCCCACAGAGTCCTATGTTAGCCTTATGCCTTTTCTCTAAGGTGCAGTTGTCTAGTCCTCAGTTTCCATGCCATGCCTCTCTTGTAGTAGTGGGATCAATGGCCCTGTACATCACTATGCAGCACAGCAGTGCCCAGCTGGTTCCCTTGGCCCCTTCCAGTAAGCCATGTATGCAGCTTTCCTTTGTCACACAACTGCACATGGAACAGCAGAGCCTGTTTCTTCAAGAACCGTGGGTCTGCTGCTGTTACAAAAAACACCAGATTTGTTGCACAGACATAGACTGGGTGTGCAATGCACACTGTCAGCGTGATGCTCCTTGAAAGCAGGGGGACTACTGTTCAGGCATGGTGCACCCACTCAGTGAAGTGTGTGCATGCCTGTGGAGGACACCAGCAAGGAACAGGTTGCCACTACCAGAATATTTCCTGCAAGCTACTGCCAGCCTTCTTCCTCAGAAGTCACCTGAGAGTACACAGGCACTGAGCCAAAGAATTGTTCTGGCAACAGAAATAGCTTGAACCTGGCCACCTGGAGCTCCTTAGCCCCTCCTGTCTGATATATGCCCTTCTTTTTCTAGCTGGGAAAGCACCATATGCAGTTCAGGATGACAGGCAAAGAGACTGTTCCCAGCTCTGTTCCCACAGCCTGCTAATACATACCTGGGGCAAACAGGAAGAAGTATTTTGGATGTTTTGCCTGGTCTTGAGGTCATCAGCTTCTCACCTGGCAGTGGTGAATCCTTGCCAATGATCCTTTCTGCACAGAATTTTTCCACTGATCATGCAAGACTGCCCTTGGAAAAAGAGGGATGTTGTCAGTCTTTCCTGGAGGTTCTTAATTTTCTCCCCTCTGTCACAGGTATGTTCTAGGACAGTGACAGGGATAGAAAAGCTGTGGGCTTATTAGAAGTGTATTTTCTACCAAACCCACCGCTTTTCTGTCCTAGTTAGTAGAAGGGATCAGAAGAACTGCATTTCAGGACACATTGCTTCCAGCACTTGATTGGTCTCATAGCATTCACCTTTACCAAGGGAAACAGCCCTCATTTAAAGCACCTTTATGGAGCATTTTTAAAGATTTACTGTTCCATTCTGACAGCCTAGTGTGCCTCTTCGCTCTCTTCCCCCAGGGAAAGGCAGTGACTCTCTGTGCCTGGCAAATTTACCATGACATACGCCACAATGCATCTACTAAAAAACACTTCACAAAAAGCTTATTCCAAGTACTGCTGTCCAGAGTGAGTTTTCTGGAGAAGAAACAATAGGCTACTTCCACAGTGCCATAACCATCTTGTTTCCTGCCTTTTCAGTGCAGACCTCTTAAGACTGCTTTACTAAGTAGGAGCAACAAGGCTAAAACTAGTGAGAGGAAACAAACATGTATCCAGGATATGTCTGTGAAGCAATGAAGTTTATGGCATCAACTGAAATAAGGAGAGAGGAAACATGCTGGAAAGAGAGATGGGAAAAAAAATTAGTTGAGTGAACAGCAAAAGAAAATGACTGATTTGGCATGTGCCAGTAGCTAGCAGAGATACTGTAGAAATAGATATGCACTGCAAGAAGGAGGACCAGCTGTACCCCTTGACTGAGGCAATTCTAGGGCACGTAGACCTCTCTGCCATCCTGACAAAAAGGTCTGAGATGCTGTGTGTTCTAATTTTGCCAACAAGAAGCAGAGAGTTCACCCATTAAGCAGCAGCACCAGACATGTTTATTCTGCTTCCGTCATTATTTCATGATAGGGGGAGATATGGATCTCAGCCCAAGCTCCTCCATTGCTCATCTGACTCACCAGTCCATCTTCTGCTTCCTTAAAAAGATGCAAGAAGGAGCTTCCACCTCTGCCCCTTAAAACTCAAACATCTGGTCAGTCTAATCAGAGCGAACTCAGTGCTTCCATCTTCCCACTCCACAACTTCTCACTTCCCTTTTGGAACAGGGTTATATAATTGTCTCTTTGTTCCACTGAGCTGGTGGTACAGGCTCTTCCACCCCCAGATATTCCACTTGATATGTCCAAAAATGAAAGAAGAATATATCTCACATGGAATCAGTGTACAAACATCTCATGTGCTGCTTCTTCCTCCAAACTTGGTATGGCATACTGGCTGCACTTTCCGTGAATGTTTACATGGAAGTGGTTTGGTTTTGTCTGGCTGCTTTCTTGTCATTTGCATGTACTGTTTGTCTGTTTTCTCCACTCTAAACTCTCATTCTAAGCAAAACTTTTATTGCAGTGGTGTGCAGATCCTTTTCTGACAGCTATAAAACCATGCACATGCTTCATTCCCTTCCTCTCTCGTCTGGGCTCTCTTAAAGTCAGATGCAAATCCAAACATTAGCACACTATGGCACACTATGTCAACAAACTATGACATACAGTGTCAACATTACAGGAAGTTTTTATTTTGGCTTGCTTTTGGTTGTTCTGGTTTGGGGAGTTCTTTGTTTGTTTGTTTTAAATTGCCATTGCATACTGACATTCAAAATCAGGGAACAGTTGCTTTATTTCTTCCCACCACATGCTAAGCAAGACTTCTTCTTTCATTTTCTTGCAGGGTATGCCACCTCCCTGCCCCAGGATCCTGCTGGAGGCCCTGGCATGACAGACGCTTCCTTGCCCTTTGGGCTGGTGTTGGTGTCCCACCAGAAACTGGGGTACCGACATCTCCGCAAAATCACAGACAGAAGCTGCATGCCTGAAAGAGCAGTCCTACACCCCACAGACCCAGAGGGGCTGTGACTGTCAGTGGGGCAATGAATCTACACTGAATAGAACATAAGAGAACAAAACTATGTAGACATCACTGAAAAAAAATATTGGCAATTAAAGAAGTAATTACTGACATGCAAAGTTTAATCTCATATGTAGTTTGAGCTCACAGTGAAATCACTAATATTTTCCCAGCAATCAAGAGCAGAAACAAACCCAAAACCAGCTCAAAGTTTTCCAGATCCAGAAAAATCTAAATATTAAACTAATTAAATAGGGGAAGCTGTGCTGAATTCTATACATCCACACTGATGCATGAGAGAACTTGCTGCCTGTATTGCCTAAATCTGTGGGACGGCACATCTGAATCATCAAAATCTAAATGTAAATTTGTTCTCTGACCACTGTTGAGAATATTCTAGTTCTCAATGCCAACTTTCAATAGATCAGACCCAGTGACCCCTACAAAAGCTGCAACAAGCAGTCACAGGAGCTTGTACTTCCACAATGTAGAGTCGTTTTCCCACCTCAAAGACTCAAGAACAACTTTCGGTAACACACCAAAGTCAAAATTTTTCATTTCTGATTAATGTGGCAATTCATCTTCTGTGCTATTTTTTTCCCCTCATAAGAGAGAACTTCATAAGAATTAAGAACAGCCCCTGGGGCGGGGGTGGAAATTAAACCAACCAAACAATGAAGAGACCAGACATAATCCTTGTTAAAAAATTAGTCCCATCTGAAATTCTGTGTCTGCTTACTGTTAATAAGAAAACTATCAGAATATTTGTTCAGAAGTCAGGAAACAGCAGGGGCTACTCAGGAACTTTGCCATAGCAAATTAATAGATTCAAATGGAAACATGACTGGAAAGTAAGTTTTTTATCTCAAATAAAATCACCTGACTAGGAAGCCTCATCAGAAACAAAAGTGTTCTTCACTCTGAAACAGTCAGCCAGGCGAGTCTGATCTTCACACACTGAACTCAATGGGAGCAATTCCAGTAGGTTCCCTGGAAATAGAAGTATATCAAATCTACCTTGACTAATTATAAGTAAAAATAAAACCTTTTAGTGAAGAATCTTTGTTTGAATAGGATGCATTAAATTTTAAAAATTTTCACAAAACATTCAAAAGTCTGGAGAAAGGAAATTTTTATCTTCCCTTTATCAAAATAAAAAAAAAAAAATCCCAGTTTTGCATCCATGAGGATTCCCTTGGCGCTAACTGGTTGGAGCACAGCCAAAGGGTAAGGAAGTCCATTTCACAAAAGACAATACAGTGAAATGCCCAGGTTTACTTCTGAACCATAAATCAGTCACCACTTACATAAACACTCAATTTTACTGAGTTACAGCCAAGCCTCCTCCAGCTCCCAGAAGAATACGAATAGGGTTTACACAGCCCACAGCTCACTGAGCCTTAAGTTTCATACTGCACACCTGAGAGGCACAGCCCAGGACTTTACCTTTAGACCTTCCTGAATCTGTTGTGCAGCCAAGATCATTTCAGTGTCTGCAAATGCTCATGCAGGTAACAAGGTGCCCATACTTGGCAAGGTCCTTAACTTACATACTTTTCTTTTTAAAATTGTGTCTCAGCAAGTTGCTCTGGAAATAACATTCAAACTATAAAAAAGCCACAAATATTTTTCTTCAAAGAGGTCCTTAATGCCATCTAATTTAGCTGACATCAGTGATGTTACATAAAGGTGGTAAACCTGCCAATTTGCCAACAGAAAACTCATTAGGTGTGTTATTGTTCTGACCACCAAATTGTGAAACTTCTCCTCAATTGCTATTCAGCCTCTTCAAAGGGAATGTGCCTGTGGCCTTGGCTGCTTGTTGATCTGTGTGCTGTTCCTGGTCCATGGATCTGTTGTGCATATAAATGCACATTTACAAGACAAGCAACTATAGACTATATGGCAGAGAAGAAATCAGATAATACAAAGTCACTCAATAAATTTGTGGAATAGGAAACAATTTCTATGTGTCACATTGCCTTTTCAATTACTGCCATCACAAAACTTCTAAACAGTGTTTCACTTTTACTAATCTCATGCAAATTAAGCAACACAGAGGATAGAAACCGGTTATGAAGAGAAGCCAGTGGAGTCCTATGGATTCACAGTTGTCCCAAGGCAAGAGTTATAAAAAAGGATGAAGTCTGGATTTTTCCAGTTTACCCAAATTTATTCCAGCCAAATACTAGCAACATACTCTTTAATCCCAAAGGAAAACATCAAGAGCTAAGAAAGAACAGACATTCAGAATGCTTATGTTGCTTATGAAGGACCCAATCCCGTGGCTTCATTCCCAAGGCATGGGCTTCTGGGGATGAAGAAATTCCATGAAGTGACCTTTAACTTCTTGATTTCTGGAAAGAGAGAGAGGGAAAAGTCAGCAGACTCTTCCAACACCAACTTTCCTCCTCTGTGTAGCAACAAAGGTTGAAGTGTTCCTTCCCTCCTGCAGATGAGAGTTCCACGAGACTTGGAAACCTCCCCAGAAGCAGAAAGACAGAATACTCTGGGTACAGCTGGGGCACCTGCTCCTGCAACCTGTAGCAGTAACCTGCTCAAGAGGTTTATGACAAGGGCAACTTAGCCAGTGTCACAAGCAAGCAGCTTACAAAGGCTATTGTCTGCTTTGGTGGAGAAAGCTATTCAAAGCATGCTTAGTGAGGACTAGAGAACTCCCCATCATCATTTCCTCTGCTCTATTCTGCCTCCATTTCCTGTCATCACAGGGCAGTAGAACTGCCACATCCAACACAAAATTTTATTTGATCACTCTGACCGTGCATGGAAGTCTGTCTGTCTGTCTTTCATGTTGTTGCCTTCTTTTCCCAATAGTTTTGCATGCTCTGGTCAATCTCAAGCAAATCTGACAATAGGATACCAGCCACAGAAAAAGCATTTTCCAGGTTGTGGAAAAACAGATGATGGGGAACAGATTTTATAGTGAAGAAAGAGCTATATTGGGGATGCCACTTAGATTAAACACTGGGGAATCCAGGCGCAAGCCACAACTCCACAATACAGGCATGCCATTAACTCTGCTGCTTGTGCAATATTCTGTCAGTTATGCCCTCAGGAACATTCACTGCTTTGGATATTTATCTGGGGAAAGTAGCCATGTCATCAGTACAGGAAGTCAAAATCTGTTCTTAACTGTGCAGTGTTTTCACACCTGGAGAAACTTGCTATCCCTAAGACAATTATGCCACCATCAGATTTACTTGAAGGCACCAAAGGCTGGGTGGGAAGCTACTGGGGAAAGGAAGAGAGTAGATAGTTGATGACTGTATTAGTCACTAACATAATTCTGTTTAGACAAAGATTACAAAAATAAAACAAAAGTAATTGGTAAAAAATAAAGCTATTTCTAGAAGTGTTTACTTATAAAGCAGCTTCTATAAACACAGAACTTTCTCAAATACAAATATAATAGAGGTCATACCATTTTCAGGGTAGTACAAATTTCCTATGCAAGCAGAAGATTATTCAAGTGTTCTCTGTTTTAAACATGACAGCATTAGGGAAAGACTTTGAGAAAGGCTAATTCAAAATCAGAGAAATCCTGGATTGCGCTCTGTAGAAAATTTGTACTTGTCAGGCCCCTGTTGCATGCTAGTGGAGCTTCCACTGCCACTTGGATTATGATTACTGTTTTTGCTAAGATGTGTAGACACAAGACAGGCACAGCCACAGCAGTAGCTTACTGAGCAGCAGTTTATGACATGGGTACAGGATACACCAGCGCAACCAGAGCCCTTGTTAGCCCTCTGAGGACACTTTTCTCTGCTCACATTGCCTGGACCCATCTGTTCTTATCTTGGGAAAGTCCTATCATGAATAGGGGCCGTATCAATCTAGTCTGCAAAAAGATACTTGTGGAACCTCCTTTCTCCTTTGCATCTGACTTGCCTATTCTTTGGATCCCATCTTATCAGTCCATCCTGCTGACATAACAAATCTAGGCCAAGAATCACAGTACCACTAAAGCTACTATCAAACCACGCATGTTCCAGAAAAGCAGCATTCACTTTCCCCCAGACATATTCCATTACAGGATCAGCACTGCTCTGGACTGTTCGGTAAGTGCCAACCACCTCAAAAAGATGGTCCAAGCAGAGAACTGCAGCACTTTGAACAACTCAGTACAATGAAGAGCCAATGGGGAGAAAATGATAGGTTTCATTTTCTCATTTCAGGAGTACTGACATTCTCAGAAAAAGCTGGATCACCACTAGTGGCTAATCTACAGCCACAGAGTCCAGGCACAGAGAATTGACCGAAAGCCACTTCCCTTGGACCATGATGTAGGTTGAGTATTCTGTGGCTGCCATGAATCAGAACCACATGACAAAAGCTCTGAGGTCTTGCATATCACACAGAAGCAGCACCAGGCAAGAAAATGCTGAAGGCTGATCCAGTGCAGTGATAAGACCACCCCTAGAGCAGTGACCTCTTTGCCTCTCCAAGACTTGTGCTTATCTCTGCTCCATGCACCAGTCTCTCCAGCACACACATAACAGGATAACGTATAACAGGACCCATGATCTGGTGGAGCAAGAGCAGGCTGTAAAACATACCTTGTATCTGATCATCAGCCAGACTCCATGTGTGATTTAATCCAGTGCTGCCACTCTGCAATCTCTCTGTATTATGTTCTGCCTAACACTGAAGGAAGCCAAGAAACAACAACGTATTTCTCTCTGCACAGAGGCTGCAGAAGCTTGGCCAAGCCAAGATCCATGCTGCAAGGGTTGCTGCAGATCCATGCTGCAAGGGTTGCCGCAGCATTCCTTGGTAGGAGGCTAAGGGAGAACATTACTATCACAACGACAAGTTACGAATAATGACTAGCTCTGACATTGCTTAGAAAAGCTACTTCCCAAGACAGTAAATGATCTGAGAAACAGAGGGCTAAACCACCAAGAAAAGTGCTCCAAAATACCCACAAGGGAACAGAGTGTATATCAGAAAATCAGTAATACAACACAGTCTTAACTCATGCCAGCACAAAATCATCATTTTCTTATGAACTTATTTACCAGAGTCAGATCCAGCTGCAACCACACCTTAAACTGTCTCAAAACTTTTCAACTGGCAGATCTGCCATGCAGACATTTTAAATGCTCCTAAGAGCTCATCTCACGGATTTCTGGGCTTCCATATGGCTTGCAGATCCTATCACATCTTCTTCTACCTACCCTTTCTCAGCTTCGGCAAGACAATCAACCATTCAGTGAGAGTTCTGTTTATCACTCCAGGAACTGTGTTCCAGGCCAGATCAGATCAGGGTGTTTTATGATGGTTCAACCTGCATTAATAGGCAGGAATTCCAAAAGGAAATGCCTGGGTTTGCCAGGAATACTGCCACAGGCGTCAGAACAGTCTCTCTCCTTCTACTGTGACACTTCTATCCTTCAAGCGTAGCTTTTAAAGCCATGGAGCCTCTTACATAAGATGTTCCTGCTTGATTACCTCTCTCGGTCAAGTAGAAGGGCTTGTTCCTCTATGTCAACCAGTTTTAGAAAGGTATTTGTATTATCTCAGTTCTTTGATACGACACAACAAAGTGGATAGATGACCAAACCCAAGGTATTTAAGTAATGAATAGGTCAGTATTATCTCCTAAAGTTGCTACTGGAGCATTACCACTGCATATTTACCCATTTTTTGCCATAGTCCCATTTTGCAATGCAGAGATTGGAGACTTGTGGTAGTTGTCCCACAATTCATCTTTTAATTTTTAACATAATTTTGGGGCAATGAGAAGATCTAGGTAGGGAGAAGAGTTAGCAAAAATGTATTCCACCCGTTATGTTTCCCTTTGACATTTAAGTGCCAAGTCCACAGACATAATTAAATGAACACCAAAATAAAATTTAGCTATTAAATATGTGATTTCAGTGAATGTGTAAGTGCTTAAGCTCCTCTGTGTGACTCACTTAAGCTTTTCAAGGCAGACCAAACTTATTATTTTACCAAAAACTAGAAAAATAAGGCTACACAATTATGTAACAGGGGAGAACAAGAAGGAAAGGCAATGAGAGAAGAGAGGATAAAATTTATAACTAACTAGTCTCAAAGCGAAGAAAGATGACATAGAATGTGGCATATGAATCTAAAAGAAATAATGTGATTGTTAAGGCAAGAACTTAAATGTTTAGAAATTTTTGGTCTGGCTCATCTGCATGTGCTCATCTGCAATCCTTGCAGTCCAAGCATCCACACCAGCACTCAGCTGCACACTGAGAAGTTTCCAGTACATCCCAGGCTACTGCTAATCCACAAGGTTTACACTGCTTATAGGCTGGTGAATACACTAGAGAAAGCTGGTTGTTGTTGAGATAAGGCCATGTCCCAGCTCATCAGCTCCCTGAAGAGATGGATGAGGAAAGCCTTTCTGTTGGTTAAAAACTTAAATTCTGAGTCACTTTAAACCTATACCAAAGGCTAAAGATAAAATGCAGGTAAAAGAGCATTTGTTCATCACAACCAAGATAGACAGAAATTAGTGAGGAAATTATAAAATTCTTGTCCTGATATCCAGATGATTTGTTTCTCAAATGAGTTTAAAGTGTACTGGCCTTGACTGAGACCAGATGCGACCAACCAGGTCAGAATGATTATTAGTTTAGGATAACTGTCCCCCATAATCTTTAAAACATACTGTGTTCATACTGTGTTTCATACTGTGTTTCATAGCCGTAGCTCCACACCATGCTTTTCACAGGCTGGTGGAAAACAGAGGCTCTCAGGACAGAGAGGCAGGTTTCAGAGAGAGAAGGTGAAAGAAGTGGCAGGGGTGGGGGGAGGTTATGTTTTCTCTTCTTCCAACTGCAACCTTACACTCTTCATCTCACTCCTGCGTCTTTTCCCTCCCCGCCATCTGGTCTGGCTCTTGACTCCTCAGCACCCAAATCAAGCATAAGGAACTGTCTCACAGTCCCTTGCCCTTATGAGTCAGAAAGGACTGAGCATGCTCAGCCATGAGAGACGTTCAGAGAATTTTGATTTTCTATTTTAAGAAGCTAGTGCTGAGCTACTTGTGACGTTTTTCATTAGAAAAGCAACATACTTGTTACAGATTAAAGGTCAGCAACCTCTGTTTATATTTGAGGCTTATGCACAAGAGCAAGAGAGCACCTGAAGGAAGGCATCATCAGAATAATTTTAGCATTGCAAACAAACTCGTTTTCAATCCCTAATGTAAACTTACCTCTTTTGTTTGTTTATTATGGGACTTAATCCACTGTCATTAACTATTCTCAGTTTTATCCTCCTAATCTTGAGGAATGATTGGCACTGAAGTATGTGAAGCAGATTTTGTGCAGTGACTTTCATGGGGGACTGGCTCAGATTTTTTACTTATTATGGTTTATACCACAAACAAAGTTGTCCTTTGCAGTGTTGCACAGTTTGGCAAAAGATCATGCGTCCCATGTAAAACTGTGCAAAGTTACAGGATTTTGGAGGTAAGTTCTGACCAGATTATTAACTAAGGAGAGCAAGAGTATGCCATGCATCTTTGCATAGATATTTATATATTCTATGGATATACTCTTGCTGAAGTACAATTGCTTTTGGTGGGTGGTCTGCAGAGATGAACTGTTGAAGTTTGGCCTCGATGTAGCCTATAAAAGCTTCAGGTCAGATAGCAATTGTGACGGTAAATGGTCAACTACACAGTCTCTCTTGGCACTAAAGGGTAGAAGCCCTAATTATTTCTTAAAAGAAATCTGAAGACATTTCCAGCTTTCAGCAGAGACTGTTTACGGTATTTGAATACAAGGAAGGTCAAACAGGCTACACTTGGCATTGCCAAGAACTGAAAATGTTTTTGAGGAAAACCAAGAAAGGTCATTTTAAAAAAAAAAACAACTGAAAGATTCCCGTTTCTTTACCACTTTGGTAATCAAATGAGGTTTCAGAAACAGTCACAAGAGAGAACAGGGAATTTCTCAAGATTTGAGGTCTTGTTGTGTATCTACGTCCCTGTTCATATTTAGAAGCAAATACAAATTATGTAACAGAAGGGAGACAACAATGTTATATATCATTAGCCAGCAGTGCGCTTTGAGCTGAGTAAGAAATTATAAATGCAGAGACACAGAACCAGAAAGTTGCAAAATCCAGCCAGCAGAGAAAGTAACTTAAATTCACCAGAGACTGTTCTTTCAATCTTTCCAAGTTATATCAAATCTGTTTGCTGAGATAACATTAGCACTCATGTAACACGGTTCAGCTGTCATGCAGCGTACTTGGGTTTTCCTTCTCTGAAATGGATCTGCTAAGTTTCCTCGTTTACTAGTAGTTCTATTTATAGTTTTTACATGCTTTCGTTTTACACAGAGACACAGAAGGAGCAGTTCACCAGGAACTGAATAGAGTGAATGCCCAGAGGATGAAAGGGGGGAGGTAAATGCATGGACAAAGTAGGGAGTGGGAGTTCAAGTACTGTTCAGTTTAGCAGTGAGCTGCTGACAGGGCAGAAAGATGCTCCACACAGCATTCAACAGATCTGTGCCACTGGCCTCAACCAGCAACAGGTTTCTGGGTTTTTCCCAGGACTGTATAGAATTGAGCAACAGGAGAACCCTGCTAACACATATCTGTCAACATTCCCTGCATTGGGGCAGAATCACTAATCCATGTGGATACTAATGGATGTCTCTGAACTGCTCTTTCTGATGATGATGACTGAAAACCCACCAGAGAATCATCCAATCTTATGTGATCCTTAATGTTCTTATGTCTTCCTAACACATTACATTACTCTATTATCTAACCAAATCTTCCTTTATTGCAATTGAAACTCACTATTTCTCTTCTACTTACAGTCGGTGCAGAGGGGGGAAAGAAAAAAGCTACTGCTTTTACCTTTGAAGCAGCCCTTTATGTATTTGAAGAGTGCTATGTCTCCCCTTAGTCTTCCTTTTCGATGAAGCAACTCAAGTGCCATTTTTTTCCATCTTTCCTCATAGATCACATACCCAAAAAGATTCCTTATTGCTATTCCTCTTCTCTGAACTGTCTCCAATCTGTCTGCATCCTTCTAAAGCCATACTGCTACAACAGTGCTGCAGCTAACATTTTGCTAATACCATGTGGAAAACCTTGATGTTCCCTGGACGCTAAGGTTTGTTTATACGACCCAGCACTGTTGATGCTTTTTCATGTTTTCACTCAGTCTTTTTCTGTCATTTAACCACTAGTTCCCCACAAAAACCTGTGAAACACAACTTGATCTGTTTTAAAAACACATCCTATTTTTATCAGATGATTTCTTCAATTTATCAAGATCATTTTGAATTGTACTGACCTTCAATTTTCTGAAAAGAATTTCAGACACAAGACATGCTTGTGAAGCACCCGATTCTTGCGCTTTATTCATCCTACACTAGATTTATCTACATCATGTTTCCCTGATTTGTTTATCTGAACGGCATCAAAAGCCTCAGTAAAATCACAAACATCTGAAATTTACTCTTCCCTCCATGTTCACAAGGCCAGTTACAGGGAGCCTTGGAAGTGAAATAGGCTCATCTGTTTCGAAACCCTTTCCTAGTCAATATGACGTGAATTTAAACTAAGTCGATGTCTTAGCCTTCAGTTCTTTTCCACTTCTCACTGATACAGACAAAACACAAAACGGGAGTCTGAGCAGAAGACACATGTGTGTATTCAGCTCAACTCAGCAGAATTTTGCAGATGAAGTTGCTGAAGTCAACAGTATACATGGAGATATAAAAACAAATTACTGTAGAATTAAAAGTAGCACTATGATCAGCTTACTGCAGTAACACTAGATCTTCTGGCAGGTCAGAAACTTCCCAGTTAAGGAGCAAATAGCTAGTGTTCAAAGGGAAGTAGTAGAAAGCATCATCAAAAGTACATGAAAATTGTTAGAAAAATGTGAAAAATTGTTCTAAACTGTCATCTAGAAGTGAACTTTACAATTGGAAGACATCCTGTCATTTGCAGGTAAAGAGAAAAGCCTACTTGTTTACATATTTCTGGCATGAAAAAATAAAATCAGGCTACCAAATTTGGTTTTAAATCAAATAGCCTGAAAATTTCAGCTGGGTACTAAAAAATCCCAACACAATCTACCACACTAAAAACCATCACCAAACAAAAACAAATAAACAAACAAATTCCAACCCCCAAAACAAAACAAAAAAAAAAACACAAAAAAAACCAAAAAAAAAAAAGAAAAAAAAAAGAAAAAAAAAGAGGAGCAAGCACTTTGCTTCAAGAAGAAAGTTAATGACTAATTGTGCCTGTTCAGTAAAGTGACTATAATAAGCTCAGTAGGATCTCTTTCAACTACCTATAAATGTACTTCAGACATTATGGCTGAGTATTATGATAGGTCTTTTTTTCACACAGAAAATCTTTCTGTAGTTTCCCACTGTTATGACAATGGGATATTTTCAACCATTATATCTCAAGAAATCATTGAAGCTAATCAATTAAAAGACCAGTTAACGTATTGATAGAATCAGTAAAGTTGGAGAAGACCTGTGGAGATCATCTACTCCAGTCCCCTGCTCAGGACAGGGATACCTCTGAAGTCAGATCAAGTTGCTCAAGGCCTTGTCCAGTCAGGTTCTGAAAATCTAGTTCAAATTATTACTCCAGATGTTGAAGGGCTATGAAAGAGACTTGTGAGGGGTGCTGCTGCAATTTGCCAAATCGGTTGGCTTTACCACACGTGCTGCACAATTTACAGCCTTGGTCCTCTCACACTAGGTGTGGCCAAAGTCGATGATGCAGCACCACCACTCTGTGTACCACATACTTTTTTTATTTTGTTCTCACAGGCGCTCTTAAAAGAAGTGGTGCCAGCATATATTACATGAACTGAAATGGTTAAGCAGCAACAAATTAATCTGAGGCACTTTTTTCTCCCATGATGTCTTTGCCCTTACAGAATCACCTATAAAACCTTTCAAAATGCATAACTACATCTTCTACACATATTTATGGTACTGTTTAGCGTAGAAGGAAACCTTGCTGGGACTCACATAAAATAAGGGTGGTGGCATTTGGCATCAGCTATTTGAGAAGATTCACAATTTTTCACAATGAGAAAGGAGAATTTGTCTGTCTAATAACCATGCTGCATGGAGCTATGCAAATCGCTCTCCAGGGCACAAATAAGTTCTGCAACACCTCCCTGGTGGAACGGAAAGTATGAATGCCTCAAATGCTGACACACAGAACACGTAGGAGTGCAAAACAATTATATTTCACTTAGTGAAAGTCCACGAGCCTACTTCAGTTTCAACCTGACTTTGCCTAGTAAAAACAAGTCTAGTACACGCAGGTCATCTGGCTGTGGCATGGCTGGAGGGAAGCGTGGGCACACAGCTATTCTCATTACCAAAATTTCCATTCATCTATTCAGCTTCAATGGGAATACCTTACAAAACAAGAAGAATGCTCCCACATTCTTTCCCATGTGTTAGGGCACGCAGGTTGGCATAATGCTCGGAGCTCTTGGATTTAATTTTTTCAAGCTATGTCTTCTAAGTTAATCACTTTTAAAGAGGGAAAATCTGACATGTAAGGAAAACTTACAGCTTTTCTGTACATGTTTCTTGAAAAAAAATTATTGAAACACACTTTTCTAACCTCACCACTATTTTCAGTCAACTTGTTTTATGCATCACAGATTCATAGCAAAAAAAATAAACACTTCAAATCCAGTTAAAATAAAAATGGAAGAAAATTGCAAAAGAAATATCAACATTTTGAAACTATGATTTTAATTTAGACTCCATTGAGAAACAATCCTATTCTTAATATATTTCATCCCTGTTTGATGCTGTTACATTTTACATGTTGAAAAACAAACACTGTGGGAATAGAACATCTACCACAAAGTAAATAATCTGGTGGATGTCCTTCCTGGGAGAAAAAGAAGAGTTACAGCCTGCTTCAGCTAGTCCAATTCCCATTTGCAGTCATGCTAATTTTTCTTCTTATATTAAAAAGTCAATTAATTCTCACCACAGAACATCACCACTATTACTGGAACAAAAAGTACATCTATGAGATGCAGTGAGGCATCCAGCTAAGCTTACCAAGGATCAGCTTCCTCTAAAGAGTAAAACCAACTGGCTGATCCTGTTTCCATCCATCCATTCATTCTTTTTGCTCTTGCTGTTCCCAGGAGCCTGGTTAGATGGATGCACACTGGAACCCTTGGATAGAGTTCTCTTACCTCTTTGCCAGTGCTTACTGGCTGACAAAATACCCCTTCTTTTCCCATCCATAGCACTATTTTTACCAGTGTTGCAATCATCTTACTTCTCAGTTCACATATGCCATTTCACGGCCATCATATACCAAAGAAAGGTTCCCTTCCTGAAAAAAGCAACACTGGCTTTTTCTCTAATATCAAAGGGTTATTTCAAGATAGTAGGTGGAGGCTCCACCCCCAAAGTTATCCCATAATTCGCTCCAATTATTTTGCCAGACACTAATTCACAGCTACAGACAATCTCACACAGACACAAGAACTACAAAAGCCTAGGTCAAGTGACAGTTATGCTCTTGTTATACAACTTGAGGCCACCTCTAGGGCAATTCAATTTTCCCAAAAAGATATTCAATTTCTGTCAGGTAGTCTTGTTTGGCCTCCAATTATGTCATCCACAATTAAAGTGATGTTATGTGACTGACATAAAAGATTTCAAGATCATTCCTACAAATTTCCTTGAAATGCATCAGCTTTCCTTGCTATACAAATAAGTGAGTTGCAACATGAATAAGGGGCCTTGAAGCAAACAATCTCTACCTAGAGAGGTAATATGGAAATGGAGAATCAGTCTCAAGATCACCCAAAGTGTTTGGCTGCTCTAGGCCTGACCAGCTCAGATAGAATACAGATGTGCACAGAAAGTCTTTGACCGTTTGAAGGAAGATGCCCATTGGAACCAGCTAAGGAATGAAGAAATTCTGTTTCTCTGGGAAACTGCTCTGAAGAGAAAGGTAGAAGAGATATTAAAGCATATTAAGGGGAAAAAACCCCAACCAACCAAACAAAACTCCAATATGATACGATACTAGTTCCATTGGTTAAATCTGTAAGGATTTTATGTATTTTAGCTGTAAAATTTGAGAGGAATAGAGAAAGACCTAAAGGCTTAATGTTAGACACAAAATCTAGCACCTGAGAAGTCATTTGAGGTCCTGAAAGTAAGTGTCAGATTCACTGACAGTGAACACTCCACTAAAAAAATGCTAGATTGCTGATACTTAACATGAGGAAATATCTCATGAATAACCTTACTGGAATAAACATTTATCCTGACTCCAAAAGATGACTCTCCTCTGTACATTACACTTACTCATCTCTCACCAAAAAGGAAACCTTTAGTAGTTTAACAAAGGCTTGAACACTAAAAGGGACAACTTAATGACTCACCAGACATGCTGAGATCCCAGAGAAAAGGGCATGTCCCTAGAGGAAACATCTGGACAGATAAAGGGCTTTTTACCTTGTTGGGTCTGGGAAACATAATCTTTTAAGCTTGCTTCTTCCCATAAGTACACAAAAGTCTTAGTGGAAGACTAGTTTTCACAAGAAGTACTGATTTAGTTATATTTGTTGAAGAAAATAAATATACATATTACAATAAGTGAGTAACATGGAGAATTTGTCAGAGATAAACATATTCTAGGGAAATTTTTCTTCATTATCAGTATTAGTTAATCTTAAGAACAAAGGGTGTTGTGTTTTGTACAGTGAAAAATGAAACCAAATTAATATCATTTTCTAAATCTCCATCTTTGCCAAGTTGCAGTGGTTTTCGGCTCAGACCTGGCAACATTCAATAAAATATGGAAAAAACAGCTGGGAGCAGGCTGAATCTTTGAAGACTACAAATGAAGCAATTACACACAAATTTCCTTGACATCATAGTGTTTGCTTCTCAAATGAAATTGAATTTGACCTTTACTTACAGCTGCCCCAAATGTTGTTTATATTAGGTTAATCACTGCAACTGTTTTCTGGGATTAGATCCCCCTTATTTTGAATTTCTCACAACAGAAACCCTAACATTTTGGTTTTCCCTGCTGACACAGAACACCAGGAGATGTCCGCTGCTGTCAGTGGAACTGACCGACAAATCAGGGCAGCACCCAGTCTACTTTTCTGGCCGCATCAATGAGTACCACTATAGAAAAAAAGCCTTATTCTTACTCTCAGCTTGCTCGATAAAAAAAGGCACCATGGGTTTTCAGCAGACTGTGATGAACAACCACCAAATTTCAGAGGTCCCTGCAAGACAATACTAATGTAAACAGGAATTATTTTCTTAAAATACCTCCCTGGCTCTCCCTTTTCACTCATGACTTTACCCTGTGACTAGCTTGAGAGGGAGCATAAGCATCCAAAAGACCACTTCAGACTTGAAACTAGTCATCTCTACTGTGTACAGTAAAGAGGCATATTCAAATGAGTAGCAGAAAGTTTGGAATTGAAGCAAATGTTCTAACAAGTTGGAAACTATGGGTTATCCAGCTGTATAATAAAAGAAAAACGTCTGAAATAGCAGCTTTGAACTACACAGTTGGAGTTCATATGTGGATTTGGCTACAACTTCAAGTACTTGCTGTGCTTTGGGCAAAGCTTCATCGTAGAAATAAGAATATCTATGGTATTTAATAAGTTAAAATGTTTAGACACAACACAGGTCCTTGTTTCATGTAGGACTTGATGCGAAAAAATTATGTTAATTTACAATCCATATACTGTGTAATTCAAATAAAGATATCAAATTGTCAGTAAACATTGCTTTTATATGAAAATGTAGTAAAGTTTAGATTTTTCTGTATTTATGTAATACTGAGATTACTTGTTGTTACTGACTTGCCTGAAACTATTAATATAATAAATCTTATCTAACTTTAAAATCACATATTAGTCTTGAATATGCTCATAGTTCTTGCAACAACACTATCACCAGGGAACAAACATGAAGAAAATGAGCTCTGCAAGGCCCACAAGAAAATGGATGCAAGATTCTGCTTCGTAACATTGTAGGAAACTGTGTTAATCAGACAACACTATAGACTAGCCCAACGCATTTCAGAGGGAGAGTGGCATGCTGCATCAACATTTTGTCAAGAGGAAAACGAAGACAGAATGCTGCCAAAACACACCTGAGACCATGAGCCTAAATCCAAAACTGTAGATCATGCCTATGTCCTAAGTGTCATCTGCCCTGGAATTTCCTCATGCAACAGCACAAGGCAGTAGACCTCTGACAAAGCATACTTTTGTGATCTTATCTGGAATGTCGCCTGGAGTTCAATTAAAGTCATCCACTGTGTAATCTGCAACTGAGAGACTCTTAGATGGAATACTTTTGATGTTGCTAAGTAGGAAAAAAAGGAACATGATAAAAACTTAAGAATAAATGTGTGATACCTGTACTTATGCTTTAGTTTTTCTCAGGACTTATTTTGTCTATTCTGATGGCCATTTTTGCAGTTTGCAGAGCCTTTATGTCCATGAAGTAACTTAGTTTAAGGGTAAGGGAGATTCTACAGGAAGCAATACAAGTGAATAACATTTTAGCTGTTATTAAGCATATGAATACAATGTCTTCAGGAAGTAATTGCTAATAAAATAGTGATAGTAGTGACACCATCACTAGAAAAATTGCAAAACCAAGCAATAGTTTACATCCAGGATGATCCGCTAATAAACTGTTCTCTGCAGAGTTTATTATTTTGAAGTAAACTGCTACTCCAGAAAGAAGAGTGGAAAAAGCTTGCTGCTCTCATTACACCTTTCCCTTTCTTGCAAAGGAGTATATTAACAAAACATTGTTCACCCTTTATTTCATAAAGACACAAATTGAACATCCTTTTGAATAGCTCCCCAAATAGAAAACTTTTATGGCAGTAGAGCATTGAGAACATCTGTTATACGTCTCAAAGAGCCAAGAATAAAAACATTTAAAATGCAGGAACAAATCTGTAGGACAAAGTGCCAAATGTAGTCATGGTATAAATTGGTAGTACTCTCCTGTCTTTTAGCCCCTGCCAAATATACCTCTAAATCAAGCTCACAGGGGTTACTTTAATATGTTCATGAAAAGCAGAAAAGTCTAGCATGACTTTTAACTCATGCTTTTTCTTTTTCTCCCAGAAGCAGAAGTAAACCCCTCCCTTCCAACCAACCCAGTTTCCACTGCATATTTGTCAGAAGTCAAAGGTCACTGTGAAGTCCCAAAGCTCTTTGTGCATTATTGTTATGTCCAAATCAAAGAGTCAGCCTACAAGTCCCAGACGAAAGGCAACAGGCACCATGTCCACCCAGTTAAAACTGGCACCCAACTGCAGGAGTACTTCTCCACTATTTTAGGGATAAGTGATGCTGGGCACCTTACTAAGCACCTGGCTTGAACTAAAGTGCTTGTTCCCATGTGTGAACTGAGAAGAGCACATAAACAGTCAGATTGTTGTATTGGAGATTAATTGCTGCAGTTTCCATTGCCCATGTTGGAATGGGCTTAAAATAGTCTGAACCAATGCCTGTCCTCTCTCATGTTTCTCCCAGCTGGCTACCAGAATGGAATGGCCAAAGGAAGTGTCAAGGAGATGGACCAGAAAGATTAACTGCTTGAATAATCCACAAAGCAGCCTAGAAGCTCTGGCCTAACAGCTCTCCCTAATGCTTGAAAAACCCAAAACTAACTGAAAACAAGACCAAACACTTAATGTACAAAATTATTTTCTCTGGAATAGTTGCTGTGTTGAGGTGAAGCCAAAAAACAAGGTCCCATTAAAGTCAATGAGAATTTTAACACGAGTCCTATTGGAAAAGAGCATTGCCATTGCCCAAACAATTTTTCTGAAGTGGCCTTCTCAACAATATTTTAAGGCCTGTTTGTGTGGCATATCTAAAGATGATCTAAATTTCAGAAACCTCAAGGATTTCATGAAATTATTTGCTCAGACTAGCCATGGTTTTTCTACAAGAGCAGGCAATCTAATTCACTGTTTTCAGTGTCAAAAGGACCTCAGAGGCTGAGAGCCTGTGTATTTTCTGAAGAAAGCCCTGAGTCCTCCTGGCAGGTGACCGAAACATTTCAAAGACATACACATTCCTCACTGCTCATTGATTCCTTGGAAGCAGAGGTTTACACAAAAATCTGTTTATTTCAAGAAATACTCTGCTCTTTGAAGGAAGTGTTGACCTACTATTAGTGGCAAAAGTTTTGCCACAGTAAATGATTTCCAACTCTTTCTGGGAAAAAAGTCAGACAGATTCATAGTTAGATGGACACCTTCCTATGAAGGATATGTTCAGGCATAAGTTGTACAGACCTCTGCTTGAAGGCATGAAGAGGTCAAATTTCAGGCAGCACACAGCAAAGTTCACATCATTTTCTTCCAAAAGACACATTTTCAGTATCCAATAGATTGAAAGAAACTTGTTTCTCCTCTGTTGCTTATTAGCCTTCTAAAGAGTCAGAGAATGACTTAGATTAATGTAGAGATTCAGATATTTAGCATGATAGAAAATAAATACTTTACATAGAGAAAGTATCATGTCCAGTGGACACGTACAGATCAACTGTGTGCTCATCATTTGGGTGAACATGGCTCTTACAATATATTCTCAAAATATACCTTCTTCAAATTTTATTTTGTTTGTTCCAGTTCTGCTGCCTGCACTTGACTGAATAAACTCCTGTGTCAATTTCACCGCTGCTTAGGAAAGAGGTCCATGTTATTCAAATACACAACATTAAATAAGGGATTGAAACTATCAAAAGAGAATTATAGTCTGAGTTTCTTCAAATTAGAATTCCTTTCCATATGACCAGCAATCTGCAAGGCCAGATTTATCAAGAACTTGTTAGCTGTCCCTATCTGAAGCCTGAAACAAAGTTGGAGCTATCTCATGTCCTCCAAAGCTAAAATGTTTCTTTCCTCTTTTTCTTTTATCTGACCTCAGAGAAACAAAAGGTCATAAGTTTTTTACTTACGAAATTCCCAGAAAGAAGATGATTCATACGTCTTTTGCTTCTTTCTGTGAGGGAAATGATCCAGGACTTGAATCCAAGATTCAACCATTTTGATCCCTGGCCACTTGAGATGTTTGTTCTCATTAGGGCCATTGAGATCATTAGGCCAGTCTGACCTCCTATATGTCACAGTCGATACATTTCAGCTTAGATGGGTGCTGAATAAGAATGTCAGTCCTCTAAGACAACCCTTAAAGTAGGTGCTGAGAACAAAAGAACTCAAGAGTGGTCACTACTGCTTGAAATGGTGGTGGCACCAGGCAGCTGAAGGGGCTGGACAGGCTTGTGTGTGCTGGTAGCAGCAAGGGGATGTCCGGGCACAGGGGAGATCGAGATGAAAGGAGACAAAGGTAAAACAGAAAAAATTAAAGATAACATTGTCTTCATCCAAAATTGAGTCTACTTTGATCTCATTCTCAGAACCCACTTACTTCCTTTTATTTTATCCCAAACTCCACTTCAGTGTTCCCAGTCATCCTTTTCCTTTTCTGCTGAATCACTTTTTGCTATTGCTAAAAAAAAGAATTTGAAAACCTTCAGCTTTCTCTGCTTAGGAGCATTCAAATTGTTCTACCCCACCAAAAAGATTCTGGCTGCCTCTGTCAACCAGGAGTTTCCCAGCGTATAAAAATGTGATTAATGCGAGATTCGAAAGTCAAGTAACATTCATAACTGCATTTTCAAAACAGATCTAAAAATACTAACAGAAGTTATTATTATGTTTCCACAGCAGAAAAATTCCCTAATTTCCTGTAATTATAGCTAAGCCCCATGCAAAAAGGGTATAATCAGAATAATATAACTGTTTGTTGAAGAGTTCTCTTGGTAGGACTAAAACTGCAGTTTTAAGCAAGATGATTGTGCTTTCTGAAAATTGAAAGCATCGAATTTTTTAACAGGAATATGACATGAAAATAAATTATCCATACTAATATTAACTCAGTTTTATATTAGAAATCAGCACTTTGTGGAATGCAGAAAGAAGAGACATTACCCATCAACAATTCCTTGTTAATGTCAGCAAAGACTGTACTTGACTTCAGGCAAAGCTGGTACAAGCTCCCCAACAGAGAGAAATCCATTAATAGATGGCAGCTTTCCTCTTGCCTGTGCAGAAATGAATTTGTGCTTTATTGAATGAACTGGAAAAAATGTATTTTGCAAATGTTTTTGTAGCCCTGCTCATGTCTTCTCATATACAATGAATCCACTGGCCTTACTTTTCAAAAGAACAAATTACATATGCCAAGAATGGATTTGAAATTAAAGATAGATTCTACTGCATTATACCTGGCCAGAGTCATTCTCACCTTTATTCAAATTACTTCAAATTATTCCTGAAAATCCTGAAAATTACTGAAAAGTCCCCTGGAGCACCACTTCAACATTAGAAATTATATTGTCTTCCAGTAGTCTTGGCTATAGAGATGACAGTGATAAGTCTTGTCAACCCTGATGACTTGCACAAGTTGGGAAACTTCCTTGTTCTTAAGGGCTTAGTGCAGCTTCTATACACTGACAATCTCTTCCTTCCCTCCCACACAGGCATATACGCACTGGATTAGTCTGCCACTTGCACAGACCCTTCTGCAAGTGAAAATATATTCCTACTATCCATATTCCACAAATACGGGTAGGCTTTTAGTGTTGGTGAAATTGTGAAGTCTGAGAAATGTCAAGGCTGACAGGAAACAAACAACATAGTAAGAAAAAACTTGAGCTTAAAATGTTCTTCTGGAGAAAAGAAACAAACCTACCAAAAATAAATAACCTTGCATTTTGAAAATCCACAGAAGGAGAATTGAGTTATGAACATCAAGAAAATTCAGTCCAGCTGTGCAAGCTGAGGCAACTCAGTACTCCAGAGTTAACTAAGGCTGTGGGGTTGATGGTCATGCGTGAAGGAGGTTGGTTTAATCTGCACTTACATGTCAGTCATAGTTCTTTATATGTTATCTGGACCCTCCAGAATCTCTTGATCTAAGGACTTTGAAAGCCCGAATGAAAATCCAGTCACACTAGGTGCACATAGTTAAAAAGGAATGATCAGCTACCATCCCAACCAAATCCACCAGGGTAACAGATCCTCCCAAACCCTTCCCTTATGCCTGGTACAGCCATCTCCAAGTACTTTCAGAGATCTCAGTTTTCCTTTTTCTTTTTTCTTCACAGGCATTACAACAATCAATAACAAACTTTGCTTTCCCTGTCCTATTTTCTCAAATGCTGTCCCTGAACTCAGTTTTATATATAAAAGGCAGATATTTCAACATCTCCAAGAAATGAGCATAAAGTATTTGCTACCAGGTGCTTAGGATCCCAGTCTACCTGACAATATCCAGCAGAAAACCATCCTTTCTGGCCTGGGTTTCTTCAGCCACCTCTCTAACCAAAACCCTAATTTATCATCTTCATAACCATAGGTTAAGCACTTCAATCACTACCACACCTAAAGAAAATATTTTCTGAAGCAGGCAGTCAGCTCTATTTCTTTAGTTCCCATGAGTAAACCTTTCTCACCATCTCCAGCTGCCTCAAACACTAAGCTTAATCCCAAACAGCAGACTATCCCTTGCTCTAACACAGGGTATCCCAGCTGGCCATTGAATTCAGCATAAGCCATTCTTTCCCACTGTACAAGTTCAAAGCCTGTCTTTACAGGCAGTACAGGCTTTCTCCCGTGTGAGCAAGACAGGCTTGAGGGGCCAAGCTGCACCTGTCCAAACTGGTCAGAGTCTTCTAGGGTCACATAAGTAATAGCAGCAGATCCAACTTTCAAGGCTAAATTTTGAGGGACAAGGAAGGGGACAGGAAAAGGGTTACCTCATACCTCATACAATGATGTCAATGTTAACCTTAGTCAAATAATGTAAGAATTTCTTGTTCGTGGAAAAATGAGAAAGAAGTGCTATTCAGAATTCATATGACAATAATTTCACTTCCTCATTAAGGTTCACTTTGCTGATTACATTTTCCCCATTATATTTGCTGAGCCAGGCTTTTGTACTGCACTTGAAAGAAAATGATTGAATGAAGGAACATGCATGCTAGGAAACTTCCTGTCCAGCCAATAATGAAAAAAAACTAACCTCCCCCCCCCATAATCTCTGAGAATATATATTTTTAAGGGTAATTTTTACAACTTGTTCTTTCTTTAACTGTCATAGATTGGTCAGCACATTGTTTCCAAAAGCTCTACTGATGTTTTTCAGGAGTTCAACTGTAAAACATGCTCTTGATATTTTCTGCTCTCACAAAGTCTAGTTTCTACTATGTTAATCCTCAGTAAGTGAGCAATTTCATCAAAATAAATGTAAATATTAATGCTATAAAGTACAATAATAACATATTACATAATAATATATAATATATATTACTACAATGAAATATTTGCATTTATATAATTATTATGATAATTAATCTTATGTTATATTAATAAATTATTTAATATAATACAGTAAAATAATAAAATTTTAATTTATGAATATTTATTTTAAAAATAAAATTGATTATGCAATCCATACTATGTCTCATCTAGAAATGTTGTAAAGATGCCTTTGTTTCTTGAATTTTGTATTACTAACGCTTGGAGTTATCTATAGTTCCAGACCTAAAACATAAAACCCTAAAATATCATTTTTGCAACAAATTAAACTAGCAACCAATAAAGTAAGAACAGTGTCAAGCAAAGAAGTCAATCAGCAAGAATGTTTTTTGGAGGTCAAAAAAGCTGTTAAGAGTCCCAAAGCTATTGAAGAGTAAATGAAATCTTAGGGTTTAGGTTTTCATATTATTTTGATACCAAAGTGCTACTCTGAAGCAATGTTTATTTCTATGCTTGAAGGACAAGGCCTTTATTTAATACCAACCTCGCATTACATATGTGGGTTTTGAACATGCTATAAGAAAAAAAAGCCAACATTATTTCAGGTATTGTGTAATATCAGGCAACCCACTATTACTGAATAAAACCAGACATTCTCCAACAACTTTGGCTGGTTTAACAAAAGATAGTACAACTTCCTACAAATGCTGTTACTCACTTTTATAATAGTTAAATTACTCTGTAGTCTTCTTGGCTTCCTTCCTTTCTTCCTTGCTAAAATTAGTTGTTCATACAACAATCCATCACCTCCATCCTTCCTGAACCAAATAGTGAGAGCAAGTTTGGATTTTAATTCTCCTCTAAAGCAATATTTAATGCTTATCCCTTTTGAGCACCAGCTGTTTTCCAAGCTCAAAATTATACAGTTCTTTTCACTTCTCCATTTATACCTTTGCTCTAGTAAATCTTAAGATTTACAAACTCAGCTCTCATCTGCAGTCTGACAGTTTACAGATCCACCCCTGAACACCAGGTACTCGTGACCCAACAAAACTTTCTTTCATACATCAAGCATCTTCGTAGGGATTTTAAAATTACACCTCAAACCCAGAAAAATCTAAAAAGAATTCATCATTCCCTTCCAAATACCTTTCATCTTTTTTTTTTTTTTTACAGTCACAACATATTGACATCACTAAAGCATTTGTTATACTATTTCTGACATTGGCTTGTCCTTAAGTCCTCATATTGAGGCTACACCTAAGGCTTGCCACTGTTCCTATAACATTACCAAGATATCTTTCCTTAGCCTTTTACATATCTAAGACTGACTCTTCAGGCCATCATCTCATCACTGCAATGTCTTTCTCCTGAAGAAAGACATGCTTGACCTTTTCATGCACAGACTGTATGCTGTTCCAAAGTTAGTTTCTTTCCTTTGTTAGAACTTCTCAGTCCTCTTTGCATCTTTCCTTTGCTGTAGTACCTTAAATACTGATCTTCCCCTTCACAATTTTTCACAACAAAATCCATTTATATTCACCATTTCTCATAGGTCAGATGACAACTTCCACTGCCAGTGATGGTTGTTGCCTAGCATTATATTTTATATTTTAAACTTCTGCCTTTATGTTTATATCCACGTCACACTCAAAACTTAGAAGTTCTTTCCATTAATATTTGCAAAATGAAAACTACTCTTCTTCTTCATGTACCTGCTTACAAACTTACCCTTGTTGTGATACCTATAGACAATTGAAAACAAATTGGCATACAATGACCACAGTTCCTTTTTGTGAACGTTGTTGCCCTATTGTGTCTGCACATAGGTCCTCCAGACACTTGTGTTGTTTTACACTTAAACTATATGATTTGTGAAGCAGGAACTTTTTACACTGTGCTATGGTCAAAATAGAATCTTCCTCTCTAACTTAATTTTTCTGGCATTCAATAATACTGGCAGAATATTAACAAATAAAACGTAAACCAAAAGATTTGTGAGCTGGAAAACAATGAAGTCAGCTGAAAAAATAATTCACAAGATATAGCTCTATTTATTGAGTTTGAACTAAGTAATAGTTAATCCCTTTGCACTGAGACAAACTGGAGATTTTTTTCTGTCTAAAGTTCTCAGAATTCCATGGCCAAGCAGTTGGATGTGATGCAAAAGGAAGACTCATGATGTGACTGCATTTCTTTAGGAATTATTCTGTGAGAGCGTAGTAAACTCCTGTTTCAAAATTCTTCATATAAACAATTATTGATAACAAAGCCAAAGGAACAATATATCTGTATGGAACAGAAGTAATTTTGGTACTGGAATGGGTGATAGTCTTCAAACTAAGGGGTGTTCAGGAGAATTACTTCAGTTGCAAAATGAAATATCCTCTCTTTTATACGCATCTGAAATCTGATACAAGAGTGAGGAGAATTTTCTCTTAAATGAAAACAGCCTTTGGGGAATAGGGCTTGTTTGGCTTACATTTTTTAGCTGTGACCTTACTTGTGAGACATTGTGGTTTCAGCAACTACATTATTGCTAATCTGTTCTGGAAATTTCCAAAATCTTCAGTCTGAAAGGGTTGTTTCTGTATTATTTTTTTTTTTCCAAAACCCCAAGAAAATTCTAAGAGTGATAATGAAGATCTTACTTCACAAACCAAGGGCAAATTTTCTGAAACAATAATTTCAAGGAAGGAAATGAGTATGTATGACAGGCACACTTGTAAAAATTTTAGTATTAAGCAGCATTATAGTATGTCTTCAATACTAACATGACACTTAAGGAAGACAACACAATAAAGTGGAAAAGGCATATCTGGCAAAAACTTAGAATTATTGACTGCATCACTGCAACAAGTAGCAAAGGAAGCTTGCTTTTAGCCCCAAGTAGATTTTGGAAATGAATGTTTAATGTGGGAAAAAAAAATTACTAAACAGAACTTTTGTATTCACAAAAGAAAATGTGCATTTCTTTTTTTTAAAAAACATGTGTTCCGAAAGTCAGAATCATCTGATGTACATCAGAGCAAAATACAAAAAAACAGAATGGAAGGGGAAAAAGCAGCTTTGGTTACATTTTTCCATGCTATATGTAGCAAAGACTGAAAAACAAGGGAAGTCTCTGGGATACTACGATTGGGGACTTAATAGCATACATATCAGGATTAAAGTATACGTAAAGCAAGATTAAAGCTCAGGCCTTTTGCAGGTGACTGGTTCAAACCCATGTTCTCAAGAACTACATTGATCTTGAGATCTCAGGTTCCCTGAGCTACCAGGAGCTCTCCAAGAGCTGTCTATGTTAACAGTGTACATAGGAGCCAAAGCCTTCTTGGCTCCTTGCCTGAGGTTGGAACATTCACTCCCACACACTGAAAACGGTCAGAGGCCTCACACACAGTGCTGTCCTCACAGCAAAGGCAATTCAAGCTCCCCTCCCAGAGCCTGTTAACACTACAGTAACCTATTAAACAATATACCAGAACCAATTAACACACAAAAAGATAACACTAAAATAAAGGGGGAAATTTATCTTGATTACAAAACACACCTTCCACAGTGGTGAAGGCCAAGGAAGCAGGTAATATTTTTGTTGCCAAGACAGCTCATTTCAGGCACTGTATTTGCCAAGGTGCTCTGATGTCAAAGCACAAACACAAACCATACAGAGCTTTGCTTACCACAGAGGGGCACCAGGCCGTCAAATTCTGCTCATTTAATAACCATTTCTCACTGGTTTGTACTGCGTAGTCTATCTGCAAGTGCAGGCCAGAAGAATTTTTTGATAAAAATGAACTCCTGGGATTTTTTTCTTAAAAAAATCCTCCTACAGCTTGTGCACTTAAGAGCATAGCAGGAAATGTGACATAAAAGCAATACAGTCAATAAACACTCTACTCAGGCTAAAACCAAGAAAGAAGAAACTGTTTAGATGTAGTTTTATGAGCTATACCTGCCAAAGTTCCCACACCAGGTTTCATGAAGTTTTGCTCATATTTTCCTGTGAAAGGTATTTTCTCCTTTCACTGTAAAGAAGCTACACTGTCACCGGAGGAAACCAACCAGACAAAGTATTTTCTCTGTAGTTAAGTTCACTTCAAAGTCAAACCAAAAAAAATTACTCTGATAGTTTGGCTCAGTAATTTCTCCCATTTAGCTTATAATAAATACAAGTAATACAAAGCTACATTGTTTCTTGTGTTTGCTGAACTGATAAAGGCTAGAATCTCTGCTGGGGAATTTGCCAAACTCAATAGCAAATGGCTTTACATTTAACTCTGATACCTGAACAATTAATACAAATCAGATTGTTAAGTATCTAAATACGTACTTTGATTTTTCAATGCTTTAATGTTAACTTTTAACATTGTGAGCTGCGTTTCATTTATATTTTTAATGTTGTAGTTTTGTATTTCTGTGCATTGTTCTGCACGAGAACTGAACCCTCTCAAGCATCTGACTGGATCAAAATTCAACCTGTGTTATGTGCTTTGCACTTAATGGCACTACTTTATCATCATTAAATGAAAATTATACACTCTGGGTCTAATTCTGATCAGTAAAAATTTCCAACTCTGAAATCAGGTTCAGACTCAGAGGGTTAAATGAAACCAGATCCCTCAGCCACTGGGAGGGGAACAACCCCCCCTGTTCACCAGCCACTTAGAAATGGCACAAAGAGAGTCACCCCTGGGACTGCTGCAGTGTGCTCCTGTCATTGCTCTGATGAGCTCTGGCCTCCAGCACAGGAAAAGAGGAAATATGTTGCCTTATTTATTCCCTCATGTCATTGTCCTTCCTTGTATCGTCACTGGACTAACGCACATGTCATCCAGAGGTGGGAGCCACCTCCTCTGATGGTTGAAATCAGGGTCACGAGGGATTAATTTTCTGCCTGCCATTTGCATACCAGATAAGAGGAAATAAAAGTTTCAGCTCACCTGTGGGTGAGCAGATGTTTTTGGCTTCACACCACTACAGCTCACACATGCTGCTAGCTCACAAGTTGATCTGTCCTATGACACCAGCACATACTTCAATTGCCAGATTTTCTTGTAGGATTACAAGGGATTTTCTTGTGCGGGAGAATTTATAAACTGTATTGTAAACATCCCAGCTGCACAAGCCTCTGGTCACATTTCTGTCAGAACTCTAGAATTTTCTAATGCATCTGGCAAACAAACAAACAATCAAACTCGCAAATCCATTATAAAAGTGAAAAAACTTCCAGGGCTACATGACCTACTTCTGTGCTTTGACCAAACCAAATCTTCTTTAAAATATAACACTTAGGTTCTAAAACATTAGAAAATATATTTTGAAAAGTTTAATAAAATCACAGTAGTTGCCTCTATGTGAAAACCAAGTACTGATGTAATCCCCTGTGATGTATGTGGTGGAGATGATGCTGGGTATTACAATGCAGGAGGTGCAGACAGTCTGCTTAATTCAAGAGAATTCTCTCCAAGTTTCCTGCAGAACAGACAGTTTCCTGTAACAGTATGTTTGTCTGCGAGAAGCTGTCATCCTCTCAGCAGCGTGTCTGATGGACAAACCCCTGCTAATGAGGAACTGAGCCCCACTAAGAAGACAGTGAAATGATCATTGCATCATTCAGCACTGATTCATCCTAGCCTAGACTGGTATCTGATAAACTGTAAATAGCCTATGATACATTTTAACACTCCAATCACTTTCACTCACCACATTTGTTCAGATCAAACATAGGGCAACAAAATAAGATAAAACTAAACATTAAAACCCCACCTTCTCAGTGCTGCAAACAAACACGACACATCCTTTTTCAAAATTTTGGGGGTTCACAGAAGTAGATTTAATTTTGGTTTTGTTCGTTATGGGGGAGCAGATGTATCAGTATAGTCCAGAACTCTCTCTCTTCACCTTATGACTTCCACTGCTTTTTCTGAACTCTATTCTCACACTCTGTGTTCTCTGCTTAGCTCTTCCCTCTGCTTTTCATTTTATCCTCTGTGGAAAAACCCAAAATACTTGTTACAAAATCAGCCTGCACAATCCACCTACATTCTAAGTCCTTGATATTTTCTATATTCCTACAAATCAGTATTTTAACCATAGTCTATTTTCAACATACCTGACCTCTTTTGTCCCTTCATTCCATCTCCCATTCCTTTCTCTCTAAAGGCACACTTCCATAGCCAGTTTCTATCCTCTACCTCTAAGTGTTGTTATCTATTCTCATAATTTTGCCAGACAACTTAGGTAATGGAAGGTTTTTGGCAAGCTTCAATCTAGTGTACATAAAACTGAAAAGGGAGTAATATATAATGAAAGAGGGAAACAAGTTAAAAGGCTCCTAATCAGACCACCTCAGAATGTGCCATGCTAGTGTGCCAATGAACTGTAATGCAGATCATGGGTGTGACTGTTCAATAAAGAGCTATAAAAAAACCCTCCTGTAAAATAAGAGCTGCAATCCAACTGTTTACTTTTACCTAGACGTGCTTAACTTTTAAGCTAAATCAATCCCCTATTTTTCCCCTTGTGCTTTCCAGAGCTAGCAACCACTTCCCCAGCTAACCCCATGTAAACACTCCAGCTCATCAGTCATACAACATTAGATGTCACAGAAATTGTTTGTTTCCACACTACAAACTGGCAGCTTCAGTAAAGCTAACTAGAAGTACAACATTAATGAATGGTCTTCTGCTTTTGACAACAAAAAGATGAAATCTTCAGTAAGTAGTTCACCAAATGGCTGATTTAGGCTAAAAAACAAGGAAGAGGGCACTGTGAAATAAATAATGAAATTCAGATGTCTGTTGCAAAGTGTTCCCTGAAAAGCAAAAAGAATATTATTGTATTTGGGTCTTCAACATAGCTTTTAATTCCTCTTGTTCTCCTGTCTCCTCATGTGTAGCTATGCCTTTTGTCTACCCAAAACCAAGGGAAAAGACTTGGAGACTGGCTTCTCTTTGAGTCTTCAGGTTCGGCTCACTGCTAAATCATAGCAGTTGTTTTTAAGATGTTTCCTGCCCCAGTCAGCCAGCCAAAAATCCTATTCATGTTCTCATCATGTTGAGTATTGCAACATCCTTTTCTTGGGAGTTATCAAGCACAGTCTTGTCTTGCTTCAATTCACCTCAAAAGCAGCTGACAAGATCAACTCTATCATCTTTCCTCCATCACATCCTTTCCTTGCTGGCCCCCAAATGAAACTGAAGCTCTTGATCCTACATTTCAAGGCCTTCCTGATTTCTGCCTATCTGTCCATCTGTGTATCTGTCCATGTAGAAAGATTAGCTCCCAACGCCATTCAGTCTATTCATCACCACTGTTCATGTCAGGAAAACACCTCTTGCAAAAACTGATACTTGCAAGGAGCACCCATTAAACAGAAGAAAAAGCATTTTGCTATCCTTTTCCAATGATACACAATGCTTTTTCTCTGGTACACAGATAAGCAGCTCCCTCCCTTACCTCGTTTCCACTTCTTGAACCTTTTTGTTATCCCATGCTTTACACCTAGTGCATACACTGTAATGGAGGGGGTGTGAGAAGGGGAGGGAAGGATGTTGTAGGCACCATATGTTTACACAGTTCCAGCCACAACAGAGGTCTTCATCCATCAGCGCAGTTCCTGGACACTACAACAATAAACAAACAGTAAGAGCATGTGCAGCAGACAGGCTTCTAGATCCAGGCTGTGTGTGCCGAGTCCTTCTCCAGCACGGCATAAATTTCACAGCTGCTCTCCTTCCAGCTTTGTTCCCCTGAAGAGGATGCTCCTAGTGTTCCCAACACTTAGCTCCACTGCCACTCATCACATAGAAGAAGTCAAAGTTGTAAAAAATGCTCCCTGGGGAGCTGGGGATTTGGAGAAGACCCCTGCACTGATGCACCCCAGTTGCTGGCACCTCGCTGAGTGGGTGTCAGGAGCTCCTGTGCTTGTGATAAAGAAGGTAAAGCATGACAGCAGCCCCACAAAGTGATTCACAGCTTCCCTATTGAGATGACTGCACTCACTGCCTTACACTCTGTGACTGACTGCAGACAAGTTCAGAGGACCAGCAATCCTGCAGCAGATGCCAAGGAAAGGCAACCAGGGCCAACTTCAACGGCATCACCAATAAGGAGGAGTCATAGTGCCACCCCATCACATTGCAATGGGAGTGGGGAGAAGGGGGCCAGGACTCCTTTTGGGGAGCATCACCTGCCAGTTTTGTAACTCCATGTAAAGCAATACCAAAATTTAAAAGAAAAGTTCATCTCTCTGCTAGATGAAAGCAACACAGAAGACTCTGCATTTGGGAGGGGATTCTTCCACTATTCATTGCTCCTCTTCCAACTGAACACACATAAAGGTGAGAAATACTGAGAGGAGGCAGGAGAAAACTAGAGAAAATTCAGAAGCCAGCCAACTATCCCAGGGAGCAGCAGTGCCTGGCACAGAGCAGCACTAAACTGGGCTGCTTCAGGCCCATATGGAAACAGAGGAAACCATGTAATTCTGGAGGTTGGCAGGAAATTATAGAGACCACCCAGTCCAACCTCCTGCTCACAGCAGGGCTAGCTTCAAATAGCACTGATAGACCTCAGAGAGCTCTTGTCTCTGTGCCAACCTCAGAGAGCTCATGGGTTTCAGGGCCTGAGTTGAAGTCAAATGTTTGTAGTAATTGAAACAGAAGGTACCTTAAACTGGGCTGAACACACCACATGAATGCCCATGGTGCCATAATCAGTAGGACTGGGGGTGCCTCCACCATACACACACATTTGTTTCTCCACATCTTTAGCAAGATGCAGCTTGCTATTTGCTGGAAAGCCAGGCAGCCCCTTCATTGGCAAGAATAAAAAGACAAAGTGCCAAGAGTCATTTGCACAATGAAGACATTGTGTCAGAGACTTCTTCTGTGCTGCTTGTGAAGGAACAATATCAAAAGCCTTGGTATGGGAAGCATTTGATTTGACATTCAAGTACAAATAGCTTTGCTCTATTAGACTTTCTGCCACCAGAAGTGATTACATCAGTCAGAATTTGAATACACTCTGACCTAGATTTTCAGAAGCTCATAAAGAAGATGGCCATCCTAATGCCATTTCACAGATATGTACTGATTCACTAAGGATTTGCAGTTCTAACTGTTGAAAAATAAAGTATTAAAAATCAACATATGCAGGCAGGGGGTTGAGAGTTGGACTTTGGGTGAGCATGAAAACCATCCGATTATGGAGCGGGAGCTGAAATGACCACTGAAATGTCTCAGCATTTATATTTTATGTCACTGTTTGAATATCAGCAGGAATGTCGTAAACTGAATCATTGAAAGTCAGTTAATTTCCTGGTCCTGCTGCCAATCTTAGTATTAGCCAGTGTCAACTAATGTTTTGGCAATGAATCATCTCAGTAATGTCATTTTTCCTTGTCATTATTCCTAAGTTTGACTGAAAAGCAGAGTACAATGGATACCTTACAGGAGTCTTCTGCTGCTTCTTTTGGGAAGTTATGTGGCAGACCTGGGCCCCATGGCAGGTGTAATCAGAGATCTATTATTGTCTTACAATGATTTATGTTACAGTACATTAGTGTGGAGCCATAAAAAGCTGTATTTCTCATAACATGAAGATTGAAAAGTATCAAAAACTTTCTCAAAGAAGCAATAAGTCAGTATTATGGTGGCAGAGAATTCAGAGTTTTTAGTGGAGAGGGCAAACAACATGATGATGCTGGTCTATTTTACAGTTTTTAGTATCCTACTTCAAAGTTTTCAAAATACAAGAGGAATGTTTCTAATTAAACTGAGTTGGTAGGGAAGACATCTCTTACCTCTAAGTGAGAAAATGCACTATAAGAACTCAAAAATTACCCACTGTTGCAGTCTACTTTCATCTACCTTCTTGTGAGTGTCCATGTCACAACAAGAAGTTATCTTAGGCAATTTCACAGTAAGTTACTCTAAATAACAATACAACCCTCACTGGGGATCCAGAAGCTCACCTTAAACTATCTTGCTCCTCTTCCATAAAATATCACACTGGATAGCCCTGCTATTCCACCCTTCTTTTCTTCTGTACCATGCCCAGTTCTATTCCCTGTTCATGATTTCCTTCAGCTCCACATTCCTCATGACTCAGCTGGTTTTACAATCAATATAATCCATCAGGATGTTGTCTCTTTCCTCCTTAAGGAAAACAGTAGCATCTAAAACTACACCATCTTCCGTCACAGAAGCTTGGGTTTTTTGTTTTTGTTTTTTTAATTTTATTTTATTTTTGGTCTGGGAGTGGGGGGGTGGTGGTATTTTTGTGTGTAAAGAAAATGAAAGACAATGATGAATACACTGTCTTCCTTCAGTCTCGCACCTAAAACATCTTTAAAACTTGTGGAGCATCGTTAAAAGTCTCAGCTGTTTCTGATCATGTTTTTTGCAGAAAACAGTGTCTCAGGATGCTGAACTCTGTGTGACTTTTAAGTTCTTTGAAATACAGGCCACCCTTCACTTCAGCCCATTTCCAACCTGCCCAGCATGTTACTTGGAGTTTCTTTGCTCACTCTCGCCTCATTCATGTGATCCACAGTTAGGGATTACACTTGCCTTGAGAAAAAAAAAAAAGAGTTCAACAAAAGAGCGTTTTAGACCAAACTCATACAAGCTCTAGTGACCTCTTTAGTAAAGAGCTAACAATTGGCTTCAATTCTGAATTATATGTGCTATTTTCTATGGGATCTAGCACCTATGGTTATAACTCCTGTCAAGTTAGAAGACATCCAATCAGAACAGATTAAGCAAGCAGGAATGATATTGCTTTGTATGTGGCAAAATAATTCTTGGGTATTAAAAACCCCACAGCAATTAGGGTGAAAAAACCTCAGACTGTCTGTAAAATAAACACAGAGGGATGATTCAGCTGCAAAATGCAGAATGACCAACTGTTTTTAAAAGCAGCAATCTGAAGGGTTTTGCTCTCACTGTAAAAAAACCAGGCTTTGCTTCTAGATAATCTGCAAAGACAAAATAAGTCTCAAGAAAAATGAGCACCCAGTAGTAGAAATGTCATTATTTTTAGCATCTGGTTTATGTAAATTTAATCTACAAATTTTGCACAGCACCTTCAAAACTGACTGCATTTTTCATTCCCTCTTGATATCAAATCATCCAAATAAAGTATTAAAATATGCAATAAAACATAAGAGGTTTAGATGAAATATGCATAATAATGTGAAAAAAATAGATGTCTTATGTGCATTCCTGGTTGTTACACAATACCAGAAAAATAAGTTAGAGTACAGAAATTTAAATGTGAGAACATTTCCTCCAGAGATGTCATACATCAAGTCATCACATAGAAGCTACGTGATTTTTTTCAGAATAAAACAAACTTTTTATTTGCTGAAAAGATGCATATTTGGATTATTAAAAACACATAGGAAATTTCTATTTTTCTCACTGGGGCTAAAAATCAGTTTTTTCAAGTAACACCCTTATGATTTCTTTCTATTTTTCAAAATTAAATGCTTTTAATTTTGTTTCCAAATTAAACAAGAATTTTGAATTAATATAAAAATTTTAAATGCCAAGAAAGAGGGTATGTAACTTTCCTTCTTAAAAATGAAACTTAAAGTATCCTACTTGGTTTGATTCCAAATGACTGTTTTTCCAAGTGACGCAAATCAAGTTACAGAAAGCTCTGACTTTAATGTTATGTGTGCAGAAGTTTCTAGACAGCTCTGCACATCTGGGTACCTTTCCCGTGTGGCCCCCAGAGGAGGGAGGCCACGATTGCACCCTGCAGACACCAGAGCACTGTGCTCTGCTCCAGCCCTGATCCTGCCTCCCCTGGGAGCTGCCCTGCTGCTGTGAAGCTGTCTCCTGCACAGACACCAGGAGTTACGGCTACACTATGCTGTGAGTTCAGGAGCTAGAGATTAGAAACAGCAGAAGTCAAGGAGGAGGACAAGAGTCTGAGGGCAGAGGAAGAGTCTGTGGAACTGGCCACGAGGAGCAATGTGGAGATGCTATGGGAAAACTTTACATGATGGGATAACTTAAAAGAAGAAAGGGGCAAAAAAAGAAATCAAACCAAAACAAAACACCAAAAGACATTTTTAGCAAGTACTTTTGAAATGAAGTACCAGAGCTTTGCTTCACAATGAAGTCAGAACATTAAGTCTCTGTTTTCACTTCAGAACAAGCTTTATATAAATATAATTTATCTAAATTCTTATATTAGATAACTGTAATTAGTGTAATTCCTTGCAGAATATTTACATATCATTAAGTTGATATGCCAGTATGCCCCTGTACTAGCCAGTTTAACATCTTAGTCCTCAGCTCACCTGACTAGGAAAGGAGCAAGGAGGCAGACTTTCTGTTTCTGCAGCCTTAGAAAAAGAGGTCAAACTGGATGCTAGGCACATGATGTGCTCAAACTGCAGCTTCAGTCTCTAGACAGAAAGCAAGTCCATCACTAGGTGACCACTTGTGAGTTTCTTTCTTCTCAATCTTTTATGTACACCGCATAATTTTCCTACACAAGTCACACATTCTTCATTGCAATTCTGGACCATCACATCAGCAGCAGCACTCAACCCTCTTTAAAGCTGAATCTAGCCTTCCCTTTCCACCCATGGCCAGCCTGCATCCTGTGACCTAAAACAGACACAGGCAATACCAGCCACAGAACTATGCAGAATATATTCAACTAAGATTTAGCATCTGTGTTGCTCATTACTTCCTAAAGAACTAGTCATTAACATTTTCAATTAAATGAAGTCTAGTCACCTAATGGCCTCAGTACAGTTTGGAATTTGCTTCAGTTGTGCAGACCTCCAAGAAAATATTTCAATTATCCCAATTTCAAAACAAAGAGTTCCAAAATGTTATTACCGATTCAAAAATTTAAAAGTATAATTTCATGAGTGAGTATTTTTTTTTTTAACCAGACTGACAGGGGCTAACAATACTATTCCCAAAGTCCTGATAGATAGTCCTGATAGGCTTTGACACACATTAACATATTGTCCACAATGTGTGATTAGAAGAGTTGTAAACTAACATAACTTTTGTCTGCTCTCAATTTTCATTCCATCAAAAGGAATAAAGCTGACCAATAATAAAGCTGACCAAGAACCAGAAAGCTTTTGAAGGCAAAATTAACATTGCAGAGTTAATATCATTCAAAAGAAGGCTGGGGAGGGGGGAAACATTCAAGAGAAAAAGAACTGTATGTACAAAAATATCAACATTCAACACAAAGCACTTCTCCTTGCAGAGATAGTTAACCTTAGCCAACTAGTTATTTCCACAGATTTTGTTCTACTACCTTCTCAGTGCTGCTTGAGGTCTAACGCAGGATTTCCCATGGACAGGAAACTCCCCCTTTGCCGCAAAAAAATTCTACTCTCTATATTCTTAAAGACTGTTATTCCCCTTCTGCATTACAAAGTTGAGAAAACCCCAGAAAACATTTCAGATCCTTGTATTTTTGAGTAAGCTTTTTTTCCCCACCCTTCCAGATTCAGATGTTAATTTCGGCTCATGAGAAACATTGTTGAATTCTTCATCAGTTTTTCTTTTCTCTCAAAGGGGAGGTTTAACCTTCATCTAATCTTCATCTTGACAGGCTGCAAGCCAAAACCAAGCTTCTACCTGAGGGAAAGGATTAGGGCTTACTCAGTTTTGGTGGGGTTTTTTCCCTATTTTTTCTATTCCAGATGCAAAACAACTTACATCAGCCAGGATGACCTGCAATACCTGCAGGCAACGCAGAATGCTTTCAGAGTATTGCTCAAGCAAAGTAAGGCAGCTTGTTTCAACCAATCTCCAAAAGACAAAGCATTTCTGGAACCAGTAACACAATGCTCTAGACAGCTGTCACTTGGTCAAGCTCAAAGCAAAATGCTAAAGAGAAATTAAATTAAGGAAAGAAAAAAAAAAAAGAAAGAGAAAAAGCTGGGGTGTTTTCATTTTCAGATATGCTACAGCACTTGTTCCCCCTCTGAAAATGTACTAAGGGATGTAGGAACAGGAGAAGGAGAGGAAAGTACGGGAAAAGAACTGGAACTACCCTGTGCAAGGAGGCTTTATGAAGGTGGGGATGCAGAACTGGGGAGAGAGCTGGGCTTGATTAGGTGAGAGATTCACAGATACTTGAATAATCAGGTGTGTAAGGGAAAGGACAGCATGGACTGCCACAGAAACTGGAGGCCAGAATACTCTGTTTGGGACAGACCAGTCTGTTTGGATCTATAGTCTCTTATGAGGAGAAAAACCAATATGACCTGAATCTACACATAGCTATCTGATTAATCCAATCAGTTGTCAAGGACAAACAAAAAAAATTGTGATTTTAAAGAAAATTCTTCACATTGATTTCATGTCCACTTAATGCGGAATACCCTTGTTCTCATAAAGGATTACTTAATTTGATAATTAATGTCTCTACTCCCAGAATTTATAATGGTTTAGGTTACTATAATGCAATCTTGAGTCTTAAACTCATCTAAACTAGATAAATTAAAAGAAAAGTGATTGACATAGAAAAAAAAAGCACACAGTAATGATATCAGAAATAGGTTTTGGTCAGGAATGATTAACACCACAGAAAGTTACATATCTATGCAATTAAATCACAACATGTCTGTGCCTTCACTTAGAAGTACCTCCATTCTCTAGTAAAACGTCATTGCCTGCAATTATCAGTCCTAAAAAACTATGGGCTCTGAAGCCAGCTACCTCCTAGGATTTACTCCAGGATTCCTACCATTCAGTTTTCCTTTTGGTCAGTCTGACAACTGTTCGCTCTCCCCAGGACTGACCAAGAGCTGCTCATCCTTTTAGCAAAAGGAGGTCACGGCTCTCGAGTTCACCTTCCTGTGAAGAAGCATGACACCGCTGAGCCATCACTGGGTCTCTTCTGCAGAACTGCTCAGTTGGGATCATGAACTACCTCCTGATTTTGTCACTCTTTTCAAAGGAAAACAAGAGGTGTAGTTCAAATCAAAGAAACTGCTTGAGGCTTGTAAATCCTTGTTTCCTGTGTGTTATTGACTTTGTGAGTTACACACTACAACCACAAAAGCCACAGAACCTCTGTCAGGTCCTCCTTGACACAGCAGCATCTCCAGCTACCTCCAGGTTTTCTATACTGTCCCAGAAAATCCTCACTCCTCTCCCATGTCCCCAAAACTCACCCCACACATACACAGACACTGCCCCCCCCGCAAAACATCTCACTTGGCCTTAAGCTAGAGAACAAACATTACATGCTGCAGTTAATCTGGAGCTACACTCTTGTGCCGGGCTGTCAGACTGCCTTCACACAGAGTGAAACAGGGTTGCTTCCTGCCCAAAAGGGTACTCAAAATGATGTAAATATCTCTTGCCTCTGCCCAGTTAGTCATTTCCATAAAATGCAAGAGCACTTACTATCTTGAGACCTCTCCTCCTCTGCTCAGTACTGTTGTGTAACAAGCCCACAAATTACTGGAAGACTTTGACATACAATGCAGTTGCGTAACTGTTGTTTCCATCTGAAACCGAGCAAAAACCAACACTATCACCACCACACAAGGTTCAGCTGTCTTGTTTCCTGTCAGCATGTCTTTACCTGGAAGAAAAAACTCTTAGGTTGCTCCTAAGATTGAGCATGCATGCCCATATCCTGCATGTATGCCCATCACTGCTTCCTGACAGACCTTTTGGGAGATGTTTGTCTTTAACTAACTACTAGCCATGACTCGGGTTTGTTCTCATCTCCAGCTTTCTTACACCACAACTTACATATCATAGTTTTATATCTAGAGAGAGAGAGAGAGACAGATATATCAAAAGAAAAAAGCAATAGGGCATTTATATGTATATTATTTATATTCCTATATTTGTATATAGGAATAAAATGGAGATATATCTGCACCACCACAAGCTACATCACATATTGGTGGACAATCACTAGAAGTGCAACACATCCATTTCTAATAATCTCATCCTGGCATTCCCATTCCAGCAGAATGAAAATGCAGTGAATACCCTGAGAACCATTGGCAAGGGCTATTAGATAAAACACCAGCTACCTTTCTGTGACTTGCATCCAAACTTTGCCTTGAATCCTAAGTTGTTTTTCTTATGCTTCTGTCAGGAACTTTTACATTGAAAGGCAGAAGTACCATAAGTACATGGCTCTAACAGCATAATTATTAGAGATCTATTACAACACCGGATTTTACATCTCAGTTCATGTGTATTGCAACAAGTGAAACAAGATTCTAAATCCCTCTCCTTGCCACAGCCATATGTCTACATTAAATAATCAAGACTTTTAATAACAACAGTGGGAAATAAAAACAAAAAACTCCATTACTTGTTTTGTTTGAGTATTAGTACTTTGTAGGTAATACACAACCATCAGTTTTTCAGGTACCTCACGGAGCAGTTACTGCCAAATCAGATTTAGATATCTGTACTGAGAAAGTTTTCATTAAAGTCCTCTAACAAAGAAGCAAATACAGTTTTCACAAAATACACACAGTAGATTTCTTCATCATGGTTCAAAACTGTAGCCACCAGGAATAAGTAATTTCTCAATGCAGAAGGTCCATACTGTGACTTTAACCTTTTTGGAGACAGTGTTTTTTCTCTGAGTTTATATAGCTCCTAGCACCTGGAGTTTGGTCAGGATATTCAAAATAATTTTGTAAATAAATAAGAGTAATGAAATCAGTGCTAACTGCAAATACGAGGATCTATCAGGACCGTTAACTTCTAGAAACAGTACTGATGTTAGTACATAAGCACCAATTTATCCCATTACCTTATGATTGAGAGGTCTAAAAGAAAAGCAGCGAAGCAGTAAGCTGAAGTTCAATAGACAAAGGAAATAAAACAGAGAATCAGCTTGTTGTGCTGCTATGGCTGAGTGCATGTGCTTTTCCACATGTTACATGCTCTGCTCTTTTGTTATCTGCCCCGAGCTTTCAGAGTATAACAGTGCTCTTCTGCTAGCTGTGCCAAATGTGGAGGGAAATGAAATTCCTTCTTCTCAAAAATGGTTCAATTACTCAAGATAAAAATCTGAGTCACAAAAAGAGGGGGAAAAAAATGCACACAGCATATTAGCTAAACTATGCAATTAATCTCCAAAAAGAAAAGGAGGCAGAGCAGTAGGCTTAGGGCCCAGGTTTAACAGGGGTAAAAGGGGAGTTTTAGTTAAGAATACAGCATCAGGATTTGTTAGAAAGCAGATAAAACAGAAAGCTGCCAGTCATGGTACTTGCCAGAGTGTTGCTACACAGACTAGCTATCTGCCAGCCAGTTGCAAGATCCAAGCTAGTGACTTTGCTTCAGCTTTCTGGTTCAGGAAACAAGCCTGCTACATAATACAAAATGGCGATGTCATAAACTGGAAAAACAATTCTACACAGGTGAGTCACAAGAAAAATCAGACCATGCTGAATCCAGGATGAGCTATGGCTGCAGGAACAGAGGAAAGACACTGGAAACAATCAAACCCACAGAACACGTAATTACATAATCTTTTGCTTTCCTCACCACAACAGTAGCAAAACTACTAAGCCATTATTAACTTTCTTGAGGCTCTAACCTTGGGTTAGCCCTGTTCATACTGGAACTGTTGTTGACAAGAGATTTTGACACCCTCAGGAGCTGCATCCCACAGCTCTATGTCAGCATGGCACTCCTGACACAACAGTCATGGCCCCAGTGGAGCTCCTTCTCCTCACACACCATCGACCTCATCTTCCTCACGGGAGGACCTGGCACTTGATTTACACCCAAGGAAGAGACAACACACAGGAGTATTTGAGCTTCCCCCCTGCCACTAAAATACCTGCATAACAGCAAAGTCCAACGTGAGTTTAAGGCATTTCAATGATCACACTGAGCCAAACCAACACCTCACCAGACTAGGATTCAGGAGGGGAAGTCTTCCTTCCTGCTTCCTTGAGCTGAGATGAGCTGGGCTTAAGTGGGTTCTGGAGAAGCAGGTGGCAAGGTAACAGGAGACTCCTCCACCCCCCAGGGGAAAGACTTGGATTGAAAACACCTGAAATGCAAGGCAGCCTGCCTGGAGCTGAGTAGGAAAGGAAAGAGCAAGTGCTTGGCTTTTCAAGTATAGTTTTCCAGTGCAGGTTGTGAGGAGTAAGCCTCCATTTGCAGTAGGACTTTTGTATGTAATGTGTTACAGGTTCTCAACTTGCCAAAATGTGGCAAAGCAGCCAGCAAGACTTGGCCAGCATCCTTAGGGAAGGTTGTCAGCAGCTGCTCAGGGGAAGTATTTTGGGGTTACCAGGAAAAGAGAATACCAGTGGAGAAGATTGCTAGGACAGAGGAAAGGCAGCTGACAGGCATTTGTTTTTTCTGTAATCTCAGCTGAGTAGGCCACCTCTGATCCTGCACATTTGTAAGCTGGAAGTGTGAGAGGAGCATGCTTTTACAGCATTAAATCACTCCAGCACTTAGCACCCTTGTATTTCCCATATTCAATTGTCTGGCTAGCTTGACAAATACTGTTGTCTCAGTATTTAGGCTAGCTCCAGAAGTTTTGTAAATGCATTCCCTAAAGGGTTGAGCAATTATCCATATGTGTTGTTTCTTAGGAGTATAATTTTCCACAGCTACTGTGAATGACTGAAGAGGTATGTAAATAGACATCAACACAATTTTGAGCAGTGCTTTTTCATACTCTTTTGAAAAAGAGGGTACATCTTCCTCACCTTAAAAACAGATTTTCTATAGCTCATCCTAGACTTTGGACTACTTAATCACCTGAATTGTTTGCTGCTGTGTTTTGAGGACAAATAAAAGTACCTGCCACCTAAACTCTCCCTGGAAGTATAGGTAGACATCCTTTCACATCCCTTTAAATCACATATCTGTAGTACTGAAGTCTCTCTCAACAGACTGAAATCAAAGCAGTCATGTTTCTGCCTGTCTGGTCTTCTAACCATCCAATTAAATTGCTAGCTTTTTGATTTTCCACAAGTAAAACTGCTATCTCAAAAGTGAGGCTACACTCCATGCTACACTCCATGTGCCTCTAGATTTTTTTAAACTTGATCTTATTTCTGGTGATGCAAAAATATCTTTGCATTTATGCTGACCAAAAGTGGAGTTCCCTCTTTCAGGTCACTGTGTTTTGCTGCTGGGGGAATTTCCAGAATTTGATAATGGTAAGGAAAAAGCTGTGTGTGGATGTGCAGTCTGTACTGCTCCAGCAGTAAGAACCTGAGAGCTGAATGCATCTGTGCTGCTGTGGGAAGGTTATCAGGGCAGCATTTCATCCAGACCAGACAGTACTGTGCACTACATGAAGGGACAGAAGTGTTCTCCCTTTCTCCAGTGCGTCCACACCCAACCTTGATCATGGCAGTCATTCCAGACAGGGACATGAAGCGATTTGTAAGATTTTCAAATCTGCTCTTTAAGACGAAAGTCTGAAAAGAGCGGTTAAAAACTCAGCATCATTTTTCACAGCCAAAGGGCCCTCTGCATTGGTTCTGTTCCCTTTAAACTCTGGAATGCTTATGTTGGTTTGTTTTGGGGTAGGGAGTTGAGCTTTTTTTTCTGTAAGCAACTTCAAATTTCCATAAATCAGAAACACATGAATTTTTGGAAAACAATTGTTTGGCAGTTGCTTTTACAAGAAAACCATACTGTAAACACAACTCCACATTGTGCTGCAAAGACCTTTCAGGTTGGATTGTACTTAACAATGGAGGACCAGTGTAAATATTTGAGCACACACCACCAGGGTCTTTGATGCATTTTACATGTAAATGTTGTAGTCGTTTGCACTGATTAGTTTCTCCCCCAAGGAAATCTGTGAATAAATCCAGTGGGGGGTTGTATTTTGAGACAGTCCAAGACAGCTGATTTTTTCAGCTACAGAACCAAAACTGGTCCAAAACACATGGATGAAGGCAGGTAATAGCAGAAACTTAATACTTGTGCATGAAAGCAAGGATAAGTAAAACTGCTTAATTGACTTTTGAGTTCTCCAAGATAAAGCCACATCGAAGTGTTATTCACTATGATATTGAGGGGCAACAGATGACAATTAAGTGTTTTGCTATTACTAATTTCTTTAAAACTAATTTAGGGATAGAATAGCCCAAAGGGATGCTAGTTTTTCATTTAATCCACTAGATTAACCAAGCCACTAAATCCATTAATGATACAGACTATTTTTCAAATCATAAGAAATCATACTTGTAGACTGTGTTGGTTTTCCCCTGTAAAGTACTTGCACTTGCTCAACATGAGGGAGAGCCAAGCCTTTCCCTGAGGTGAATGGCTATAGACATCATGTGCTGACTCCGAAGCACTTGTGGAGCCCACTTTCCAGTGGTGCTGAGAACACATCCACTACGTAAAAACCTGTCCCTTTGCAGTGGTAGATACTGTTATCTCAAAATTGCCAGAGTGGGTGTCATTTGAAAGACTTGGCCTAAATTTCAGGAGAAGTGTAATACTAAATTTCCAGTGAGAATTTGGGAGCTTCTGCAATTTGTAAGATCAAAGAGTTCAATATTTAACCATGTGCCTAGGAATGAAGATACACTTAAAGGGAGAAATTTCTTTGAGTTTTATTATATTTTAAAGATATAAAGCATTAAAAATTTTCATTTTATAGCTTCAAGTGTCTCTGGAAACATCCTCTGTTTACTCAGAAATGACCACAGTTTAGCTTTCAGCAGATGAGATAGGAAGTCTGTGTGGCACATCGTGTCACATTATAATGAGGAAGGAAGCTAGGAGAATTTTGGAATGGAAGAGAGAAAGTTGGTTTTGGTTTTCTTACATAAACTCTTACAAGCAAGTGTCATGCCTTTCCATTTGTCTGGTAAAGACTTGTGGTAAGGACCACGGGGAAATGCAAATATAGGAAGTAACATCTGTAAAGCCCTCTTTTAAAATCTCAGCACTATCAATACACAGAACTTGTTGTCCTCTCACGCTCACTGGCACAGTATATGCTGAACTTTCAATGAAAACAGGAAAAAAAACAACCCTATTTGCTTTATCTTCAGTACATGTTTTTGTCTACATTTTCCTTTTCATTGAATTGCAAAGGCCTGAAGTTACATGTTTATTTGGGTCTTCTTTGGGTCATGAGTTTTTCTCATACACCCACCTAAACTTAGACTATATTTTGCTGTTACAGAAAGCGCTTCAAAGTCCACACAATACAGAAATTAATTCAGTTGGAGTTCAGAACTTAAGTTACCTTCAAAAGCATTGGAGAAATAGGGACAAGGTGTGCTAGGATTATGTCATCATGATGAAGTGCAGGTATTTCTAGCATGGCATTCAAAGAAGCCATTCCTGACATATATTAGTCAAATTTTCATCTGACAACCTTTTCCTTTTTTTTTTCAGTATTCCAAATTCTTGTAATAATGAGCCTTTAAACTGAGATTCCAGGCCTGAGTGTCTAGAGCTTCAGTACAGATATAACCTGGAGGAAATTCCATATTTGAGGAAATGCATTCTTTCTTTGTGTCTGAAGTTACACAACTGATAATGATATGAGGGAGAGAGTAGGCAGATTCGTCATGTAGTTCATTGCCTCCTTCCATTATCAGTTTGATCATCCTCAGCACTGTTACGCTACGCTGTCAATGCCAAGTGAGACTATCATCTCACTTGACAAGAGCAAGGGTAGTTTTGCCTGCAGCTGACTAGAACTCTCTCCAGGAGTAAAGTACTTATTATATCAGCTCTTAAGCTTCAGACAAAAAGCAGAATAATCCCCATGGATTCAGTTGCAACTTTTCTTGTGGATTTTGCTCATAAGCTTCCTATAACAAGAGATCAAAGTACCAGTTAGCCTTAACCTTGCTTATTTAGAGAGCCAATAATACACAAAATTGACTGTTATAGTGTACAGTTACAATATAGTATAAGGTATAACTCATTGAAACCACAGATTATCCTCACCAGATGCTCAGTACTTGCCAAACTGAATTAAGTGGGATTTCTAGAACTTAAAGGATAATTTTAGGATACCTCAAAACGGCTAAAAAGCTCAAAGAAATCAGAAAATATATTTTGCCTCCTGTTTTGGCAGAAAATAAAGAGTACTTCTCTCTCTTTGTAGAACACACCAAAATACTTAAGATTACACTCATCAGAAAGACTGGGAAATCCTACTTACAGCTGAATAGATAAATGGCAAAGATTCCAGTTTTGTACTCCTTTAAGCCTGTTTTTGCTCTCAGTATGCGTCATGTTCTTACCATGGAAAAGAAGGGCTGCTCTTCTGTGATATCCAGAGAACAGAGGGAGTAGTTAAGTACAAAGATTGCAGCATTTTGTACTGTTTATGAAGATGCTTCTGAAAATTATTTCCTGTTATCAAAAAGATACAGTGTTCAAAAGTGCTGTTCCCTTTATAAATTCACATCACTGGAAATACTAAGGGTTCTCTCTTCTCCTGGACAAACAGCCTCTGTAAGGTCACACAACCCTCTAGACATAACATAAGGACAAAGACATTTCTGGACGATGATGTGTAAGTGTTCTCAGCACACTTTCTACATTATTTGCACTTTCTCTGTTTCCATCATTATTCTGAGAAGTTTGTTAAGCAATAAAATGTTATGTAGTAAGACATTAGAAGTCCATGTTGATCTCTGCTAAATGAGACGTCAAAGACTTGCTTATCTCTTCATGCTTAACTTGTCCAGTGTGACTTCTGTGAGATTACATTTTGATCTTTTATATATAACTGCTCTTCTAGTAATATGTAGCCATTTTGTTCTACGGGTAGGATCTTGAAAGGTTTGATTCTATTCCTCTGGAACCTAGTTGAAGGAATCATCTACTTTGTAAAAAAACTGTTTACATTCCTTCCCAGGTTTTTGCATGCAAGTAGCAATTAATTGATGTGGTTGTGAAGGATCAATGCTTCCTTTTATTAAGGAGCTGGTTAATGTTTTGCTCTCACACCACAATTTTCATGAAAATTATTCAAGCTTCTCAAAAACATAATAATAAAACTTCAGCACGTCTTTTTAAGCTGCTTTCTTCAATATTATGTTTCTACAAAATTAATAACTATTTTAAAATAACATGACTGGAGAAAAAGTAAATGGTTTACTTTGAAATAACATTACAATATATTAATAATAAACGTTTGCAACTCTGAAACGGAAGTGGATGTCCGTCTCTTTTTCCAGGTAACAAAGGAAAGGACAAGAACAAACGGCTTCAGTTTGTGGCAGGGCACATTTAGATTGAATATTAAGAAAAATTTCTTCACCAAAAGGGTTAGCAAGCACTGGAACAGGCTGCCCAGGGAAGCAGCTGACTAACCATCCCTGAAGGTATTTAAAGGATGCGTAAATGTGGCACTCAGGGACATGGTTTAGTGGTGGATTTGGCAGTGTTAGGGTAATGGTAGGACTCGATCTTAGAGGTCTTTTCCAACCTAAACAATTTTATGATTCTAGAATTCAAATAAACACCTATACAAAAGAAATCATACCTGCTCCTAATAGGAATAGAGGAATGAATAACATGAAACATAATATAGTTTTAAAAGAATGACCATATTTATTTTCTATTAAAAACAGACAGTACATCAAGGTTGAAAATATAAATATCAAAATTATTGCACAGTTAGACAACTACCCTATTTTGGCAGCAATATTTTACAACGTCATTGCGCAATAATATGCTCTGGCAGATTAAACTCTACAAAAATCCATGATGTGTACCTTTTCTGTTTACATCATAAATCATCCTACAACAGTAAGATAATTGTTTTGGCGTATGTATAAAACATCATACAGTAACATGATATATGCTTTATGAAAGCTGGAGAGAAGGAGAAAAGAGAAAATGTCTCTTAATGCATCCCATAAGCCTTTGACTCAAATTTAAGCAATAGATATTCATCTTCCCATTTGCAGTCATTTAACACAGGCAGTTCCAAGTACACATAAAAATACAGATATATTAAGAGGATTTGTTATAAATAGCTATTGCTTTAATAGACAGCTTCAAATATACAATCTTCTGTATGCCTTTAAAAAAATAATGTCCCAGTCCAATCTATAAAAAATAAGAGTTTGTCCAAAGTTAAACATTCTTAATTAGGATGTGACTCTGTGAATGTCCCAAAGAGTTTGTCCCAGTGGGTGAAATAAGGAGCATAGTTTGATTTGAATTTCAGATGATGGAGATCATGATGTGGTGCTCCTCCATACAAACCAAAAGGCACAAGTCGGTGAGTTGACCATGGAAGATCGTATCCTGAATGGTCCTCCACTGACAAAAAAATGTTTACAAGGAAGAAAATCATTTCTGTCAAAGGATGGCATCCGAGGAGCAGTGGATTAATAGCAGCAAAAAATCCCAGTGAGAGTAATTCCCATACACTGGAATACTGTGTAGTAAGGGCAAATGTTGACACATGCTTGTGATGCACCTTGTGGAAGGTCTTGTAGAGCCAAGGCACCTTGTGATGAAGCAAATGCCACAGGAAGTACTCAAAATCAAACAGCAGCAGGCAAACTGTTCCTTGCAGCAGGACCTCAGGCAGCTCTGGAGCTCTCACTGGTAGATTCATTGGTCTCCAGTACCAGCGGAGAAGAGTCACCGGGAAGATCAAAACAACATGGTGATACACACTTTGAATAATGCAAGGCACCATCATTCCAAGAGTTGCATAGTTCTGTGGCTGGATTTTGTATTTTCTCAAGTTTGGTAGTCTAATGCTTAAAAAGTCCAGTGCCATATATGGCAGACAGAAAGCCATGTATGCTGTAAAGGAAAACAGCACTGGAAAAAGAGGTGACTTGATCAATGGCTCCTTTGCTGTGACAAAGTCCCAAAGAGACTGTAGGCACAACCTGTCCCGCCGTCCCTCCATCACGTAGTGCAGCAGCACTCCGTCTGGCAGGCTGCAGTTCATGCTGAGTGCAGTCTGGAAAGTCTGTAAATCCTGCAGCCTTTATCTGCTCAAGGAATAACTCCGCCCCATCAGAAATCCTCCTTACATAGTAATACGCAGCTTTAAAGAGGAAGTTTCCTTTCCTGTTATACAAAGGTGATATAATGCATTACAATCTCAGAACAGAATTAGCTGGCCAAAGTAATCAAAGAGCTCTACAACAGACTCGCAAAGTAGGAAAAACAAGCAGAAGTGCAGAACTCTAACACTGGAATTCAAAGAAAGAGGGTTAGAACATTTTCCACTCCACTTAGTGCAGACACTTGAAAAATTGCTTTCTCTTACTGATTTTAAATTGTGTCATCATCCTTCATTATCTTTCTGCCGTTATAGGTAAGGAAATGCAAATTACCTTTTTTATTTTTTATGTGACTGCTACCGAAGATGTATGGGTACTGAAACACCTAGTCTGACCTGTGGATATGTGGTGGGTAATGGATGTATGAAAATACATATTTTCTTAATGATCCCTTGCTTATACAACAGGCTTAGTCAAAACCTTAAGGAGAACTACACTATGCTTCCAGTCTGAATGTGGTGGCTGTGACTTATCTCCATCTACTTGTGAGGTCATGGTCCTCCTTTATGCACTCGCACTTGACATGGAAAAATTCTTGACTAGATGCAAATTTGAGCCAACAACTTTTGAAGAACAAAGTATCTCCCTGTTGTGAAGAATACAAGGTATAATCTCACTATGCTTCCAGACAGATACTTAGTGACAAGTATTATTGCATTATTACAATATTCACTCCTCATCTCAACAGCTCTTTGAGAAAGATGATATGGAAATGATCCTTTACCCAAGTGTCAAACTAATGTAAGCAATTGAAAGATGCACCAGTTAGACCTATGTCCTTTAAAGGATCTTCCTTTGACTACAGGCAAGCACATCATAGACAGAAGCCAGCAGGCTTGAGTCCCAATGTTTCTAATTTGCTAAAAATATTTTAGGGTAAATGATGGAAGTTTTGATTTAACCACTAAGACATCACTTCTTTTGTGCTTTTAGAAAAAGAAAAACAAAGCTTTGAACATTTAGGGAAACAAAGCTTGCCATCAGCTTCCTATGAACTCACTCCTTTTGTAGATACAGCATTTATTCTACTATTGGAAATGAGCTCAACTTCCTGGATGACTTTATTAGCTTGTTCAGATGATTTTAGTTCTTTGCTAATCAGAAAAGAAATCTGATGGGGGAAACGGGAGATAGAATTTCCTTGCTTCTCAATAATTAAGAATGATTAAATAGCAGCGCACTTTTCTGAATTTGCATGAACTTGTAACATTTAAGTTTGCTTTCAGTCTCAACTGTTTGCAATAGATTCTTCTCTTAAGGAAGGTCTTGCTCTCTCCTTAGGCTTCAAGGGGTTTGCTGAAACAGTAACATTACCTGTACTATTATTCAGGCACTAGAAGTTCTTTGTTGGAGGCAGGTCTCTACCTGTTCCATTATATTTTGGAAATAAATTCAGATTCTTTGCTGTTGTGACACTGTTCTGTTGAATTCAATTAATTCAGACTGTTAATTATAGTGAAATTAAAACCCATTGAGAGACACCAATCTAAAAGATGAGGATCTATATCCAAGAGCTTCATTTCAATCTGACTGTATTTTATCCTGACCTCTTATTTCACAACAAAGACGTGAAAACCACATTTGTAACATAATCAGCATCTGCGTCTGAGAATATTCACATGATTTCTGTTGATTTATACACCTACAATCAGAAATTAAGTCTCCCAGATGGGATATATGATTCTCTATTTTATTACAATTATGCAGGGGCTAGATTTATTCTATAATGTATTCCAAATTTGCCAAAAGGAAGATTGACAGAACTTGCTCAGCTGTCTTAAACACACTCCTCTGTCTAATCCCTACAGCCATATGAAGTCTCAAGTTCTAAAACCACTGCTGCCTACAAGCTACATTTAAAGAATAGGCATTTTGCCTGCAGCTTAGGTCATAGAAAAATATTCTGAGGTCCCTTAAGGAAAAATAACGGAATTCTGCACTCCTGTTACTCGTACGTCCTGCAACATAAACCCCCAAGCAAGGCGCAAGAGAGCAGCACTTACCTGGGAGGCTGGCGCCACCCTGAGCCGGGACTGCACCGAGCCCGGCACCGCGGGAATGTCTTCTGCCCTGGGAATGGGCTCTGTCCCGGGGATGGGCTCTGTCCCGGGGATGGGCTCTGTCCCGGGGTGGGCTCTGTCCCGGGGATGGGCTCTGTCCCGGGGATGGGCTCTGTCCCGCGGTGGGCTCTGTCCCGGGGTGGGCTCTGTCCCGGGGATGGGCTCTGTCCCGGGATGGGCTCTGTCCCCGGAATGGGCTCTGCCCCCGGGATGGGCTCTGCCCCCGGGATGGGCTCTGTCCCGGGAATGGGCTCTGTCCCGGGGTGGGCTCTGTCCCGGGGATGGGCTCTGCCCCCGGGGTGGGCTCTGTCCCCGGAATGGGCTCTGTCCCGGGAATGGGCTCTGTCCCGGGGATGGGGTCTGTCCCCGGAATGGGCTCTGCCCCCGGGATGGGCTCTGTCCCGGGATGGGCTCTGTCCCCGGAATGGGCTCTGTCCCGGGAATGGGCTCTGTCCCGGGATGGGCTCTGCCCACGGGATGGGCTCTGTCCCGGGAATGGGCTCTGTCCCGGGAATGGGCTCTGTCCCCGGAATGGGCTCTGTCCCCGGAATGGGCTCTGTCCCGGGATGGGCTCTGTCCCGGGAATGGGCTCTGTCCCGGGAATGGGCTCTGTCCCGGGATGGGCTCTGTCCCGGGAATGGGCTCCGCCGCACGACTCCCCCGCTGGGAGCCCGGCCCCGCTCAGCGGGCGGCTGCGCTCGGGAGAATGAATCCTCACGCATCAGAGAGGGCAAACCCTCATCCTCCAAAAGCCGTGTCCAAGCCCTTTGGCTCAGCCACCAAAATGCACTTACGACATATCTCCGTTCCGTCAACTTCAGTTTCTCGGTCAGCGCAAGGTACAACATGAAGAAAAGACTAAATACACACAAATCCTTTCCTAATTCAGCAACACAACCCCAGCTTTTTTCACTCAACTTACAATGCTGCCAAACTTTCCCATGTGTTACAAGAATCTAAATGGTTCCCTCAAAAGCTCAAGACTCCTGCTACATAGTTTAGGTTGAAGGGCACATAGTTTGGAATGAGGCCCCGCAAAGGGTCTTAAATAGATTCCACATGAGCACAAGACGCAAGCACCTATCCCAGGCTGCACTATTGGGTACAAGCTATAAGGTAAACAGCAAAATACTACCGTGAGTAGGAAAATAAGGGAAAAGTTAGCAGAAAATTAGAAAGCTAGAATCGACATACTGAAATTAATGCAGCAGCAGAGGGAAAAATTCTTTTTCTTTCCTCCTCTTCTCTCCTCCTTTATGGCAGGATTATTGTTGTACCAGAGGTAAGGCAACATCCCAGTGCATGCTGAGCTTTCCAACGGGAAAAATGGGGAAGAGGGACGGTGCCTTGCTCAGGACCAGTACCGGGGGAGCAGGGCAGTCCCCGCTCTGGTCTCAGAAGGGATTGCTCCCGCACCGGGCGAGCCCGATGTCCTCCCGTCCCGCTGGCGGCGATGGGGCCGCTCCGCCCCCGCGGCAGCAGCGCCCCCCCGCGGCCGCGACAAACCCAGCAGCGCCCGGAGCCGCGCAGAGCGCTGCGGACACGGGGCTGGCGCTGCCTGACAGCGCTGCCCCAGGACAGCAGGAGCTCGGCACAGGTGTGCCTTCCAGGCTTCCTCACCGGCTGGACTCGATCGTCTTGGAGGTCTTTTCCGAGCTAAATGATTCTACGGCTCTAACCTATAGTCCCCTTCTGTTTAGTTATTCTGTGCATTCAAGTGCAGGGTCTGGATACAAAGAAGAGACATGAGATTCTCCTTCTCCTATCCCAGGTAAGTGACTTGAACTCTGAGACCATGAGGATGCTGAGAATTTGAGAATGAGGAACACACATTCCTCTTCAGTTTTAATTACAAACTTTAGCCTAAACACAAAATACTTAACAGAACTGACATATTTTCTTCATCAAATTCTTATTCTCCATCTCCCCAACTAAGCTTAACTCTGTTTTACCACCTCTTCCTATGCTGAGGCACTTGTGTGTTGCTTAAGTTGATTCATACAAACTTTTGTCAGTGTTATCACTAGCCATAAAATCACTAACTAGTGTAAAAATGTTCTGCCTGGAGCTAGTGCATCATTCAGTACACTCCACTAACATATACACACTCCACCATGCCTTCTGCATGAAATGAACAGTGTAAATTTACTTAGACATGACTACAAAAAAATTCTTCTCAAGTTCCAAGCACGAGGGCAAAAACATGTCTTTACATCTGTGTTACCCCTTGTATGTCCAGTTGTTGTACATCTCCATGTCAAAGCCCTGGATCGTATACTGTCTATGCACACAGGTCTGTGAGTCTGACAATGCACCACCTGAACAGGGCCTACTTTCTTATGGCTTTCTAGCAGTTTGATCACATCACTAAATCCTGAGAACAAGTCAGCAGAAGGTGTCCAATGCCCTCTGTTAAACTAGTGGACTTTTGTACTACCCAAAGCTGATGCTCAGCTAACCTTCCACATCATATATATACACACACACATGTAACACATATGGCTATAGAACAGGCACTAAGTAGGTAAGATCTGCTTAGAAAAATGTACCATTCATCACTGCTGATTCTTATTAGAGTTTCTCCCTTTTCTCACCTGTGTTCAGGGTGTCTTATTCTGCACATTTCTTTCCACAGACACCTCTTCACAGTTTGTGTCACACAGTGCTTGTAACATTAGCAAGCCAAGGAGAGCACAGCAGTTCACAATTGTCATAACCACCCCTGCTCCAGTGAGGCAGAGAAGTTCCATAAAGGCTGCTGTAGAAAAATTCCATTATTCTGGATTTATTTCCAGGCACACAGGGGGTTCCTCAGTTGACAAAAATGGCAACACATAGTATTTAATACAGTCTGCAGTCTCAACTGCACAGCTACAGTATTCAGAATGTACAGAAAGATACAGACTCAACATATTTATTACTGAAGGTGACAAAGGTCAAAAGTTAGTTCATGTGTGCCATGGCAAAGATTAGTTCCCTGCATTACTGTGTGGTTAAGTGCTATTTATGAGATTAACAGACAGTCTGTTAAGCAATCCATTACCCAAGGTTAAAGAAGATGATACAAGAAGCTTTCCACCGTGTCACTCGTTTGAAAGAAGCCTCATCTGGAGGCTTAAAAATTACTCTGTCTTGTGTGCAATTACTTACAATTAGTACCTTACTTATAAGTCTCCGAGGAGTCCTCCAAAACAACAAGGGCCTTTAAGGCTTGGGAAAAACTTCTCTCAAGGAAAAAGTAAAATGGAAGCTTACTTAGCTATTTGACGTTTTTATTGTAACTGTTTTATGGATGAATAGCTGTGACTACACTTGGGTTTCTGGATTCTGTCCCAAAGATTCACATGCATTCATGAAACAGGAAGTGAAACAGACCACACCACTGCAAAAGCCAAGCAGGTCTCATGTTTATTGAAATATCTCAAGCATAATAAACATGATGCACATGGATCTTGCAATACTACATATCCTCACAACTGCTGAGTCAGCAACCTTGGATTCCTACAGAAACTTCCTTTCTACACAGCAAGGTGAAGCAAATCCAGCTGATACAAATACAAAGCAAACTTAAGAGGTTCTGCTAGGAATTGCAACCGAAATACCCTGAACCACTATTTCCTTAAACACCTCACAATTCCCTGAGTCTGAATAGGAATAAAATAAATCCAAACAAACAAGCCCTAATTTATGGTTTATGTATATTTTTGCAATTTTTTTTTTAAACAAAAAAGTTTGCCTCAGTTTAAAATAGACTATTTCCTATGTCCTGTTAGTATTACTGACAGAAATCTGGGCTGAATCCAACCATGGCACAAAAGCTATCACCTGCACTGAGGCAATCAACTCTGGAGATTCCTCATTTGGCATAGAATTTTTAGGCATCTGAGAGGAGCCAAAGTCCTCTGCATAGTCAATAGAAAGAGCTCCAAAGTCAGAATGCCAAGGCAGACGTGAATCCTCTTCCCCATTAAATGGGTGCTTTAGCCCCAGTTTGAAGTCGAAACTGAGACAAATGGAACTGCTGTTAATACTGTCAGACTTCTCCAGGCAGTTGTACAGTTCCTGAACACAAAAGTGGGGAGCCCCATTTAAGCAGTTAAGCAGCAAACAGATCTTCAAAGCAGCACATGATTAATGGGGCAAGTCCACACAAATTACATCACTCAAACTATAGAATTAATGTTTTGTTTCTTCTCTCACCAGTAGTATGCTGGGAGAGCTTGTTTTCAAGTTAGTGGTCAGTGCAAAATGCAAGTATGTTATATCATTCTCCTTGAAAGCCATAACCTGTTGACAAAGTTAAGTGAAAGTGGTTTTCTTTGAACCTCTACTCTTGTTCCAGAAATTTGAGAAGTCAAATAACGACCTGTACCCATAGCTGGTATGTGAAACATGAAAGACTTCAGGGACAACATTAGATCAAGAAAATGCAGCAATGAATCACTCCCAAAATAGGACATTTTAACAGACAGTGGTCATCTCTGGCTTCATGACAGTTCTGAGCAGTACTGAAAAAGAAAGTAATCTGATGTAGGTAGCTTTTACGTGATAGCTAAAATAACACCATAAAAAGTCACTAAGTGCTTTGTAAAGTGCCAGCACCAAATGGGTCACTGCAGTACAAGGAGTACTCCTGAAAGGTACTCAGAAATGGCAACATACTGAGAAATTGCAGTGTTTTAGGCACAGTGAAAATACTTATTGTTTTAATTTTCAAGCACCTGAGGTGCTAAATGGACTAACTTGTCTTTCAGACATGTCACTAAATTTATGTGCACATGACATACTCCTTTTGAGCTAGGTCCTACCACTGTGTTTTGAGTACCATGCCACTTTGTGCAAAATCAGCAGAATACTAGGAGAGAAATAATACTGAGGAAAAAACAACCAAATATGAATTCAATTCAGAAGACATTGCTGGCATTTTAAAAATGCAACATATTAATAATGTAGCATTATTGCCAGAAAAGTGTATTTTCCAAAAAGAAGACAAATTCTTGGTGAAGTATTACTCTGAAGTACTGTGTCAGTTTAGAGATACTTCCTAATCAGGTTAATTATTTCATTATACATGCGGTCTGGTGCATCAAGGCCCCAGATGAAATCCAGATGTTCCCATTCTGGAATCTTTTTGTGGTAAACCAAATTTGTGATCTGAGTGAGCAGCATAGCAACATCCTTTGGGTCTGCCAGCCAGTCCTGTCCACCACTCCACACCGCAGTCGGTACAGTCATCTCTTTTATTTTGTAGAAAGGGGGAGTAGACTGAGGAGGAGAAAAGTGAAAACAAAAGCATTAGAAAGAGAAAACCTTCAGTAGGATTCTACTCTGCAGCATCACATGTTAGCAACTGCAAGAATGTGTCAGATTCTTATTTTCTCTTTTAGTCAGCTAGAGATGGAGGTAGAGTCCTGACTCAACCAACAATGTAACTGCAAGAGCCCTGCACTAATACAGCATGTGCAGCAGTAAAGACAGCAGGGTAGCAGCAGGCTCACAGAATGCATCCTGTTTAAGGTATTTCTGAACCCTAATCTAAGACCAAAAGTGACTGTTACTCTGAAAGTATGATAATGCAATATTTCACAGTCACTAAAGAGACAAAGTGCGAAATATATTTGGCGTTGCATGCATGATCTAGGCTGGTAGGACTTCCCCTCAAGAGTGTGCCTCCACAACTTCATATCCAAGTGTGAATTCCATAACCTGGTTACTGGGTAACATTAATGGCTCTTTAGCACGCAGCATAAACACAGCACCCAGAGAAGTGCCCAAGGACTACTTTTTGTAACTCAGGAATTATATCTGTAAAAGATGCCTACCTGATTGTAGTGAGCCATATTTGCAGCCTTGCTTCCCCAGTCATAAGCTTTGAGTTCTCCAGTTTTCACAGCCTAGAAATAAACAAATGCACATACAAAGAACTGCAACACTACCACAAGAGTTAAAAAGTGTAGGTCCTCTGGAGAACTGACAATGGCAACCAACACAAGCAACAGCAGAATGCCAAGTATTAACAAGGACAAGTGTCACTGCTTTGCCCAGTGTCACAGGAGCGAGAAACATTAACATTCAGTATCATTAGACTTTGTTTCTTAAGATTCCACACTCTTTCATAGCAATGGTAGAAAAGTTTAAGGAAAACAGTTTCAGTGTATCCAAAGCCAAGATGTGGCAACTCCATGCAAACTTCTGATACATTCACCTTGCTGTCTGAATGTGTATAAATACACCATGGAGCTTTCCTAGAAAGCTCACTCTGCATGATTTACCATCTATTTTTGAGAAACACAAGTCTGTATAACACGGATCTGGAAAAAAAACTCAGATCTTCACAAATTTCTTTCCAAGCCAACAGTTAAGCAGCATTGTGCAGAAGAACACATTGCTTCTGATCAGATGACCAAGTCCAGCCACAAGGTGGACAGGTGGTACTGATCACTGCTTCCATGTCAAATGTCTCATTTCCCAGCCTGTTGAGCAAGCTTCAGGCACAACAACATCACAGGCGTGAAACTATGCGTTGAGATGAAATTCAAAATATACTAGTAAAATACAAAATGAAGCCAAACAGAATAGAATACCTGCTGCTTTTCACTGGCATTATCACCTGTAATTAAAACAGAGTTTGCTAAAAGGGGAACAAATACTTGTTACAGCAATTCTCTGAGTTAAGTTATTCTGTTGTATTTTTTGTTGGTCTGAAGTAGTTACAGTTAGCATATTTTCAAAGAAATAAGGATGACATGTCAACCAACATAAGCCCTTACCATGACAGCAGTGAGCAACTGTTGTTCTGACAATTGGTAGTTTCAAAGGTTCACTGGGGCTATGCTATATGTATATTTTTGGCATTTTATTCCATTTAAATGTCAGAGACATCAATATTCTACAAAAAAGCTAGAGTCATGGACATTTCAGATTCTGGAAACTCTACCTGGCTCCAGTGGATCATGTTTTGGACTGATGTTCCCGCAGGGCAGTGTGTTGAATACACATCCACGCGGCTCTGCAACAAGATAATGAACATGGTTTACTCCTCATAGTGCACCAGTTCTACCCATTGATCCTTCCTGAACAACTAACAGAAACTATTCCATTCCTCTTACAACTGTTATAAACAAAAGTTAACTGGAGCCACCGACACAGATGAGATAAAAGGTTCAAATATTTGGGGGATTAACTACAATTAACTGCAAAATGCTAAAGCTGAATTTTAAACCTAATAATGACATCCCTTAACTTCTTATATATTTAGGAAAAAAGTGCTAGTAATGTAAGAATTGGGAGCACATTAACTAATATTTAAATGGACATTCAGAAAAAACTTCTGCTACTCTACACTTAAACTAGCAGCTATCAGTTCAAAGTGATTCAAAACTTCATACCCTTTTTATTTAGACGTACAAAATATCAAGGGGAAACTTAAATCCTGACAGGAAAAAAAAAAATCATCAACCATTAAAACCATGAAAACTGTACGCATTGGGCAGGCAAGGAAACATCAAGAAAACATACTTTTTACCTTGATATAAAGTACAAAAAAAAATATGGTTTTGCACACAGTGATTAAAAAAAAAAGATAATTATCTTGCTCCAATTAAAAAATTCTCAGCCTTCATCTAGCGGTGATTAAACCTAAATATAGTCTCATGCCACTTGCTGTTAACCAGCTTTTAGAGCTTTTAGATAACAAAACAAGTTCTGTGAACAAATCCTTTGAAACCAGAGATGCAGATGAAGCCATCAGCATTCTGGTCCCAAAGAAAGTAATTGCACACATTCACCATGAGACCACGAAACTTCAACAGTATTCTCAACAACAGTTGAAAACTGTATCTTTATTCCTCACTTCCTTGCAAAAGCAAGTAAATACTTGCCCAATCATATTAATTTCTCTTATCCTCTTCCCCAACAGATCTAAAATAACGTATCTTAGTTTTCCAGTAACATTTTAAAAGGTTAATTCTGTCTATCCCAACTGGGGAACTAATCTATAACAAGGAAGGACATTCATCCAAAGTCCGTATGACAATGGCAGGTTAGTCGTTTGCTAATTACACTAAAGGTCCATCAGTACAGTAATACAGTCATTACTGTGTTAGAGTTCACCATCACTTAGCTAATAAGACAATGACTAGAACATACCATATTCAAGTTTCTCTCATTAAAACCACACAGAAGAAAGAATAAGTTGCCACAGAGGTCATCGAGAATTCTGTGGGTGCAAACGTGGGTAGCAAGCCACTTCAGCACGAAATTCTGTGGGAGGAATTGTTTCTTTCCAAACATGTCCTACAAAACAACAAACACACAGGACAAACATGTAATTGCACAGAATGACCTGTTTTCAGTTTTTGCCTTACAACATTCTTGATGTAATTATTTCCGTTTGCACTGCTGACAGGAGTGTCCTATGAAAACAATTTATCTCCTTATCAGCCTTGTTTACAATCCCATGGGAGCATCATATATACTGCTTCTGCTACAAAGTGTGCAGTCCATTAACCCCTCAAAAAGTACACAGAACTGGAAAAATCTTTCAAGAATTCCAAACCTAATCTCAAATTCAAATAAAATTTAAATTCAGTATTTTACAGGAGTATTGCACAGCTTCTTGTCATCAGAATTGTTTAGGGCTACAGTATGTTAAACTTTGTACTTGCAACTTCCTCCCTTCAAACCATGAGAGAAAAACAAATTGCATGAGCTGTGGTGACCACTTCTCTTGATGGATATTTTTAAATGTTCAAGGATTCAAAAATGGCCCACTGAGAACTTCCTTAAAAGTGACACAGCTCTTTAAAGATGACTGACCCATGGGTTTGTCACCGTGAGGTACTCCATGCACTTCAGTTTTTTGCAAGTCACCATGAGAATTAAGTTCCTCAGCACAACATGAACATCTGCACAGAGCACTGATCAGCCATTAGTCTCATTAGACAAAGTTCATTATGCAAGAAACGGGAGATCACAATTGTTAGTGCCACTTTTATGTTAACTTTCTTTGGAGAGGGGAACTAATGATGCAGACACATTAAATCAGTAAAGGTACATCACAGGAAGGTTTATCTCACAGAACAAACATGGGTGGTGTCGAGAAAGCATGGTTAAAAATGACACACAGCAGGGTGTTCACAATGTCTGACTTCAGGCACTTACTGCAGCCTGCCTACATTCCCCTTGATGTTAATGGGGAAGAGGTAAACTCCTCCAGAGGATGACTCACAGCATCTAAATAAAGCTGCTGCTCCTAATCACCCTCGGAAGGGCTGTCTTCCAAAATCAGATGGTTAATTGTGAAACGAATCTGTTTAAGTGCATGACAATTCAGAAGTATTCTGTACAGAGATATCATATGACTCTTCCAAAACAGAGAAGTTATTCAATTAATTGTGATTTCTGTACTTTAAATTCTAGGAAAATATTAATGGAATAATTTATTTCATCTATTAAACTGTAATTGTAAAATACTACTTTAAACATATGCAAATTGTCTCACTAGACAATAATAAAGCCAGAGAAGCCACTGCTGACTTCAAAAGCATCTTTATGGTAAAACTGACCCAGAATTCTTGTCATATGTTACTCTCTAATCCACAGCTTTCTGTTATGCTATTTTCATCTAGAAAGGGGCATACCTCATTTGGCTTAAAACATTTACACTCAAATACAAACCTTGAGTAGCAGGTCAGGAACCACTCCCAATTTTGCCAGAGGGCTAGTGGCAAACTTGACTGTAGCTACTGGAGCCAAGGCAAAGAACACTTTGATTTTCTTAGCCAGCTGTGGCAAAGTTGAAAAAGCAGCGAAAGCTGTAAGTAATGCAAGATAATTAACGAACCTCACTGACACAAGTTAGATGAGAATTTTACCCGGCAAAAATTCTACAAAAAAATCTATGAAAAAGTGTGGAGAAGCATTTTTAGACTGATAGTTTGATTGCAATACCTAGGATCAGTTTAGATAACATAAATTAATCTAGTTTCTAAAAAACCCAAATTAAATGTGGCAATTCAGAAGGATTTTCCTTCCAAAAAGCAAATTAATGCTTACTAACCCAACATGTCTAACTCTTTCTATTAGAAGATCTAAAGCACATGAGCCAGGCCTTACATACAGAAAAATATTCTAGAAATGGGACTCTTAATTCTATGTGTCTGCTGAGTCTGCTTTTATTATGCATGGTTTATCAATTTGTTTTTATAGAAGCCATACTGCTGGCTACCCATTGCTTCAATTTATCATTTCAACAGCCTTCCACTTTTAAGTAAACACAAAAGGTTAAGCCTTTTCATTTAAATGTTGATAAATATTCCCGGAAGTAGCTAAAAACCAGAAGCAGATTTCAAAAGCCCTACTTTTTAATCATTAAACCACATATGTGGAACTTGATACAGTTTCAAACACAATATATTCCAACAAATGCATCTCTTCACATACCCATTGTGGTGCCCTGTGAATGGCCAATGTAAAACACTTGTTCCTGGCCAGTTTTCTCCAAAATGAAGTCCACTGAGGCTGGAATGTCATACTTCGCCATTTCATCAAAGCTACAAAGCAAAGACAGAAAGTCAGTTGTGTAAGTAAAGTTATTAGTGAGGAACAGCTGCACAGAGCTTCCTGAACTACAGATCAGTTGTCTGGACATAAAGAAAAGCTTCCTTTAGATGAAGCGGAATACTGGTGACTGAGCCTTCACACCAAGCATTGGTGAAAGCAATTGATGTTCTACTGACCACCTGTGAATCTCAACACACTATACTGACCAAAAAACTCCCCTTTACTGCCCCTACACATGTGACAGCATATGTAACCAAAAGAAAAAACCCTATTTTGTACATTCACAGTGGGACTGAGGATAGAAAGACAAAGATACCTGAAAACCCAGAATTCTTCTTGTTTCACTGTGAAGTGTGTATGTTTCCTGGACCAGGTGTTTCCTCTGCTGTTTCCCAGCCATACATCATAGCCAGCATCTGCCAGCATAAAGCCAAGGCTGTTGTAATCCAAGTTTGTAATCCAGTTGCTGGCATCTGCAAGCAAACCATGCTGCAAAAACACAGCAGGCCTGGGACCTGAAAAATAAAGCATTTGTCATAGCTGCCAGTTCATTTAGAATTGAATACCTAAGGGTAATTCAAGTGAGCCATTAAAAGTCTGTTTTAGATTTGCACTTCAAGTATTTAATCTACTTGACTTAATCTACCAAGACTAGCACTGTGTATAATTGCCATAATGCTATGAAATCACATGCTTTTTCACAAAAAGCTAGTCTTTATCATGAAGGATTTTAAACTAGCAACTTGTTAGTTTCCTAACGTGAGGCTCAAAACAGACAACAAATACGCAATACACAAACATGAGAAAAGCAGGAACTACAAGAAAAATACAAATAGCTCTTACAACTGCTTCAAGCTCACGAAGGCTCAGACAAATAAACCAAACACAGAAACTGTTAAACTACTTAGGACCCTTGTCCTGTCCATACATGTGGGGAAGATATTCCCACACATATGTTACTGAGATCTTTGTTTTCCAGTTAAGACAATGCCAAACAAGTGTGCTGAGCTGTGGAAAGCTCTGCAACTGGTATTGATATAATCTGTGTGCAACTCCTTTCCATTACCAAAGCTCTGGCAGAACCTGAAGAGCAATACAGTAGCCAACAAAGTAATCTGTGTTTCAAAGGACTTTCCCCCCTTAATTTAAATAGTTATAATAACCACATTTAAGACCCAAGGAGAATTTAGAAAGACTCTCTCTTGACTTCCTCATCCTGAAAAGGGAAATGACACCATTATGTGGAATACAGATGTAAAAATTGAAGGTTCCTGCCTCTACACAAATAAATTATCATATAATCCTTTAGGAGAAACATGACTTTCAGAAAATACAAAGATCTGTTTCTGGTTCTCACAGTAGCATGGGTGTTTTGGATTTTGCTTCTGCTTCAATAACTAAAATCAGGTAACATGATAAGTTTATCTCAGTGCCAGGGATTACTCAGAAATTTAAATCCTTCAGTGACATATCACTCTATTACAATAGTCATACAACACTTCCTCCATTCAGCAGAAACTGCCAAATCACAACTGTTTCAGTCACCTATAGCCTTCATTGAAGGTCATATCCATAAATATTTGCTGCAAGTTCCAAAATCCAAATTAGGAATATTACCCTTTTCTAGCAATCTTGTAACGAGGAACCTTTTGAGTGCCTGTTTTCCCCATTCTGCAGTGGAAAAGCACTCCAAACTGCCTCCAGCACTGCCAAACTGACACTGGAGACAGTACCATTCAACCTAAGTGTTTATTCTGCTGCAGTAATGCTTAACTGTCTTATAAACAGGATTTTTAAATCTAACACTGAATTTGTGTTCAGTATTGTTCCCTTTTATCTTTGATACCTTCTTCCCTTTTACTAAACTCAGATCAACCAACCTTTGTTTTTTTTCAAGAACAGACTCTCCTCAAACTGCTATTGCATGTTTCCTAACATCGGAAGGGGAAGATTGTTTAACTGCTTTAATTCTGTTCTCCTATTAACCTCTAATTCCTGCCAGTTCCTTTTTCACTTTACCAAACAGTCAGCAGATCTCCACATGAATTGCACAATCATATGACAAACTGACTTGGATAATAACAATTATTTTCTATCACCTGTGATTCCACAAACCCCAGAGAGGGAATAAAAAAGGCAGGTCCTTAAACTACCCTTTCTGTTAGAAGATTTTGTTCTCTTCATTACAAACCCAAGAAGTTAAGGACTTATTTCCACGCCTTTCTTACCCATGCTATGCAGCTGTTTTAGGTTTTTTGTTAATATTAGATTTAAAAAAAAAAAATCACTGATGTTTTGCTTTTAGGTTCTCTTTTTTTTTTTCCCCTGAAGAACTGTAGGTTTTGTTCCAAACCATCATGTGATACATAATTTCAAGGGATCCTATTCACATTATGCAGGTATTGCAAAAGAAAAATATGGCATATATATGTTAAGTCAACAGTAACACATCGTTGGTATCTTACTGAGAAAAGATACCAAGACTATAAAAAGTTAAAATCAACATGAACTTTGAAATCTTCATTCTCCCAAGAGCTCATACTTCCACAAATGTGCTCACTAATCCTTGTTTTTAAAATTAAAGCACTCTGCAAAACGTGAACTTGGGGTCGAGGGTGCGGCAAGGGGAACGTGGAGAATTCCCACAGGTCAGGAAACTTCTGTTTGCTTATGTCATCAATGAAGGATTCAACAAAATCAACAGACATAAATGCAGCCTGCCTTTTTCCTGTAGGCTTCTCTGAAATTAAGTACAAAGACACCTGCCAGGTTTGACAGGCCTCATCCATGCACTGATCTTTACACACCCCTTGTGAGAGGCAATGGACAGCGCAAACATTTTAACTCACACAAAACCAACAGATAAGGTCAGGAAGGCTGTCGGTTGGCCTTTGGCAGGGGAGAAGGTTTTTCCACAGGTCTTGTTCACACCCAAGGCTATAGGAAAATCACTGATCTCGTTTGTGAGCTCCACAATTTTGCTTGTAACCCTAGTTGGGTTTTTTTCAGTCCAAAGCATTCCAAGGCAGTCCTTAGAATATGTACAGTTTCTATGCAAATGGGCTGCTGCTGTATGAATGTCTGTGGGAACTTTTATATGGGATTGTGTCAAGACTGATACCAAACACTTCACATACACTGTTAATGCCACATGCATTGTATGAGCAAGTCAAAGGGTACGTCTCTCCTCTTCCACATCCACTTGTCTCATTTGAAAGCATTTCATCATTCAGTCCTCAAAAAAAACCTTTGCCCATATCGCTCCCCTATAAGTTTGAGCTTACATTCCCCCTAACCTTTCTCTCCTCCACCTCCTCACCTGTACACCCCCTGCATCTCTTCCATGGTTGTATACCAGCTTTCACAGTGAACGTTACAGCTTGCACCAGTGCTCTGGTAGCAGATGCCAATGCTCTTCCTAGTCCCCATCAAATCATATCCATGAAACAAACCTGGTCAGGGGTTACTGTTGTCAACTACCTGTTACAAATCCTAATTTGCAGTATATTTTAAATGTATTGTAATCAAGATGTTCTGAAACAATCTTTTTTTTTTTAACCTATTTAAGCAGCTGTGTAAAATAGTAAAATATGACTGTCCTTTAGTATGCAGTATTGTTCTGCCTTGTACCTTACTGTAAGGGGAGCTTCAGAGAGGTTGAAATTAAGGAAAAAATTCTTATTTTATGCAAAAATCAGATAGTAATTGCTTTGAGAACATTCTAGTGAGAATTCTTGCAGTTTAGTTATCCTGCAACAAGAGGTACACGACCCAGCCCTGCTTCTGAAAATCATCGTGAATTTTAAACAAACTTATTTGTTAAAAAGCACTTTTAAAAATGGGGTTTGAAATAACCCATCAATGTTGCAACCAATATCTCTTCAAGAGAGTTTATTACTTAAAAAAACCCACAACAAATCTCAACCCTTATTTTTCACTTGCCAAAAGAATCAATCCACCATGACCAGCTTTGTATTAATGTCTCAAAAAGATAATGCCAGGAAAACATAGCCTTTTACATCCTTTTTCTTTCCTTTACTCAAGCCTCTCTACAAGTGCCTATTCCATTCTGGCCACACAATTCCCCAATAAAACATTCTAACTGTAGTTACATAACTAAGTTACATAGTCTTTAATATTTTGCTCCTGTAATAATCCAGAAAAAGTTTTATAAATTGATTGAGCTTTTTCACTACTTCCCATTTTTTCAAATAGATAGAAATCTTACCTTTGCTTTCCTCATGGCCTTTTCTTCCATAAGGAATTCTGTTAATGGAAAGGATATACCCATCTTCTGTTGTCACTTCATACTCCTCACTGGGGTATCCCCTGAAGGTAATAATTTCGCTCTGAGGAAAGAAAAGAAACCATCTTGGAGCCAGACTGTCAGGCTCCTGGGTTCAGGACACATGCAAAGTACTCTGGATTTCTTCTAAAGACAGCAACATGAAATTAATGAAAGTGGTAGGAATGTGCAATACTACCCGCCTATTCAATGTAGGCAGATTTTCTTAAGGAGACTTACCCCAGTACAAAGTCAGCAACCAGCCAGGACACAGACCTTATCCTAGGAATCTGGGAGGACTCCCTAGCCTGTCCCCAGCCACATGGTGCTTACAGCAAGAAGATGGAAGTGTTGAAAAGGAGACTGTGGTGACAGGACAAAACACCAAGATGTAGATCTGACAGATAAAAACTGAAATTGTCCGCACACAAGGAAACAAGTATCTTTTGGTAACAAGTGAGGGCAGAAAAAAGTAGCTGCCACCACTGCAGTATATAGGAGAGGATGTGCCATTTCTTGCCTTTCTCCTCAAGCTTTCGGCCTGTTGCAGAGCTTTTAAGTGACTTTGCTGACAAATCAAACAAGAAAATAACAATAAAAATCTCCACACTCATTTAACTCTATAATTTCATTATTAGGTTTATCTTCCATCTGTTATGTCTTGGGTTTTATGTTTTGATGCAACTCCATTAGGGCAGTGACCTTCCTATTTAATTGGTTTTATGACACCAACCATGCCTTGAGAAAATGTAAAATATGCAAGACTTGATCAGAGTTCTACTCTTAGAGTGCTGGGCAAGGAAGAGGAGCAGAACTTAACTAAGCATCTTTTAAATATCTCTTTAATTATGCTAGTGACATTAACATTCCAAAATGATTTTAAGGCTGGCTTCTATTCAAATGCTATTAGCCTTAGACTAAATGACTATTTTCAGTCCTTGAAACTGTATTTGCATGATCCAGGCACTTCTATTCTTACAGACCTTGAGCATTTCTAGCTTAAAGTATCTTCTCGCACACGTGAAAAAATTTGCACAGTTTAGATGGGGCAGAGGAAAGAGCAACTAATAGCACCAACAATAAATATGTTCACGAGTTGGCTACTGCAGCAGAGGGAGAAAAAAGAGATTCAGCAGTAAATGCTGAATGAAAAAACAGCTGTGGCCAAGAACTCTGAGCACAAATGTGCTTCAGGAACATCCGCTTTCCTAGCGGTCAAGAATGTCCGGACTCTGGCAAAAAGCACAAGTCTGGGTCAGGCAATATGCGACAAAGAAAAATCTGTCATAGGCAACGGGGGACAAAGAAGGACCTGTAAGGAGGAGAGGAGAAAGCGGCCGTGCGAGCAGCGGGTGTGAGCGGCTGCAGCCCCGGCTGCACAGGTGGCTGCAGCCCCCGGGGCCAGCCCGGCCGCGCTGTGCCCGCTCCTCGCCCCGATACCCCCGGCGCTGCACCCGCTCACAAGACTCGGCCACTTCTGCCCACGGCCGCGCCACTCACGATGTTCATGTTGGTTTCGGGGTCCACATTCCTTCTCCCCGCGGCGAACGCGCCCGAGCCGGCGATGCTCTGCAGCAGGAGAGCGGCGGCCACCAGGACGCGCATGCTGGCCCGGCGAGAAGGGGCCGGAGCGCTGCGGCAAAGCAGAGCCCGGCACGGCGGGCAGCGGGCCCGCCCAGGGTTATGTGCCGGCC
>JAWWMP010000167.1:18561038-18643190 GCA_035047865.1 Dendrocincla tyrannina
AGGGGCCCGCGCAGCCCCGGCCGCCGCTGGCGTCGCCGGCCCGGCCTTGAGCCGGCGTGAGTCAGCGTTTCTCCGCCCGCCCGGTGTGTGGGCCCCCCCGCCCCTCCTCGCTCCATTTCCAGAAGCCGCGCAGCCCCCAGAACGCCGCCCCCGGACTTGCCCCCCTGCCCTCCGCAGCCTGCAGAGCGCCGCGGGGCCGCGCTGCGGGCGGGTGCGGCGTGTTGGGCCCCAGGGAGCCGCGGGCAGCTGCGGGCTCTGCCGGCGTCCCGAGGGACCGTGCCGGCACCTGCGGCGGGTTCGCCAGCCGTCCCTGCCCTGCCTGCACAAACAATCGCCCATCCATCTTCTGTGTCTAAACATAGCGAACCTAATACGAATGGGCTCAAGTTACACGCAGGCACGCAGTTACAGCAGGGTTACCATCACTGCTTCCTGCAAATCTGCTTCATCTTCGTGCTCTGAGGGAACTAATTGGCAGGCACTGCACTGCACAGCTGTAATTTCCCAGAGAAGCGTGTCTGTGGTCAGGGGATGTGTGATCGCGCTTGCAAAAACTTGGACCAAATTCAATCCTTTAATATAAATATTCATGTTATTAGGCCCAGGCCCACAGTAATATCCATAGAATAATACAGAAACCTGATGTTAAACACAGTGGTAGATCCGGAGGGTGTCAGGAACTGAAATGTTTCTGTTTATTTAGAAAGCATTAAGATTTTAATCTAAAAATCTTTGAAATTTTGATAGCATCCTCTTGTTTTGATATGTGGATATGTCAAGTGACACTGTGTAACCCTTTGCATTCTTGAGTCCCATTTCTTAGGATTGTTTGGTTTTAAAGAACTTGGGTAGCAAAAATGTTGACCCATGATTCACTCGGGTCTTTTGTCAAATTAATTACAGAGTATTTTTCCCTCCTGGGGGAAAACCCAAATTACAAAGTGCCACAACTGCTGCTTTCAAACACAGTAATTATATGCTAACCTAGCCTAAACTGAAACCTGCATAAAATAGGATATTTAAAGTCATCCTGTCATTTATACCATATATACCATTTAATGGTATCATTCATTTACATTATTTTAATAATGAAAATTCAGGCAATTGTTTGGCTGGGCTAACGACAGAAGGGAGGAATTCTTTGTCAGCATGTAGCCTTTTCAGCTTCAAGGAAATGTCCATTCCTGTGTATGTACAGAACTCTCAAGTAAACAAAGACTTTGTATAAAATATGAATGCAGTTGTTGTTCCCACCCCGTTTCTGAGCATGTGTTTTCTAAGAAGCTTCTGTTTTTCCTTCTATGCAATGCAGCTCTCCCTGATAGCAGTCAGCCCAGTTATAGCTTTGCCTGAAGTGAAAGCAGGGATGTAGGAGGAGTTTGGAATTTTCCTGTGCTGTATCCAGCAGCTTACAAAGATGGCTGCAGAAAGGCATTGCATAACTGTTCTCTTACTCTGTTTTAAGCACTTCCCTGCATTTATTTTGCTTAATAGGCATTCATGTCAAACCAAAGCATATAGATGCAACTAAATTCATAAAAAATCAGCAAACTAGGGCAAATTTTTGCATTCCAGGGGGAAGATTGCTGCATTTTCCCATATGTACCAAGCAATACACCAAAGAAAACAAGACACCTGGGACAGAAGCCGAGACAAGAAACCCATAGATACTTAGCAGCATAATGAATCACTAGTGTCCACATTTGATTTTGGCATTGTAGACCTTTTAAACACATTTTTCTACCACTACCATCAAACTTTATTTTCCATAAAATATACATGAACTTCTGTAGACACCCTAATCCTTTTCCCTTCTCAATTCACTGCCTCTATTACTTGCCAAACACCTGATTGCTAGACCCTTGAAGTGTAGCTGTACTAACCTTTATCTTGTGCTCTGAAACATCAACTCCACACACACACAGAGTCACTTAAATGAGACAGAGGAGGTGTGTGTTAATAAGGCTCTCCAGATTCTTGCAGAAACCAGAAGTTCAAAGTAAGACTGATTTGTTAGGGTTTTTTAAAAGAGGCGAAAAGAAGAAGAGGGAAAGGGAGGAAGAGAAGGAGAAGAGGGAAGGGCAAAAGACAGGCTTGTCCTGCAGAGTCACTGCCTGCCAGGAATTCACTCCATGCATCTGGAACTCCCCACACTGCCAGGAGCTGTCCTCAAGAGGGCGCTTCCCCAGTGGCTCGTGGGCTGCCCCAGCTTCCCCCCAAACAGCCCAGGGCCACTGGAGCCAGCTGCACAGAGCCACGACCTGGCCAAACCCAGAGGGTGAGTACAGCTTACCACCAGATGCAGAGGTCCCCTCTGCCTTACATACTTGGAAGGGTGAAGATATGGACTGTTCATACACGGAAGATAAAGTTTTATAAGCCAGAACCTAAAATTCTCAAAAACATACAAACTGGTAATCAGAGACTATATAAATTTATAAATAAAACCATGGAATACCATTAATTCTTGTCAGTAGTTGCAGAGATTGAACATGATGGCAGCGGCAGCAATTCTGGCGTGATAATGAGGCTTAATGTAAGTGACTTTCTGTCTTGTTTAGGACAGAGGGACGACCTGTGCATCCTCCATTAATAACCTCACAAAATTATGGGAACTGGCACTGTCATATATCAGGAGCAATGAGAAATCACTTGAGGCACCTTTATACATGTTTTTATTTGCTTATTCCTACAAAACAGGAGGGGAGGGGCACCTCAAATTAACAATTGAACATGTTTTTTTAACAAGATGCTCTCATATTCAAAAATGGAATGGAGAGAGATTCTGTGATGTTTATGGGTAAAGACAAAGCAAATCTTGTATAGATAAAGACAAGAATTTTTTGTTAGTATAATGAAAATCTTAGTCTAATACAAGAATTATAATTAGTCTGGATCTAATTATTTTAAAAAGAGGCAAAAATAATGCAGTTAAAGTACTTATTTACAGAGAAAAGTCCCAATAATAGTAATATTGTGGTTAAAATTGTTACAGACACATGTGCATGCATGGACACTTGTTCATTTCTGTTCCTTCCCCTAGAAATTGCTTCTCTGAGCATTTAAATCAGTAGTTTGAGGCTGCTGGAGGGAATAACACCAACAGTTATCAGGCAGTGCCATGTTTGTCATGATGCTGATGGTTGTGGTTTCTTCTTCCTCGCGCCAGATTCACTTTGAGTCATTTTTCTATTTTTGCTAACACACTTTTGCACCTTCTTTTTTCTTACTGGTCTGCAGCTTTAGGTTACATACATCTGAATTTAATGTATGTAATGCCATTTATGTACCTTAGATACTGTTTCTTGGATCTCTTTATTACTCCTAAGATCAATTTTACAAAGCCGGTTTGCATTTTTTTTAATTTTTTTAAAACTAAAAGTCAACGAGTCGTTCATATCCATAGGTGCACCAGTCCCCAAGCCATGCATTTCTCTGTTACCATGTGCGTAGCCCTGTAACACAGCACTGCTGTTGCCAGCAGCAGGCCGTATGCTTTGCACTGAGTTTGCTTGGCCTCGGAACTGAGGCTTGCCAGGTCTGCTCAGTTTGACCTTCTTCTGACCTGCCTGTGACTTTGTTTTACTTGGCACAACTGTGACAACCGTTTCATGAACTGACTGCCTATATCTAATTTGATTTATGACAGATTAACTGTGGTTTTATGCAGACAGCAGCAACAAACAGTTCCTGCAGGTGGGATGAGATGCTTAGTACTCTTAGACAATGACATAGTGCAGAGAAACACAGTCCTGGTACAACAGCAGAGACTTTGTAACATGGGAGCACAGGATGGAGTGCAGGCAGGAGTGTTAAGGGATTGTGTGTGTGTTGCATGGATGACACAATACCAATAAAACAGGAGCCTAAAGCATGACATAGGTGTGCAAGAATGCAGAGGCAGGGGCAAGAAGGGGAAATGACCCTTCCCTAGCCTATACATGATAACCAGGTTAGCCCATACTAGACTGCTGAAATATTCCCCCTATCATAGACACCTCTGCCTTTGAACAGAGTAAACGCCGGGAGCACTGGGAGCTGTTGCCACAACACAAAGTAATGCATGGCACAGAGCCAGGCTGCAAAAGAGCAGCTTATTGACTGAGTTTCGATTCTTCAGCTGCATGCTGTTCTCCTTTTTTTGGCAGACTCAGAGGAAAGCTGAAGTTTCACTTTCTGTTTCCCGTGAAGTTATTCACAGACCACATGAGGGCTGGATTATATAAAATGGAAAGCATAACAACAGTGAGCAGCACTCCTTTGGCTTTGAGACTACCTGAAGACAAGTGAGCAGAGAAGGAAAACCATGAGGTAAGATAGCAATCCAGTCTCTGAAAGATGTTTTTTCTCTATGCCATAGGAAAATGATGCTTATTATTTACATAAATGTAAGCAGTGAGGGACTTTGAGCATCAAAACAAGAGAAAATATTTTACAGAATATTGTCTAGAAGAATCAAAATAAAATAAGGATGCTTTTGAATATTGTCTTGTTACTGCTTCTCCAGCAAGGTCCAATTTCTGTAAACAGAATAGAAAGTCAGAAAAATTGTGTGCATGCAGTTCAGGGATGAAATCCAGGCTGGTGCCCACCCAAAAGGTTGTAATCTCTATCTCAAACCTGGGTTTGTGACATTCATGAATATTCATTTTTCACAAATACCTTTTCATTAATTACTCTCCACTGTTGTTTTCAGCCATGGACACTGTCATGATTCTCAGGGGAGGCAATAAAAAATGACATACATTTCATTTTGAATTGTACTGTTTAAAAGCTTCAACGCTATTCCTGCTACTTTGGGAGCCAAGATCTGTTCTGTGATATTCACCTGTAGCCAAAGCTGTCTAACAAGATATGATAATAGCAGGAACTTACTCTTACTTTCCCTTCAGCCCGGAACTGTAATTACCTCCCATACAGCCTTCTAATTAGGAATTGTTAATACCAATCAAAAGATCAGTTGGTAGAGGAGATTATTTGAGCAAGGCAAAGAAGTTTGTAAGACAAACATGTTATGCATTAACAGACTTCATTGACTTTCCTCCAGTACCTCTGTCACAGATGGTTTGGGTAAAAATGTGTCCTTCCTTCCCACTGTCCCAGAACCTGTAAGAATTTCTTCCCAGCTCCTCCTTGGTTTCGCTCCTCCTAATTTTGCAACCTTTCCACTCACTTTTTTTACCCAAAAGACATGATTGTACCACACTGTCAGACCCACTAGTTTTTATAGGAGGGACAGCAGAGAAGTCTTTCTGAGAAAGAAGGATTTGACCAAGAAGCCCAGTAATAAAATTGTATGTGATTCCTTCTTTAAGCGAGAGCACAATATGGACTAAAATGTCATCTCTGTGTTGGAAAGGTGTGTCCTTGATCAATTGTGTGATAAGAGCCAATCTGTGCATCCTCACAGAGGCGCATGCAGACAATGGCAGGAGACGAAGCCCAAATAGAACACCCTGCCCTGGCTGATCCGAGGCCTGACCAAGAGCCATCAGCCCACCACCGGGCACAAGGGCAGGTGAGGGCTGCTCAGTGCCTCAGACACATACCCCCACCCAGGGCAGCCCATGGGACCCTTCAGCCCCATGGGCTGGGGGGACACCCAGCATACCAGGGGTCTGCAGGAGTGCCTTACAGTCTAAACTGCCTAGGGATAAGGGACACGTTATGGGATGTGAGGAAAAGCATTGGGGGATTGCATGAGACTTATTATGGGATATTTGGGGAGGGGGCCAAAGGCAGGAAATCAAGGGATCTGGGTGATTTGGGATGAAAAAAACTGTTTAAAAACAGAGAGGGCCTGTCATGATTTCATCTGGGGTAAGAGTTAATTTTTTCTCAGTTGTTGGTACAATGCTGTGTTTTGGATTCAGTAGGAGAATAATAGGGATAACACAGTGACATTTTGTTTGTTGCTAAGTCATGCTTATCCCAAATCATGGACTTTTTTCTGTCTCATTCTCTACCAGTGAGGAGGTGCACAAAGAACCTGTGAGGAATCATAGCCAGAACAGGTAATCTGACCTCGCCAAAGGGATATTCCACACCACAGCATGTCATACTCAGTGTATCAGCTGAGGGAGTTACCTGGAAGGGGAGCTGATCTGAGTGCAGGGATGGGGTCTGGCATTGGGCAGCAGGTGGTGGTGAGGAATTGTGTTGTGCATCACTTGTTTTTCCTTGAGATTTATTTTACCCTTTTATTACCATTACTTACTATTATTATTATATTTTATTTTGTTTCAATTATGAAAGTGTTATCTTAACCTACAAGTTTTACGTTTGATTCTCCTCCCCGTTCCACCAGGGTAGCAGTGGGGAGGGGGATGACTGAGCAGCAGCACTGTGCTTTGTTGCCAGCTGGGCTTAAACCACGACAGGGATAAAGGGGTATTAAGAACCAGTTGTATGTAAACAGGGTCTGGTCAGTAAGTGTGTGTGTTTGTTTAGGGGTGAGGCACCTGGGGAGGGAGAGGCTCCCTGACCAGCCACTGGATGTCCAGACCCAGCTTCTGAGGAGCCATAGGGTTAGTGAGTGAGCATGTGGTCTGTACCAGCAAGTCAAGTAGGGTTGCACCCTCGTGGGCCTCTACACCCAAATGCCAACAAATGGGGAGACTGGTACGATCTGGGAGCCAGCTCCTGTATACATTAGTATAACCATAGTATAAGAATGATGCTATGATCTAACAAATGAGGGTTTACAAATGCAGGAAATTAAAAATTAAATTTATAATATAAGCCATAAAATGTACAGAGACATAGGAAAGGCACTAAATCACTTTCTCTATATATTAGGGGAATCTTATGTGATTACATCTTTTGGGTAGGCTTCAGCAATTGTTTCCAGCACAGGAAATATGTTGCTGAGGCCCAGAGGTGTGCCAGCTTTACCACAGGGACCAGCCCTCCTCTTTAACATCCAGAGCACCAGCTCTGTTGCTGTGTAAGAGATGACCTCATATACTAGCAAGGAGAATGCCTAAAATAACTCTTCAGCACTTTAGGCCTATGGTTCCCCACAGCTTTGGCTTGTTTGAAGTATTGCGGACAAGGGGCACTAGGTGAGGTATTGCCTGTCTTTAAAGGCTATCATGTCTGGTTTAAAAACAAGAATAGCAAAAAGCAAACAGAGTATAAGTATGTTTTTCTTTGATTTCTTCTAGCACCATTTCCAAGAATTCCTTGAAGGGTTCCCTGCTGCAGTTAGAATGTCATTTTACATGGACTTTACTGGAGCAGGATGTAGATCTTGATAACCTAGAGGAAACAATAGTTAATCAGATCAAGTTTTTCATAGAATCCAACCTCACAAATTATAATCTACTATCCTATATATGTCACCTAAAGAATTCAAATGAGGAAGCCCTGAGAAATCTCCAAAAAGCTGAAGAAGTTGTTCAAAAACATCCTCCAGATGAAATTGCCAGGAGAAGTCTCGTTACCTGGGGGAACTATGCCTGGATCTATTACCACATGAAGCGATATGAAGAAGCTCAAACTTACATAAGCAAAGTGGAAGACATCTGCAAAAAGCTTTCAAATACTGCTCATTGCAAAACTCGGCTCCCAGAGGTCTGTGCTGAGCAAGGATGGGCATTATTACGTTTTGGGGGGAAACACTTTGAGAAAGCAAAGAATTGCTTTGAAAATGCTCTAAAGGATGAGCCTGATAACGCAGATTTTCATGCTGGCTATGCAACAGCATTGTATCGTTTGGAAGTTTTAGCTTACCAACATGGTGAAGGGGCAAGCCCATCCACTGAGGCCCTGAAGCGGGCAGTGGAACTGAATCCAAGGGATACTTGCCTTATGGCATTACTTGCGTTAAAACTTCAGGACTTAGAACAAGTTGATGAAGGGGAGAGGTACATTGAAGAAGCTATGCAGAAAACCCCTGATCTTCCTTATTTCCTGCGATATGCTGCTAAATTTTACAGAAGGAAAGGGGAACTGTGCAAGGCAGTGAAGATTTTGAAAAAAGCCCTAGAACTGACACCAAATTCTAGCTTTTTGCATCACCAACTAGGAATCTGCTACAGAGGAAAGGTATTTAAATGGAAAAAGACAAAAAATTCACCTCAAGATCAAGTGGAGAATTTCATCCAACTTGCCATTTTTCATTTAAAAATAGTGGCAGACAAAAAGACAAAGTTTGTTGCTGCCCATACTGACCTAGCAGGCATGTATGCACTAGGCAAGAGGTATGAAGAAGCAGAGAAGATATTTCAGGAACTCTTTCAGAGAAATAATCTATCCTGTGGTGAAAAACAACAACTCTGCTTCAGTTATGGCAATTTTCAACATTTTAATATGAAGTCAGAATCTAAAGCCATTAAGTATTATATAGAAGGGCTGAAAGTTGAAAACGATTCCTATGTAAGACACAAGTGCAATGAAGCTGTGCAGTCATTGTTAAGACAAAAATTTGAGAGAGGTTTAGGAGACGCAACAGATTTTGCTACACTTGGACTCATTCATACCCTAAATCATGAGAAACAAGAAGCAATTGAGTGCTATGAGAAAGCCATTGCTTTGGATTGCAACAATGAAGAATATCAGAATGCATTATTTGAGCTACGACTTTCTATCTCAGGATAAAGTTCACAAAAATCCTTCATACCCAGGGCATTTCAACAGACTGTCTAAACTTTTTTTTGTTGTTTGGTTGGTTGGTTGGTTTTTGTTTTAAGGTAGACTTTATGACCAGATGAAACACCAGAGGTATCACTTTCTGGTCATAATGTAGAAACTGCAGATGATGATTGTTCATTTGTTCATTCACTAACAGAGAACATGCTTGGATAACTATATAACATCTAATAATATATATGTATGATATAAAATAATAGCCATACAGTATTAGCTAATCTAACTTAGTCTTCAATACTAATGCAGATATAAAGATTGTCTTTAAGTGATGATCAGTAGAACACAGAACTTCTAAGCTGAAAATGAAGTATCAACTACTGAGAAAAAGATAAGGGAATCATATTGTAGTATTTTGTCTATATACTTGAAAGCCATGCTTAAACAGAAATGGAGTTTCTGATGCTTTTTCAAGTATTTCAAAAATATCTTCTGTACAAGAAATTTTTGTTGAAGGCTTGTTCAGTTTACTACCTTGTATGCTGTCTAACTGTGAAAAATATGAAAAATGAGCACTGTTTAGCTACTTGACTGTAAAGCTTGCAAAATGTGTATTATTGTCGTGAATTACTAAAGAGCTTTGAATCCATCAACTGCTGCTTCTGGTATTTCTCTCCTGGCCAGTCTTCGTGCTGGTAGATTAAATAAAAAGGAAATGGCCATTCAAAAACGTAACAGGGTTTTAGCAGGATATGAAAAGACTCAGGAGGTAGCCCCATTTATTTTCCCTGGACCCCCGTCAAAGCTGGCTTTGGAGGCATTGCACCAAAGAATTAAATTGTGCGCAAAACAGCATCTGTCTAGTTTACCCAAAACCACACTCTCAGGAGCCACTACAGCAAGCATCTGCAGAGGAAGGCAAGGCAGTCTATGAGCTGCCAAAGAGATGGCCATCTGTGGCCGTGCCTGTGAAACAAGGTGAGGATAGCAAACACACACAAGAAATGAACTGAACTGGAGGGCAGAGCACAGCTAGAGAGAAGAGTTGCATGAGCACCAGAGAGCAGGGCAGCAGAACACAAGGGGCATGTGGAAAAGGATACATGCCCACAGAGTCTACTGAATGGAATAAAGCGCTGAAATGACACAATGGGTGGACAAGGTGATTGTCTTCAGATATTTAACTAAAAGTCAATACTCTTTACAGCAGCCCAGCCTAATTTCACAGTAGTGTGCCTTTGTATGATAGACCATGGTACTCGGGGAAAACTAATGCTGTACTTCCAAACCACTTCTGAACTCTGGCCAGTGGTGTAGCATGAAGCAAACCAGTGACAGAGCCCATGTCAGGAAGGAGGTGCACTTTAGTTTCCAGCCATCCTACAGTATTGCTGCCTCCACAACAGCATCCTGTCTGTGTACAGACAGAATGAAAGCCTGAAAGACTGTAAAGCACAGTGCCAGGTCAGAAAACTTCAGTAAACCTCTTCCTTCTCAGCTCTCCCTTGGAAAATCTTTCATAATATGAGCAAAAGTGATTAGGAGCTTAACAGTGTACATAATACAAACACACCTTCTTCGTAAGAAAATGCTGGAGAAAAATTAATCCTTGTTTCCCAGCCACCTGCCAGCTTCTGTCTTACAAAGGCAGCCCTGCCTAGGAAAGGAATAGTGAGGAGGGAGAACACAAAAGACTGGAAGCAGGGCTGACAGACCACTCCTGAAAGCCTGTAGGAAGAACAGTGGGGTTGAAATCAGGAACTGGTGACTACCTATGGTGATGTGCTCAGCTATGTGGGCAAAAGGGTATGTTAGGTGACCTCACTGCCTTTCTCAATCTTGAGCATTTTGAAGCTCAGCATCATTGCTATCCAAACCCTACTGAGAGCATAAAGGGTGGAGGAGAGCTGGGAAGGATTTGAGGAAGAGGTGGTGCACGTTGAAGTCGTGGTGGTACATCCGTTCTCCTCTCCACATGCTACCACCAGGACCTCTCCTGGAAAAAGAACCTTGCACAAATGAGGATAAGATATAAATTATGAGCACCTGAATTCTTATGAAGAGTCAGAGTGGTTCAATCTTCTGCACAGTGTAAAAACTGACTATGAGACATAGCGATGCAAGAAGTATATTTGTTGTGCCTCACCTCCTTTGGACTCTGAAGGACTGTGCTGGACTGCTGTAGTACCTGGGGATGCTCTGTGCAAACACACATCCTTCTGGATTTTGCGTGGTGTCTCGTAAACGAGGAGAAATGTTATCTCCCACAGGGTGGTGCTGCTGCATTGCCTGGCATGGTGACACGGGGAAGAGGCTGAGCCTGAGCTTCGGGGGGTGGCCAAAATGAAAGGCAGTTTGGAACATCCAGGTCCACAGTGCAAAACCAGAACCACACAGAAGCTGAACACCTCTCAATTTGCACCCAAGTATGAATATATCGCTGATGCTTATGCCAGCAGTGCAGGGAAAAAAATAACTGGAGATAGCCCTTCAGGAAGTATTTATGAATCATAAGGACTTTCTAAATTATATAAACATTCTACTGAAATACACCAGAACAGTCACTTAGAAGAAGGCATTTTTTATTGAGGCAATCCCAGCTAAGGACTTTGCTGTGCTGACCATCATGTACTGTTGCAAATTAACTGAAACAAGTTCTTTCTTCTCGCATAAATTTGTAACACTTTAGAAAGCAAACAGGGAATTGTTGGGGCAATATAAAATATATTCACCATATAATAGCACAAACAGCCTTGTTTTTCAGGAGAGAAATTATATTACCCAAGCTGACAGGAATGTTTCAGGAATGTTTTTCTGAAAAAAGAGCAATTCTTCAGAAGAAGGTACTCGACTTTTCCAATATTGTTTTCACACAACTTTTCAATGTACAGTTTATTAAATGCCCCAGATTATCACTAGAACATAAATAATTTCAAAAGACTTATCACCCCGTTTTAAACTCCATGGCATGGAAACAGATGGGATAACTTCAGCAGCTGTAAGCAGTATCATGTACTTACATTGAATTTCCATCCACTACAGAGAACAGAGCATTATCCGAGGCAGGATTCATCTGAGGTAGAATCTTTCTGTTTCTGTCTTGGACAGATCTTACCCCAGTCAAGTCAAACCATGCTGTCCTGGGAAGCCAAACAGGCTCAGCAGTGCAGTGCTCCATCCAAGCTCGTATCCATCAATGCTTGTATCCATCAGGGCTGGCACGAACACAGAATTACAGGATCATTAAGGTTGGAAAAGACCCCTAAGATCATTGAACATGCTGTGTTATCCTGGCAAATTGCTCACAGCTAGCTCAGGTATCTCAGCTTACTGCTGCCCTGTGCCATGCCAGGAAATAACATCCTTGAAGGACAGCCTGAATATTATAATGTCTTAAAAAATATTGCAATACAATGAATCAGTCTTTAAAAATATTGTCAGCCAGAGACTTCTATAATGCATTGCCTGAAATGTTTCACATGGTAGGATAAAGATGAACTGTTCAGCTTGGGTTGTGTGGACTAGGAGGTAGAAGTTTGGTATGATGCTTCACCAGTCTAGATTGTATCCTCATTTCTTCTGCTTGCAGGTCATTTCTTGTTATGCTTCCTTCCTTCTGCTTCTCAGTGGAGACATTCGTGACGGTGCTGATATTTCACAGTGTGTTTTATGCACAGAAAGCATCATTCCAGTACATAAGCTTTTCTCCACTGACTTCAGTCAGAGCAGAAACAGTGTTAGAAAACCCTGAAAGAATTTTACCATTTTCTACAAAAGGTCTGTGTATAAAACCAGTTGAATGTTTGTTGCTAAATAAGATCTTTAAAATGAGAAGTACTGCCTTAAACACATAAAGGGAAAAGTGTATAAAAAAAACTTGACATAAAAAATTAAAAATGCTAATATTGTATTACACAGTGTAGTTTACTATGATATAGCACTATTTCAATAGGCTTTTACAATATGCAGCTATGACATGAACAACTGGTGATGTGTTATGATGTGGTAAACAAAGTAATTAAATTTTTGTAAAATAAATGACAGCAGTTACTTATAACTTGTTTAAAGTAACTTACATTCATTGTAGACCATACTATTCCCTACTTCTTTAAAATTAAAATATTGCATTAAGATCTAAAACATTATCAGTATTAATTAATAAAAGCATTTCATTTTTTCCAAATTTGCATATTTTTCCTAACTCACTAAGAAACACGCTAGATAATTTTTGTCTTTTTTTATGAACATAAGTTAAAACAAAATTTAGGGCCCAGGACTCAATTTTCACGCAGAGATGAAGACACAATTTTTATGTAAAGCTGAAGAAAGGTTATATCATTGCCTTTAAGCAATTTTTGCACCCCCATCTCTTATCCTGTGGTCTATGCACATAGACCATACTACTGGCTCTGACTAAACTTCTGAAGCAGGGCAGCGAGAAATGCTTTATTTAAGCACAAACAACTGAAGTCAAACAATTTTCGTATTTTATATTTGAAATATGTGTGAATAATAAAACTATTTGATACACATGCTATTCATATATATATTAAAAAACACATTATACCCCTATGCCTGTACTCTTGATCTAAATCAATTTGGCAAACATCAGTCTATGCTGCTTTCCCTTCTGAGGCGCAGAGTGGAAAAGGACACCATGAGCAGCCACTGAATACACTGCAGATGATTAATGAAACTACTAGGTCAATGTTAACGAAAATCATTTGGACTCTGATTAATTTGTTAAAGAACAGAACACAGCTTTATACAGCATCAAACTACTGGAATTATTTGTAGTGCAGAATGTGAAGTTCCTGCATTGCTGACAATATTTTCACACTAGAAATGTAGAAACATCCCATTATTTATTAGATCACATCAGTAATTTACCCCATGAGCTATGTTCACTCCCTAGCTCCTGTGAAGCACCCAGCTGTAGTAGATTCCTCACACAAGTAGCAGGAAACCACCAAGTCTCAGCTCTTTTGTTCTGGTCATCAAGGACAAGTGACCTGACAGCTCTTCAGATGGCACAAACAAGTAAGCTGCACCACCTGAAGATACAGCTTCTGGGTCCAAAAAGACAGACTTGCCACTGCCATACACAGAACAATCCTCTTTACTCATAGCCTGGAGAGGGAGCAGTCTCTCAGTCATCTGGTTGCATGGACTTTAAAATTCTCCAACAGCTGCTGATTTTACAAGAGGAAGAGGCTCTGTATTTGAAAACACACGAGCCTCTCCTCTGGTTTCCTGGGCTGCCTTAGGATTCTTTCTTCCAACTAATGCAGCTAAAGCAGTTTTGTCTATCAGCATGCCTAGTCCCCTGGCACAAATTTACTCCTCTTCAGACAGTACAGCCGCCACAGCACCTCTTCCACCCTCAAGACAAGGATTAGCTTGAAAATCATACCTGAAATGTCAATTCTTAGAAATTCAAGGTTTAAAGATATCCAGCAAAAATTTTTAATTTTGTTTTTTGCTGTAGAGGGCTTGGGAAAGTAGGTCTAAAACTATATTTGAAATTAAATTGCAACATATGTACAAAGTTCAGGCACATTGTAAAAATTAAAGCTGCTCCAGAGATGCTTTTAGCATAAATCACAGCTTCCTGTCAGGTTTTCTTAAAAAAAAAAAAAAAAAAAAAAAAAAAAAAAAGATGGTTTGGGCATTTGAAACAGTTATTTGCAAAGAGTTTAATAAAGACTGATAAATGTGGAGGTTTTAGTGGTGTGTGTGATTAGTCCATTGAAACGTACTAGACCACAACACCGAAAAGCTTGCGTCCCTAATAATATTTTTGAAATAATGTAAATGTTATTATTCAGTTTTAGTGACTCATTACTTTATAGTTTTCTGTTGATTATAGACAATTATTGATTACATGTGGAGTGGACATTGCATTTCAAGTATATCTGTGAGCATTTGCATATACAAACTCTATTTTCATTCTAGCTTTCTTTTATTACTGCACTAATTTGATATTACTGTTGTTTTATGTAGATTTTAGTCAACTAAAGCATGACAGAAAAATCAAATTGAGAGATGCCTTGTTTCACAGGAGTAGTATCTTCAACAGTATGACACTACAGATCCACCTCTGTCTCAGTCATGGCTGTGCCATACTGAATCTTGATGGCACTTGTCACCTGTTGCTGCAGCTGTTTGCATCCACAGCCAAATATTCAACATCCTTTTGGTCTAATTCTGCTGTGACAGAATAAGCTATTGCTCCGTTTGTCCACATGTGCTGTTTCATGCCTGTATCACTGGTGAGTGATGGCAAATGTGGTTTTTTGATTTTTTTGGCTAGTCTTGCAAAGCACAATAGTGTTGAACTAAATATCATAGAAAATCCGCACAGGAGGAATGATGCAGTATAGCTGCCAGTTGTGTCCACAAGCCAACCTGTAGGGGAAAAAAAAAAAAAAAAAGTTTTTTTAAAGGTCCCCAGTATTCTGATAATTTTCAAATCCTGTGATCAATGGGAATTTTATAAACTTACCAACTTGTAAACTTACAAGTTATCACATGTAAATACAATCAAACAATACAGGTTTACATCATCATCACTATACTTTTCCCTTCTGGGGCAGAGAGGGATTTGTCCTCAGCAGGTAGGTAAGATTTTTACGGGCTTTTGTTTGGAGCCTCAAATGTCAGATCCACGAGAAAATGCACAACAGTCATCACCACAATACTAAATAAACATCTTTCAACCACATTGATTTAAGTGTCACATTGATTTAAGTGACACATTGATTTAAGTGTCAGTCTTTAGACAGGTTTACAGAGACCTGTAAATAGTGTGTGCATGAGATCCTCATACAGAAACATTTGGTGAGCTATGCCTTGTGCTCATGCTTCACTTTAAAATAATTCTGTCTTGCAGTAATTTTTGCTGTAGAAAATTAAAAGCTTCAGAAGGAGTAATTAATTGGGAATTGATGTGAACAGCAGACAAAACCACAAGACATATATATATATGTGTGTGTATATATATACACACACACACACTTGGCTGTTTGAAAAAGATCTCTGACCTTCCACAATATTAAAAACTGTGTCAAGTTCTTTTTGAACACTAACAGGAGTACAGCTCTCATCCTGACTTCATTGTAATGGAACCAATGGGAAAAATGAGGGTTAAATATTACAGTGATGAGCTGGCAGCCAAACAGGAGTGGAGCTGACTCATCCACCTGTTCAAAGCAGTTTGGAGATTAAAAGATCAAGTACTCCATACCACAAAACCCCCCAAAACTTAGGATTAAACTCCCTTTAGGTTACACTTTCAAAATCTTATAATTTTACAGTGAAATATTTTGCTCCTTCTACTTGCACGATTGCTTAACTATGTGAAGTAGTGATGTAAGAGCTCTTAAAAGCCCATTCCATACTGGTTTGTTTTTTAAATTTCATCTCTCTATGGATGTAAAAATCATCCCACCAAGACAGGAATGGTAGATCTAAGGACTTACAAAGATCTAGGTGTGTTATTTCTCTATCCAGAGGCTGCCTCCACGTTTAGTGTGCATTTGCTGTCCTTCCTCTCCTGTTACATCACGCTAATAGGTAAATCTAAAGGATGGATAAGATTTTAGGAAAGTCATTTGGGAACTGACCTGCCACAGGTGGGCTCACTAGATATGGTATGGCATGGAGAAAATACACAACACCCAGTGCTGATGATAACGAAGAAGTTCCCACTACATCTGCTGTCATGACAGGGATCAGCGTTACATAGGCTCCATCAAAGTAGCCAAAGGTAAATGAGAAAGGCACAAGCAAAGGGAAGTTTTTGAGAACTGGCAGGAAAAGACAACAAAGGCCATCCATTCCCACAGCAAAGAGGTAGCAAAAGTACCGATGCTTCTTCAGACACCTGTAAATTTCAAAAGAGAAAAGAAAACTACTATCACTGAACACAGCATCTCAGTTTCTGTGCCCTGGCGTGCAGTGCTTCAGCCTCTCTCTTATACAGCTCAAATTTAAGTGCATTTTCTTACAGTCTTCAAGATTAAAAACTCTGCACTGATGAGCCCAGGTTAGGGAAAGTTGCCCAACGACAGCTGCAGAAACATCTGGCAGGCAGCAGTCCATGCTGCCTGCAGTGTTCTTCAGGATGTTCCTAGTGAGGGAAGCCACCCTGCTGCCAGGATTTTGCAGTCCTCTGAAGTTTCAATGTTTGAAGCAGTGTTTCATTGGACTTTACATCTCAGCTCAGCAAAGTGTTCCCAGCATTATACATAAAATATTGCAGTATTCCTCTCTTAGCCATCACTCTTCCAATCAGCCCTTAAACACGTTACTGTGAGCTAAGTGAGATGGCAATCCCTGTCCCACAAAACCAATAATTGATTTTTCCCACAAACCGAATAAGTACAAAGAATGCATCCTTTAGAATCATAATCCTTGTTAATTTAGCTAGAATCTATTGATCTTGCAGTTCTGTACAATGGTGTTTGGAGTCAGCCGAGTTCACAAAGCATGGTGAGTTCCTACATACTGAAAATGTACAACAATTTTCGGTCAGTCCTTCTGAGTATGTGCCTGACAGCGTTGGGACAGATTCTTGACCCTTTTCCATAACTTCTGTGCCTCCCAGCAGCACAGAAGAGATGGGAAGTCAGAGGAAGCAGGGTGAAATCCTCTAGGAAATACATACAAAGAATCACGCTCAACATACCTCAGGCAGGGGGTTACATTTCCACTGTCAAATGCACAATCAGGTAATTTCTTCAGGAAAAAAGATATTAAACCAGCAGAATTGAACAAACTCAGAAGAGACAAAAACATTAACTAGCAAGCATTTCTGAAAATTGAGACTGTATGTTGGGGGCTTTTTCTTAAAGTTACAGATGCTACAGAAAAAGTCCATAATGTTTACATTTATATGCATTATACCTCACTTGCATCCAGCCTCCCACCAGCTAAAGCTTACACTTGTTTAGTTATAACGCACTTACCTTCTGTCTGTTAGCCATCCAAAAGTGATATTACCAATGATGTCTATGACACCAAGTATGGACATGAGGAAGGCAGCCTGGTGGTGACTCACTCCAACACTCAAAGCATAAGGCACTAGGTAGACAAAAAGAGGGCTACAGCCATATGCCATAAATAAAACTGACACTGCCAGCACCATGAAGCCTGGCATCAGTAAAAAGTCATATTCCTTCCATGAACAGTAGCATAAACATTCACGAGACCACACTTTGATTAAAGGTGAACAGATGGACATTCGCTTTAAGTCTTTTTTCTCTGTTTCAGGGACATGATCCTGTTCAAGAAACTCAGGAACACTTCTACGATCCTCCTTAAGAGAAATGGGCCGCATCAAGGCACCACAGACACAGAGGTTTAAAACAAAACCTCCCAGGATGAGTAAAGCTCCTTGCCAGGAAAACTGCTCAATCAAGAGCTGAACTACAGGGGCTAGGATGAAGGTACCAATTCCACTTCCTGACATGGCTATTCCATACGCCAATGCTTTTCTTTTGTTGAAGTATTTGCCCACCATCGCAATGGCTGGAGAATAACAGAGTGCAAACCCAAGTCCTAGAAGAGAAAGCACAGTGCAGATGGCTTAATACGAAGCATGACATATGGAACATATTAAATTAAACCACATAACATATTTTCATTAGCACAAATGAATAGAAAGTTTTTCTGATTCTTTATCATGCAGCCCAGTCAGAGTGTGCTAAGAAACTGGGATGACTTCTTTCTTCCAGTGAGAAAGTCACTGCCTTAACAAACCTAACTGATGACCATTAATCCATGATAATAAGGCCCAGAAATAAGTGACAGGGTTCACTTAATAACAAGGATGACCACTAAACATTAGAGAAATTGTGTGCATGCAAGATGAGGTCCTGCACCAATGCTGGCCCTGGACACACTGTCCTGATGAGGCACCACTTTGTGTTTTGGTCTGTTGCAACCCTGAACGTTAATTTTCAGGTCTCTGAAACACAGTACAAAGAGTCTGTCTCTGTTACTAATATTCTACAAAAACCCCTTCTCGGTCAGCTAAACAAACTCCATGCAACAGCTGCTTGGAGTCCTGACCATTTTAAATCCCTGTCTGCAAGAGGGGAGAAAAGCCTCAGAAAACAAAGCCAGATCCAGTTGAGTAAACAAATAAGATTCATCTCTTGGACTGAGAAAAATACTGTGATCTCTGCTGAAGAACCATAAAGCAGACTTTAATCATCAAGTGGTTGCTCTAGCACTAAAAGTGAACTCTCTGAATCAGTCATAGAAATGAGTTCCTGATTAGGGTTTTAGAGCATGTCCTACATTGAGGGTAAAACAAACCCCACTGCCAACAGAGGAGATAATCACCCAGTGCTGTAACCAGCTTGCCACGTCTCCTCAAAGGCCACACTGTGTAGGACAGGCACTAAACCTGCCAGGATGGAGTAAGTGGATTAGAGGGAGTCTGGGTGGCGGGTGCCTGGTCTGACACCCCTCAGGAGGCAAGGGTAGAAACAGGGCAAAGAGCTGAGGCTGGACCTGTACAGGCAGCAGAGCCAGAGGAGCAGCCTTGAGCTAGACATCATCACTTCAGAGCTGTGAAAAGTGTACTCTATTTAGCATACACATCATTGATTTTTTTAGTGAGTTGGCAGGGGAAAATAGATCCCAAAAAAGCCAGTCAATGTTCTGTGGAAATTGGAAATGCAAAGTTTAGGGCTGAAAACATTTTCATACCTCTTAGAAGGAATTCTGCTACTTATTGACACTCCCTTGTCTCACCTCTGCTTCACTGTTCACTGTTTAAAGTGCTGAAGCTTTTATGGATTTAGACATTCACCCTTATGGTCCTACCTCCTCTCTGGGTTGGGGGCTCCACCTCTAGCATTTACCAAGAGTTCACCTCTCTGTCCCCCAGTCCCTACAGACTTGAAGTTCATTGCTTGTAGAATTGTCTCTTTACAAGTCCAGGTACAACTGCTTTTCCACCTCATTCCCACTAAGGAAGCCTCAGAGGCATTAGCATGGTATATGGCACAGTCCCTCAAGTTACAAGAAACCTTTTTATTTGTTATGAACACATTTGTCAAAGATTAACATCATAATACAGGAGTGACATGCACTACAATAAGGATTTCTTTTTTTTTTTTCTTAACAAATAAGCTGTTGGCAGCATGTGAACTGCAGTAATTCCACCAACTCATTACTAAACAGCAGGGGACCAAGTACAAGGTTTTATATCACCGTGGCTACCAGGTCAGTATTAATGAGGAAGGAATGCCATTGTGACCACGGGCCCCCTCTCAAGTTTCTCTGTGCACAAACACAGGCAGATAGGACAGAGCAAAGATGTTAGTTGTCACCATATCTAAACACAGATGGAAGAGCTGCTACAGCAATTCTACCAACCAACATTTTTTTGCTCTTCAAATAGAATGTAATGCAGACAAAAATAAGGTGCACAGCTGAGGTGCCAAGTATTCACCCAGTGCTCCTCTGCCTCTTACTTACTCTTATGTTTTGATTTAAACTTCTTTTTCTAAATATGCAAATATTTTGGGGCACTCTAGGACTCCTACTTTAACAAACTTCCCAAATCACAGGCAAAAAAGGAAACCTTTTCATGTATATCACCTGCAACAGCAGTCCTTCTTGACATCCCATAATTTCAGAACTTTATCCACAGTCCTTTCTCTAAGAGGAGTTAAGAGTTGCTTTTGCAGGGTGGTTCATTTGGGTTTCAAGAGACTCTATGTGTCCTGGAGCTCTCACAGGGGCAACCAAAATCTCACTTTCGCAATTGAGAGAACAGGTCTGAGTATCTCAATATGACATGGAGAAGAGATCTCCTATCATTTTTAACATTCCTGTGTCGTGTTCCTGGCAGCAACAAGGGGACTGAATGCATCCTACCTGTAAGGACTCCTAATGATAAGTAGAGATGTTCCAGAGTGGTGGCGAATGAACTCAAAATTAGTCCAGTAGATGCAAGCAGCCCTCCTAGCATGATACCAACTTGGCAGGATACATGATTACTGATTAAACTCCCAACTGGGGCTTCAAAGAAACAAATAAAGCTGGTAGTTAATGTCAGGTCCTCACACACACTTCATTGCAACAGTCATAAAGGAAAAGCAAGCAGAAGACAAGCAGAAGAAGCTGGTGATTGCAGCTACACAGAGTAACCTTCTAACATCCCCCCTATTACAATGGTAGGAGCACCAAAAAGAGAACCCAGAAAAACACCAAAACAGAAAAAAACACAAACACCACCACCCCCCCCGCAAAAAAACCCCAACCAACCAAAAAAAAAAACAAACAAAAAAACTTCTAAAAGCAATTTTCCTGAAGGTCATGATAAAACTGAAATTTACAGGAGCTTTCTCAGCAGCCATTTTCACAGATCAAAGTTATTACAGGACACAATCTGCAGTACTGGAGGTCAAGAGAAGCCACAGCAACAGACCACACTGTTCATTACTCCATTCTTACAGAACTCCAACCTTCCCCTGCCTAGAATTTGCACTTCAGCCATCAGTAACTTCAGGTGTCCCTCCACACACCCTGTGGGCAATGCATCAGACCCAAACAGGAAAGTCTCACATCTTTTGGACTATCCCTTCTCCTGCTCTTCTGCAGTTGATGGCTCCCAGATTACCCCACCTCTACCATATAATGTCATCACCAGCCTTCTCTCTCTCTACCACCTGCAATGCCAGGGAAAGGTTACCCTTTTTTTTTTTTTTCCCCCAGATATAACCTGGCTAACACAGGTCAGTTGCTATGTCTCATTCCAGCTGTGTCCCTCTGCCTTTCTAGCAATTCTCATGGATTAACCCTCTTCCACAGGACTAGTGCCTGGATTTTCACCCAGCTGTATAGCTTGAAAGCAAACCCACAAGAAATTCGGTACAACTGCTGCACTGATGCATGTAATTTTTACTACCAGTGAACTTTCTTTTAAGGGAGAAAACTGTTTGTAAATATACATGTTTGGTAAAAGGAGGATGACTGTGACTTGATCTGGAGGCAAGATGTACGTCCTGTGCTAAGTCTCAAATATGACTCCAATCAAAAGGCAAAAGAAACACATGCTCAATTAGTAGCTTTCAAACACGTGTCCCACAAGACCTCAACAGAAGTACATTTCTGAAAACTTAGATAATTTCACAAAAAAAAAGTTCTGCTTCTTTTATTCAGTATGAAGACACTCCCTTCCTGCACAACTCTGCTGAGGGAAGCAGCTTGGATATACCATACTCCAGAGAGCCCACAGTATCATTCCTTCCCAGCTGACTCCACCAACTTGTGAACATGCTAAAACCAGATGGAACTGATGAAAAAGCAGCCACATTAGGCTTAAAAGGGTAATACATACCACAGAGCATTGTAGCACAGTCAACAATGGAGTGGATCCAAGCAGTTCTGGCATAATCCTGCCCAAAGTATGCCTGGAACTCCACAAAAAATATGGAGATGCACCTAGAACAAAAAACATGAAGACCAATCTGTTGAACATGGGATATTTGCTCATAGAAACACCGGTCTCACTGTTCAGGTATAAAAAGTATCTACTTTAAGCTACTCTCTAGCTCCCAGGAAAATAAAATCTGTGGCTTGCCTACACGCCAAAGAGGCGGAGAAACGTTTGAACAGTTTCTAAGAGATATTGGCAAAGAAGGTCTACCTTAGTGCATGAGGGACATGACATGGAATATGAGAACAATCCTTGCTTTGCACTGGCAACAACTGAATCACAAACTGGTGTCCAACTATTATCTCACCAGTGGGATTAGACAATTAGGCTGATGTAGAGCCTCATTCAGACATATAACTACTCCAGACAGATTATGAATGTTATAATATCATGTTTCTTGCTGGGGTGTCTGCCGCTGGAGTTTTTATAACTCATAGTATTTTAAACTTAAATGAAATTGAAGTTGTAACTATCACCAGCAATTTATAGCCCATATTATGATGTAGCTTCCCTGGTACATAAAGCCTTAGCTTCCCAGTTCTTCACTGACCTGGTTGCTTGCTATTCCACACATGCACAAACTGACCAATGTAGTACCTACAGAGCAAACAGCATTGACAGCTATGTGTTCATGGATGGACAAGAGCAAAGCAACTCCTGACAAACAGAGAACCAAAACACTGCAGGAGCCCATGAACCTTCTAAGATTTTAATAAAGTGATTCCAGGAGAGGTTATTTTGCTCTGCTTAACAAGTGTTATTGTCTCTGCAGGGGAACAGATTAAAAGGCTATACAGTTTCATCCTCATTTCTGGATCAACAAGAAATGCCTTTTCACCCTCTCTTTTTCGCTCCAGCAAATCGCTGAATGACCACTTTCTCCAGCAAATTTTCCTGCACATACTTCATTCTTATATATAGTCTAAGGTGCACCAGCCATTAGATGATTTCTTGGATATAACACATTTCACACATGAAAAAGGAATTAAATCCACTAGGAATTATCTACTGTTACTATGGAATTGGTACATTTGCATACATTAACTAGCACTCAGTATCAGTGTTTCAATGCCCCTTCTATGCTGTTGAGTCCAAGACCCTAGGTTTTAGATCCCTAAACCTGGCTGCTTTATTTTCTAAGAAAGATGAACTTTAGATAGGAAACTCTGTATTTACATTATACTGACTGTCCAGCAAGACACTGATTCAGTGTTTCTCACTTACCAGGGTGTTTATCTCTCTGCTTAATATAGCTTAAATGTCCATGTTCACGCACACCAGGCTCCTCTGTCTCAAGTTGACATCAAAGTCACTGTGGAAGCAATCTCATCCCAGATTGCATTATGTTTATGCAAGGCAGAAGTCTATTCCTGTTCTTTCTATTTTTGAGAAATATTTCCTGCATATTTCAGATACCAGAAGGGTATAGAGGGGGGCCTCTTCTCTAGGGCTCAGACCTTCTCAGGCAGGACAGCACCTGAAATGCTTGCAGGAGGAGAAGGGGGTATTTATATGTTTTTCAGAGAGACTCAGAAGTCAAGCTAATTCAGTGGAACTAGCAAAAATGAGCACAGCTGTGGGGTCAGAGGGACACAGTGTACCCAAAGAGAACCTACATGATTCCTCCCTCCCTAACAAAACCACTACAGCCTGAAATAGTGCTACCTGCTCCAGGCCTTGTTTCTGTAAGAAATCAAGCAGAGGGTGCTGAAAGCTAGAGCAGCTGTCAGAGGAGGTGAGACTAAAACCAGAGGGCTTATAATCCCTCGTCCATCCCCACAGCTTTAGGGGTTTCAGAAAGCCTTAAAAAATGTAGCAGGAGTTTTTACCCAACAATAACAACCCTGGCAGCTGTAGGACATCCGGGGAGATCCCAAAACCACTCCTAAAGGAAAATAAATAAATAAATAAATAAAAATAATGCCACAAACAGGTCAGCAAGACAAGTAGCAGTTGGCTTTACCTTGTCACAGCCCTGGTACAGATAGTGACAAGGAAGCAGCCAGCAACAATCATCCATCCCCAGCCTCCATCAGGAGGGCCGATGTGCCGGGCACGCTGGGATGAGGCCATGGCGATTCCTCCCTCCTCCTTGCCTCAGTGGCAGGGGCTGATTCCAGCCAGCACGCCAAGCGTGGGCCGGGGCTGATCGGCACATGGGTCACTGGCCATCTGAGGAGAGAGAGAGAAAACAGGCACAGAGGGAGTCAGGGCATGCTGCATGCGCTGTAACCTGCACAGCTGAGCAGGACATACTGCTTTGGCTCTACTGCAGAAAAGTGAGAGTTTTCTTTCAAATGCAGTTTATGAAAACTTGTTGGAAATAAGAGTGCCATCAAAATTCGGCCCCCTGTCTGGTATCATGCTTTTCATGGTAATTTGCCCACCTGTGACATCCTAGCACACAATGCTCTCTTCAGGCCTACTTGTCACAGCACATACACGTAAATCACACACTTTACCACTGAACCACCTACCTTCAGGCTTCCCCACTCATGTCAGTCCCTGGCCTGAACTGTATTTTCAATTGCAGTCTCCACTACAAGCAGTAGGACATGTACTAATGCTGTTTTGTTATTCTCTTCTCCTCTATTGTCACAAACATCTGTTTCATTGCAAGTCAAACTGTATTATAAAGTCTTTGCAAGGCCTGTGTTACTCTCTGTGTTTATATGGAGACTAGCACAATAGTGATTTTCACTGCAGCATGAAGTACAATTACCCACACATGAACTAGAAGCGAGCTCAGGTATGATTAAAAAAAAAATTCTATTGACCTGCTTTGCTTCTCACTTCTGTGGCTCTTTGGGGAGACATATAGTACTCTGCTCTGCCTGGTTATGGGAACCATTCTCTTTGTATGAAGAACAGGCCACATCTCAGATGGAACACATGAAATGGCTACAGTCTGGATTACATATCAGTGGTTCCAGGAACTCATGAAGGTATTCAATTACTAGGACTTATGTACATAAAAGATCAATGAAAGCTCTGGAATGGAAACCAGGATGGTTTGCCATTTTTGACAAAACTTTTTAACACACAGCAAAACATGCCAATGCAGCTGACAGAGCTTTCTGAGAAGCCTCTACAGGTGCCCACGTGACCAACAGGACATCACTGCCCTCTTCACAAGCCTTGAACTTTGCATTTCAAGCAAGATGCCAGATTTTTTTACCTCACCTATTTGCTTCAGGACAAACATACAGCAATGCCAGTGTTTACCCACACTATCCTTTCCTCCCCACTATACTCTGAACCAAACTTCTGACACAAACGCAGGAAAAAGGGACAACAGATTAGCTAATGCAGGAAAATGAGAAAGCATGTTGGTAGGCAAGTATAGCACTATTCACAAAATCTGAGGGAGGCTGAAAATGTCTGCAGTCCAAAGTTAGAGGATGCCAGACACATGACACAGAAGACACGTCCATGGACTTGTTACTTGACACACACCTTGTGTATTTGCCTTCCAGCACACGCTGCTAATTTGTAAGCAGGGCATATTTCTCATGTGTTGATTCCATCCAGGTGACAGACAATTTGGCAGGGTTTATGTTACCTTTTGAGTAAGCTGACATGAACTAATGACTGATTATTTTTAACTGATAGGCTCAATTATACATCCCTTTCTGTATAGCTTCAAGCAACAACTGCCTTATGAAATATGTGCAAACATATTTGTGCAACAAATTGTCTGATGGCCAAGGCAGTGATTACAAGATTCTTCTTGTTGGATCAGTGAATGATGAGATCATCAAGCAGTACAATTTGATGCAAACCACCACTGCATCTCTGTCTACTTAGATGGAAAACAAAATTCAACACTTTTGTGAGTGTCTGTGGCTAACCTAGCCACAAAAAAAAAGGTGCTATCTAATCTAGCGTGAAGCCAGAGTGGCACAAAGAGATTATACCCTGATTTGGCAATGAAGTCTGCCATAAACTAGCCCGTCAAATTCACCTGAGCAAGCAGAGCCTGTACCAGTGCTTTGCACTATGTGGCCACCACATTTTGGATCTAATACTGAGGGCCTCAAAGATGGATTTATTGCATTATTGTAAGTTTTATACATTACATTCAAATACCTGGATGATTGAATAGTCCATAAGAATCCATGACAGCCACCTGAATTAACAGGGCATTCATAAAGTCCTAATTATTTAGCTCAAGGGTTTTCTGGCAATCACAAGTAATGTAGTTAGGTGGAGTTCGCATAAGCACATGATTCACCACGGAGGGATCCTAAGCAATTCAGCCATACCTCTGCAGCACTTCTGCAGAGTCTTGGCAAGGCTATGCTTCTTATTTTGGATCTGAGCAGTATCTTTCATTGCCCCCTCCAGAGGAATGAAGTTTTTTTTTCAAGTTCTGATTATTAAGGGTGGAGGAGGAACTTCCAGGAATGCCAGAAGGGATAACAGTAACCATTCAATAAGCAGAAATATACACAAAAATTTTCAGAGGTGTCAACAATCTCCACATACAGAGCCCTTACTAATTTTAATGCACAACCAGCAGTAGCAGATACCATGGTCTCAGCCTAGATCTCTGGCCCAGCTTCCCAGGAAAGCTTCAGATTGAGGTTGAGACCCTAGTTCACATTTTAGCTGTACATTAACGTACTTGGGAAGAATTTGATGACATATCAGGCTGAGTAAACATAGATTAGCTATTGGTTACATGGTTACTTGCTGTTATTTTCCCAGAACCCTGCTTGCCAGCATACACACAAACAGCAAACATTTAATGAAGTTACAAGCAACTGAAAACAATGATATTACAAGAAATGCCTGTCCAACACAGAGATGGGCTACCCAGCCTCCCTAGAGCAGATCAGTGCAAACCTCATCTCCTTGACTTCCCACTTGCTTCAAGGAGTACTGTGCCTTTCACAGCCACTGAACTAATAGGCAAGTTAAATAATTACTTTCCTCCTGCTGTATGTCTAAAAGCACTTATTATGTCAACCTGACAATTTCATTCTGAGGTTAGAAAACTTCATTTACTTACACCCTAGTGCTGTTTTCTAATTATCTGTATCACAGATAGACCAGACTGTGCACTCTGCAAATTAGGTTAAACAGGCAGAAAGCACACTTTGTCTGAGCAGTCATGTCCTCCCACTTTCCGAACGTCAGTTTGCTCTCATGTTGCATCTTTTTCTTAACCTTTCTGGTGCAGGATAAGACTCTTTTTGCATGTCTGCTCCACCTTCAGCCCTGTAAGACCTGATCCCCTCTGGCAGCACTGGCTGCTATTATAAGACATCTCAGATATGCATGAAAAGTTCCTGCTGCTTGAGACAGCTAAATCAAAGCAGGGTTAAAAGATGATCTCTTGAGAGATCTGCACTTTGCGACCTTTGATAGATAATTTTCACTAAAGCATTAAGTAAATGTGCTTTGTTGTGAGTTCAGAGAAGATGAAAGTGGGGTGAAGATGGCTACAAATTCTGCTGATAGCTAAGAAAGCCTTAGTTACCCAATGTGCCCTGACAGCTCACTAAACATTGACTCTATTTCCCCAAGTTAATACATTAAGTTTATTTTGGCAGGATAAATAACATATCAGTTACTTCAGCAGCTGTTTTTGAGAACCCTGGAAAGAAAACAAGCGCTCCTGAGAGCATCTCCCTTACTCAGTCTGCTTAGTGAACAGAAAGAAGCAGGTAAGTTTACTGAAAAGGCATGGCTATAACCTTGTACCTCATCACGAGGTCTCTTTTGCCATGGAAAGGAGCACAAAAATCCACAGCAGCCTAGCAACTGGGCAGCCCAGCAACAGGAGCCACTGACCTTTTAAACACAGCTCGCAACCAGCAAAGTGCTCCCTACCCGCTCTGCCCACCCCTCCTTCCACTGTAAAGGTTTTCTTTAAAGGAATTGATTCAAGAATTATATCACAACAGTGTGAAGCTGCAAAGCATTTGTACGACAAAGGACAGAGGAACAGCAGGTACAGTCAAGCTGGCCTACCTGGGGACCGGGGATTGTTTTTTCCTACCTTGTTCAGCTGCTCCATCATCTCAAGAAACACACCTCACCTTCCAGACAGTTTGGATGCTTTTTGAAAATGCTTCATTTGTAGAGGGATACAGCTTCAGCCAGAGGAACAGGCAGAAGGTCAGGTTTGTATTGTGGCTGCCCCACAGCAACAGCAAACACATCCCAGACCATACTGGGGGGTTCACCCCACTGCTTTCTGCTTCTTCACACTATCTTGGCTACACAAAATCAAAATGGCTGTGTGAGAAGATGCCTTTGCAATTTCTGTCAGAACTGCATGGAAGGATTTTGTGCAGTTTATCCCAAAGGAGCTGGCCCAAATATGTATACCAGCATAAATAAGCACAGAATGCAACACATTTACCTGTTCGATAATACAGAGATGCCCATGACAGAAGAATGAGAAGGATACTTACCTAGAATTTTCTTTCTCGATCAGTGAGCTACATACATATACATATACTGTATGTGCCATTTGCTACCTTCACAGTGAAGATGGGTTGGGTGACACCTGAGAAATTCATGTCTCTGTGTCCAGAATGCCAGGACACACTCCCAGAACAAGTTCATTTGCACCAATGAATTTAGTTAGCATTTTTCTTGTGAACAACAACATACACAGCTTTCAAAGTCACTTTAAGAACATTCATGCAGATGAATTTTATTAAGAACAAGTATAAAGCAGTTTAAGCATAGCTGGAGAAAATTCATTAATGCTTAGAGTGAAAGGTAACACAATGGCATATATTTACTACATTTAACCTGTGCACCCAGCTCTGGGGCAGTTTTAATATCTTTCTGTATTTACCCTATTCAGGACAGATTTTCTGACTTTCTCACTTTTCTTGTTCCTCAGATTGCACCAAATATTATTTGAAGGCAATTGCTACATTCATTCATGTTGACCTCTTGCTTTAATACTCTCTTCCTTTCTGTTCCCTTTACCTCTGCATCTTTATTTACATGAAGAACTATGAATAAAAACAAACAAACAAACAATCAAAAAAAACTGAAGAGGAAACAGAATGAGTAACAAAGACAGAAGAGGAGAGAAAAAGAAAAGAGAGAGGGAGCAAAGAGATGAATGTTCTATGTGACAGTGGAGCTTAAGCTGTGTATAATATTAAATATTTTACATATTCTGAAAGAGTTAATTTCGTTTGCATGTCTTGAAGGACCGAGGATGACCACGTCTGACCACTGACCAGTGTCCTCCCCAGAAGCTTGCTAGCCCCCTCATACAGTAGAGCACATTTAAATGGGACATGGTATATGATAGGAGCACTGAAGATGCACGCACTCCCACCCTAGCGATTGCATACCATGGTAGGTACTACAGACAGCAGCCTGGCAGGCAGCTAAATCCTAAGTTGTGTACAGCTCCTGGGGTGCAAAGGCTATTTCTGATCTAATATATTTTCTCCAGTAAACAGTTGTCCCATTCTGTGCCGCGGGTTAGCTATTTAACTCAAAAAGAACAGCTTGCTTTGATTTCAGCAGAGACTATTTATCGAGAATTGTATGATTATGTCTGAGTTGTTTAAAAGCAGCCCAAGAGGTCCTTTCCAACCCTATGTTCCTAAAGAAAAACAACTCCATTGAGCACCCTAAGGCTGCTACTCTATATTCTCAGCTTTCTTCTCTGTTTAAAGATGTGTCTTCTCTGTTTAAAGATGTTCTCTTTCGGTCTCCAGAGAAAACCGAAGTTTATGGTTTTCTGATAAAAATGGCAGATGAGTCCACAGAAATTTTTCTTGTGCGAGCAAGTAATCCTGTGGATTATGCACATCTGTATAAGCAGAGTACACATTCAGCCTCTCAGATTCCATAAATTCAGTATCTCTCCAGCACTGTTACAAATAGTTAACAAAAAGAACTTCTTACCTGAAAGATCATTTAGGGAATTATACCAGAATCAAAGCAAACAAACAAATATATAATAAAAATCTCAGAACAAAACCAAACCTCAAACTGACTTTTAATTGCTGTCATAGCACTAAGACAAGAAGCATATTAAGACAAATTGTAGTAAGTGCTTCACCCTTTTTTCCATTTTTTTTACCTACAATATTCCTGAACAAATTTGGATGCTTTATTTTGAAAATCTTTAACCACTTTTATAGTTTTAAGGAGAGCTTTTGCTATGATACCGCATAAGAGCAACATTAATAACCTATTTGTATTGTAGTAGCACACTGGGGCTCCTAATCAGGGAGCAGTGTCACAGTGCTTGGCACCATATAAACATCTAATTAAACTTTCCCTCCATCCAAAATGTATCAAGACAGAGAAGATTCATTGTATGACAGCCCAGCTTATTAACTCCTGTCACTATGCTGAGTAGCAAATGTTCGTTGTTTCCTTCAGTTTATGCATAGGAGGGACGTGGCTCTTGGAGAATACAAATTGAACAGAGCATGGACCTGGGAATGGGAAAAGCAATTCGGAAAGCAAAGGGATGTTAAACAGCTGGGAGAGAAAGGAGGTGCCAGAGATGGGCACAGGTGAGTGAGGCGCCACAAAATAGGAGCAAGAGTTTAGAAGACTCTCTTTTACTCAAGAGCTGAAACAAGAAAAAGATTGTAAAGTAAGGGTTGTAGAGCAGCACAACAGTCATTATTTGCTCCCCTACTGAGCAGTGAGTCTCTGGGAAAGGATGAGCCATGCTTGCCTCCCACAACAACTGCTTTGGCACACTGGCTACTTAATTTGTCAGATTTCCCAGGGATTGCCAAACCAAAGGGTACAGCTAGAGCCACAGCAGAAGTAGTTACTGTCTGCTGGGTTGGTAATGAGAAATGTAATGTGAACGTCCCTTGTGTCTCAAAACCATCCTACAGGGCTTACAGAAAACCAACAGTCTGACAGAAGGGGTCTATAGAAAGAGGTTAAGCAAATGCTAATGGAAACCTCTTGACCCTTTTACAGAGTTTCTGGCAAGGTTAGTCCTTAAATAATGCAGTTTAACTATACAGGGTAAAAACTGCAAAGGAATATTTTTGTAGGAAAAGACCTTTCCAGAGAAAGCTTGACTTTAACTTACTTAACTCAATCTGAAAATGTGCATTTTTGCTTGACATTCTGAAAGATTTTTAAACTAACAAGCACAGTACTCACCATTTCATTTTTCACTGTGATGAAAATAACAGAGAGAAAGACAATGTTCCTTGAGTACATAGATGTTACCAAAATCCAAGCTGGGACTGTCAGTGTGCACACCCTTAGCAAGGTTGTGGTCACACAAGTTCCATCAAACACGTATTTTTCTCCCTGAAAGGAGAACTCCACTCATTGAATAACTGATAGCAAACAGCCATGCTGCTGGGGCAGGGTGATGGTACCATCACTGTCTCCGTTTTAACATCTTTGTTCCCCTTCCAGCAAATAAGTGAGAATAGCCAAAAATGCTTGCCAAAAATATCAGAAAAGCTTTTCGAGAGGAAACAATCATTCCCTGCTGTCCAATAACTTCAACTACAAAAGATTTTAAAATTTGAGGTGCTGTTGATGACATTATCTTATGATGTCAACATACAGTTGTGTCTGATGATACATACAGAACTTTCTGCTGTTTGCTATTTTTCTAATATCTCTCAATTTTTCAGTATTTCTACATTTTCCTAATTTTAAACAGGTGATGAGTAGGCAATGGCTGTGGAAGGGGTTTTGTTTGTTTATTTATAATTACATTTATCTGTTACTTTTGAGTTTTATAACATACCATTAATGATGATCAAACATTTCATCAAACACTTCTCATTTACTGTTGAACTTAAATATGTGATAGTGCAATCATTTTCTGAGTCATTCCTATCTGTTTGAGGATTTCTGCACTTCTCTGGATCAAGCACTTATTAGTATCACATTATGTCCTTAAAGAAATGTTAACATCTGGCCATAATTGTTTGGAAATTCTGAAAAAGCTTTTTATTCAAAGTGTCTTCAGCTGACACTTTTCCCACATTTGGTATATTATTTTTTCTATCTTCAGGATTATCTTGCCCTGGGAAAGTATACCACTGCAAAGCTGCTATGGAACATACGGGAATGGGACATTTTTTCTCAGACCATTATGCACTCAGTCTATGGAAATCACTATTCTCTGCTTCTTTTACTGATTCTGCAGCTCAGATTCTACTTTGATGATAAGGATCCAAAAATTAACCTCTTAGGTTAGCTGGAGATGGCCTGGTGAAGGATATACTGAGCAAATGCTCTTCTAATCCCTCCAGAGAAAATCAGGATGTTATCAGGCACACCAGGAGTGTTCAGGCACCAACAGTACAGCTGTGCCTGGATAAAACTGAGGGGCTGATGACTATGGTGACCTCTCCCTGCAAATACCTGGAAGTGCCAAAGGCCACCCAAAAGCTATGGTTGCTGCCAGCCTCTATGTCTTGTCTCTGATAAGAAATGAATGCTGATGGACACCAGTTCCAGCAAACATCCTCGGTGGGGAGTCCCAGCCTGGGGAAGCACTGGCAACCATTCCGCAGTGTCCTGGGAGAGGTGCCACCCAGTGCACAGACACTCACTCAGCACAGGAAATCCAGGGAATCAGGAGGCAAGCCAAGGGGAAACTGGTAGATCCCCACGTAGAAATCTCAGTGATGTACTTACAGAACATGTACCTGTACTTGGAGCTCTTTCACAGTTATAATCTTTTCAGCCCTTCTGTTTATGGAAAAGCCTTGTTCAGGCGATGCAAAACTAATTTGGTTCATAGTGTTCTTGATGTTCCTGGCTGGGTTTTAGTAAGATAAGGAACTGCACTTAAACAAATACATCTTTTCCCCATGTTCTTGAAGAGTTCAGAGCCCAAGTGGTATTGTCAGGTTTTTAACAATTCACACAGAAAAATACTCTTCATGGTTATTTTCAAGATGCGAATCTTACACAAGTGTTTTCTAAAGGGAAAGGAGATGACTTTTAAAAAAACAAATTCTATATCCACAGAACAAGCTATCCAGAAGACTGCTTCTATTTATCTGATAATTTAGGGCTGCTGTTAGTGTCAGTTCATCATCTTCTTCAATATGTAATATTTGTTTGCAAAAATTAATCAGGCATGGAAAGGAAAGGTAGGCTATTTCCTTTTGTTCACACAAGCCTACATTCTGAAACAAAGCTATGAGGATATTTAATGCCATGCATGCTCTTCTAATGGACAATATGCACCATACGATAGCAAACTGTCACTGTGACTTATTTTTCTGGGAGGGTTTTCAGGTGAAACCTTGAACCCTGTCAAATTAAGAGATCCCCATGATCATGTCAAAGCCACAATTAATTTTCCTTTTAATAATGTTAATATATAATTATTGTATATACAATGATGCATTAATATAATCCCCTGCTGAAATGGAAGAAAAATCTCTGAACACTGGAAAGACGACTGTTTAAGACAAAAAACAGGACGTCTGCCATTTCCTGGAACAAACTTCCAAAAGCAACTACTGAAGAATGTTGCTTTACAGGGTTAGGTATTTCTGAGAAGTCATTGCACAAATCACATTTACTCTATTAAGAAAGCATAATATAACTAATTATAATATAGCCATAGACATGTTCCAATGAACACATCACTGCACAAGTAGGCTCATATATATGTCCCTGCACAGAACCTTCAGAAAGTAACAAAAGGGAAGCTACTAAGCTGGGAAGGAAACATTAAATACTAAAATGAAAGACAAGGAAACAGATGGAAGTCAAGAGGAAAAACTCTTAGCATGCCCTACAAAATAAATCTCTGACCAGGAAGAATGTATTTAACAGCATGCACATCATGAAAACATGCATCTACTCACTAATAGTTTGTCTTGGTGAAATCACACGCCAAAAGTTAACAATCAACCAACGCATCTTGGGCAGATCAGCACATTCTTCATGCTCAGTCTTCCATTCAGCCTCACCAAGCCATCCATGTTTCAACTACATCCTTGCTTAATAGCTTATTTTAGTTTTTATGAAAGCTTTAAAGCTTTGAAAAAAGTGCCTCGGGTTCCCTTTACTGAGTGAATATTGGTGCAGCTGTTTGATTACCTCATTTTCAGAAACAATCAGCAGGAACTTTCCATGCTACTTAAGCGTGTACTCCTGCTAGTTATCATTGCAGCCCAGAAATACAGTTTCTCAATTTTATGTTAAAGAACACTTTTCTCTGTAGATAATGTTTTTGCTTTTGTAAGAGAAATGTGGAAAAAAAAAATCTACCTGTCCTATTAAGTATGTTTTACCTTTGCCTTCCAGATTTCTATTTTAATGCTTTAAAAGTTAATCCCCATTTTCATTTTTCCTGGTGTTCCCACACAGATCCTCAGCTTGCATCCTCTCAGCTCCATAGTCACACAGAACTGTCAGCAAGCAGAACATCACATTAAGTGTTCAAATACGCCTATGATGGAGATATAATTGGAGAGAACACTTGAAAAAATACCTGACCACAAGAAACATGGGATTAGTTTAACTCACAAAAAGTACGAGACCAACGGCTTTGCAGCAAAGGGTGCCTCTGGCAGGGAAACTAACCTGTAAGTAGTGAGGGCAGAAATTTTACAGAAGTTCAAGTTACATTAAGAGTAATGAGACAGTATGTAGAAAAACAGGAAACCACTTTCCCCAGATTGTATCATGTTTGTCTTTTCAACATCTACACTGTAAAGGCAGATAGCTATAAAAGGAGTAAAAGAGCCCATATGGAGCCACAAGACAAGATGTTAGAGAGTCATCTTGCTAAATGCCAGACAGTAATGATAAGCAAGCTCATAAAAGGCGAAATTTTAAAGTACTTCAAAAGGGAAAAAAGGAAAGAGGCTGATGCTATCTAAGAAAAATAACCAAGAAATTTATGTAAGAACTGGTTATAAAAGCATTGGTAAAAATGTTCAATTTCTTCTTCCTATTAAACCCAGTCCTAATTACAGCAGCTGAGCATTTACAACCACAGAACCAGCACAGCCTGCCAAATCCCCCATAAAATACCCAAACACTCCTATCAGAAAGTCTCAAATGGAAACACTTCAGAAGCCAGCTACACGGGCTCTCCTCTTTCATGTGATCCTGCAGACCATTTTCTGGCCATGCTGGACATTTATCACAGCATCTTGAACCACTGTATTAGAAAGTTTATAAAAACAAAAACCTGGCTAAGAAATTCAGGAATAGATTGTAGAACTAAGTACAGTTTTTCAACCTGGTATCATACTCCCATAGGAGTTATAAGAAAGGGGTTTTTTTTAAAAAGTAGTCCTGGCTTCTCACTCTCAGCTCTGTTATTCACATTACTGGTCAGGGAGCCACTGTGAAGAAATGCATTTGCTGTTTACATTGGACAGTCATACGAGTATTGTTGGGCAAAGTCGCACCACATGTCAACTGGGGAACAAAACACCAAGGGACTTTAAAGGAGGACTCAACAACTATCCTCTTATCCTGTTATTCCAGCCAACCTTGTAATTGTCTCTTAAATAGATCTCATTATCAATAATCCTTTAGGGGGATCAGCTTAACTTTAAACAGCTTATGATGGATGATAAAAGGACCAAAAATAACTCAAGAATTATCAGACAACAAAAATTATTTCTAAAACCAATGTTTATATATTGATACACAGAGAATGATATTCCTTAAAAATCTCTCTGTGAATTTTGTCTGTAAAAGTGAACAGACTCTAGTGATTTTTTTCAAGAACATCTATTTGCAATGGAAATTCACACCATTTAGGGAATAAACTATAACTATTATGATAACATTATTTAAATTGCATCTTCTGTATTACCTGAAAAGGTAACTTGGAGTAACCCAAAGAGTTGTTACAGGGAATTGTTGGTTTACCCACAAGTTCATTGATACCATAATAAAAAAAGGATAATCTTGATCTCACATTAAAACTGATTTAAAAAAAAAACCCTAAGGTCAAATTAAGGTCAAAGTTTCTCAGCTAAGAGATCACTGAACTAAGTTAACATTTCCAATTAAACATCACCTGTGTATCTTGGTACCCTGAGAAATACTGGAAAGCTGTCAGTAGCAATGCTTGCCTATGAACCTACCTTGTTGCAACAAAGCTTGTTGCACACTTCAAATCCTGCATCATTAGATCATTTTTCTTCTTGAGCAGGCATTTCACATTAGGACAGGTTGTATTTGATAAATTTTAAGTTACTACAAAATTTCAAATTCACCTGAAGCAAAAAAAGAATCCCATCCACTTTTAATGAGTCCTCAAGTGTCAGCTTGTTTCCTTTTCCTCCTCCACAGCCACCCTAAATCACATTCCACTTGTTTCACACATTGTCCCGCCTGACACTTCCTTCATAGCCTCTGGTTTTTTTCCAATTTTTTCCCCACACAGATTTATTTGGTGCGTTGGTGCCAACCTCATAGACCTTCCCTGTCAGGAGACGTTGATACTCTGACATCATTTACAAGCTCGCTATATTTTCTAGGAGCAATAAAAGTAATTTTATTTTTTTTATTTCCAAGGAGTAGCTTCATGTGCCAAGTTTCCACAACTGTCACCCGAGATTTATTTTCTCATTTGGTTAAAAGTAAAAATTGCCTACTACAGGAGTCTTCTGCAAAATACCTCTGGTGATGTGCCCAAGATGCCCATGCAAGAACTCTTATCTGAAATACTTTGATATTCCATTCTTTTTGGCAAACAAGCAGAGCCTAGAAACTCTGGTAAGTGTCATTTTACCATCAGTCGTGTGGGCTGATTCTATGTAGCTTGCACCATAAGCAAAAGGCAAAATTACATCATTTGGGTTGCGACCTCTCAGAGATTACTCTCCACTCCATTAACTTCATTGAAAACAGACCAGCTGTGTGGGATAATTCTCTTTATTCTTTCCAACTTGGTACTCCATCAGGCTAAATTAAATGGACAGTGATGGAAAGAACTCTGACCATAAACAAGAGATGAAACACTGGCTTCATGAAGAGCAGAGGGTGGTGGATCAGGCAGGAGATGAGTCACAATTCATTCAAATTTCCCATTCTCTCTTGCACTGCTTTGCTCTACCGCCCACTCTGCATGTGGATCCCCAAGCTAACCAAAAGGGTAAACTGTTCAAAGCTTTGGATCTGTGCTGTGCATCACTGAGCTTCTGAGGGTACAGAAATAACAGTGTTTGCTTCTACAGGAAACTGGCTCTGGCTGGGATTCACAGGGATGTCTCTGCTATAATGCCTTGTCACCCTGCCAATTTGTATCACAGCCACATGTCAACTTACAAAAATGAAAATAAAATTTGACCAATTTAATTGATCTCTAATTGCATCCTGTTTTGACTGCTGAGATTTTCAGATGTGCAAGGTGGAAGCCAGATTCTTCAATACATAATGACACAAATTGCATATTCTTGCTGAGAGTTTGAGGATCCTTTGAGATCAGCTGTGGTGCTGCATTCAGTACATTCCTTACCCAATAACAATTTCTCTGATATCATAAAATTGTATTTTATGACAGCTGCATTTCCCAATTTAAATATTAGGGCCATTTTTAATACAAAATATCAGATGCACAGAGAAAAATGTCCAAACCACTTTAGATGAGGAAAACAGAAAATATTAATTCTATATTTAATGATAAAAAAGCTTTCATAAAGAAAAGCTTCAGCTGCTATTGGAGCACAGCGCTGATAGCGCTCAAGTGAAGAAACTACCTGGTATTTGTAGTTCAAGAGGAAAAGTGCTACTCCTCTAAGCTGGCTCTTCTTGCTCAGCTGATTTCTATTCTAATATTGTCTCTGTCCACAGGAGAACTTTTCCAGTCCCTTCAAAAAATGTGCTTTGGCTTGCTGCTGCTGGTATCTCACTATAGCTGCCCAAAGGACCATTCAGGCTAAGTAAATAAAGAAACATTATTACAGAAGTTTAGAAAGAGAAAGTCAACAGGCAGAGGGCACTTTATGAAGAAGCCTCCCAAACGCCTCTTTAGCTGAAACAAGTAGGGTTGGCTTGTTAGATTAAGCAGGTCAGATAGTACAGCTTTCAAGCTTTTATGGAAGAAAGTGTAATTTAAGGGGATGTTTGCATGAAAGCAGGGTTGCTGAGATATGTCAACAGGGAGAGAACTCTCCAAGAACATGTGGAAGCACAGGATATGATCATGGTGAGAATAGATAGGCAGTAGTGGGTTTTTATCCAAACTGACAGGATTGCATCTGGAAGGCTGCAGTATTTAAGAAAAAAAAAAAAAAAACACAACAAAGAGAGAGAAAGCAAACTACCAGAAATGTTTGTTTCTTTAAAAAAATTAAAAAGTTGCTGCTAGTGAGCAGTGTAACAACATCAGCACATTCAAATGACAATAGCACATCAAATCAATTCTTTAAGGGTCAACTCAAAACAACAAAAAATAGCCTGTAGGAAGAAAAGGGAAGCCTCTATTCCTGCCAAGTTCAGTGCTGCAGTTGCAACACATTTTAAAACCAACTACAGATATTTATTGAACACTGACACCAAGGCACACCTGTATAGGCAAAACTGAGTGTGATGCTCCTGGCCCAGGAAGTTTGAAGCTCAGTAGCTGAGAGACTGGATGCAGCATTTTAGTGACAGAAAGGTGAACTTAATAGATGCCTTGAACATGGAACCATTTTGGTTTTGACTCTTCTGATTTCAGCTTTTCCTTTCCCTATTCTTTTAGTGACTTTTATGGGGAAATAAAGGTGATGAGCTTGAAGGGCTTATTACAGGGGCCTCTGGAGATGAGGAATAGACACAAAGTTAAGAAATTACTAATCTAAGTACTCTGGTACCTTGGAGAATGCACAGGAGTAATGCATATATGAAATCCGTAGTCTATTGCAGTATCAGCAAATGAAGACAGAGCAGAGAGGAGCCAGGACAGTGACCACAGATAAGCAGCAGAGCCCTGCACTGCCACCTTCTCAACTAGGCACGAACCAGCAGGTTGCCTGAACAAGCTCTAAGCACTCCTCTGTCAAAGGAGCTTGATAGTGTCTAACATGACAACTTGATGAGATAAGCCCTAAAACAGACTTGAGGAGAAGGAGGTATTCAACTATGTCTACAGACTAAGTTAATAACCTTTATGTTGTCTTCAAGAAGCTCTCAAAGCCAACCAAGTTTAAGATGCATTTACAACAAACACTCTGAGACATGACTTAAGCACTTTAACAGCCCCTAAAACACTGTGGCCAGCAGGAAAACCATTTGAGACATGTTAATTAAGAAACTCAACAGCACCACAGACTCTGAGAAACCCCTAGAGAGGCAGGGGAAAGATCCCACAATCCACATTTGCATTTCACATCTGGGAAATATGAATCATCCCATCATCATTCAGACAAATCCAAAAATTGCAGGAAGGAAGGAAGCTTTAAGTGAAAAAAAAAAAGAAGAAAAAAAAGGTGAAAGACAGGAGACTTTCTAACTTTCTATCTTGAACAAAGGGAGAGAAAGAGGTAAGAGGTCAGCACTGTCCTGCTGAGGACTGAGGAAAAGAAGCTGAGTTCCTAACTCCAAAAATACTTTTAAGTCCTATTCAGAAAAGGGGATACATGAGTTCGGTAGTTGCTAGCTAAAACATCTTTTCCATTTTTGTATAAAAACTTGCCTCTAGGATCTTCTGCAATGGTGGGAAGCAACTTTCATTTTTTTAAATGTCTGAATAAAATGTTTTCTTCTATTTGTCTTCTATCAGGAGCTTTGATTCTGACTTTGCAATCAGGAACTGAAATTTCTTTTACCATATTTTCATCTGCACTCTTACCTAACGCTTCAAATGAATTTAAGAGGAGCTTCCAAACACTGTATACATTGCTACCCCAGAAGAAATGGGGTATAAATGGTGTGTGTAGGCAAGTACACTAGCAAACTGTGACAGTTGAGGAATCCCAGAAGTTTGGTCATGCCTCTTGGCAAGATATGGATATAATTTTGATGGCAAGCAGCAAGACCAGAAGAGACATTTCTCCTGAAAAGGGCAGGTCAGCTCTCATCAAGCAGAAGGAAAATTTGTAATTCCCAGACACTCACAGATTGCACAAAAACCTTGTAATTTGGCAAAAAAAGAGTGACAAATTAGTTCTCCATAAATTACCTGCCAGTAAGTTAAAAGAACAATAATGTACATTATAAATAAATATCCATATATGGTTTAGGGCTTCCCATCATTATTATTTCTGGACACTTATGACAATCCTCTGGCAGCAGCTAATGCATTTACCATTCAAAAAGCATTCAAGGACAATATTCTCCAGAAACTGAATAGATTTTAGTGACAACCAAAACAGTTCAAGAAAAAATATTTAATAACAAAGGGAACCTAGATTATCTCAGATGCCTCATTTTGACATTAATTTTTAATCCTAGTCCCTTGAATAGCATCACCCAACTTGCAAGTTGATCCAAAATGTAAGTCTGTTTCCTGGTGCATCTAACTGTGGGTGTACATCCCCTATACCGATCACACATAAAACTCACATAAAAAAAAATACAGTTGCTTCATTCTTCTCTGTTACTTACATAATGCTCTGAGACAGCATTCACACCAAAGCCCAGGAAATCCAAAAAAATGGAAAAAAAGAGACCAACAATCCTTCCATGAAAACAGGTAACATTGTCTAAAAGCAAACACTAAGGACTACTTAATTTACTGTCTTCTCACTCCATTATCCCATCAAATGAAACAAGCAGAAACTAATAAATATGACACATAAATCAAATACCAACAAAAAGTGCTGCTTCATTTAAGTCCCAAGGAAAAACAGCAGGAATATCCCAGTTTGTGGATAACTTGTAGTTCTCCAACACTGAACTGTAGCTGAAACAAATATTCAGTAGCATTTTCATTGTATGCAAAGTACGTGATAGAGTTTTACTAACAATGACCAAACTCATCCCAACTCACTAATAAGTTATATTGTTGCATCCCCTCAAGCTAGTTCTACAATTCCCAGCTGCTGCAGCCTCTGGGGAAGAAATCTGCCACAAATTGCTGGCTAATCTTAACACCAAATAAGTCATCTTGCTGCTGAAGCGTTGATCTGTTGCTGATCCGGGGCCCACACAGCTTAAAATGCTGCAGAGGCAAAAGTGATGGATTTTGCTTTTACAGTGTAAGGAAAGATAGTGTAAGTGCCTTCTGGCAATACCGGTATTCTGTGGGCTCCTGAGCTGTGCAACCATGGTATCTATGACCGTGCCAGACAGGTGCCACCTGAGCAGCTGGGAATGCAGCACCACCCACCCTCCAATACTGAAAATGGAGAATGCTTCTTCCAAAATCAGGAGGATGAGGGACCTGAACAACAAAGATTCCATACCTGGGAGATCACGGCTTGCCCTGCATGTAGTTATATCCAGTATCCTACAAGCCTAAGAGAGACAAGGAGCCAATCCAGAAAAAGACAGTCTTCACCTGGGGATCTTCATTCAGAGCAACTGATTTGGTGTACAGTCCTATTGGCAACAGTTCTTCCACTTCCCACCTCAGAGCAAGCTCAGACAGATTCCTGAGAGGGAAACAAAACCATCTTTGCAGTTCAATAAGCTGAATAGGAGACACCTTCATTTTCAGTGAAGAAAAGTTGAGTTCTTAGCTTGGCTGTCTATGGTTATGGTTTTTAAAAATTGTACCTTCCCAAATTTCTCCATATCACAGGCTGGGAGCCCCTCTCCTGCAGACAAGCTGTAGTGTGCAGTGTTACTGCTCACAGTCACATCAATGTGTGTCAATTAATACAAGCAACATTATAGCTCATATGTTTTTGACTCTCAGAAGGCTGCTGGCAAGAAACATCTTTCCTATTAGAAAAAAATGGATAAAATGAAGATTCTTTTTCTTTTAATCTGTTACATGAGACTCTACAGATAATCCAAACTGCAGTTTTCACCTAATGGCTTTATTTTCACGATGGATAGCTATGTGTGTGACTTTGGGATACATTCCCTATACTATTCTCTCTTTAGTATCTCTTCTGTAGTGATCTACACCAGGACAAACAGTAAAGGTAAGATATATTCTTAGCTCCCATACAGTTTCTTGGTTTAGGTTGGAAGAAAAAAGCCTTATGATTTTTCTTTGTTGAATAAAGATGGTCATAACAAGTAACTAGTCCTTCAACTTCTGTGAACAAGAAAGTGTACCACCATTCTCTAAATATGCACACATGCTACATAGACAATGCGCTGTGAGCATTTTCTTACTGGCTACAATAGGATCATGACAGAGAAACAAAGTGTCTAAAGTAGGAATGAGAACAAGTCCTAAAACAATGCACAAAAGCACCAATGCTTTCCAGACTAAAATAAATTATAGCAGATTATAGCAAGCTTACACTCCACTGACTTCTCAGACTCACCACACCAATTAAAAGTGCTGTTTTCCTAATCACTTCTGTCATTCATATTTTAACAGAAGGTCTATGCTACATTCAAAAGTTTATTTAACATTTTATGTACATGCAAAAGAGAGTAAAGTGCATGCAGGTGGCAGCTATGCTCTCTATAATTAGAGGCACCCTCTTAGGGGTGGTTTAATCTTCCCCTTTAGAATATCAGGTATTCACCTATCCAAGTAAATATAATCTGATTAATAAAACTCATACCCTTATGATGCCTAGGTGTATTTTTCAGAAAAATGATCTTTTGAAATGCTCATTCTCCAAGAGATAACAGTATAGAGAATGTATCCTGAAGTTGCACACATAGGTATACATCACAAAAATAAAGCCATTAGGTGAAAACTCAGAATTAGAAAAGAAACACAGAATCAGATCCTCATGTATACAGCTAACTGCACATGCACACAACTGAGATATCTGAGCATTCAGCTCTGTTTCTCAGGCAACTGACTTAACCTCATGTTATCTACCACTGACCACAATTTGGTAAGTAATTACCTCTTTCAGCAGCAGCAATGCTGGCAGAAACAGCCCTTACCTTCTGCTCCCTGCCACACATTCCCTCCTTCCAAGCCACCTTCTCAGCCCTGACACAGCAGCCACACAGTCAGACAGATCACAGATAAAAGTAATTTATAAAAAAGAACCCACTGCTGTTCCCCCAGTGCAGTTCAGCACCAGCCCCACAAATGGTTGTACTAGTACAGCTCAGGGGATGGCAGGGGGCTGCTTACGCAAGCATGGTTCTCTCCAGAAACACATGCCAAATTTCTCCCTCAGCAAGCAACTGTGTTTGCACCAAAACATCTGAAAAATCTTCCCCCTCTGTGCCCAGTCTGTAGGACCTTGGCCTGGGAATAGGGATCTGGAAGGGATCCCTGGGGGTGTCCTAGCTCTTCCTCATTGTTGCAGGCAAGAACCAACTCCGCCTATCCAGTCAGTCAGGAGACATCCTGTAGCAAACCACTTGTCAGGTAAACAGCGTTCAGCTCGAAGCTGAAAGTGAATGTGTGTGCTGGGGGAAAGTTACTGAGTTTTCCCCTGTTTACATATCAGTTGAATCAATTCTGATAAAGCTTCGTAAAATTAAATTACACACTGTGCTAAATTATCTTTCATTGTCACTTTCCAGCTTGAGGATAAGGCAAAAGTTAATGAATTTTAAAGGCATTAACACGGAAACGCCTAAGCCCAGAGAAATCATCCATTAAAACAGAGCTTCTGTTACACTGCTGCAAGAGATGGAAAAGTAAAAACTAAATAAAACACAACAGAAAAAATATAAAACAGAAACACATAATGAACGATGTGTAGCTAAAAAAAAAAAAAACAAATGTGAAAATCTGAGGTAAGCAATAACATGGCCCTAACTGAGGCATAACAGAATCACTGAGCAAAATGCAATCCTGTTTCGCTTCATTAAGTTCCAAGTTATCCTCCAATTTCCCAGCGCTAACGGAAACATTTCCTCATTGCCACTGCAGGAGCACACTAACAACAACAAACATACTCACTGCCACAACCAGCTTGTTAAGTTAATGAAATCGTTTCAGCCAGACAATCACACAAACCCAAATTCATCTCAAATACCTAATTAATACTTACCCCTAGAGATATTAAGCAAAACTGGTCAATAAATGAGTGGCAAATTATCAGAAAGTTCTAAATAAGGATAATACTTATTGTATCTTGGCTTTCCTTTCTTTTTTTTTTTTTCATTGAATAGTTTCCCTGAACTTAGTCAGCCTGTGAACACAAAATTTCCTGCAAGTCATGCCAACAATACCACTTGGCCTGAGTCTATTACTGCACACCTGGCTAAGTCCTACAAGGGACTAAGAATTCTCCTGGAAATGAATTATATTAATATCCCAGAAGAAATATCAAGGCCGTTCAGGATAAGGATCACTGTGATTAGCTACTTACACGGCTCACTATCCCTGCGGAAGGCCACGGGGCCAGCTCTCCAGCCCGTCCCTGAGCAACTCGCGCCTGGGTTTTTGGAGCGCTTCGGGGAGCCTCTCGCCCACCCACAGGGGCAGAGCCCGGGGACCCCGGTGACAGCCGCGGGGCCGCACGCACAGGGACACGGACGGGCGCACAGCACAGCCCCTCACGCCCGCCTCCGAACAGGTACATTTATCCTGCTTATGCAACAGAAATAAAAGGTAAGTTTCCTCATACCGTCTAGCGACTTGAAACACTGTTTTTTCCTTACCCTACCTGACCAACAGCTTATATCCGTCTGTATGCCCGTATATCCTAGTGGCGCTTAGAGCAAATTTTATTTATTCCCATGTTCCCGCAGTTCTAGGGGAGCGCCCCGGCTGCAGCCCCGCCATCCCCTCGGGTTCGCTCCCCGTCCCGCTCCCCGCCGGCCCCGGGTCGGGCCCCGCACAGCCCCTACCTGTGCCCTCCGCCCCGCTGCGGTCCCGCTGTGGCCCCGAGGGGGCGGCGGCCACGGGGGCGGATCGGTGCCGGTGCCGGTGGGGGTGCCGGTGCCGCCCGCCCGCCCCGCGGTCTCCCCGGCCGCCCTGTCCCCCACCCGTCCGGCCGGTTCCCCTCCCCGCAGCTCGGCCCGGCGCTCCCCCCGGCCGGCTCCCTCAGCCTGCCGTCGGAGTCCCTCCTTCGTGGTACCTTCACCAACAAGAACAGCGAAAAGCGCGTCTCAGCAGTGCCACGGGTGCTTCCACCGCATTAAGAGGGCTTTTTTCTTTTTTTTTTTCTTTTTTTTTTCCCATCGAGGCAAAGTCTTTACTGGGATTTGTGGATCAGTGCTCTCAGGCATTTCATAAGGTATTTTTAACCTGTTGCAAAGTCAGGCAACACTCAAGAGTGGAAATTAATTAACACCAAAAACTTCAGTATAGGGATAACCCTCTGTCACATACACCAGCCCTCCCTGCCCCATACACCATTAGAAGTCATGCTGCCATTGTTTGCTAGTCTTTAAATTTTCAAATTCAGTTCAAAACCCCAGACCAGGGGAAGGACTCAGAGAGATTTGGACCCTAGACTCTTGGAACAAGTTTCAAATTCCAGCAGCCTTCTGTTTATCCAAGAAAGATAAAGTAAGTGGCCTGCTGAATACTGCATGTGTTTTCAGGCAAGATCTGGAAAACAGCAGGTCTTTGCTCAGAAAGGACATTAAACATCCTGTGACACTTTCCATGAGAACAAAGATAAAATGGGATCTTTTCTTACCCTTCCCAAACACTGTCGCCAGACAAGAGCCGTTTGCTTCTCTTTCCCTCAGGACCTTGTTGACTTTCAGTGCTGCTATAAAGAGTAAGTGCAAAGCTCCCAGGAGTGTGCAGGTGGAGGCGTTTGCTGTGCTGGTCTTCAGAATAAGTTGAAAATCCTCCAAGGTAAGGAAGCATACATGATTTCATTAAGCATGGCAGCTTTGGGGTGGATTAATTGGAAGAGTCTTCCCTTTTCAGGTGGCAGAGCTACTCTGTCCAGTACAGAAGCGTGAGTCAGCTAGGAGAGACTGATCTTTCTTCTTCTGCACACCATGGGATGAAGCTGAACACTGGGCAGCCCACATCATGTATGCATAAATACACCTCTTCCTGCACTGTGGTGGCTCACAGTAGCCCAAGAGAAAAGGGGCTAGGTTTTCCCCACCATCCATGTGGGTAACAAAAGCTTGTCCTTGAACAAGAAAAAAGTGCAGCTCTTACTTTCTTGTTGAGTTTTTGATTTTTCTTTTCCTCTTTTTTTTTATTTTTTTTTTTTTTTGTGGTTTGTAATATTTTGGGAAGATTTTTTAATCTTACCTGGATTAAACTATGCTTCATGTTGAAATACTTTCTTTGCCAAAACATACTGCTAACATAGTTGTAATGGACTTCATTTGAACTGTGTAACACTGCAAGATAATAGCTCTGAACAAGATGTGCATTGAGCTACTGGTTGATTGAGGATCTCAATTGCAATAAGCTTCCTCTTCAGGTCTGGTTGTCAGCATCTCTATGACAATTCCTTATCAGAAGTGGGAATGACAGCAGTTGTCTATGTTGCGTGATGACATACTGACATCTGGGTCACCAACAGGTAATGCTTCTCTGTGGTGTGGAAAGGATATCACCAGAGCACCACAGAACCATCTTGCACTGTACATAGGCAGGAATAGGCAGAGAGGCAGTAACACCGCTCACACCCTACAAAAACTTTAAAACACTTTTGTGCTATTTAATTTTTATATAAATTAATTTTAAGCACTAAAGTATCCCAAGCTAGATATATCACCAAAACAACATGCGTGACTTGATTTGTTTCTTGGAGCAGCACTATAACAGTAGTAGAAAATACAAGGTTTTGGATTACATGTATGTTTTACACACTCGTGACAGGCTTCCTTTTGTCACTGCTAGAACAGATTTTTCTCATTCAAGTTTTAACTGCTGACACCAGATAAATGACACATTGCATGTCTCCATTTAGCAGTTTGACATGCAACACAATAGGACTCACCTGTAATGGCCTTGATCCCCCCAAAATTGCAGGACTCTGCATGTTACTTTCTCTAGAAATGCTCAATCAAGATATGAAAGGAGCACTTGCCCTCACCTGGCGTACCTGACCAGGCAAAGAAAATACAGTCAGGAAAGGACTTGTTTTGGTTTGGTTCCTATGCAAACAAGAGTAATACCTTTTCACTCTTTTATGCTTGGCAGAACACAAAAATAAACAGAAAGTATAATAATATAGAATTTAACAGGTAAAATAAATGTTTTTACAGTTTGGAGGATGGTTAGGTGCCATGGCACGGTTGAAGGATGGCCTTCCTATGCAATGTATTAAATGGAACATTTTTATACAAATATCTCTTGTAAACTGAAAACCTCATAACCCTCCTTCCACTGCCTCTTCTACCACCCCCCTGTTACAGCCAGCCAAAGTACAGGGTATGTTGTAATGGCATGCTCAGAGTAACATTTCCAGATCTGTTCACACACATTTGGATGTACAATCTTTGGCAACCTGTGGCTGAGGGAACACAGGTTTCATGGCATCTCTGGAAATTAAGCCAAAGATAGGAGAAACTACAGTCCCTATGGTTCAGTCAGCCACCCCTCTGCAGCTACAGCCCAAATATTGCTGACTCCAAGGCAAGCACTTGTGAGTACCCACCACTTGTGAGCTCCTTTCTGGAGGCGAAGGCAAGCTCTGTTTCTTACTGACATACAGGGCTTCAGAAAGGGATCAAAAGACAGTGATGAATTCTTCAAAATATGTGGTTGTATAAGCCATATATGTAATGTAGGATAGAATATTATTATTCCATGGCCTCCTCACTTTTTCATGGACACTAACAATTCCTGGAACCCAGGACCATCATATGGCATCAGACTAAAAAGTGCATTTAAAACCAGCCAGTTTCTAATGACACTCAAAAGTAGATACAACCTATTGAGTGCATCATCCTCCAGAATTCTGGAAATCTTGGCAGAAGTATCCTTTTTTTCTAGATATTAAATAAGTATAGATCAATACTCAATATTAGGTGAACAAGAGGATGATTCATCTCCTTTTAGTGATTACAAGCTTTCACATTTCAAACCTTCTGCCTTGCTGCTGTTTATCTGGAGTATGTCTTCTGGCATACCACTGAAATCCTTGGTCCAAGCACACACAGTAAACTTTTTGGATACGTTTAAATGCATGTATTTTACAAAGATCTGCACTCCAGCTAGCCAATGCAACAATTTTTCGCTGGAAAACAAAGATTCATCACTACAAATGTCCAGTGGAAACATGATTTAACAAACTTTCGGCTGTACAAAGACAGGAGCTTTAGAAAAACCTTATATGTTAAATTACTTGCTTTTGGCAGCATGCTAGGCTTCCTACTAGCAGGCATTTTTTTGGTGGAAAAAGTGAAATGAAATGTAGACATTTTGAAATTTCCCATCTGAAGAAAAACTTAAATAGATGTTGGAATTTTTCACAGCATGGGAGTAATAAAATTGAATTAGTTGTACTTGGAAGCAAGCCTTTGCACGACCATTCCAGTCTCTCTTCCATATTCACTTGACTGTGGACCAGCAGCTTGGGCTACTTCGATGCATACAGGGATCTGACACCAAATATAGGCTGTAATGTTGTTCCAGTCTCGAGGAAACCTAACCAGTTCCATGGTTCTACACTTCTCATAGCATTGTATTTTTGTTCTTCCTGCTGGATGATGAGTATGGTTTGCTGTCCTCTGCAGAAGGGATGGTGTTAGCAGCTTATCCTGCTCATAATCAACACCTTTGCAGGTACCAGCTCTTGAGGAAATGCACAAGATAAAGGAGGCTGAATTGGGGATCAAAGCCTGAAGGCAGTGCAGGTGGTCTTTATCCTATTCTCCAAACCAGCACATAATACCAAGTAAAAGAAGGTGGTGAGCCACCACCAAGTCTTCACACCTCCACAATACAGAAACCCAGTAATTTGGCAAGAATTGGCTGTAACTCAGGCAGAATTCCAGCTGGTGTTTGCTAACTCCTGAGGCTTTCAGTGAGAGATCCTCATCCAAACCAGGGTATGCTGTGCCCCTGGACATGTCTTTGCTCCAGCTCATCTGTAAAACACACTACTTAACAACTAAGACTACTTTCAATTCAGTTTTTACTACCTAATTGTTGCATTTGTCATGTTCACAGGCTGAGGGAAGAGTTTTTTGCTTTAACCTTTAATATACTCCTTTAGATAAAATATGCCCATTGATATTATCTACAGCAAACAATTACAGAGTTAGCAAACAGAAACTATTGTCATTCCACACAGAAACTTACAAGCATCAAAGATTTCTGTTTTATTTGGAGATGTACCAGACTAGTTCCAGGGACACTTATGCAACACAAAATCTTACAGATAATTTTTTTTCACCCTCTGCTTGTGCAAGGGTGATTTTTTTTTTCCCATTCGTTTGCTTTTTTTCTCTCCAAGTTAAGCATGTACAGGCAGAAGCCTAAACCAGAGCTAGCTAAAAGTGCATCAGAAATTACCTGCTCTGTGTAGCAAGATATTTTAGTAAAATTTATGACATTGATTATCCATGGCCTTGCATTTTGGAGTCAGCCATGTGGGTGCAAAGCCGGTCACTGACACCATTCTGACACAGTGAGGGTTATTCCCTCTTGCCACAGGGCAGTGCCTAAGCACGGTGCCTCATGGACTTCCAGTAGCCTTTTCAGTGTGGGAACTCAGCAGCCCTTTGATATAAGTACATTTGTAAAGCTTCCCTTGGGAGCCGTGGGGTGCCCAGAGGGCCATGGGTGCAGGCTGGCTTGCAGCTGTGCTCGTCCACACAGGCACCACATTGCCCTCAGGAGGGGCAGGGACACAAATCGGGCTGGTGATGCTGATAGGTGGGAAAAACAGCATCAGTGCATGGCCCTTCTTTGTGCCACTGACAGCAGCTGGTATGAGTGCCTTCGATGCATCCACCCCAAAATGGGCAAGCAGGTCAGCTCAAACCAACCAACCCACCTTCTCCCCAGGCTTTCCTGCTGTAAAACCACCCAGATGCTGTAAAAGGGGGGGACACATCCATGGGCCTGCAAAGCGTGAGATGGCCTCCTCTGCACATGCATCCACCCAAGAGTGCTTTCAGGTAGCCTGCAGTACTCCCGCTGGGGATGAATACATGTCTGCAGGAAGAATTGAAGCCTCCAGCTCAAGGCTTGAAATTTAAAACAGTAAGGAGACATGGAATGGTATTATCTACCATTTAATTGCTCTAAGGTTGATGCTGCTAACTTTGGTGACAAAAACTGCTTTCTTCATCAACTGATCTCTGATTCAAACCTGAGTAATATTTGACTGTTTTCCTTGTTTTTTTTAAAAGCCCTCTGATATTTGTATATTTGGCTTGCCTTTTTTTTTTTTGTTGTTATTTGTTTGTTCGGTTTGGTTTTTTTGGGGGTTTTTGTGTGTGTGTGTCCCAAAGTTCTCCTCATTGAGTTGCCAGTCATACACCACCACCTTCCTAGCAGGGGAAGTGAAATGGTCAGGGACTGAAAGGGAACTGACTCTAAATTGACTGCTTTCCTTCAATAGGTCTGCAAGGTAAATAGATTAGAAAAGAAAAAGCTAGTTTTTAAAACTCTTGTGAATAAAGATATTTCAACTGCTTAACAAGCTCCATATGCAGGACAAACAAACTGCTATAGTCTCATGACAATAGTCGATGGATTCCACAGAGTGATATTACTAACAAGCCTTTTGCCCCTAGCCTGAAAAAGGGGCTTATAATTCCAGGGTTGGTATCTGGGAACCTCACACTAAAGTGTATAAAATAAAACTTTAAACAAATTCCCATAATGATTGGAAGCAGATACTAATGAAAATCTGACAAAGATGAATTTATAACACTTCAAGCAGGAGAGCTGAAACAGGGAAATATGTTGCATGGTAGCTTAAAAAAAAATCAAGCTCCTAATAGGGGAGAAAAAGATCCGAAATTGAAAAAAAAGAGCTTCCTGAGTAAAACTGAGCTGCCTTTGGTGATGCTTTGGATGAATAAAGGTGAATTATTTTGCAGGCTTGTTGCCTCTTCTGCTTATGTTTTTGGTTTTGGGTTTTTTTTTGATGCAATTTCTTACGTGAAGAGAGCAAGGAGTGTAGAGGAGTTCCTGAAAGCAGCTTTACTTTCCCTTGCACTGCTGTTCCCTCTTCAAAGAAGAGGTGAACCAGCGATGCACGGGGAGCTGCCGTGCTGCACAGGCAAATCTGCTGGAGAGGTGTCTTCAAACCTCCTACATTTGAAGAGAATAGATAACTTACTTTCTAAGCTAAAACACTGTGTCAAACGCTGGGAAATTCTGGGAGAGTTTTTGGCTTACCTTGCAAATATTTCTGGATTTTTTTGTGAACAGGCTTTTGTAGCCAAGTGCAATATGCTGAAAGCTAGCTGGGTAACAGCATGCTTAGGACACAGGAACAGCATGTTTTTGTTTACTTATTCAAATAGCAGTAGGGATGAAGTTGCTTTAAAAACAAAACAATCCTACTAAAAGGAACTAAAATTTCTTTTAAGGACATTCAGGATTTTATGATTCATTTAGCCAGCCAGCTTTAAAAATGCTAAATTAATTAGTTCATTTAGGGTTTTTATTAATATGCATTATTTTACAATTGATTTTTAAAAACATAAAAAGAGGAAGAATAATTTTCAAACATAAGAGAGCATTCTCACTGTTCAGGTCAATTCCACTAAGGTTTTATTTCAATCTCCAGGTTAAGTCTATCCAACCTTCTTAGAGGAGAAGCCTCTCATAGCTGCAGTTGCCTTGCCCACATTACACTACTGCACTTCACAAAACAGATGTTCATGGACCACATTTACTGTGCTGCTTCCATTGCCTCCTGCTGACAACCAGGGTATAGATGGGGTTATGACAGTGGGAGGACAGAGGGGGCAGATTCAGCAGATAACAATGTTCCTATCTCAACTCAATTGTTACATCTGCCAGCTGGTAATGATTTACTGACTTACACAAGAATATTTTGATTGCAGTCTCCCAACTGATGAAGCTGTTACAAAAGCTAGTAAAAAAGAACATTTTGATCAGCATGTCTTTCGTATGGGCTTGAGGCATTAACTTCCTCATCCTTACTGACACACACATATTCCAACTTTCATCCAACCTAGCATTTTCATCAGAAACTCCTACAAGCTGAGACCAGCTGTTTTATTTTTGTGCAGTTGGCTAACATATGAATGCAAAACAAAACCCTGAACAAACACAAACCCAAATACCCGACCAAGTCACAGCATACCAGCAGACACACCATCTCATTGCTTGAACCACTAGTGTCTCTATTGAGACAATCTGGATTATCAAACCAGTGCCATCTGTGATGAGACACTGTCTTGCTCTAAGTATTGTTCCTTGATGCTTTCAATGCAGCCTAGAATGTGTATTCCTTCCTAAGAGCAAGTTCCTCTCACAAAAGATTTTAAACCAAAACAAGAGGCATGCCACTTGGAAAAAATAATTCTAACATATTATGTGAGAAAGTGGAAACATGGTTAGCCGAGGCCACAGTAACAGAGGGAAACTCAACTCTGTACATGCATTGCCAAGGTTGCTTTGGTATATTAGTATTTGTTAAAGGGCAACTTCTGCTGTGTTCTAAATGCCCAGATTTCCTCAAACTTTTAAGAAAAAGAGATGAATGGGTCACCCATCCAAATATCTGGAAAATGGTGAAGTTATTAACGTGGAAACCTGAGGCTGGTAGTGCCCTGATCCCCACAACAAAATAAGCAAAACCACTTAAGGACAAGGAGTGACATATTTTAAGTGCAACATGATGCCATTTGAGGCTGTTTGCCCTCCTTCATTGCCCTAAATCATACCTTTAACTTGGTGCATCACAGTTGCATCAGTGTTTAGAAACAAACTAGGCAGGACCGAAGAACTCTGCCCTGGTGTGATCTGTGGCTGCACCACCCTGCTGTGTGCGAGCAGCCTGGGGGACACTGCTGGAGGCCAGCAGAGAAGAGCTGTGCTCCTGCCAATATCATACCACTGGTTTTGATGTAAAAAAAAAAAAAAAAAAGAGAAACGAAAAATCCCCATCATTTGGAGGTACATCCCCTGCTGTGTGTCTCACATGCAGAAACGACCAATGTCTGAGACCAGGCTATTGCCCACACTAGAGAACATCTGTGTTTCGGTAGAGACGTTGTGCTTCAGCACAGGTCCCTGGGTACTTCACCCAGGGGTGCTCCACCCAAGTAGTAACCATTCACTGCTTCAGCTCACGACCACCCGCCTTCCTACACCTCTGAATTAGGACATCTCCTGCCATTGTCAAACCACCCGGCCTCCCCACCTCCACCACCATTCTGTCACAGGCTGCACTAACAAAGAGCTCCTTAATTGCTTACCCTGCCGAGTTCTTCCCACCTCATTCGTGTCATCCTAGAAACCTCTAAAGATGCTGCTGCTGCTGTGTCCCTTTCCCAAGCTCAGCAGCTTCCCCTTTTGGGAGCCTCAGCTTTTCTTACTCATTTCTCTTCCATCTCTCCCAGGGCCAGTACTTCTTGCTTAAAGTAAATCTCAGTTCGCAAAGCAGTTGACAGGTTCTCTGAATTTTTACAATCAGAACTGCAATTTTTACTTGGTTTCTTTTTGGCAGGAGGTGGTAGGGGGAAGTTTGAAGAATGCTCTTATTGCAGTCTCTAATCTCTTTTTCTCCAAACACACTAATAATCATGCAACTAGTAAGTTGCAACTAGCACCAGTAAATCTTAAAGAATCAGAAACTGTATTCAGTTTTTAAGTTTAGACAAGCATTTATTTTCCAGGACATCCTAGAGATCAGATGTTCTCTATCTTCCAGGTGCCAAGAGGTAGCAAGACACAAAACAGACTGTGATCTTTTTTATAGCCTGTATTTCACTTAATCCCAAATTCAAAGACACCTTGTATTTTAAAAGCAGATCCCAGTAGAACTCCTCATCCAACTGGAAACAATAATGTATGTTTATTTTGTCATCAGTTCAACCCCATATGGTTCTCCCATCTCTAAAGTTCTGCTGTGTCCTGCCAAAAATCACTTGCAAGTATCTTGTGATAGTCTAATGGGAACAGAAGTGCTGATAACAGTGAAACACCAGGACAGCTTTGCTGAGGTTGGAATGTAGTGCAAGCACCCCACTTGTCCTACAAGTCAGATTCTTGTACTACCCCCATGCACCCCATGCTACCCTTCTCTAACAAGTCTGATCAAGTCAATACTCTTAGTTGTTTCTCACTCTTCAACCAGCATTAGGGACTTTTCCCCAATACTTTAGTCCAAAAACTTTTCTTTGAAACATAGATTCTTCTTCCTATGAGACATAATTAGATTTTTTGTCAAATCCACTAAAAATCTCTCTTTCTCAGTAGTCATGGGGAGAGAATGAGAAGAGTAGCATGTGATTCAAGAACAAATGTTCAAGTTCAGAAGCAGATCTTGGCACAAGACATCAGAATTGAGAGGAAGGAGTCCCACTCATTCTGCTCCAACTTACCTTAATGATTACCTTACCATGTTTCAGAAAGAGATGCTGATTAACACAACCTGACTTGTTAAGAGGTCTCACCAACTTATACTGAAAGAAGTATTTTTCAATACATACTAAATCTGTGTACTCACTGATCTCCCTTAGGCAAGTCTGTTTCTGCACTGTCACCATTTCCAAAACAAGAGATCCAAGGATCTGGGTATTTCTAAGTTCTCAGTAATATTCATTGATAGCGCTGCAATTGAGCTTTGCTTGCACAAATTTCCAGTTTGTACCAGCTATAGTAGAGGTTCATCTATGTAGTTGAGCAAGACTGCTTTCAGACTCTTTAGGTACCTCTGGATGATGAAGCAAGGCAAGGAACCGTCCCAAAAGGTGACTGTAGACAGCAGCTGGGTATGAAACACAATCCAAAAAGTTGAAGACAGCAGCAATGCACAAAGTACTCCCGTATGGCAAAAACACTAACAGTGCTAGAGATCAACCTCACCATTATTCCTCCATTCCCTTACTTATGGAGGGGGCACACGGAGAAGGAAAGCAAAAGTTGGGATAAGGCAGGCACAGTTTGAAGGTAAACAAGCAAGTTACAGTACTAGCAGATTCCTATGATGGTGCTGGTAGGGACAAAGAAAAAAGTAGTCAACTGTAGATTTCAAGACAACAAAAATAGTTTTGCAGTAGGCTTTTCTTGCTCAGGAAAGGAAGAATTTCAACTAACTATGTCACTTTCCTCTAATTTCTCCAACTTCAGACTTTCCATAACTCTCTGTCCTACTTAGTTTGCTAATCTTTATCCCAACCAAATGTATTCATTTGTGTAGTATATAATTCAGAGTATTTTTTTCCCATTCTTTTAATGATAGCAATTCACATATTAAGCATTTTAAATTTCAAATCAGCATTTTAAAGCTGAATTTTTATTTTGAGCTTCTCTTAAAACTGCTGTGATCAACTTATCTGACAGTCCCTGTAATCTTACAGCTAACTTCTTTAACCACACAGCCTCGATTCGTGCATCTTCATATCCTTATGTATTTCTCAGAATGACTTGCTAGGTTTTTTTTTTTTTTGGGGGGGGGGGGATGTTTTGGGTTTTTTTTGGTTGGTTGGTTTTGTTATTTTTTTCTTTGTTTTGGTTTGGTTTTGGGGACTTTTTAGGAATAGAGGATTTTAATCTTAATAGAACTGCTATTTCTTTTGTTTACTTTACATTATATTCTTTCTTCACATACCTAAATGCTAAGAATGCAAGAACACCTCTGTGTGACAGATATTCTCATACAATTCCCTTAAAAAACAGACCAAGGAGAAAAAGATGGGATCGTTCTCTGAAACAAACCAATCAACCTTATTTATATCATCGATGTCAAGCTTCCCCCTGCTGTTGACCATAAGAAGTGCAGCTACCCCTTAACACTCTGAAGTCTTCCTTAAAAAAATAAAGCAATGTACAAATGAATCTTTATTTGTAGGCAAAACTTCGCAAATAAGCTTAATGAAAGTTTTATTTATTAAAAAAATTAGAGGCACTGAGCAGAACTATCTCCACTTATCTCAAGCTTGATCTTAAGAGAAAATATCAACTACAAGATGCTAATATATTGTCTTATATTTTGGTTTACAGGCAAAAGGCTTTGAAGGCTAAAAGCAATGTAACTAAGAGTAAAAACCAAACGATTATCATGGAAATAACTAGTTAGGTGTGTCACAAAAAAGTGTTACACATTTCACATCATTGCTTTCAAGAAATGAATTCCACAGATACGTTAAAATTGTCAAAACAGTAGTGGTCTTTATTTCCATCAGACAAGTTAACACTTCAGTTACCTTTTTTCAACACTTGGGAGATATGGAAATGAATGACTTAAAGACAAATAAACCCCCTTCCAAAAATATACTGGATAATACATGTGTCTGAATTTTATACTGTCCCTCTGATGAGTCCTTTACATTATGTGACATCACATACAGGCTTGCAAGACAAAATAATTTATGAACTGTTTTTCAGCCTCTCATTTGTGAGCCCTCAAGGTGTCTAAGAAAAGCGAGTTTATACATGCTCTGCAGCAACCTAAGTACATAGATTTCAAAGGGTCTCAATTCAACTTGAAAAAAATCTAGAGAGGTCCACAAATCAAAAAAGGTAGAAAATACTGTATTGGAATATACACTCAAATTTTAGTGTCCTGGAGGGAAAGTTAACAGTAACTTAAAAGCAGAAAATACATTAGTCAGTATTTTTCTAATTTTAGTAACTGGTCTTTGAATAATGCAGTTATCAGTTGTTTTCAATTAAGAAAAAGTTAAAACTTGCAGACTACAGAAAAAAAATGAAAACAACCTCCCTTTACCATCTAATGTCAAGTATGTACCATATAAATAACATCTGGACTACAGAACTCTTCATTTAGATCAGAGCTTTTCAGCAGAAATAGGATTTAATTTAGTGTCAAGTCAAAAATCATAATTTTAGTTCCCATCTTGTTTTAAGATTTTTATTATAGAGAAGAATTAGTCCTGCAAAACCAGTTGGCAGTCTGTTCCTGTTGCAATCCATGACTACTGAAAAATTACAATCTTAAAACCCCCTGCCCCTGCTAAGCCTTCTCACAGTCCTGCCAAGAAACACATTTAGCCACAGAACACTTGTAAATTCATTTTTCAGGGGGGCTGGGGGTTGTTAAATAAAGAAGTGTCTCATCTAATGAGGAAAGGAAAGGCAAAAAATATCAATTACTAGTTTTCACAGTAAAATGCATCAGCTTTGCAGTTTCATTTGAAACCAAGAACAAATCATGAAACGTCATGAAAATAAGATTAAAAAAATCTCCTAGAGTGATTACTAAATAAAGTTAAAATTACCACACTAATCAGTAAACCCCAGAAGAAAAGCAGATGCCTCATATCACAGGTCCAACATTAAACAGTATCCGTTTTTAAAAATAAATCAATAAACTCTGTATGTTTGGCCACTTTGCACATTTTTTTTCCCTTAAAAAATACAGTGTACAGAAAAAAAAAATCTCATAATTCCCATTATGAATTCTGAAGTATAAGGTCAAAACCCAGAAGTTAAAGATCAGCTAAAAGGATTTTAAATTATTTACAAATCCAGCAGGTAGAACTACCATAATGGCTTTGTTTCCATCCTTGTAGTGGCTTTCTCTCTTATCCAGCAGCATCTGCAGTAGGAATCTCTCCAGGCAGCTTCATCACTGATCATCTGTCATTTTAAGCAGCTCTAGAAGAGCCCCAACAGCTCCAAAATAACCCTTTGAACAAAGACAAAAGCAAACCAAAACCAATCAAATTCCAAAATAAGGCATAAAGTCTTCAGTTCTGTTAAGGCAATTAAGATGTTTATTGCAAGATCAGCCCTGCTGTGCCAAGTATTTGCTCTATCTGAATTAGGACTTAATAAGATCATCTTTAGGTACAAGAAAGGGCCTGATACTGGAAAGAGTCTTACACAGTTGCCAAAATTGTTAAAAATAAGTTACAAACCATTATAACAATGCTGTATTGAGGCAGGGCAGTTTCCATTATGAACCCATTCATCTGGCAGTCAGCTCAAAATTATGCTTACAAAAATTAATTATACTTGAGGCTTATATACCAGCCCACGCAAATGAACATTGTTGGTACCAGGGTCAGAGAGCAAATATCAGAGATGGGCAATGTTCAACAATGCATACAAGGTAAGTGATCAAGCCAAGAAGTCCACATGTAGTATTTTCAAGTGGATTTGTAAACTTAATTGCATTTATGCAGAACTTAGCTTGTGCATTCAAAGCAATGGCACTGAAATTCTTCCTTTTTAACTTCAACAAATAAAGAACAGGATATTTCTACTTAAAAGAAAAGTAAGTTCAACATGTATTTCCTTACCTCATGTTCCAAAAACAGAGCTTTCAGCTGTCCCTTAGACCAATAATCCATAGCATATGCTAGCACCTTCATAGAAATCATATTAATTCTGAGAAAGTTGCCAACAAATACCACCTTGTCGATGTTCTGTAAAATTGAAATTGAAAAACAGACCAGAAAAATTATATTCAGCTGAATATAATTCAACATGTACCTCTGCCTCTACTATAAAGCTAAATGGGAATTTTGGGTTACATTTAAATCCTCCAGACTGAAGTCAAAAAATAATTACAGTTACAGACTGCTAAGTAGAGATGCTGCAAGGATGGGGAGGTGCCAAGTCTCATTCCAAAGAAAGTGAGAGGCCATTATTACAGATGATTAATACTTTATTAAAAGCTCAGGACCTCCCCAACATGAATCGGATGTGAGTGTTTTGGTGGTGGTGTTTGCTGCACTGAAGACATCTTTGCCCTCTGCATGTCATATGAAGCAACTTTCCAGAGATCACTACGATTATTAAATCCAGATGGAGAACCTCTGAAGGTTATCTGAGAAGGATTATGGTAGAGACGAGAAGAAACATTTTTCATTATCTGTTATCTGGACTGTGGTTCCTCCTTCAAAAAGCAAGTGAAACATGGCTGACATAATACTTGATACGTTTGGCATTCCTTTCTTTCAAAGCTCACTTGAACTCAGTGTTTGTTCAGGAAATTAAGATTTTTGAACCATCAGCACTAAGCTGCCACTGAGAAAGCCATGGGCTGTCCTTTCCTGTATGTACATCACTGCAGTAAGCAATGGTTCTGTCTGCTGTTTAAACAATGCCCCTAACATCTATCTCATCAAGACCAGTTCTGCCTATTATGCACAAAAATGGACTTGCACTTTGTGTTGGTGTACCACGATGGTCTCCATACACTAGAACTGGACTAGAAGTTTCAGCAGGAGGCTACGTCCTGGAGAGAGAAGCTTTTAGAGGAGTCCTAAAGTGCCCTAAAAATTAAACTTCACGACTGTAGAAAACCCCTGCATAGGGGCTAGAATTACCATGGGTTACCTCTCTACATTCGTACAGCCCTCTAAAGCCCAACACCTGGCTCTGCAGCAATTCCTTTGCTACAGACCAGAGTTCTATCGCGTGCAGTACTGTGCATGTGACATCCTACAGAGAACATCCTCACCTGAATACTCAGTACTGGAGAGATACACAGACGCAATAACTCATTTGCAGCCTCTGATGACTGAGTTACGTCTGACTGCCCTCAAGCCAAACACGTCAACAAATTGAAATAATTTATTATTATTGAAATTATTTAGTTTTAGTTCTTTATCTCCTTAGACTCTGCAGTCATATCAGCATGCATTCATACTTATTCCCAGGAATTTATGACTGAAAATAAGAATTTCTCAAATTTCAAAAGGCTGCTATTGAACAGGGGCAAGAGCACCTTGCATCCTTTGACAAGGCAGTTTTGCCTCTGAAGTAATTTCTGACAAAGGAGGGACAAACATGCAACTAATTAATTTCCTGTAATGCAATACCATCAAATAGATTAGAATCTACATTTCAATTTCATGCTTATATTATTTTCTTCTGCATCTAAACACAAAGCTACTGTTACCAGAAACTGAAGCAAGCGGTACCTAACACAGAGTATAAAATTACTGTAAATTTTGAATCTAAAAATATTAGTAATATCTACTGGAATAGCACACGGTATATTAACATGCAAATGTAATATAAATATTTTTCAACATTTCTTGACAAGATTAAAATTGTATTAATGATGCAGAGTTTCCTAGATTTTTTGAACCAAACAAAAAACAGCTTTAGCATTTTTCAGGAGTTGGAAAATGAAGAAATGCTACTTTATCTCCCTTAAGACTATCTTAGAGGAGTCTTATCCATTTACTTTTAAATTGTCCACTGCTGAAGCTTTCATTACTGAAAGACAGAAGTCTTAAACTGACCAAGAGATGGTGATGACATGCTCACTTGAGCTAATCAAATTACAGCATCCTAGAAAAGACATGAACTCTTGCACTCTGTGGGTCTTGTTAAACTGTTCAAATAGCTGCAGTAGAAAGCTATAGTCTAGCTTCAATATAGTATATTCACATATTTGCAATATAATTGAATAGAGACATCTGTATCAATAATGCAATAAAAATCCCCACACATATTTTTGCAAGAAGGCTTGTCCAGATGCAACTGACACGTTCTGCTAGTAAGAAAAGTATAAACCAGAAGATTGGTTTCCTTTATACAGTTCTGCCGTGCCTAGGACAGACCATTTCAAATGACGTGTAGCCAAATGGTTCCAGACTATGGAATTTTTCAACTCCACCGCCAATTTTGTGCAAGCAAATTTGCTTTGAAGTTCTGCAGACAGAATATTTCATTTATTCCCCAGCCTCATTTTTTCCTGCACATATGCAAGTAATTTTCAACACAATATTGCAATCACTGGGAAAAACGTATCAAAACTCATGCTTCAGGGCATAAATTAATTCTGTCAACCTAAAAGTGAGCTTCACCATAACCCTAATTTAATACATACAAGCTACACAAAAGAATATCATGTTCAACTGTTTTTTAAGCTCTTACTTGGGAAGTTCATTCATCAAGCTTGCTGTAAGTCAGCCATGTCTCCCAAAGACAATTTAGGTGTCTAGATTATTTAGCAGAATGATAGCATTAGGTTTTTTTCCCCCCAAAGAGCATGCTATCTGAAGATCAGCTTACTTGCAACGATACTGAATGTTAGATTTTTCTTTTTAATAGTATGTAAAGCGGTTAAAAGAAGTTTTTATTCTCTAAAATGACAAAATCATTTAGTTCAAGTGTTGGATAAATTCTACTTTGACACTGAAATGAAGAATACTTAACACATCAATCCACACTCCTCCACAAAATTCTATGGATCACATCCACTTTTTAAGTAAGCCTGCCCACAAAACAAAGATGTTAGGACATTTTTCACAATGACTCAGAATCATTAGTTTCCTTAGTAGCCTATTTCCTCCTCTGAATGCATCCCATGTGGTTCCCTGCTGCAACTCTCCATGCTTTGATAGCCCTGTACAATGCTGCTTGAACTCCATGCCACAAGGCAACACTGTAAAGAAGCTGAAAGCAAAGAGAACACTGAAAGAGAATCATCCTGACTGAAAGAGTAAAAAGGCCAAAAACAAAAAAAAAAAGAAAAAAATATGTATGTCTGTAGCCACTCTTCACAACAAAGGAAGGTTATTAGTGGCATTTGATAGGGGCATACACTAAAACTAGTGCTGCTCAACATACTTGAAAAGTGGTTTGGAGAGCAGTATGAGCAACAAACAAAAACTAGTATACAAAGTGTCAATAGAGAATAAAAAATGAATAGCATAGCAATGCTGAAGAGACTTATGCCCAGTGACTAAGGAAAAAATGGCAGATGAAGTTTAAACTAAAAAAGTGAAATTACACAAATGAAAGGGGGAAAGACAGAAACACTTGAATATTCAGACACAGTGATAGGCTCCAAATTAGCTACTTTAGGACAAGACTATGGAGGGACTGTGGATGGTTTCTTAAAATTGAGTTCCATGCTCACAAAAAAGAAATATTCAGAACTATTAGTAAAGGAACTCAGAACTCAAATTTCATCAATATGCTATCACATAAACTCATTGAGCAACAACACTCTGAATTACCGTAAGAGGATCTGATCATTCAATCCTAAAATTTAAACAATAAAAGTATTAAAAAGACAAAATGAAACAGTGAAAAAGAGAGAGTGTCTTACATGAGAAAGGAGATTAAGCATTAGGGCATTCTATCTTGGAAAGACCACAAAGGAGATGTGGTAAAAGTTTATTAAAAACTAAAATCAAAATCCACACCCATCGGACGCATTAGTGATTAATTATTTCCCATTTCTCATAAAGCCAACAGCTAGAAGGGACCCAATACAGTAATCAGATGGCAGTTTTGGTAAGTTTCTTGGGTTTACTTTATTGGGGATTTTTTGCGCTCTGTAGGTGTGTTGATGATTAAAAATATTAAAAAAGAAGCAATTTCTTCTACTGACAGCGTGCTGTCCAGCTAAAAGACCTGTGTATTAAAAAAGTACACAAATTCACACAGAGCAGATAAAACAAATTAGTTATCACATAATAGTAAAGGATGCAATCTGCAGATAAAAACAAGGGCCTAAATGTTTGATTTTGTGGTAGGTTTTCTTGTGCGTGGGTATGTTTTTCTTTTAACAGCTGGAAGTTGGAAAGGTGTATGAATGCAACAACCATCCATATTTATCATGCCTGAACAGAATGTAACAAGCATATGACAGGAGTCTGAGGCAGGATAATGAAATGTATTTTTCTTTTTTTCTGACCTAATGCAATGGTTCCTATATCTATCAAAACATTTACACAATACACAGTTTGAACCAATCATGCTATGGAAACAATTCAAGCAAAATAGCATTCAAAATAAAGTTTGTCGTGGTATAGTAAAAGCTGTTAATAGCTACAAGGTAATTGAGAGTAATAATTTGTATTAGAAAGGCGTCAAAACCTACATATTACAGCTTGAGAGCAAAAGAACAGTTCTAGGCTGAACCTCAATGATTCAAGGAGATCTTAACAGTTCACTTTTCTCCTCCCTTGCCTAGCTTTGAAGCACAAAGTACCTTACATATTGCATCAAAGCATATACATAATAAGTCACAAGAGTTATGACATGTTGTTAAATATATGCATATTTACCAAGGCCAGTTACACACCTACTATGCCAGCAACTTGCATTTTTGCATTCTGATAATCTCACTATGTTGTTTCTAAAGGTTTTAAACTCATGGTAAATAACTTACCTCATTCAATGCACACATGCGAGCAATAGAACCTATATTGTTGGTGATGGTGACCAAAGTAGCTCTGGCCAAGTCCTCCTTACTGATGGAATCTCTCTTTTCTTTACTCATCATATGACCAAAGCTGTGTGAGGAAGATGGTGTCTTTTAGTATGAGATATTTAGGAGTGCTAAAAGCCCTTAACATTTTGTAATTTAATAAGCTTTGCTTGGACTTGGTATCAATTGATTTGTGACAGATTTGAAATGTGAATCTCATTAGAAAGGCAAAACAATGAGTAAAGACCCTACTAAAATAATTGTAATTTAATTGGAAGCAAACTACATCAAGCACTGCTTATACCTGTTTACAAAAAAAAGAGCAATAAGTAGATGAGAGATCTAAGGACAAACCACGTGATACATCGAGTGACATTACCACATGGACATAGTGCATAGTCCAGGGATCATGCACTCAGTTTAGCAGGCACAGGAAGTTTCCCAAGGGACTCCCTAAAAACAGCTCAATTAACACATACCTTGATGCTACAGCAGACCCCTGAAGGCCAAACCGCTCGTAGTCTCCTCCATAAATATCTTTCACCAGCTTATCCACATTGGTGCTGTCTCCTTTTGCGGCCATTTCTAGCGCTTCTTCAAACGTCTCGCACCCAGTGAGCAGACAGCACAGGCCCAGGAACGTTCCTCCTCCGAGACTAGAAAAGCACAGTCCCTTCAGACAGCAGCTTGAACCAGCTTTTATCACAACTCTTCAGACTCCTATTTGCAACACAGTCTACATAGCTACCAACTGTATCTTGCAACTCCTCCCTTAGAGGAGTGAAGACAGACACCCTAAATAGAGTTCCTATTTAACACAAGTGTCATTCACTGTGGTTTTAACTGAACTACTCTTAAGCCTTTAATACTTAAACAGAAGAAATTATACTAAATAAAGGGTTAGCTAAGAATAAGGTCCAATCCAACACCAGATACCACTTTGCTATTTGAAGCACTCTAGCAAGTTTTCCTTGTGCAAGAATAATTAGCCAGCAAAGCACTCAAATCAGTGATGAAAGAATAAGCAGTGAACAAAGTTAAATATCTACACAGGAGCAGGCAGCCAAGACAGATCGAGCCAGTGGCAGGAAGCAGTTTGGTTGGTTCCTGTTCAAAGCAAGGCTAGAATCAGACCTCAATGTTCTTTCCCTGCAAGAACTCTGAGCAAGGAGCAGTCACTTTAATATCTTGTAAAGGCTCAAGTACAATATTTACTGACTATATAAATTTAGCTGTGTGTAACAGGTTGCTAACTTGTTAAAACTCTACTTTGGACTCTTCAGTCTTAACAGACATGAACTTCAGCTTACTAACCTCTACATCCTTCCTCATTCTTTCTTAGCCCCTGAGAAAGTTAGCTTATATCCACTGACTGCAGTCACACCAACTGGAGCCAAGAGGATCAGTGAGACACCACACTTGCACTTCATGAAAACACACAGGAGGCCAGATAGGAACACAATTTAGTTCGTGCTCTTGGTCTACAGGGTAAGTTTTTCAGAATACATCTAGTAGCACTGTAATATATTCAGTATCTGAACAGCAGAAAGCTCTGCACATCAGCCAGAAGACTGTATTGATTTCATCATTTGTAACAAGTCAACAACCCACTGCAGTCATGTTTTCCCTTTCATGCTGGAAAGGATCAGAAGCACATCTAGAGATGCCCAAACTACTGTGCTTAACAAACAACCAGAACTGCAAGAAAACCAATACTTCTCCCATTCAACTTGTGTCCATCTGTACTGTATACAAAAAAAAGGCTCATGGCTACTGTTGTGACAAAAATATGCCCAAGATAAGGCAACAGAAGACACATACACAGTCATATGCAGGATACAGGAGAAACTTTAATATGTACCATGTGTTGAAGAACAGGATGCAGCTTTGGAAGGGACTATAGCAACACCAAGAAGCTTCTTGAGTTGTTTTGAAACATAATTTTTTAGAGGTTTCTGTTTTAGTGGTTTGTTTGCTTTTCGTTTGAATTATGAAAAATTAAGTATATCAGTTTAGTTTGCATGTATGAGAAAAAAGTTGGACAGATTTATTGGTATTTTTGCTACTCCTCTGGATGGACACATATATAACTATGTGCTTTCCTAGAAGTTAGCGCTGTTGCTACATCTACAGAGCAAACTTAAACATGCCTCAGGCTTTTTTGGCCTTAAGAACAAAATTCTGCATTCACTCTACTGAACTCAAATTCCTAAACAGAGCAGGCACATCTAAATTCCTTACCAAACCATTTCAACCCAGCAGTGCCCTACAAATCACTCCACAGAGCACTAACTGACCCAGGCTGGAATCACACTGAGTACAAAGTAACCATGAATTCAGACAATCAGATTCTACTTTTCACACACTGGCATTCCTTAATTTACCAGCATCGTCCAAAGACTAGTGCAATCAGTAAGGAAACAAGGGATCTAGTGAGATCCCTGTGTCAAAATACAGTCTACAAAGTTTTTCTATATCCTGGGTACATCCTAACTACTAAGCAAGACATTTTTATTTAGCCTAAAGGTATTTCACTGATCTGGCTGTTCCAGGGGATCAACGAAGAGGAGAGAAGATTCATTTACTGGGACAGTTTGATGTTGGTAATTCACAGCAAGAGATGAGAAGTAGGTAAGAAGAATCAAGGAGAGACTAAGGCAGCTATAAAGCTGAATGGATCAATGATTTCCCTTATGGAGAACCCATTTTGAAGGAATCCTAGGATGTTTTCAGCCTGGCTAGTGGTAGGCTTTCTGGAAGAAACAGGAAGACAAGCACTATTCGGGACTGCACCTACTGCTCACAGTCTAGTTCTATCTGTTCAATTACTAACAAGAAAAGAAAATAGAATTAAAAAAACCCAAAAGTTTACCTGGAACCTGTAACTCTCTTATAATTGTCCTTAGAATACACAGCTAGGATGCTGACCCCTGAGCCTATGTTAACCAGCAGCATAGGATATGGATTATCAAGGCAGTAAGGCTTTTTCTGGCACTGTTCAGGATCTGTAGGATTTTCAAAATAATAGCACTCCGGTTGGCCATTGAAACCAACAGAATCAACAAAAAGGAGGCCCTGGATCAAACAGTCCAATTCATCCAGTTTGTGGAGCTGTAAATCAGCAATCTGGAAAAGAAAAACAAGAAATGAATAAACAAACATTTCCTAGTATAATACAACACTAAGAAGGACAAAAGGTTCTGCTGAAGCACTTTGATCACTTTAACAGTAACACATTATGCTATTTAAACAGTACAAACATCGAAGCATGAAGTCTGAAATAAAAGTTTACTATCTGCCTGACCACAGGTAACTCCCAAAACAACGATGTGCTATGCCATTTAGTTCCTGTGCCTTTGGGACATTCCCTGCTCTGTAAGCAGGAAGTATTTCTGTCCCTCAGTATTCTGAACCAATAAATTTCTTTCCTCTCATTCCCAGCCCCAGAGGACCTGAATTCTGCAACTTTTGGGGAGTATCTGACACATGCCTACACAACATCATTCCACAGGATACAAAGTACTTTAGTTCATTATCAAACTACATTTCCCAGCAATATAATGAAATTTTCAATAGAAGCATTAAGATATGCATGTTATGTTAATATGCATTAAATATACACTGAATTATGCTTCAAAGATTTGCATTTTTTTTAGTGTGTCACCAGTACTCAGAGTTATTTCTTTGAACTACAATGAACACTTTAAAATGCTTCATGAAAAAGAGTATTACCTATTTTTGGTGAAAAAAACATATAAAAAGCCCAAACAAAAGGATTGTCAGGCCCATGCCCCCAGCAAAATGTTCATAAAAATGTAACTGTAACAGAAGACAGAAAATTTAAAAAAAAGCTTAAAAAGACATTCCCTCTGAGATTTCACAGGTCACCATAACTATACTTAAATAGACATATCTACTTGCCATAGCATTCTGTTCACTAGAATTAGAAATCACATCCCTTTCCCAAAATAGAATATAGTGACAATCTGTAGAAAGTCTCTCTTTCAGTTTTAGATAGAGAAGAGGGAGCAAAAATACTGTAAAGTTGCCCATTCAAATCCCAAGGTCTTTGCATCCTCACACCTGCAAAGATGGTCTCACCTACCTCTACTTTCCAGCCAAAAAAGCAACAGTGTATTAGGAAGAAAAGGGAGTTATACACTACAAAGCTGGTTCTCAAACATTTACATATGGCAGGATGTTTTTATAACAGCTAATGGAGAAGACTTAAATGGGTAACTATGTCCTATTTTTAATTCTGGAAGCTATATTAAATCACTATAAAGAGGGAAGATATTTTTACGGAACAGGCAAGGCCAATAGGTTACATTCTTTTAAGCTATTTAAATCTCTCCTGTTAAGCCTTTTCTCTACTTGTACATAGCTCTAGCTTGCTGTAACTGAAAGCCAGCCCACTCTTTGGGTCTGCCCTTTTGTTCTACTTGCCAGTCTTCAAATCCTGGAACCATAGAAAAGAAGTAAAACTAAAAAAACAGCAGTCTCAAAGACTCAATATAGATCCAGATGTTCATAGGACAGGAGAGACAGGTGGAGAGCATTTCTTCTTGTTTCCTATTTTCCCTGGTAACTTTTGCAATCTCTTCATATTGTTTTCTTTGCCAACACATACCTACAGAAATTACAATTACAGAAATGCAGCAAAAAACACTTGAACTAGAAGCTGTTATACAAAGACAGGTCACTAACAGATTTATGGTTTCTACTGTCAAAACCTCTGTTTTCCTGTAAACCAAATACCTGGCCACAAGCTGCTTTTGTCTGATCCATGCTACGCTTTTACAAATCAGTAAGCATTAGTTAGAGACCTTGCAAGACACAAACAAGCAACACAAATCCAAGAGTAAAACGCTTCTGGCATCAGTGTAAAAACACAGACAAAATCCTTGATTCTATAAACTCTCCAGTTAGCCCACCAATTTTGTAAGAACAAAAGAAAAGGAACTAATCAGATTCTTTCTCAAGCACTATGCATAGAAGTTTTATTAGGTCCAGCCCTCCATGTATAAAAGACATACTATAACTTGTTCTGCGTTTTATAGCTCTGTGCTATATTTAACAGCTGATACACTGTAAGCAGGAAAGTCCTATTACTGTTTTTTTCATGTATTATATTCACAGCAGAATAAAAAACTGTTTTCCTGTGTTATTGCAGCAGTCTGGTTTTAATTTCTGGAATGAGCAAGACTGGCATCAGTATTCTATGTCAATCCACCTTCATTCAGAGACCACAAGTTCTGCAGCCACCCAGGGCTCCAAGCAGCCTAGTGAGCCACCACTGTTCTTGTTTCTAAACAGAAATTAGGGCAAAGTTGCAAGAAATTTAGTAACCCAATCTTGTAAAAGAAGCCATAATAGAGCCAGGTCACAATTCAGTCCCTTTCCCTGCATATAGAACTACCCTTTTGCTATTCATCCCTTTGCTCACAATGTCTCAAAGTAGAAAAACTGCATTGTAAAACAGATGTGCTTGTAACCACTGTAACTAATTTACAAGTATGCAAACATTTCTTCCTGCTGCCATCACCTGACCGACCACATACTACTTATCCTCAGCTTTCAGCTGTTCAAACCTCTTCTTGCAGGAACCAAAGTTTAGGTGCAAATACGCAAACAAAAACAGAAGCTGCATATAGAAACACATTTTAATTGGATATTTTCCCTACAATGTTTACAAAATGCATTTGCAAGTATTTACCGGATTTTTATAACTCCTAATGTGAAGGCAGATACTACAATGCTCAGCTTAACCTACTCTGCACTCCTGTAACTATATTCAGCACAGAGTCTCTACAGAAGAGTTATGTCAGAAAGTTGTGCTATACAGGGATCTCTGGAGGGAAAATTTATGTTAGTTACAGGGAAATCATATGTACATTTTTTAAAAGAATAATTTATCTGCCTTACAGCCAGACTGTAATTTTTTTTGTTTGTTTTGGTTTTTAGTTTTTTTGACTGTTTTTTAAATACTGGGGAAGGGAAAAAAACACTTTAGACCTCAAGAAGCTATCCAGAACCATCTAAAGGAGAGACTTAAGACTTCAACCATGCTTACAAGCAGGTGGAACACACCAAGAAAGTAGCCAACACTTCCCCCCATGACAGTTCACACCTTAACAACAAACTCCTGAAACCCATCCAATTTCAAAGATATTAAAGGTCTGTTGTTACTGTGTACAGATGCTGTCCTAAGGAGAATGAAAGCCCGCCTCCCAAACACTGGTAAGAAGTGCTGGAAAATGGTGCTGTCTGTTGAAGTTTAGCTTTGGGTTTTTTTTGTTGTTCTGCTTGTTTGTTTTTTAACTAACGTGCATAATATAAAAAATTCTTAGCTGTGTTCAAGTATGAGGCAGTATAAAATAAAAAAATACTGTACCAAAGCTGCTGCTTTGAAGTACAGAAGCACAGAATTCAAAGACTTTGGTCACATTTGTTTCTTACTATGGGTGAGTAGATATTTCCAGTTCAGCCAGGTAAACATGAAACAGCCCAACCCTCTAGAAGTGAGCTGAGGGCAGTCATGACATGTATGCAATGTCATGCATCACCATTGCATCAGTCTAATGCATCACCATTGGTGTGCAGACATCTTTTCAGGGAAGCTGCAGCCCACAAAACATTTCACCTTTGAGTTTTCACTCTGTTACATAGTTCTGGTGAGAGCAGGAAAGTCTGAACCTGGACAGAGTTAAAAGTTCCTTTGTCTCTTGGACTTTGAATCAGAAAAATTATTTTTTTTTCCCCTGTAAGATACTGTTAGAAACATAACATCTTGCACGTTTTTAATTATCAATTACAACAGCCTCATTTACTATATCACTCTGGCTTTTATGTCCTCTGGGCATTGCTCCAGTTTTTATTTCTTAGAATAGCTTACAATGTAGCTTTTCCTTCCATCTCCCTCCCATTACCTCTCCTCTCTTTCATAAAGACATATTTTGATTATCTTCACTTCAACCCCGAACCCTGTTTCTTTATGGAGCTGGGAAATAACCACTCACATTCAAACAACACAAAGTCTAATGCAAGCACAAGTCCAATATTCACTGAGGCAGAAAACAACATTCATTTTATATCAGCTTTGGGCAAAAAAAGCACTTGAGTCTGGAATTCTTTGCAGAGGTCTGCCCTCTTGCCCAGCTAGCTTTGTGGACCTTTCCCCTCTCTTAACAGGGAAGAGATGCACCTCATTTCTCCCCACTCCCTCTGAAGAATTCCCTAGCTTCTAGCTGTGATGGTAACACAAGGTGTCATGGTTACTTTACCCATTCTCTGGATGCTGCTTTCAACTCCAGTCAACACACCATAGGCCAGCACCTACAGCCTGAGCAGCAGCATCCAGCCTTCTCAAACAATGAAAGTTTTGAGTGTCTTACACCAACTTAAGAGTTACACAGTTTACTCATGCTACAACACAGGATAGTGAGTTTATTTAAGATAAATACAGTCAACAAGTCATACCACACAATCAAGCCTTACAATCTGCTAATAATTTGCACAGGGAAATGACTATCCAACAGCCAAGCTCACTTTTAAAGCATTTTCCTTATACGTTATGGGAAAGATCAAGGCCCGAGTTTGTTTTGGTAAGAGATTTTCTTCCTGTCCTGTCCCAAATGTTCTTGACTAAGTGACACAGTTTTTTCTGGCCCACTGAAATTAACAGCAAAATTTCTATCAAGAAAAGTCAGGTTCTACAGGTGTCTGTTCAGGAAAGGAATACAAAGATTCCACCTTTGAGCCACTGCAATCAACAGAAATTTGGCAGTAGTGCAGGTTTCATTCAAAACTCTGAATAGTTCTTTCTTCCCTCATCCACCATGTATCCTTTACATTGAGCTGCTTTACAAAACTGAGAGGCAATGTAAGAATTTATTTCTCACTACACTGCTTGCACAGATGTTTGCTGTTAATGTGCTATCATGGAGGAGTCACAGAGCATAATGAGATTCATATCACAGGTATACAAGCAAATAAGTCTAAGTACTCCTTACTTTTACAGGAGTAGTTACTTGAGCATTTACAGAGTATGTGAAGTGACAGTGCATGTTGGGAAAAGGAGGAATGATTATCAGAATTAGGTGCCAGATTCATCCATGCCTTAACACCACTGTTACCTGGAAATAAAGACAGCCAGCCATAAAGACCAGTCATTCATAAAGACCAGTAAAGGAGTAAAAAAAAAAACAAAAAACCATAACCAAAAACCCCAAAGCAAAACAAAACACAATGCACACCCAAACAAAACAACAACAAAACAATAACAACACCTAAAAAACTCCAACCTCCCCCCAAAAAATACCTTAGCTGGGAACAGTTCTTTCGGTGAATTACTTTCTGATACTCTCTTCAATGAACATTAAGTATTGCCATATGGTTAGTAAAATATTCCTGTGGCCTACTTTAATGAATACAGTTATTTTTCTTACTTCTAAGGGAAGCATTCAGATCTGAAGAATGAATCACATGATTTGCCAAACTACTGAATTATTACTGCTGGCAATCACCAAGCAGACCATGGAGACTTCTTCAGGTCTCCTCCTATCCAACAGTGTGGATCACATGAGGGGAGTCAAATAGCTAAACCTATAGCTTTGAAGATTTAGTTGCCTTTCAATGGCACAGAAAACAGGCTTAAGGTAAACAGAAGATGCCTCACCATTTTTATTTTTAATACACAAAATCAACAGAGATGTCTAGATCAAACCTATTCAAGTTGTTTAGGGGTTCAAGATTAGACAATGGAACAGACAACAGGGTGTTTGCTTGTCTATTTTGAGGACAAAAAGCTTCTGTAATCTTAGAAGGTTTCCTTCTTTGGGATTTGAATGCTGTTATGAAATATGTTGGAGCTTTTGTCCTAAATCTATGTAATTCTAGAAGTCACATAAGCATTGAGAAATACAATGAAAGATAAATAACTTAAAAACATATATATAAGGAAATAAAGGGCCAAAACAAAAGCATGTTAGCTAGATCCATTAATGAGTTTCCTAGCATTTAGCCAGATTTTTTAAATGAAAATAATAACATTCACAAACATACCTTAGTTTTTTCCACATTGCTTCTAAGTAATATACAGGAACATTTAAAATCTCTCTCATATAAGGCATTATACAGTACTGAATCTCACAATAGCAAGATTTAGACTTGGCAAATAGTGTCTACATCTACAGGTGTGTTAGAGTGATCAGATATTTGAAACAGACATTCCAGTGCTTTGAGAGAGCAGTCCTGAAGCTGTTGTCCAGTGTCAATTTACAGTCTGCAGAACACACTGAGATAGCCAGCTGCTGTTACAATGGCCAATGAAGTGTGACAATTTAAGTGCCAGTACTCAGAACATTCAGGCCTTTAAGAGAGATTAAGAAAGCAAACCTTCATGTAACGAATAGTATTTTGCTTCTGTAATTCTCTATGGATATTTTAGTTTGAGCCAAGAAACACTTGCTGTAAAGGAAGGTATGGAATTGGATAGCTGTAAGAGGTGTCCAGAGCACTCACTTAAGTGTGACTGCTTTATGCTACAAAACTCTCCACCCAGGCTTTATTGGCTTTTTCTTAAACTACCTACAGGTGTTGTAGCATCCGAATGTTAACCAACCCTGAATACACCAGTCATTTGCTATGTAACCTCATTTGTTTGCTCAATAGTGAGCAAAACAGTCCCAGTTTCAACTATGGTGTCCAATGCTGTATCAACTATACTGCAGCAGTGAAAAGACTGGTCCCTTGCCGTAAACTCCATATACATGGCAGGGAAAACCAAAGCTACAGAGAGAAATGCTTAGCTGTGATACCCACCAGACAAATCCCAGTTCAGTTCTGCAACTGTAGGAGCAAGGGACAAGAACTTCCTTACTAAGTAAGCAACTGTACTTGCTACTACATGATGCAAGAAGAAAGAATTTGGAAAGGCTGACCATTCCAAAGGGATAGCCAGCCTCTTCAGAAAATCTCAAAAGTGACTGCCCATTGTCACTAAATAATGTGACCTGAATCATTCCTTGAACACATGAAAAGACATGGAAAAACACCTGAACTGAGGCTATATTGACTAGAACTAAAACTCACCTGCCACTGTGGTGCCAACATCCTCATACAGTGCGAGTCAGAAGCTTTTGAGGACTCGGTCATCAGTAGACCCTAATATGTAAGGGACCTGCAATCAGCCTAAAGGACAAGAATCTGACACTAGTAGTGGACTACTACATCAATTCAGAAACTTGATAATCTTTCCCTGGACATGGAAGCAGTTAGTCTAATATTTACTAAAAGTGATTGCATGACAGTGTAACAGCTGGAATTCATGTAGAGCTCTTACAGCTTTCTCTTTACCCCTTAGGATCTTGGTCATCTAGTATCTGATGATTATTGACAAAGAAAAAAACCTCTTGCACTGCAGGAGCACACAAAGCCAGGGTCTGCAGTCAACACAAGTGGGTGAATCAGTACCATAGCTCCCTAGAGTGAAGCAGAGACAGAAAAGCAACTGATGTTACCTGCCTTACCTAGCAGCTATCCCTCACCCTCAAGACCAGACCAAAAGCCAGGGACAGAAGCTTCAGACCTGCCCGCCTGACAAGTAAATCAGTCACATTAATCTTTGTGAGGCTACAATCAGATTAGTCTCTCTTTTACAGAAAATAAATGGAGAGATGTCCCAATATAAAAAGAGACACAACAGACAACTGCCTCCTTTTGTAGCATACTCTAGTGCAAAACTTCAGATTTACATCAGCTTCTGGAGTTCCCTACACAGGCTGTTTTTAAATTCTAGGGGATCTGGGACCTACTCAACTCATGAACTGCCTTTCTTCAAATGACATACTACCAGAATTGAAACCAAAAGCTAGCTGGTATTGTCATGCTTCCATACACTGTTTCTCCCCCATGCTCCATGCGTAGTTTTCCAGACTCTTGACTTCACTCTGCTTGAATGTTAATACAATGGGAAGGCAACCTGAATCAAATCTCCAGCCAGTATGGCCGCATTTCTACTTTTCCAATAGATAACCAATTTGCAAGTACCTGTAGTGTCAGGCTTCTGTGTTGTCATAACATACCCTCAATTGATTATGAAGCATCTGATCACCACAGCTGTATTCTAAAAATCCCACATTTACTAAATACATCCTACAGTAGAATACCCAGCAAGTAGAATATGAATACTCTCCCCTCCTCTCTCCATATTCTCAGCAATGCCACCAATTAACAAATATGAATTGATTCTGTTAATCTTAACCAGTTAGCATGGATCAAAAAAAAATGTTATTTTCCTTGCAAATTTTAGCAGAAGGGCTCCCATGATGCTTTTACAAAGTACTTCCCATCGACCCCATATGAACTGTTCACTTACCGTTCTAAAATCCTCCTCAAACTTGTAAGCTCCACCTCCTGTAGCACAGAGTGTAGTGTGCAAACTGGAGAAGTTCTTTTCACTACCCATCTGTATGAACCTGTGCATGGCACAGCTGGGAAAGCGGATGAAGTGCAGGTTTCCTTTTCGTCCACACATAGTCAAATTTTTCAGTTCAAGGTGGACATCGCGAATGCCAGTTTTACCATAGGCTGTATTGGAGGTCAAGTATTTCCTAATGCTTTTCAGGTTTTCCACCTCCTCCTGTTCCTCCTCTGCAGTAATGTCCTTAGGTTCAAAGTAGACCAGTTTAACCAGCGTTCCACCAATATCCATTCCAAACCATGGGAATGCTAAGAACAAGGGGATTGGGGAGGAAGAAAGAGAAAGTCACTACAAATATACAGGCTAGCCACATCACTTAAATCATTTGCCAAATGGCAATTCAGTGCAGTCACAGTACCAGCCTCTGCTCCTAAGAGATGGGAGTCACTTACATGTCCATTTCACACATATTGAATACCTCTCTAAGCTAAGGTCTCATAAAGACTCAGTTGAGAAAAAGAGTAAAGACAGTATCAAAATATTACTGTCCAGAGAAGCAGATTTTAATAAAATGAAAACACTTTTTTTCCCCAGAAGATCATTTTACTCTTCAGTCAGCACCTCTTGACAGAGCACATCTACTGCAATTCACCCAATCGATACCAATGGGTGAAATGACATGAAATTGCATTTCATCCAATTGTCACCAATTCTGCCAATACACTAATGTGGGGGGAGGAGAAGCAACAAACCAAATAGAAGAACAAGATTTCTCAAGTCATATTCCCACTGCGTAACATCTACAATTGCCTTCCAAGACCCATCAGAATTTCCAGTCACAAGGTTCTGTCCGAAGAGCAGCAATACACAACTCCCATTATGCTGGAAGCCTCCAGACTTCAACCCACCAGAACCTGCAACTCTGCTGGAACTTCACCCCTTGTATATAGCGGACAAAAGTAAGCTGGCTTATGTTCAATATTTACCACTGACAGACCCACCTTTGACCACAAACTAACTCCCTTTGCTGGTATATGTTAGTCTATCACACAACCGTCTAAGAAATGCCACTATTTGCTTCCCTGCATATGTATATTTGCCCCAGCTGGCCTAAGTCCACCAAAGCCTTTGTCCTGCTAATAGCAAGAGAAAATTACTATGGAGAACATATAGGCAGAAGATACTAACGGAATCAGATTGGTCTGCCTGCCTGTTCCACCTGTATATGCATGCATACATTTTAAACTGTAAGCTAGGTAACTTTATGAAGCAGTAAGAAGTGAGAATACAAAATCTATACCCAGGGAGTGCAGAAGGATGCAATTTGCAATTTTTCTTAGAAAAATTAAATTAAAAGCACTGAGTACATGTCTAACATCTAAGATACACTTTTAAAATAGCAGTCACACAGTCACCTCCCTGCTTTTAGGGAGAATAAGACAGACTTCCTAGAAATGCAATTGTACCAACTAGGGCATCCCAACTTAGTGTTGATACAAACTTAAAACCATGTGCATAACTGATATTTCTGCCAGTGAACCTAAAAGTAAACAACTTGGGGTAAAGATTTTAATAAGCATAGGAGGTAGTGATTGCACTGCCCTTCCTCACATTATCACCAATCACTAATAAGATAACTCAGCTTCAGGCTGAACGAAGCTTTGAATATTCTTTTTTCTTACCACAAGGCTCTCAGCATCATTCTTCTCTATCTGAGTAATTCAGAAGTCTAACTTAACAATTTTTAATACACCCTCCCTGCCCAAGCCAATCCTTAAATGTCAGATGTTTAAAACAGTTATTTCGCTTCATTGCTGTATGCCAAGTAATTGAATCATCAGTTTCTGCCCCTCTTTCCCTAAGGACAAGGCAGGCATAATGCACAAACTCCCATGAAGCAGCTTGCTTACAGTTCAGTTTTTCTAAGAGCACCTACTTTTATCTGTGGTAAGGTCTAAGTTTTTTTTCCATGCCATACAAGCTGCAAGACAGATAGACACTAAAATTAAGTCTAATTTGCGGTTTGGGAAGATACATCATCCTATGCAGATACATGACAGCTCCCGGAAATGGAAGGAATTCAAAACAGGTGTTTTAAAACAGGCTTTATGTTAAAGAGGAAATATGTTACTATAGACTAACCTGTAAGTCAAACACTTTTGGAAGTACAAGGTAAATATTTATGCAAAAGCTGGCTGGTCCACACTGCACAACATTCTAATGCAGTGGAGCTTAGGACGCCAATCACATTAGTGATTTACACAAATCTTTATTTAAGCTACTGAGAACTTTAATTACCTGTCCCACTGTAACAGTAAGTCTCCTCCTCAGGTATATCTTAATCGGGCAAGCAGGAAATGTAATTTTAAAAGCAGCATGGTTGGACTATGTAATACAGAACCAGCCTATAGCTAAGTGTAAGCCAACTTCCAATATTTTTCATTAAGGGCATCAAATCTGCTACACTCAACCTGCATCAACAGTTGCTTTAAAGCTATAGTGTAGATTTTGTCTTTAAGAGAGGGGAAAAAGCATTCCATCCTCCTATCAAACACAAAACCAGCAATAAAAGAGTTAAGTGCTAACAGCTGAGAGTTATTCATAAATGACTGCCAAGACATTTAATTTTATATCTTAGCATTTTGAGGAGTTATAACTAAATCATTCACCAAGAATAAGTACTGTAGAAAACAACTAGGAAGTTATTTCAAGTCTGTATACTTCTTGGGATAGCTACACACAATGCTCACATTTAAAAAGCAAGCAGAAATACCAGGATTTTTTTCTTTTCAGCTACAGAAAGAAAGAACTTTGCTTTTAGAACAGCAGCAGATTTCTTCAGCACAGATAAAGAGCCCAAGATCAGTCAACAAAAACAAGTATTTCAGTTATGCAGAACAGCAGCTTAGTTTTCTTCACAGCTTTTAACACCACTATCTGTTGGAATCATTTGCAATAAAAAGGACAACTATCTTGATTGGTTGACCAATTAGGACAAAACCCAAGTCTCAAAGTTTCTGACAAGACACACACAAATTCACATAACTTCTGTACAACTGGAGTGACAGTAAAAACACTTCTGTATTCTAGTAATTATTTTAAAAATTTATTGTGTCTTTTGTTACTATCAGTATGTTCTAAAACAAAACGCACCACTGAAGCACCAGCAGTTCTTTTCAGTATCTCTATAGATAATTCATCTCAGCTGGTACCTATACCCTTCAACTTTCCAACCCCTGAATGTGGTGCTAATGGGAGCGTGCAGGCAGACTGGAAAGTGCTCCCGGGTTTTACTGCCTCTGGGAACACAGGGAGCAAGACAATTCACAGGCCAGCAAAATTGCTAGAGCCCCGGTACTACAACCAGGAGGCATGAAATAAAGAAAGGTATTTGTATAGATAACGTTTCCACAGACTTGAACAAAAATGAGGGGGGAATTGTAGAAGTGCTTTTTTATTGTTGTTTTGGGTTGTTTGGGTTTTCTAGTTGGCTTCTTTAAAACAGAAAGTCCAGCATTTCACTGATAACCTGAATAAATGTCCAGTTTCTTGAATTATGAAAAGCCAGAAAAGCAAGGAGGGGAAAGTAAAATCCATCACACCCACATCTTAGGCTGATTGCAATTAGTCAAAATGATGTGATTTACTATAAGCAGTAGAGACACTGGATATGTTGCAGAAATGCTTTCACAATGTAAAAAACCACGCACTTCTTAACTAAAATTATCTGATAAAGGCTCATGTGTTGGTTTCTCTCTTTTTAGGACTAGGCACACAACATACCTATTGGGTCAAAAGAAAGTGTTACTATGGAGAAAACAGAACTATTCTACTGTATTGCTACACAGTAGAAAGTCATAAAAAATAACGATATAAAATCTAATTCTAGGTCCCAAAGAAGTGATACAGAAAGCATCGAGATGATTCATGTGTTCTTGAAAGACTAGCATAAATCAAAGACTCTGCTTATCTTCTTAAGAAAATGTTAATAAACTGTAACTAACAACTACTTACTGGTTTATTACCTTGAGATAAAAATCTTTACTAGTCCAAAATATAGCTGCAGAAGCATGTGACAATGCAGACAGAAGGTATCTACAGCATTGCATAACTAGCTAATCTGATGTACACCAACAGCTGTGCTATCTGGGGCAAAGGTTCACTCATGAGAAATTCCATGACACATTTTACCTAGTTTCGGCATTAGACTCTCAAGAGTATGAACCTATACAGCTATTCCTACAAGGGATTATTACATTCACATTTTAATACATTGGATTTTTAAAAAATTTACTATTGATTTAAAATATAAGGCTATAAGGAGGGCATATAGAAGGTAAATATTAAATCACAATATTCTCCTCACAGACATGAGCTCAGGAGAGGCAAGAATGAAAGGGAACTTTTGGATCATCAAGCAACATGTACCCTCCTTAAAGAGGATAACCAAGGGTAATCCTTTTCACACATTTAAACAACCACCAGGTAAGGTTAGCTGAATGTTTTTACTCCTCAACTTTTAGAAAGAGGTTGTGCCTGAATCCTTCTCGTTAGAACTTTCTTCTTTTTACCTGGGCCCTAGATGACCCATGACCAATTTGGAGCAGTTTCGTCTTTGGCCAAAATACTTTCATCTTATACATGTCTCTCACAGAACCTGTATTTCCTCAAATACAAGGACAGTATCTCAATTTTTATCAGTAATTCAAATGGAGGTATCAATACTCTGATATGTTAGTCATAAATATCTCAGATGAAATATCTTAGATTCAGCTTCTTTTCTTTCTGAACACTCATATGTTGAAATCCTATTACTTCATTTACATTTCATTTACATTGCTTGACACTGATGATCTAAGAACTTCTTTAATTGGATCCAGAAAAGGTGAGAGCCAAAAGCAGTAACAGGGTGAAAAAAAAACCAAAGCAAAAGATACACATAACATGGCAAAGTTTTCTCACAGCTTCTGAAAAGTGGTATGTAGTAAAAAAAGAAACTGATAATAGCTTACATATATTTTTCCATTACTTCTTCCTGTTTCATACAGTTATAAAAGCACATAAAATGGAAGCTTTTTTTTTTTGAACAAAAATAGAATATGCAGGTCAAAAAATTAGTTATATCTGCTTAGTAATGGAAGTTTCTTCACACCTTACAAAGCTAGAGCTAAATAAATCATGTATATGTATCAGGGGAAGCCTTCCAGTTCATCTTCAGCAGCAAGGGCTTATTGAATGTCCACCTCCTAACCAGAAAAAAAACCCCAAAACAAAACACAAAACCCCCAAACAAAAAAAGCTCAGAACAAGCAAACCCCAAATAATTCAAACCCAAAAGCACAGAGCTGTTTGTTAAATAGGCGTGACCATCCACACATATGTAGTCATATTACCACAAACTGATTCCTAAAGAACAAGAAAACTGACACAAGCCTAATAACCCTGACAACTCATCTAGTTAAACTAAAGATAAAACAAAGCAAAGATTCTTAGCAGAAGCAGCACTAGGCAAGTCCTCTCTCACTGCAGGCTTATCAGCAAAGCACTCTGGTTTCCCAGGGAATCTTCCCTTCTCAGAGGGGAAAAAGACTTGGGAATATAGAATTCTACCTCACCTTGTCAGAAAGTAAAAACAATCAAGAAAACATATAAATAAGGGTTTAAAAGAATAACTGTTGCAAAAAGATAGGTTTCATGTGCTGAAGTATTGGGAAATGCCAATTATCTCATTATCTCCTCCACCACACAAAGCAAACCTCGCAATCAATGCTGAAGGCTCATGTGCCATGTGGCAATTGCACTTCATTTTGCAATGTGTCCTTAAGCACAGAACAAACATCTGCAAAGGCCAGGATTAAAAAAAACGAACAAATCAGTAAAATGGTACTGTATAGCATTTACTAGAGGAGGATGCAGCACCAGGACAATTTGGGTAGCAATTTAATAAATTTGTTAAGGTGGTGACAACGTGCTATCGTAATTCTCCACACAAAAAATAACTTCAAATTAATTCTTCTACAAAATAAAGTATATAAACTAAAAAGTATAACACCAAGCATTCATATATTTTAAAGAGCAAAAAAACTGCCCACAAAATAGTTCTACAAAGCACTTCCCTTACTGCTGTTTCCACTGAAGCTTCATTTCATTAAAACCCCACAACTGAAGATCCAGTTGTCACACATCTTGGGCAATATACTCAGACACCTACACTTTTTACTCTGATCAGCTCTTTTTTCCCTTTAAGATGGGATGGAAAATCCAAATTCCTCATTCTTTCTTAATCAAGTTAATCTCTAAAAGCTTTATTCTTTGCTTCAGAATAGTTTTTATTATTATTATTGAGAGTTTGATATGCAAGTGCTGACTCTTCCTAATTACACCAAATCAAAATGTAAGCTAGTCCAAGTTCTGCAGGTTTTGTTCATGAATGAAAACATGAAGCTGGACAAAGACTACAAAACCATTGTCTGGTCATCAATATGTTAAATTTGACAGAGGACTACATTAACTATCAACAGGTACTGTAAGCTTACATGATCAATCAGAGAACAGTCTAAGGGAAAGTGGTATATGCAGCTCAGCAAAAACATTTTAAAAGCCACGAAAAGCACTGGATAATATGCAGTCCTGTGAAAGCTGCAGCTTTTCAAGGCTGTTTCTGACTATTTTGTTCTGCTTATACAGAAAAGCTTTTTAAATATCCATTTCAAAACAAAGAATAAAAACCAAAAATCAGAGTAGCTGAATGCACACTACTTCCTACTGAGTAGAAACATCTTTTAAGATTTGGCAGTGGGCAGCTGTGATCCTATCCCTGATTAACCTTTTGGAACATGCTGAACTTTTAACAAAGAAGCAAACATTTGTTGGCTTTATTTGAAAGGCTAGCAAAGTGAGAGTGCAAAGAAACAGAGTACTTTTCCCATGGGACTGTTTTACTTGTCGGGTTTACCATACAGCTATTCAATACCTTCATACTTAAAAGTAAGAAGTTAGTTATGAACAAGAAAGCAAAATTACAAATCAACAGACTGTATAAAATTAAGCATAATACATATATGGATGTTTGACTTCCTCAACCTTAAAACTCAACCTGAAGTAGACAGCAAGTTCACTAGAACTTCCCAAACCAACTAACTCGAAGCCACAGGAGATGCTTTTGAGGAGCATGTTACAGATTTAATCTGCCTGCAATGTACTTTTTCTCTCCAGTCCCAAGAGCTTGCCCGGGGTTCCCAGATCTACTTCTTTCTTAATTTTAACGCCCTTTGGAACAGGAGGGCATACTAAGCGCGCAGAGCCTTCCCACGCTCCAGTGCTCCGCGGTCGCCCCGCCGGGACGCGGGCCCGGCGTTACTTACAGTGCTGCTTGGGCACTATGAGCTTCATGAGCGCGGCGAGGAGGCGGAGAGGCCGGCGGGACCCTGGGCGCTGCTGGGCGAAGAGCGGCCGCCGCCGCCCGCCGGTTCGTGCGGGGCCGCCGCTCCCCGCCCGCCGCCGCCCCA
>JAWWMP010000167.1:18643290-18690750 GCA_035047865.1 Dendrocincla tyrannina
GCGGGCCGAGCGCGCTCCCGCGGGCCGGGGCACCCCGGGCAGGCTGCCCCCCGGCCCCACGCCGGGGCATTGCCCCCTCCGCGCGCCCTGGCGCGCACTCGTGACTCAGGTGTCGGTGCCTCGGAGCGCACATCTCGTACCTCACACAAAGTTAACCGTGCATCGACGTTCAAATTTTTGTCTACACTGTCACGTGCCACTCAACAGCTTTAGAGGCACTAGTGTGACCTTGCATGAGTTTGACCTCACGCTTTTTTTTTAGTATCTTGGCTTTCTCTGTGCAGCACTGATAACCTTGTGACTGATTTATTCTCTGACTGCTTAAGACATCCAAGTGTAAAGATACATTTACTGAATGAAATGTATCAAATATCAAGTGGAGATAAAACTGGGTGAACTGTGCTGTGGTGTCATGTATATACTTGAAAAGAAACACTAATTGAATTTTGCTGTGCATGTGAAGGTCATTCCTTTATAAAAACTGCCAGTCACTACATGGATGGTTGTCCTTAAAGTAAAAACAGGTCCCATACTGGCTCCTCCTTACACCTAAACTTAGTACAAGACAGGGGCCCTCTGCCGCAGGACACCTACAAAGAATGAAGAGCTATTATAACTGCCTCCAGACAGATACTGCATTAAGAAATTGCTTCATGAGAGGTAACATTACATACTTTCCAATGCTTGGCTGGGACCAGAACATTAGGTAACTGGAAGCAAGCAACAGAAACACACATGCACCAACTTGGGAAAACAAAGACAGAGTGTTTGAGAACAACGTAAAATTTTCTTCCCCAAACCCTGTAACTGATGTTCCGAAAAAGATTTAAACACTTAGAATTTTCCTCATATCGTAATGCATAAGCACTTGCTGTAATTGCCAGCCCTAAAGCAATTGCGCTGAAGAGGGCAGGAAGGAAGACTGGCTACGCACATTTACTGCTAGAAGGAGCTGTAGTGCTTCCAAAACTGTACAATTGTCTGAGAACTCCCTAATTTAACTAATTATGTTTAAACCACAAAGCAGATGGCTGCTGTCTGGACTGGCACAGATCTTCATGCCATTTGCTGGCTGTTTTAGGCAGCTGGCTTCTTACGCTTTATGGCCTGCACTTGTCGAATCAGACCTCTCAGGGTGTGTTGCTACGGTCCCCAGCGGGTAACAGTTGTCCCCTTCTCCCTCCCTGACACAGAAACTGACTGCACATACAGTCAGCCCGATGCAGAACATGGGATCATTCCCACAAGCCTGTTTTTCCCAAAAATTGCTGGGAGCAGGCACGTGAACAGTTACTGTATCTCAGCTGAAGAGTGGCAACTTTTTGCCTTACTCAAACAAAACCTACTGCACCTTTAATTGCACACTTGAATGTCCTTGTGGTAAGAGAGCTGTCCTTCCATTGACTCTGCAATGGAATACTGTACCTGTTTCAAGTACTGTGCCCAATTTCAGGCTTCTAAAAAACTTATGGAATAACTAAGAATGGATTAAATAAAAACATTGAGTTTTAGTCCATGAAATGAAAGATTTGAAGGGGTATTCACTGCTGGACAGGTAGCAGCAAAGAAAATAAACCACAGTTGCTGAGAAACAAGAAAATTTAAAAGTGGTAACCGCAGTAAGGGAAATTCACTTCACACTGGAGGCAGACATTTCCTAGCATGAAGTTAGACAAGCATCAGACTGAACTGGAAAACTCTAATGTCCATTGCTGGCAACTATTTAGGAAAAGTTAAGTATCTGTGAGGAACAGTCTAGGTAAAGTTGATCCAGACTTGCAGCAAGGAGAGGGCACCTTGTTGAGGTTCTTTCCAATCTTTTATTTCTAATTCAGTATTTCCCTAATACTTTGCTGTAAATATTTCACAATTATGCCCAAGATAGAAGTAGACTGGACTGTGCTGAATAGAAGCAGTAGGTCAGGAAATAGTTAGGATATGATCCAAATCACTGACAAGTTCAGGGACAGGATAGATCAATGGCATGTAACAACAATAAATGTTACCTCAGATAATGCTGGAGAAAATACCGAAACGGTGAAATGTTAAAGACTGTCCAAATCACATGACAAACTTTATGTACAGGGACAAATTAATTTCTAAGTGTGCAAGTTTCCCTGATCATGTAAGCACTCCAGCAGGAATGGATATAAACACTTTCCAAACTTTTTGCATCCTGGAAAGATCGTTTCAAAACAAGGTGCTGCTTTATCAAAACAATTTCCCTCTTGTACTTACATCACATCACAGGAACTGATTTCTGCACTGTAAAATACCACCTTTTTCACATTATTTTTGTTTATACTTGTTTAATTTTGGAAAGAGCTTTTATAAAGTTTTTACAAACCCCTTTCAGTTTTGATTTCACAATTCTTCTGCACTGCAAACCAAAACAAAGAGAATAAAATTAGAGTAGGTTTAATGTATTATCTGTAAGGGTTTCAAATGAAAGAATTTCATGTCCTCAGGTGTACATAGCATTACTTATTTTAGGCACAGGCAAATTACAGTGCAATCCATTTGGCATTCAGGGGGAAAAGACCAGAGACTTTGGAATTAATAAAGTTGAAACCTGGAGCAAATAAAACCATTCAGACTAATTTGCACCAGCTGTGAGCCACAGGTAGAACCACAGCATCCAATTTTATGAATTCATTGCCTGATGTAGTGATGTAGACAGCTTGTGCTCTTTCCATATTCTACACCGAGCTAGACTGGTGATGTGAAGGTCTCACATTATACTCAGTATTTGAAAATCTAGAACACGGTAAAAAACATAAGCCAGAAGAAATATGACAGAAGTAATAATGTCATATCCTCAAAACAGGACAAAAAGAAGCAATAAACTGTCCTGAGCAGTTGGTTCAGCTGTCAGAAGCTGCTGGGCTTTCACTGATATTATTTATGAGAGAACACATCACAGCACAACTGGTTGAAAGCAAGTATTGTTTTCAATACGTATTTCACTCCCTTGCCTTCATACCACATATACACATTCAGTAAGTTACTGCCTACTCTACATCCCTTTATATTACCTTCTATATACTTATTTCAGTTGCTGTGAATCAAGAACTAAGTGGAACACATAACATCTGTCAAGGACATTATGGCATGTATTACAAGTTCAGTTTCTAACACTGTGGTGCAAACAAAGTAAATTTTCCTTTTTCTTTTACCCTAACTTTCTAAACAAACCCTGTTTGCCAGTTAAGTTTTCAGTCTAATTTGCAAGACAACAATCCAGATAGACTCTAGGTACAATAATGACAAACAAAATCAAGGATTATTCCAGTTCTTTCAAAACTAATGTTTACTCAGTATTTCTGCCTTTGTTTCTGGACTGGAGTAGGTGGAAACTACTAGTTTATTTTAAAATATTTTCCCATATATTTCACTGTAAACCAGCAATCTGGTGGGGAAAGGACTACACATTGTATGCTGAAGTATGCAGGACACAAATGGACTCAAAACACTGAACAAGTCTGCTATACTGACTCATTGCATATAACAACATTTGCACAGAAAACATTTCATGGATTACTTCATATCTGCTAGTGCTTCAGACACTCAGCTTTCTATCACCTCTTATTATTTATTTATAAACCTAAAGGGCAAGGCTGCAATTCTCTAACTCTCTGAGTCAGTTTCAGCAAACTACTGACTACCTTGCAGTTCAGATACTTGCCTAAGGGATAAAAAGTGCTGTGGTCTAGCCTTAAGTTTTAAAACCAATGGAACTTATAAAGAAAAACCCAAACAGAAAACCAACCAAAACGTCCCACCCTTTTAGGTATGTTATCATCAGGCAACCTGGCTTGAAATTTTTTAGGAACCTATGAGGATTACCTACTCCTCCCTCATTCCATGGGGCTTCCATATCCTTGGTCTAAGGCTAAGCTAAAATAAGCATCAAACAGGTGCAGTCCACATGTAAATATGTTATGCAAGAACAAAACAAAACAAAAAATCTTATAGAGCACCAATGGTGTTATTCAAAGCCAGCTGGATATAAAGCTTTAGGCATATTTTGGAGAGCAGTGGTAATGAGATGCATGTACGTATCTCCTCAAACCACACAAAGTGTATTAAGCAATGCAAACAGGGTCACGAAACAGACTTGTGGTATATCTGCCTGCAGATTTATGTTCAAGAGATTGTTGGCACTCTGCCATTCCTTTTTATATTCTACTCATATTATTTCCATGTTTATCCTGTTTCTGCAGTGCAGAACAGTCACACTAGTTCTTATTTAATTTTTCCTCTTTGAAAATAAAGCAAGAAACAGCATAATAAATTAATATAAACTACTAAGAATATTCCTCACAAAAAATCAGACACTGTTGATTTGTTTTGGCTATATTCACATATCACACGTATCAAATGGAAAGCACCAAGTCTAGGCATCCATTACATCTTCCTTCTTTTCAGAACTAGGAAAAAACACCCAAACTCTTTTGGTTTATGCAGGACCTTTGGTAGACACATGCTTTTTCACAGTTCTTTTTCTTATAAGTTGCAGGGTTAGAAGACCAACAGTCAAACGTAACTATATAATGACAAGTGATAAATGTGTAAATCAAGCGGGAAAAAACAGCTCTAGAACTGTGTAATATTATTATCTGGAAAACACAATGACAAAAGGGACCCAAAGACCTCTAGTAATTAACTGGTGTGATGACAGGAAAGCCAACAGCCAATTGCTAGCTAACATGAGAATTCTGCTTCCCCCAAATACTAAGACATCTGAGAGGGGAAACTGGTTGCAGATGACAGAGGAAATGAAGGGCATAAATGTAGTCACATGCCTAAATCTTTGTCAGATTGTGGCCAAGGAAGATTATACCGAGACCATCAGTTCCTTCCCTTCCCATCCACCTACTAGTGCAGGCTCCTTTCATTTATGCCTCCTGTGACACTTAAAGAAAATCTATTGATGTTATGAAGAAAAGCCCTGCGCAGAGTTGAAGCTCATCTCTCCCTCACTTTGACCAAGGGACAGAAACATGGAGAAAGGCACTCTGTCTATGCAGGAACTTTGCTTTGGCAGTCTGAAAAGCCCTTATGGGGAATGTCTTTTCCTTCACTGATGAAAAATATGGCATAGATCTCCCAGCCCAAGCACCAAGCTTGGTGTCTAGCTAAGGCAGTATGAATGTTACCTGGAATGCTGCCTGGATTAGGACACAGAATCAAAGAATGGCTTAGGTTGGAAGGCACCTTAAAGACCATCTAGTTTCAATGTCCCTGCCATGTACAAGGATGCCACCCATCAGATCAGGTTGCTCAGGGCCCCAATCAGTCTGGCCTTGAACACTCCCAGGAAGAGGCACCTACAACTTCTCTGGGCAACCTGTTACAGTGCCTCGCCATCCTCAGAGTAGAGAATTACTTTCTAACAACATCTAATCCAAATCTCTTCTCTCGTAGTTTAAAACTGTTCCCCCTAGTCCGATCACTATCTACCTGTGCAATAGACATGACTTATACATCCACCAATAGCCAAGACTAGGCAGTAATAGTCAGAAGAGTACATAAGTGTAGTCTGGTCTTACCATCCTGCCCATCCCTGTGGACAGACTTCGCAGTGGTCCAAGTGGTTTCTACAGTTACCCTCTGGCAGTTCTGAGATGAGGTTAGAGATCGTGGTTGCTGTCTTTCATCCCAACTGAAAAAAAGCACGCGGCAGTCACAAAGCAGTGATAACCTTTTCCCTCTGAAACCTTTTGTGCCAGTATCTCTATGTCCAACTACACAATTACCTTAATGTACACTTACACTCTACAACTTTAACTGATCCCTGGCAGGGTTGTCAGTGCTCTTCTTTTATAGGAAAAAAACCCAAACCTTAAGTTCAGACATTTCAAATAAAACTTCTCAAATTAGTAACATTTAAAATCTAATCCTTGATCATTTCTTAGAAATACCAGACTGTGAGGATAAAGTAGGTGCTGGAGGAGAAGAGGTTGTTTGTTTTTTTTTTCATGCCTGCAAAGAGCTTTTTAAAAACGAAAACAGAGAGGTAATGGATTCAAACTACTAGGTGTGTAAAAAAGCTAAAAAACTCATTTTAAATACACTTTGTCCCCATCAAATCTACCTTGTACCTAAGTATTTGGGTCAGTGTACTGCTGCTTATGTTTTAACTATCAAACTTAAATATACAAACTATAATTGGAAAACATGCAAGTTCACAACCCACTGATTGAGAAATACTGTTCATCACTACAAAAAAAAATATTGCAGCAAATGTCAGAGCATTTGGTAGAGAAAACAATGGGTTTGCTCCTGACTGCTCTCCCACAGACAATTACCCTCATGTTTCTATACATACTGGTTTTGCTTCCCTGAATGTCTTCACTTTCAACTCAGCATTTTTATGTGGTCCTTCACAATGCAATCAGGAGGGAAGTGACAGTTTCAAAACAAGCACTTTGAAAGACAGAATGGCTGATAAGAACAAAAGACTCTCTTCCTTATTCAGCACCACCACATCTGAAGAGGAGGAGAAACTGGTTCTCCCATCAAGAGCTTTTTCACTCATGTTGGTCTGTACTCCCAGTTCTTAAATGCTGACACGAAATTCCCATGGATACTAATGATAATAAATCAGGTAACAACAGCAAACTTGACTTTCTATGCCTGTGTGTGAAAGAGATAAAAAGCATCTCCTTGAACTAGCTAGACACACATACCTCCAATGCAGACAAAACTGGCTTACTCCTCTCGCTCAGGAGGGAACATACAGTGCCTACTAGAGCATAGAAAAGACACACAAATTTTATTTTCCTTCTTCTAAACTAGTCAAGAGACGGGAATCAGAGTAAAATGGAAACACACCACACCTTTAGTATTTCTCCACTAGCAGGGAGAATTGTATGTCTGAACAAGGATTTAAACACGTGGTCAAGTCCAAACACCACAACTCAACTGGAGCTGAAACTTTAGTACAATATGACTGTGCTTTCAGACAGATAAACTAAAGATCTGGTTAGGTTTAAAAAACATTAATATATCCTTGTGAGATTAAGCTGAAACCACAGACAATAATACTCAAATGCTAATATTTTTTAAAATACCTATTTTACCCATGTTTGCAAAGAATGAGAGTCTTGTGTAAGAAGGGGCTGTATTATAAATGACAAATTTGTTCCTAAAGGCTCCAACTACCTAGTAACAAAGAAGGGAAATAACCTTATATTAACACTGAGTAGGTTTACCATAGGTACATCTTCTGAATGTTCCTGGAATTAGTGACCTTTCAAAGTAAATATTACAGTGAATAGTCTGTTCTGTGCAGTGCATTTTGTTTAGTTCAAGAGGCCAATTTAGGACTTTCATGTTTTCATGAGATCTATACAAACTATGCACACACAAAAAAAGAATACCAGAACTATAATCATAGACTTCTGTTTTTTCACTAGATACATTGTGGGAAAAAAACCCTATAGTAGAAAATAACTTTCAGGGTCTCTCCTGCATAGGATGCAACTTTCACTGTATTTCACTGCAGGATTCTCAGCACCACTGAAATATTTGTTTTCTTGTTACAAAACATACCTCATACAAACACACACTTTGTCTAATGGGAATTTAAGACTCAAAGATGTGAGTCATCAAAATCAGTTCTTTGAATCAATTATTAACCTGAAAGAATCTAAGAAACATATATGCCAAATGCCATAGAGCAAAAAAGATTTTTTATTATCTTGTAATATTGGCAGGAAACCCTGAGACATTACTTTGGCACTCACATATAAAGTCCTAATTATGTACATTTATTGTTCTTTTCAAGCCAAAATGGTAAAGCAGACTCCTTAATCTCATGAACACTAACCAAATTTATTGTATTTATCTTCAATTTTCACATGGAAGTCAGATAAAGAAGCTACAGTTTCTTTTGGAACCAGCGCTGTCACACATGGAATGAAAAAACAAAAGCATTGTGTATCTCCTGTAAAACAGGCAACAAAGATACTTTTTTTGTTTACAAAACCCTTGTATATCCACTGAAAACAAAACTGATACAGCTAAGACATCTATCCCTCATACTTTTTGCCTGACTGCTCTATAAGTAGTAAGCACTAACTGACTTATTTTCTCTCCATTTATAAAATTTACTTGATATACCAAAGATGATATTCCTCTTAGAAAGAAAAACAGAACAACAACAAACAACAACAACAACAAAAAACAAACAAAAAAATAAACAAAGAAAAAAAACCCAAACCCAACACACAAACAAAAAACACCAACCTTCCCTCCCTGCCAAAAGAGAGAAAAGTTAACAAGCAGAACAAGCACAAGAATCAGAAAGGTACAGCCACCCCATCAGAAAAAGGTACAAAAGGTACAAGGAAATTACTGAAGCAATGGTTATGAGGCCTTACTGGTCATAGACTGCAAATAACAGAATCCCCACAAATGATATTACATTAGTCTCCATTCACAGGCACAACTGCAATCTGATACAAGCTGAAATTGATACATGTGGCCTAAAATCCTAAACCAAAAAAAGTTGCCTGATTTATCACCTCCTTATAATTGACAGTTTTCAGACCTTAGACCCTCCCAGAACATAAAAACATATATATATGTTATATAAACATATAGCAAGTGCTCTGTACCCGCAGATATTAAGACCCTTCACAAAATGCAAATAAGTGCTCTCTCACCTCCCATTTAAGGAAACAAAATCAACAATGATAAAATAAAAAGTAGTGAGAACTGAGAAAGGACCTGTAGACAGGTCTCATCTTCAAACTGAAACTTATATTTGGATGTTTGACCCAAAACAAACATTAATATACCCATGCCCGTCAACTGGAAAATTTAGCAAGAGTTTCAGAGTCATTCTCAGATTTTTAACTCATTTGCCGAGGCAGGGTCAGTGCTGAAATGGAAATCTGAAATTCTGATATTCTTCAAACATAAGTCTATCTTAATTTTCTTAAAGAAATTCCCATTTTAATCAGTCATAGATTTAAGAAACAGGTTCGGTTCCCCAGAATCTATATTCTCAGCAAAACTGGCTATTAATCTAGCAGGGCTGTAGCTAGGCCCATTTAGCAGCTGAACTTACATTTCATCCGACAGAGAACAAGCTGTCTTCCATTTGATATGGCAGGGCCCTGGACAGACTCCTCCTTCATGCTGCTTATTGAAAACAGGATCCATTTAAGTTTAAAAATAAATTAACAAAATAAACAAACAAAACCCCTTGCTTACAGTTTCAGCAAATTAATTAATCAGTATTATCTTCCTTTGTTGAAGTTCCTTAAGCCTATTAGAAATACACATTTTCACTTCACTGATGTTTTGCTGTTCTGCCTGTAAAATTCAATGAAAAGCTGCCTATTTATCTTTGATTGTACATCCACACAAGTTATGTCATCTGGCCGTTACCAACGTGATCAAAGTTCCAAGCACACAGGTAACTGACCTCCAAGCACAGTGTCTGAAGTCCTTGTTTGACATGATTTGTGTTATTCTCGACGTCAATAGTTTTTTCATCTGTTGTTTGTTATATTTACAACTGAACAAAATAAAGAGAATAGAAACTACTATTCAACACAGCTTTGCTAAGACATTCTCCTGTCTCAGTACAGGAATAATTTCAGCTATTCTACCAAAGAGCCTACTTTTTAAGAAGAAGGCTGTATAGGCATCTGCAATGAACATGATTAATTTCTAAAGTTAGTATACATTTAAACTCTGGATTTAAAAATTGTAGTTGAGAAACATGAACATCTCACTAAAATATGCCAGATTTTCGCCTTCATTGCTTCAGCTGAAAATCACTCAGAACTATTATAATAAAATTGTATTTCATATTTTCACTGCATGATGAACACCCAACATGGAGGTAATGAGACTTCTTTAGGGAAGCCAAATGAAACTGGGTTCCCAGTAAGCAGTGACACTGAACTTCGATAGGAGTTAATGATAGAGAGGAAGAAGAGAAACAAAGGCAACTGAGGGGGGAGAAAGGAGAAGATGAGCAACAGACTTACCTAGTGAGAGGCCAGAAATCCAAAGTTTATAGTCTGAGTTCTCTTTCCATCACAGGCAGGCATTGGCATTAGTTGTGGTTTCATCAGATCAGACCTGCATTGTGATATACCTTACAAACTGCAGCCAAGGAGGAGCAGGGAGGGCAGGGAAAGATGAAGAAACAAAACAGAAAGTGTTATAGGCAACAACGTGGTACCCTATCCATCCCAAGCAAATATGGCATGAATCTTCCCATCATTCCCATATCAGCGTTCTCAATAGTATTCATCAAACAATTTATTAAGAATTCTGAGTTGAAAAGTTTATTCAGAGCAATGGTCATGTGATGAGGCTTTAATAAATCGCCATTCCTGGATGGAAAGGAATACACACCACATTAGATTTTCCTGGTCCAAGTACACTGCTGAGACTTGGTGGACATATCTGCTTTAGACACCCAGGAGCTAGCTACACCATCCACCTACAACTGAAAACAAAACATCAGATTACAGAAATTTGCAAAGTGTAATACATCCTCAAGTGGCACTGTGGCATAATTTGCAGGGTATAGCTACACTGGTTATATCCAAAATCAAGCCTCATGTTTAGTTGTAACAGCAACAGCCATAAAACCATAGCATCTGAGTCACTTGTCTTGGATAGTTTGCATGAGCATGAGTCACCAAGTAAGAAATTAGTTAGAGAATGACTCATTTCTAACTTTATACTAGTATTATCCTTAAAAATAAAAGGGACTCCTCTTTTGTCCCAAAATTGTTAAATGTTTTGGTTCTTTTCACAATGCCAAAATGCGCTTTATATAGAAAATCTGGATTAAATATTGGAATAATTATCTTCTCTTTATAATGCAATTCACTCAGAAAGATCTTATGGTGCTTTATAAATGTGCATGTATTTTTCAGTGCACCCACATATATGATGAAGTGTGGAAGGATGACATTACTTGGCAACACTACACAAAAGCACCTGACTAAATCTGCAGTCAGATTCTATAATTTGTTGAAACAAGAAAAGAAAATTCAGATGCACAAAACTGAATTAGTAACAAGGAAATTTTGCTGTTTATATCTCAGTTTTTGCAAAATGGGGCTTATTCTGACTACAAAGGGTCAGATCAGCCAGTACTGGGTAACACTCAACATTTCAGTGGAAATCTTCCAGTTTCTTGATTTCAGCTGTGAGCAAAGTTTCAGTAAGGAAGACTGCCCTGTTCCGTAATTCTGCTTTATCCTTGGCTCCAGCATGTTGTGACAACATCAGACAGGGCAGCATCAAGTTGAGAACAAGATGATGAACTACATTTGGAAATACTCTTTTAACTCTGCAAGTCTGTTTATGCCCAAAGGCTGCAATCCAGGCAGCCATCTGCATATTTGAGTCCTTGCTGAAGAACTGCCAAAGGTGCAACTTCACGAACAGTTTAGCCAATCTAAGACTGACTAATGCAAGAGAAGGAGTCCTGCCCTTCTGTCCCATCAGCATTTCTGCCTGCTCTTCTGGTGTCCCAGCATCTGTTTGGCCACATAGATCTACCTGCCAATTTGGCTGAAAGTAATGGCATAAGAATGTGTTAAAAAAAAATTAGCTGCTCATTAATCCACCCCATGAGAAGCAACTGAGAATTCATGAGTTTTCATCATCTTTCACCTGCTGGTCCATTTTCAGTGATAAAGACTGTGTTTCTCTTCAAGGACTGCAAGGAGCACTGTTGTCCAATTACATGACACAATTACAGGCTCTTCTTTTCAGGGGTATGACTTTGTTCTACGCAGGGCAAATGTCTCGCATGTATGAAGCTCTCCACCTTCTGTTTTTCCTACTGTTTTTCAGCCAGTTATATAGTAAAATATAAGCTTAAAAAAAAAAAGAAAAAAAGACGAGCTCACACCAAAACAGGAATGTCCTGGGCCATTTGCTATTGTCAAAGAACCATTATTTTCAAGTTTATTTTATTTAAAAATAAGTTCCTGGTTAAGAAATTTGTTTTCTAAATGTTCATTCCTTGCCCTCTTATTGTGCTGTAGGATAACCATGTTAGACAAAACAGGACATTAATTTAGATATCTAAACTAAGAGGCTAGTGAAGAAAGCAAAGTTCCTCCAGAGCGCAATTTGGGTTACAATTATACTGCTTAGCTGTACCATGTAGCACAAATGTACTTCCAGAACAAGAATTTAACTTAGGCCTGAATCAACTCTGAGTATTTCTCACTACTGGCTGTACAGGAAGCTCAAGTTAAAACATCTGAAGGTCAGTGGTGTGACTATACTGCTCCAATCACATCTTCACGTGAGTTAAAGCAGAAGCCCTGAGTGCCCAAAGCCATGATGACATTCCAAGGAAGGGTCCACAATGTCAGAGAACAGCACTGGTTTCTGAAGTCAAGACAGACAGTTGACACTTGGGAAGAATAAAAGAAGCTCTGTCTTGGGTGTCAGAATCAGAAAGATGAGACATACTACACTGAAATACTCTAATGGCTACACTGTAACTTAATCTGCTCCTTGGATTTAGCCCAGGTTATTTGAGCAGTAAGCTTCTTGCTCTTGATCCACATCTTTTTGAAGCACCTTGTATTCCTGAGACACAGAAGTGTTCTGTCTTTTGGCTTCTACACAGGTCTTACATATCTATGTACATACACACCCTCCCTCCTTTAAAGGAATTCTTTCAGTTTTTTCAGCTATCAGCTATGTATCTCACATATATGTTGGTTTTTTGGCCAGTTTCCCTATTTCAAAATTGCATTACCCTTCATGATCCAATTTATCTTGTTAAGTTTTTAGTAAGATGACAGAGCAAGAGTTGAGAATCTACCTTTCAACAGCATGCCTTTGGTAAGATTTTCTGGGGCTGTTCTGAGGGCAGCTATTTAGAACCTGTATTTTACATAACACTCCCAAATAAAAACAAACAACAAAAAAATACTCTTAAAAAGTAATCCTAAGGATTAAAGCTTGAATTTCTTACATCATGAAGAATTTTCATAAGCAGCTTGGAACTGAAATAAAACTTCTGAAACCTCAAATGAAATAAAACTGAAACATATGTTTCACTTTAGGGGAAAGTCAACCCTGAGATTTTACCTTTAAATTACGGTTACCCATGTTGGTATTTATACTGCTCTGTGGATGATTGAGAAAGAATCAATAACACATGGAGAGAAGTAAAATTTTACTAATAAGATTTGGAATGTATCTCCACCCCTTAAGCTGGAGCTAACACACTGTCTGTAAAGAAAATAGTTAACATTGTCTACAGCAAAGAATGGCAACAGGCCTAGTCTCAGACCTGAAGCTAAAAAGACATCATGGAAACATTTGCAGAACTTAGGCAGATCTTTAGAAATAAAAAAAAAAAAAAAAGAAAGAACTAAAAAGAGGAGGTATTTCAGGGAACCAAACAAAATTTGGATGCCCAGTTCAAATACTCTTCATGAAATAAAAGCAACACACAAAAAACCTTTCCTGAAGTAGCCACAGTTTCTGGACTGTATCTTTTGTATCAACAATACTACTCCATTTTGATGACCAAAGGATATAAAGACTTGAAATCCATAGGAAAACTATGATGTAAGACCCAGACTATGCAAAAACTGTGGCAAAACTCATTCTGATTTCTCTTAAGTATGGGATTCCATTTAATATTCCACCTTTAGAGCCATTTCTAACAGTATGTCCTGAGACATCAGTATGATGTTGACGAGGAAGGAAGAATTTTACACAACTATTCAAGAACAACCATAAGTCTTCTTGTTCATGGATTCTCTGTCAAGATTTCTAATTATGTTATTACCAGTAACACAAAAATACCTAATTTACAGGACTCGACAGGGTCACAACCCTTTGGGTTTTGACCCCAACTGTGTCTGGTGGGGATGGAATTAATTTTTTGGGGCACAACACAAATGTCCTACAGACTATATTTAGCAAGCAGATCCAGGAAAAAGCCATCTATGCAGACTTGTTCTATATGCCACATAGTTTAGAAGTAGTCATCTTTTCTTATAAAAATACACGTTGACAGAATAAAACCTTTGACTGTATATTTTATTAATTATATTATTTTTATAAATGTATTATTTTATCAACAATAGTTTTACAATTCAACATACACATCTCAAACACCTAATAACTAACTATGCAAATAATTATATAACTATTAATCAGTCAGGCAAAACAGCTGATACATTTACAGGACAAATACTTGTGTCACAATGTGAAAACAGTTCTTACCATTTTCTCCAATGGAGGCTTCTGTTGCTGTTACACTGACTACTATGACATAGTGCTGTTTTGCCTTATCAGATGACTCACAAATGTTTCGGCCCCTTTCAGCAATAAAGAAGCAAAATACTTAACCATCAGTAGTGGTCTTAGAGCATCTGTTGCCAGAGTTACAGAAAGACACTAGAAAAGGCAGAAGAAAAATGAAAGTAGATTTGATTTATTTTTTTATCCCATTAGCAAGCTTCAGTCTTCTTTGGTAGTAAAAAATATATGAATATATACATATGCATACACAAAGTATTTCTCAATTATTATCTTCACAACCTACTAAAAACTGGCATTTCAAATGAGTGAGGCACAGAAACATTTAAGAAACATATTTTATTATCATTTATGCTGTGATCATGTTAAAAAGCCCCTCTGTGGTTAAGAATCCCACTGTATTAGGAAAACCCAGGTATAACCGCTCTAATGGAAGGCTCTAATGATCGTGGTTTGAAAAGTTTCCTGTTCATAATAAAAAAAGTTTCAAATATAGATGGGTGGGTGGCAAAAATATACAGCACACTAATATTGAAAAAAAAACTAACTGCATTGCTAATTCCTCAGAATATCCAAACCATTCTCTTGCCTTAGTCACTACAGCCATTGTAAAACACTGTCACCATGAGGTTACATGTGCTTATGAAAGCTTTTCAAACTAAAATAATGTGACAACTTAAGTACACTCAAATGCTGGGTAAGCATAATGATCCAAGACACACAATGATGCCTTCAGGTAGGTTTTAAGCCTGCTGATGAGTGGTAGAGGGTTCTGATTTCAAAATGCTAGATCTGACCTTCAAAATGGTGACTACTTATATTAATACATCACACAGTATAATTGACTGTGAAACTTCATGGTTTAATTCCAAGATTAAAAGGTTGGTTACAGCTTAAATGATCTCTTTAGCTCATCAGAGAATTACACAATAATTCAGAGAGGGACAGAAGGAATACCAGACGGTCAGGGGAGATACAGGAAGAAAGAGCAATAGCTTTTTGTCTCAGTTGCACTCTTACCCAAGTGTTGAATTACACAAACTGAGAGAAATACATCTCAGAAAATATATTTCACATCTTCTCCTATGTAAGACAATAAAGTCCTTATTGAAGGAGTAATACTATGTTTGCCATTCACAGATTTTCATATGAAGCTATAAAGATTTAAAAATGTATGTTGAGCACATGCAGCATGTTTTCATTACACAAAACACTGGCACGGGACCAGGTGGCCTGGCTGCATCTATGAGTGGAACATACATGGCAGTACCTGAACAAGCCTTCTTAACACAAACATATCTCCACTTGTGAGCTTCCTGTCTCCTCAGCGAATGGTTTTTTAAACAGCCATAACCACAGAGCACAGGTATCCCCATCACCTTCCTCGCTGGAGCAGATAGCCCTGGGAAACATCCAGAGGATAAGCATTAAGGTCGAAGTCCAGCACCAGGTGCTACGACTTGCCTCCCGCTCCTCATCAGTGATCTCCTCCTTTCTTCCCAGGCTCCTGGCTGGCTCTGTCATACTAGCATATGCTCCTCAAGTCCCCTCTTTGCCACTGAGTCTATGATTCATTTTCCAAACTACATTTTAGTTTCCTAGACCACCTCAACGGAGTAGCCTCAAAACCATCTGCAAGCTCCTTCCAGTGAAGGTTGCCTCCTACCCCACCCAAAACCCCACAATTACTCAGTTAATCAAATCAGTCACGAAATAGCGGCAGCATTTGCAAGCTGAGGATGGAAAACTCCTACCTCCTTCAGGGAAAGGGCCTGATGCTCTGGCCAATTGCTCTCTGCCCAGCACCACTGAGATCTCCCTGTCTCAAAACTACCACCTGTCACTGGGTCAAAGCTTCCAAGCTTGGGAGCACCAGGGAGACTGAAGAAGTAGCTCACTGCTTAAAAGAGATGATAAAAGAAAACATAAAGAAAAGCAAGTGAGTGAACAGCCTGTGACGTCATGAGTTCATGAAATCAGCTGTACGTGCATTAGAAATAGGGTCACCTGAAGGCAACTGATGGGAGTGGGATAGGGAGCATTTAGGATCAAATTAAAGGAAATGTGAAATGCACCCACCAGACTGTATAAAAAACAGAATAAGTAACACAAACTGTCCTGAAACGTATGGATTACAAGGTCCTGGCATGGCAGACCACCAAGAGGATTACATAATGCACGATTTTCCTCCAAGACATCTCTGTGACAAGGAACAGGAGCGCCCTTGATAGTTGGCCCCAAAGGAACCCTGCAAAAAGACTTGGCCTGCACCCAGGATGGGAAGGCAGCGCAGGGAAGGCAGGCATGGGGAACCACAGCAGAACCAGAGTGTTGAGGGAAAACAGAAGTACTTTGTTAATTCCCTGGGGAAGGTTGGTTGAGTACAATGAAACTGAAGCCAGTTCTGGTTTGGCTGCTTCTCAGATGTGCTGAAGGATGCTGGGCAGTGTTGACTGTGTCTCTAATTACTTTTGACAGTAATGTAAAAGCAAGTTGAGAAATGCTGTCAAATTGGGCATCATCTCATCATTCAGATGAGTAGACTATCCACAAGTTCTAAATAGTATCCCAAATAAAAGGAACATAAGTTTCTAAGGGTAACAAGTCATTTATAAAAATCTTTTCTTCTTGGGAGTTTCTGAATGCTGTTTTGACAGCAGGTATTTTTTTTGCAACTGGCTGTCCTTGCACAAGCCACTTTAAGGAGAATATATTGGTAGAAAGCCATAAAACTTATTTATATAGATGAAGTTGCCTCATCTCCAACTTCAAAGCAGGCTGGATAGGTTATACTGACCTAATGTTTTCTTTATCATGGTTTGTGTGAGGCTAGGAACACAAGTTAGACCGGGGTTTGGTTTGCTCTTTCAATACGCTGACAGCAGTCCTATGAGATACTAGTTTAAATAAAAATTTTAAAAGTGCAGTATTATAAAAACAGAAATCTTATATTCAAACAAAATCAAAATATTGACTGTACCATGAGCTTTGCTATGCTCCAGCCTAGCAAGAATAATTTTATGCAGGACATAGAACCCAACCTTTTTTAGGAATATACCTTGCAAAATATTCCAAGAAGAGCTTCCATTTTCCTTTCCAACAAGCAGAAGAGAAGAGCTGCCAGGTTGGATCCCAGGAGCTAATTTGCCCCATTCTTTCAGTCATTCTCAGTCCCTTCCTGGTATGAAAAAGTTGGCATGGTATTAGGTAAGTTCAGTGGTTTTAATTCTGTTTAGGATAGAAACCAAGATACTTCTATAAAAGTAAGCCTAAGACTTATAGAATGGTTTCAAGAACTTTTCAGTTTTGCTAGCAAACAATTTCAAATTCAACACTGCACCATTTTCTGCTGTTAAAACAAACTCCTGCAACACAGCCTACATCCGAACTGAAATCAAGTATACAACTTTTACTGATACAATATAGCCTTTGTTTTAAGAAAGACAGCTCTTAATCCTAAAGACAACCCCATCAAGGCACCTGATAGAGGATCTGTGTAGAATTATTCCTTTAGAAAATTGCTTGCCCTCGCTGCCATTTTTTTCTTCAAATGAAAGACATTCTGTTCTCGCAGATACTGACTCCTTTCAAGTTACTTGTCCTTTTATTTCAATCTAAACCAGGGAGACATTCCAAAGATTTTCTGTCTGATTCTAAAGAGAAACTCATGGTGATTTGCGTTACCAAATCCTGTACATTACCATACCCTGACATTCTAGCAAACAATGATCCGATTGGCATTATGACACTGGTTTGAAAATAAAGCAGAAAGTTTTCTCTCGTTACTGGTTAAGAATTAAATGCCCATCATGCAAACCTGGTACCCAGCAATAATTTCGAGCTGGGGAAGGTTTCAAACAAAGATATCTTTCTAAGAGTTTTGCACAGCTGTCAGGGCTGGAACGCAGGGTAAGGCACAAGCACACCCTGAGCTCACCGCCCGAGTTTCCCAGTTTAGCTGATCCCTGCTCTGACACAAGGCATCTGCAGCTCGGGCAGGTCACCCGGCCTCGTCCCTCTCAGCACGCAAACAGCGATCACGCCGCTTACAGCCAGCCAGCCCGTGAGAACAGCACCGCCGTGCCCGCCCCGAGTGCCGGCAGGCCAGAACTCACACGCGTCCCGAGGGAGGCGAAGGCCGGGCGCTGCAGGCAGCGAGGCGGGGAGGGAGGCCCGGCGGGGCGAGGGCGCCTTCCCGCGGCAACCGAGATGGAGATGCTGCTGCTGGCGCTGGTGCTGCTGCCGCGGTGCCGGGCGCTGGCGTCCCCGGGCGCCGGCGGTGCCGAGCCCCCCGCAGCCCCCTCAGAGCCCGCTCAGAGCCCGCCGGGCGCGGCCGCCGCCGGAGGGCGAGGGGGGGCCGGGCGAGCCCGCCCCGGCGGGACTACATTGCCCGTCGGGCCCTGCGCCGCCCCGCTCCCAGCGGCCCGCGCGGCGACCGGCCCTGCCATTGGCCCGATTCGAAAAGAAGCCGCGGCCGGCGCAGGCACCGAGGGCGAGGCGCGGCGCGTGAGCCGGGCCGGGGAGAGCGAAGCGGGGCCGGGTCGGTGGGGTGAGGCCGGGCGGGTGCGGGGCTCTGCCGTGCAGAGGGAGGGGACGGCGGTGGTGGCGGTCTCTGGGCGGGGGGGAAGCAGCGCCTGTCCCCGCCGCCACGGCGGGCACCTCTCGGTGTTCCCGGGGTCGGGCGGGCCCTGGCCCAGCGCCTGCTGCGGGAAATGCGCGTCGGTGTGACCCGGGAACGGGCAGAGTCTGGAAGTGAAGGACTGATACCTGCACAGAGGAGAGTTTCTTTTTAATTAACTTTTTTTTTTTTTTAAATAAGTGCGAGGGCTGGTACTTGAGGCTTTATATAAGCTGCCAGTCTTATTGTGTGATTTGGAGCTCTTTCTACCTTTTCTTGTGCTCTTCAGTGCTGCAGGCTGTGTCTGCGCTGCGACCACACTTTGTGGCCACTGGCAATCCCCTTCTTTTAGGGTGTCTACAGCTCTAAATTCTACTGCCTCGGTTAGCAGAGTTATAATAACGCATCCCAGTATACAATTATCTATTAGTGGCTGCAGCCAGACCATATAGTTGTTTACACCAGAATATCTGAAGCAATTACAGCTCTGTGTGACACAACGTGGAGGCAAGTGTATAGTCTGCACCTTGGACTTTGCGTTCCGTCAGAGGTTGAACTTCACAGCTCTGAGTGCTGGGCTATGTAAACACTTGCATTTCCAGCTTTGTGTACATATTTTAATGTTTGCCTTTTGCCTCTTTTGTAAGATACAGAATGAGAACATAATCTTGATGAATCACACTTTAAGCTTGTGTTTAAAGCAATTAAAATGCCAGTTATCTAGTAAATATGTTTCCTGTAAAGGGCTGATAAGAGTTTTGCAGTGTGGCTTTGTGTAGCTGATGAATAAGACTTCCAAATTATGATAGCACAGGTATGTTTCTTTCCAACTGTAGTTTATTCACAGGTTAGTCTTCGTTCAAGCTGTGATGGTATTTGAGGCCAAGCTTTTCCTTGTTTTCATATACTTGCCTGACAAAAATTAAAAAGGTAGATTAGGACAAACAAACTTAACATTGATGCTTAGTTTATATATATCCTTACCTCATTTGCAGCTGGTTGACATTTGTCTAGCTGCTTAGAGTTCTGCATCTGCCTTTTGCAGCCTAGATAGGAAGACTGAGGAGTTAAGTATTTTGACACTGAAGTGCAGACATCTCTCAGGTTTTTTTTCTGGAGGAATTTGAAACGGGACTGCTTAATAGGTAGGCAACAAACACTCTTCTTGAACAAAGGGGTTTTGAAACAGCCCTGTTCTGTCGATTCTTTTAATGAACACTGCATGTTCTCCATTAGTATTTAGAGAAACAATTTACATGCTTTGCTGTAACCTGGATGTGGGAATGTAGTACTAGAAGACCATTGAATTGTTGTGTCCAAAGCTTCAAAATGTAGGTCATGTTGTAGATGTCTATTTGCTGGATCCCTTGGTGCCATAGTCTATTAGTAATTGCCCAGTGAATTATTTTAAACTTAATCTGTAACAAAATTAAGCTGCCTGGTGTTATCTTTATAACACCAATTATTTATTGCGTTCCGAAGAGATAACCACGGCATTCTAAATGAAAACTATAATGGGGTGATGAAGTTGATGTGGAACAATATAATTAGATTTTTTATTATATCTTCCTTGTCAGTCATAGTTTTAGCAAGTTTATGCTATAAGTGTAAAACTTTTCCCTGGTAAACAGTTACTCTCTGTTTAAAGATGAATGGCAGTTCTTGGTTCATCATGATGCAAACACTTCTGCAGACCCTCTTCCCACCTACCAGAAACTTGCTATGTGAATTATGAATAGGATGAAGAAACCTTTCTCCTCAAAGAAATTGCGATTATCACTTTCAAATTGACTTGTCTTCTAAGGGACTCCTGAAGTTCTATGTTATATGATCACTGAGAACAAAATAGTTTTATTCTATCTTGCAGAATGGAACCGACTTTGAATAATGAGAAACTTTACAGACCATCCTATGTTTCTAGCACTGAGCTATCTCCAAGATCAGGACCAGTAAGTGTGGAAGATCTTAAAACAGATCTCTCCTCTGAATTTTCTTTGGTTTCTTCAAGCTCGGACACAAGCCAGGTAAGAAAGCTTTAATGTTTGGATTGTTTGTGTATTTATTTTTTTAAATATAAGCTTAGTAATTTCATCAGTAGGAATAGAATTCTACAGAGGTGATGAAAAGCATCTTTCATTGTGTTTTAAATTTGGAAGACATGCTTAGGATTAGACTAAGTTCTGTGGCGCTGCATTTATGCATCAGTTTTCTGTGAATGAACCTAATTGCCAGTTCATAGAGCATTCTTTGGGTGTCATTCTTGATCTCTAGTTGGCCCGAATACAATGTGTATATACATGTGCTGTGAGATTAACTCATCACAGCTAACTTCTGCAGGAACCTAAGCACTTATAAAAACTGATGTAGTGAATTACTTTTTATTCCCATGTTATCAAATAAATCTGTTCAAAACAGCCTGATGAAATAAAACTGCCTTAATGTGCCAGTTATCAAACAAAGATTCAAAATTCTAACTTGTTTAATTTTATTTTTTTTAAAAGAGGAGCAGTTTGGATTCTAAGGGACACATACAAGTTTGCCTGCGTATTAGGCCATTTACATCATTGGAAAGAGAAAATGGATCACAGGTATGATGTTTATTTAGTTTAAAAATACTTTCAATTTCTTTTGTGAGGTTTTTTGTGTTTATTTTTTCCCTGTAAGCTGAGCTCTTTACATTCTCTTTATGCCTGCATTGCTTGTCTTTCCTTTTAATAGGACTGTGTTTCACTTGAAGACTCAACAAACATCATACTGAAGCCTCCCCACCACTATTTGAATCGACTAAGTGAAAAAACTGCTGGACAGATGATACAGAAGTTCACTTTTTCACAAGTAAATGAGTTATCTTTCAAAGTTTTTAATTTGTTCCTGAGACATGTTGTTTAACTTATATTGGTTTAATACCAAGCAAACAGTATTTTTGATTTAACTTTGTAGTCTCTAAGATTATAAAGAAACAGAATTTAAAAGATTCTCTAGAAGTCTCTAATGATTGCTTAAACAAAGTATAAATGTATCTTGGTAATACACAGGTGTTTGGACCTGAAACAACTCAAGAAGAATTCTTTGAAGGTACCATGAGGGAACCTGTGCAAGATTTCTTAGATGGATATAATCGTCTTGTTTTTACATATGGCGTTACAAATGCTGGGAAAACTTACACCTTCCAAGGTATAAGTAAAAACAAGTTCTCCTTGAATACACTTCCTTTTTTTTTTTTTTTAAAGTGAGGATTGCTTCTAGCAGAAATATAACTTTTTTCCTTCATTTAAACTGTAGGCCCTATACATTGGCTTCTTTTGAATATTAATAAATAGTCTTTGAAAGTCTCTTTCCATAACAAACATAACAAAAAGTGTGTAAGTTGCTCTACACCGGGTTAGCATTTTCTTGAGTATTATTATGATGGTTATATGCATCTTATATGTCCAAGTAAGAAATAATATTTGAGTCTGTTTTGGTTATTATAGGCAGAGAATAAATGCTTTGAATCATGTTTGATTGCTTTCATGTATTTTTGTCTTGTCTTGAGTTTCTGAGCTTAATAGTGTCCTAGGAGACCTTGTATTCTGATGCACTATTTCTGTTCTGTTAAAGCTCCATATCCTTTCTGGTCAGAAGATGTCATTCTTTAGTTATTTTTCAAAGCATTGTAACAAACGAGGTGACTTGATTCATGTGGAAACAATTTTTTTCTGGAATGAAATGGCAGTTCTGGATGCTATACCACTTCTTTTGTACGAAGAAATAGTAGGACAGTAAGTTTTGTGCCATATGAAACTGATCTTTCTTGAAGTGACTTTATTTTCTAAGCAATTGTCAGTTAGGTGGACTATAGTTCTGTAATTCTGCATTACTGCCAGTACTTTCAGTTATCATTTATCTGGGACAATAATGGGGTGCTCTTTTCTGTCCTAATAAATAATAGGTAAATAACAAAACCCAAAAATTCCTGCAGTGTACAGTTCCCCCATGCTTGACTAATTTGGCGTTTATTGTGTGGTTTTCCCAAGAATTTTTGGTTGACATCACTGTAGACTAGAAGCTTTTTCATGGTATTTTATTTTTAGGATTTGGATAAAAATTGACAGGGCAGACTGCTGTGTACTGGGTGCCGTGATCTCCTCTTCTGCTATTCCCCTTTAGCATTACATGGGACTTAAGTGAAAGATGGAATAGTTTTTTGGACTGTTCATTTTTCATCAGTGACTGTTACTTTATTCATGTTAGGTTCAATTACAAGTGGCATTTCAATAGACAAAATTAGGAGATGAGCAGAAATGCATGCAATGCAACAGTACTTAAGCTAGTAACCAAGTAACATCTTAAGCTTGTAATTTGAGCGCCAACCGTATTTTATCTAAGTTCTGGAACAGGTGACACAAGCTAGTATTGTAACTTAAATGTCCTGTCTCAAGAGCAGGAGAAATTTTATCAGCCTGAGACAGGACAATAGTTTGTCTTCCGCTCTCCCCTTTTCTCTTATTATAGAACTTATAGAATACAAAAAAGTGAACGCTTTTCAAACTTTGATTCAGAAAGATAAAGTGCGCACTGAGGTGTTAATATTTAACTCCTTTTTGTCATTCAGGTGCAAAAGTAGTATGTTCTGAGAAAGGGGACTGAGATAGGGAAAGGAGTGAGACTTCACAGGGCTTTTAGAAGTTTTTTGTAGGGTCTGTGGAATTAGTACAGGACAGCAGCTGAAAGATCAGTTATGAGTTTTGTTTCAAGATTGCTTCCTTGAAGGAGAGTGAAGACAGCGCATGAAATACAATTGAAAAACTGTAAATCTTTATTAAATGTCTGCTGGTTGTAGGGTTTTCTTTGTTTTCCCTCTAGGCTAATCTTATGCAGAGTACTCCAGCAGTTTTTGTTTTATGTTACACTGGTTGTTGGTGTAGAGCATGAACTGTTGCTGAAAGCCGAATACCTCTTAAAACACTCTAATGGCATTTCTGTTACCTTGAGAATACAAAAACCCAGCACTGATTCATGCTCAAGTTGCCTCCAAATTTCTCATGTATGCCTTGGGATTTCTTGTTTTTCCTGTCTTCATTTGTCTGTATACCTTTTTCATGATAATAATTAGGATTTTTGTTTTGTATGTTCTTTCAGGGACAGATGATGATGTTGGTATTCTGCCAAGGGCCTTGGATCTGTTGTTTAAAAGTATTCAAGGAAAGCTATACACAGTGATGGATTTTAAACCCCATCGGTGTAGAGATTATATAAAGCTGACTGAAAACGAAGTGAGAGAAGAAACTGCTATTAAAAATTCACTACTTCGCCTAATAAAAGAGGTAGAGGAACGCTTCCTGCACTGATGAGTACATGCCTCTTTAGATAGCTCCATGTTCTTCATTTTTCAGTGGGAAGAGACTAGCTGTATTTAAACATGGATGTGTCTATTTGCTGTCAGCCAGCCATTCAGATGAGCAGTAAAGTGAGCAATAGAGCTGATGAACCCTGTTCTGTGGATTTTGCTCTTATGGCTGAATACTTGATGGACATGTAAACGAAGCTTTTTTTTTTTCCCTGTAGCTTTGGCACCGATAATTTATCCTGTGGGGTTACTGTTGCTTAATAAGAACAGAATGCAAATAATCTCCTTTCTGTCTTTTGAGGATGCTAGTAGGTCTGATCCTTTAAAGAAGTTACTGTCTTTCAGGGTACTTGAAAGAAATTAATGATTTTACGGTTGTTTTCCTCTTTTTCAGTTTGGCAAATGTCCTCAAAGGAAGCGAGAATTTATTTGAAACAGCAGAGCTATAACGCTAGTGAACTTAACAGATTTGAATTAAAATTGGGTTTCTGCTGGACTTCATTCTTATACTTCAGTGTTGAGCAGTCCAGAAATACACTCCTATTTTATGAGTTGCCTAGAATTCAAAAGCTGTTTAGTCCGATTACAGTTATGGGGGACTTGTATTTTTGTATAAGCACACCTTTTTCTTTGTGTCTTTTAATTCTGAAATGAGTGGAATAATGTAAAATAAAACTTATCATGTGCTAGGATTTGGAACTAGAAAGGGACTATTTTGGTTTTTTGTTCGTTTGTTTTTAATGAAAAGAATCAAGCATCTCCCTTGTGGTATGCTAGGTTATAATGATTGTGGGAAGCAATGTATCTGTTACCTTGATTTTTATCCATTAGTTACTTGGGGTCCAGGGTGGAAGGTAGGTGGCAGCCAAGTTCTTCAACTTCACTTCAAAAGCACAGGCATATATTAAATCTAGCTCTGGCAGTCCTCAGAATGGACTTCAGAAAAGCCTGTCACATGTTTGTTTCAAAGCACGTATATATATCCCCTCTAGTTTCTAAAACTGTGGTTATAAGAAGGATACTTAAGCTTATAAATTTGCTGGCAATGTTTGCATTTACTTCAACAGAGACAGGTATGGATGGGTGTTTTATATGTGTAGAGCTTAAATCTAAAAATTTTGATTACATAAATATTTCATTATTTCAGGAACACTTACGGAATCCCAGCTTTATATGAAATATACTCTTGACAAAACACTAAAAAACCCTGATGCAAACCATACCTGTCTTTTATTTTGCGTTTGTTTTCTTAACCATACTTGCTTCAGTAGATGAATTTTATTTCTTTAGGCACTTTCACTTGCAGGTCTGTGCCTAAAAGAAACCTAACCAACCAAAATTAAGACTGGGAAAGGAGTGCAAGCGTATGAAGCTTATAAGCTCTAGGGATTTGGTTGGTTTTACTTATTTTTGGTTTTTTTAAATAGTTCAGAAGAAGAAAATTTTCTTTCTAAACCCTTGACTTTATTTCAACTGTATCATTTATTTCAAATAGGTACCAGGAAGCAATAACTTGCTCATTTAATTTCTTAAGTGAATGAGTGTTCTACATTTGCCTCTACTTCTGAGGTTTGGCCTAGTAAGCTGTGAAATATAAATTCCTGTATGAGCAAAATACCAACAACAAAAACACTCAGGGTTCTTGAGATTTACTGGTTTAAAACTATTGTATAAACTGCAGCTGGACTCCTGCAAATCATCCCATTAAATCACCCTGTTTCTGTGTGGGCTCTCACCCCTCTGTTTTTTCTGTGGCTAGACTGCTTCTGATTCAACAGGCTGAAATGCCATATACTGATGTAAGGGAAGTGTCAGGAATAAGGAAGAACAGCCCTTTCAAGAGCAGTGTAGAGATGCTTTGAACAAGACATGATGTGTAGCCATGATCTTTTTACTGGCATGCTGCAGCCATGATATATTCCTATTTAGTAATATAATAGAGCTGTTAGAAAAGTAAGTTGTAGTGTAGTGTACTGTCAGCAATATATTTTAAAGTTTCTGTGGTTTTTTGTAGGTAGACCATCAGATGAGCACTAACAGCAATGCACCTGTTAATCCTAAGGGTATGTTTCCTATAAAAAATTGCAATTAAAGCTGGCAAAGAAGCTTTCTTAAGGTCAATAACTGACTCCTGGCCTATGCTAATAATTAAATGACTACTTGTCCATTTCTTTATGCCTGTGAATTGGATAGTGAGCATGTTACCTAGGTGGAAAACCTAAGGATAAAATGGTTAGAATACCTGAAAAGGCATCAAATGAGCTGAAACTATGGGAAGAAAAAATAGTACTACTTATGCTATGGGTCCTAGTGGTATTCTGACAGACTTTTAGAATACCTGAATGTAATTCTATAAACATAATTCTAGCATTTAAAATAATATCTAAATACTAGATTTGCTTTAAAAAGTCAAAATGAAGTACGCTTGTCAGTTTAATTCTCTGCCCTCTAGAGATATTGAGGAGACTTGGATAACTGAAACCAAGCTTTATCTGTTTGATAGAATTTAAATACAGAAAAGGAAGTGGTACAGTGTCTCCTGCAAATATGAAGGTTAAGCATGTGACTTCTAGACTTTTAAGAATGGGAGTGGGAACCTGGATGGATTTCTCTAAGTAAAGGGTTTTTTAGAAGGTTGCTATAATACCAATTTTCACTTACTGATTTTTTTTTAATGAAATTTACTTTACTAGGTCTATGTTGACTTGTAATACTTTGTACTTGGCAGATTTGGAAGATATCTCAAAAGACTCAGAACAATCTACTACAACTGCAAGAAATTACATCAAGTTTTCTGTTTGGGTTTCATTTTTCGAGATTTACAATGAGTGTTTTTATGATCTATTGATTCCTATATCAAATGACAAGAAAAGAAAAACACTGCGCCTTGCTCAAGACATCAAGGGTTGTTCTTTTGTAAAAGGTGAATAGAATACAATGCAAATTGCCAAATGTAATTTGGAAAGTGGGTCTACCTGTAATAATGCTGCTTTCTGGATTAGAAAACTCCTAACTGCATTCATTGTTGCATTGGAAATTCCTCCCTTGGGTGACTGTAACTCTTAAAAGCCTCCTTGCCCTCCACTGCCTCTGTTTCTTTGAAATGGGATAAATATTGGAAACAGCTGACAAATTTGTTAGTGGTTTGCTTTTTTCCATTTTCTTAAATACACCAATAGTTCTTAGCTGTATTTTAATTGTCTTAACAGTTTGAGGGATTTTTCGTGTTGTTTTCAGTATTTTCTGTAGAGAAGCAGACTTCAGAGAACATATAAGAAAGTTCAGTCTGACTTCAAATTGCATTTTACAGCACTCTAATCAAACCTGTAATTTGGTTTTGTGCTGCACGAGCGTGGGACGTTAACAGAACTCAAAGTAACCGTTCAATGTTTGTTTCAGGTCATGAGGAAGAACAGGGTTTTAAATCCATTTCATTTGTTAGAGATTCTTTGAACAATCAAGGCATCAATTCTAGGTTAAAGGGTTTTTTGTAGTGTTTTGCCTGCTACTTTGCATAATCATTTTATAAAACTTGGAAAAAATAGGGCTGTTCATGATATTTAGGGGGAAAAAAAGTTAATTATTTTCTTGTTTTTCTTGATTACAGCTGGTATTTTTTTAATATAATTTTACTGATCTCTAATTTAACAGAGGCTTCCGTGTTCATATTAAAACTTCTATTGGTAGAGTTGTAGGTATTTACCCTAACACATACCTAAACATATGGTCATCACATTGCAGGCAAAATTCTTCTCATCTCTTTCTGTTAAGTTGACGGCCCTGAAAGATGTCCAAATGACTGACCCTTTCTCCCTTCTCCCTCCCCTCTGACAGTAGTGTGAAACAGAGAAGCTGTTCAGGTAGAATTCTGCCTTTCTGATTATGAATATAGGGCTTTCTACTCATATTAGGTCTTACCTTTTTGGCTTTTCAGTATTCAGGTTGAGGTTGCTCACTTAATTTGAATAGAACATATTTAGGGTGCAAATAGAATGAAATAATGTAATATACTTGTCCTTTCTTTCCTGTGAGAAGAGGCATTTTCATCTTATCTGTCATCATGTAACTTCTCTCTGAAGCAGGTGTGGTAAAAGCCTCAAGTAAATGTACTTATCGTTGCTGTGCATACATTATCCCCTTAATACTCATTTTGGCAACGATATTTTCAAAACTATCATATTTGTTTTTCTCTAAGGTCTGCAGTGGGTTCAGATTTCTGACTCTAAAGAAGCTTTTAAACTTCTAAAACTGGGGTTGAAACACCAGAGTATTGCAAGCACAAAACTAAATAATTGCTCCAGTAGAAGGTAAGAAACATTTGGAATGGCATTGGGCATGGAATGATGTGTGGGAGGAAAGAGAAACTAAAATATTGCTTATGGCTTTCAGGAAGGGAAGAGGATCTAGACTTAACATGATCTAGATTTCTAGGTTTCAGCTTTGGTGTCCTTTAGCAGTATGTGACAGAATACTTTAAGCCAAAAGGATTCAATCCTTCAATAAGATGAACAGGTACTAAAGCTAACAGTATTTTATCAAATACTCTATACAGGAGCGCTTAAGTTTATTCCATTTAAATGTCTGAGGAAAAAGCAAAATAAATGCTACATAAACATCTCTTTAAAAGTTTGTATCTGATAGTATATGCTTAGATATGTTAATGGGTTCAACAACATTTTGAACAAATGTTGTGGAGGCTAAAAATATTTTGTTAGTATTGGTCTGCTTCATCATTTCTCTTCTGCTTTCAATTTCTTTTAGTCACAGCATATTCACAGTTAAACTACTGAAAATTGAAGATTTAGGAGCACCACGAGTGACCCGAGTGAATGAGTAAGTTCAGAATAGAAACCCTTGTGATGAGGTTGTCAGTTATCTTCCATGTTGATATACTGGTACTGCATTATACACCCAATGCTCACTGTGGGAGCCTCCTGCATGTATGGTGGCTTCCCCACTCCCTACACTCATACAGTCCCTGGCCCTCTCCCTCATGCTGTCAGATTGCTGCTCTCCACCGTGTCCCCTCTGTTCAGCACAGGGTTCTGCCAGCCTGCTACTCCTGAACGCATGCAAGTCCCTAAAAAGAACAGGATGAGGAGGTAGGGGCGAGTGGAATAGGAAGCATGTAGGAAAAATGTTTCACAGGAAATAGGGGGAAATCTGATTGGGGAGCATCTTTGAGAAGGATGAAAAAAAGTGATTGTTTTGAAAAGTGAATCATTTGTTCATCTTGTGAGGTAAATAAAGTGAATTTTCCTTGTCTACTTTCAGACTGTCATTTTGTGATCTTGCTGGTTCAGAAAGATACACCAAGACCCGCAATGAAGGTGACAGATTGAAAGAGAGTGGAAATATAAACACCTCTCTCCTGACTCTAGGCAAGTGTATTACTGCACTCAAGAATTGTCAACAGTCAAAGTAAGTACTTTTATGAATTGCAAACTGATTGTATTCTTTAGGTATTGCCTACAACATTTAAAAGCTATTTTTTAAAATATACAGTAGTAACACTTAAATTTTTGGTAGAAAAGATGTATAAACTGAAGTTTATACTGTAGTCTTGTTAATCAACCAAAATTATCTTTAAACTTGCTTTGTTTTGCTTTTTAGTTAAATCATTCCATTTATAACATCCTTTAAACATGCTATCACGGATTTTAGCAATTTAACTTTCTTCTTCTGAGCTTGGCTTATCAAACAAACTTTGGAATAAGTTTAAAACTCCATTTTCATTAATGTAAGAGTCAGATTTTCAGCCTTTCATTACTACTTTCGTTACTACTTTGGGAACTAAATCCATCTTCTGCATACTTCCATGGGTGACATGTCTCATCAGCAGGATACTGCTGTGCTATCATGACTGTGCACTCTTTGACAAAATTTGTCTATTATTTCTAAGTGTGACATAATTTTAATGCTCTCCTGATCTAGCTAACCATATGCAGACAAAAGAAAGCCTTCCCACTATTTATGCCCTAATCTGAGGATCTAAATAAGAGTAAAATAATTCAAAAAGTTACTTGTATAAAAACCAGTATAGTAACTGTGCAGGAACTGTATCCTCCATGGGTTTTCATTTGAAGATCTATTTCTGTTCTAGAAGTTAAATGAATTCTATTTTCTGTTATTGATAATGCCTGGATGTGCTTTGCCAAATTCACTTACTCCATAACAGTGTTCTTGACAGCATATTTGAAGTCTATCACACTGTAAGATGAAAAAGCCTTGGTAGTGTGTTCCTGATCAACCATATGTTTTGGGAATTTGAGATTTTTACCTTCTTGACTGTTCCAGATAGGAAGGCTGCGTTAAAACTAGCTGTGTAGGGGGCCATTAATGTATTCAAAATGTGACTTTCTGATCCTAGTAACACAGAATTTTAACAATATAGAAGAAATGTTCTGGAGCACAATCTTCAAGTATTAATATGTGCCCCTTGCTAGTGGAATAGAAAGCAGGAACTCTGTTATAATAGTTGTTGTTTATCAGTGTGTGGCAAAGCTATTTCTGAGCCATATAAGTATGCTGGCAGGAGTGTCACTATCTTGCTGAGTCCTGTAGCACTATTCCTATTACTGAACAGCTGTCATGTGTCCAAAATGCAGGCAACCTATTCGCTGACAAGTGTGTATTTCATAATTTAGGAGTTCCTATAACATTTTCTATAAACATTGAAAACTACATCACCATCTGTTAAATTCAAGGGCACAGCTTCTGATTCAGGAAATGCCAAACTCCTGGGGTTTTAAGGATAAAGTTCTGAGAAGTATTTCCTTGTATTTGGTGTATGCTTGGCTTCTTACCTAGACACTTACTATTGTCTGTTTTCAGAGGTATGATATGGGTAAAAGATCTGATAATGTTGGATACGGCATGTCTAGAACTACATAAGTACTTTTATTGGATATGGAAAAGAAAACAAAGGTGTGGGGTATGATTTGGTGTAGCATGAGACTATGTGACCTACAGTAGGATAAATGTTGAACGCTTTTGTTGTAAGTGTTCCCACTGAATGTATTGCTGTAGTGTATCTGAGAAAAAACGTAAAGTAGGATTCACCGCAGCTGGACAATGTCTTCACAAACAGCTGTACTTAGTTCAAAACCATTTTAAATGGTTAAAGACTTACGCTTTTTTAGGTATTTTCAAGTCTTCAGGCTGGATAGCTCTTGCACTGAGTGGAATTTATTAATCTTCTGATCATCTGTTCTTTTGTATTTAAAGGTTGCAGCAGCACATACCCTTTCGGGAAAGTAAATTAACTCATTTCCTCCAAGGATTCTTCAGTGGAAAGGGGAAGGTATACATGATAGTAAACATAAGCCAATGTGCTTCAGCATATGATGAAACACTCAATGTGCTCAAGTTCTCGGCCATTGCACAAAAAGTAAGTGTGTTGTTGTTTATCTTGTTGCTCAGTAACTTTGATTTGCTTTAAAGAGCAGGTTCTATATTTGGAAGAAATTCCCTGAGATCTAGGTGAATTTCTTCTGTAGTCATAACATGCTATCACCTAGGAGCACTTGTAACTGTCCAATATCCTACTGCTATCTCACTTTGGAATACTGTTCACCTGAAATACTGATAAGAGACTGAGCACTAGAGAGTTTGAAAGGTCATCTTTATGTTCACGCAGGCTTCAATGGGAAGGTGGAAGCAGAGTGAGTAGAAGTAAGTGCTGTGATATAACTTTGACAAAGTTGGAAGGTGAAAGTATTGGGGATCAGTACTGCAGTCTAAATGGAAGCCATGGGAAAGTTTTGTTGACAGTTAGAGCCATGCCTCGGGAATTTGGCCAGGTTAAGTGCACCACCAGAAGGAGCAGACTGTAAGAGTGATAGAGTTGTTCAAGAAATAGAATTTGTAGGAAGGTATTCATATAGTGCAACTAGAAACTCAGTTTGAAAAAAGGAAAATGGAGAAATCTCTTGGGGCAAGAGGTGGCAACCCTCTTGTAAGTTATCCAGCTAGTGAAACAGTGTTCCTGGGATCAAAGGGACAGTTAGACTATAAAATAACTTTGTACTCTAGCTGGAAACTGGTGTAAGTACTGACTCTGAATAGAGGATAGGCTGGATATGCTCAGGAGAGTGCATGAGGTCTATGTCTTCAAAGTGCCAGTGGAAGTTTAAAAAATACCAATAACTTTGTTCTTTATTTTGTGGGTAGGTTTTAGTTATGGACACATCTATTCTTTCCCAAGATCAGTCATTTGACCAGAAATTGGCAGGAGAATCATCACTGCTTGATGTCACTAAAATGCCAATCCCAAGGAAAAGAGCTACTATCCTATGGGACAGAACCTTGGAAGATGTGTTGGAAGATGATGATGCTGAGATGGAAGAACAACATAGTATGTCAGGAGAAGAAGCAATGCAGGAAAATGAAGACAATAAAGTTATTGTTGGAAAAGAAGAATATATGGTATGTGCCAGGGTTACTTTAAAAATTAGTGTATTGTGCAGCCCTGAAGCATGGTATTCTTCTGATTTCCCCCATCTCTCACCTGTATTTTTTTTTCTGATCGCCCTTATCACTAAGCTTAGTGTTTAGAACTACAAGTGGGATCACTTACAACTTAGTGCTTCTTGTGGGAAAACTGAACTGTGTCAAAGTACAGACTGAACAGTAGGAATTACAGGTTTGGCTTTCTCTTCTTTTGTTATTCTATGGTCAATGCACAGAAAGTATTACCTGGTTGTTAGCAATACAGGAGATTGTTCCTTTGCTATTTTATGCATAAAAGACCTCTGGAAACTATTCTTTAAGGAACAGTCAGTTCTAGGGAAGATAAAGAGATGGGAATAGCGGACTAGAGACAGTTTTGTGCAGATTTCACTGATACTGCCCCAAAAATGAACATCTGGTAAAAAAAGCCAAATTCTGTGGATCTTAAGCCTGTTTTTAAAGGTAAGTTTAAAACAAAAGTTCCTGAAGTTATGTTCTTTGTAAATGCCTGCTCTGTGCAAACTTAAAAATTGCTATGTTAGCACCAAACAGGTAGTTCAATCCACTCATGAATCCTCCTGTTTATGAATAAGCTAATAAAAGAACTGGAAAAACTTTTGCCAGCTGGAGAGTAAAGTGTTGTAGTGTTTGAGGAATGGGAAAAATCTCACTTCTGGGAAACTATTTCTTTTTTGAAAACTCAATACTAATTGTAATTCTAGGCACTGCTGAGTCTTGTAGAAGAGCTGAAGAACAAACTTATTACTGAAAAGAAGAATAAGTTACTGCTGGAACTAAAAATTCGTGAAGAAGTGATACAAGAATTTACCCAATATTCTGCTGAGCGAGAAATTGATTTCAAGTAAGCTGGCTTCAAGTGATATTAAAGTTACTGGTTAAGGAAATGAGAAAATTCACTTATTTCTTAAATCTCTCTTGGCTGTAAACAAGCACACTCTTCTACTAGACCTGATCTTCTACTGTATCTGTTAATGTACTAATTTCTGTTTGGACTATTAGCTCAGGAAAAATGCTGTGTGAAAAGGCTTTGATTTTTCTGTGGGATAAGTAGGAGTGTGTGTGTGTATAACTTGTAAGCAGTGTTTCTTCTTGTGGAGCTCTTCCTAAGAGAAGAGCTGCTTTGTTAGGTTGTCTGTAGAGTGAGTGACATTTGCAAAGTTTTTGGTTACTGTGGTCTTAGTGATACTCTAAACAGATATTCTGGCGCAAGAAACTTAGAAAAAATGCTTTATGGATAGCACTTAACAAAATCTGTGTATTTGTCTCCCTCATGTTCTTTAGGGATGTGTGTATGTGAGAAATATACCTTTGTTTGGTGTAGCAGCATTGTTTTGTGTATTGTTTTGCTGTGCCAAAATACAGAAGAAAGCACCTTTGTTTATAGGCAGTTGTATTTATAACTTTTTAGCATCTCATACTTGTTAGCTTTTAGCTGACTTGTTTTTCCTACTCTAGAGAGTGCCTTGTTCATGAACGAACACGGCTCGAAGAAAATGCTGAAAAACGCCTGGAAATCTTCAAGGAACTTGTAAATGGTTATTCTGAAAAAGCAGATGAAAAAAATAAATTACAAGATCAGCCTGGCAGTGTGCAAGCTGGACCCCTGGTATTTTTATCTGTCTGCCCCAAATGTCCCTTTTACTCCCTCGCTGTTATGGTCACAGTATTTCTTAAGACTTAAAAGGGTGGTTTCAAAGAGTTGCATGCAGTTTAATGGTATTGTCAGCAAGATATATTTATCCCATTTAATAAGTGGGGTTGCTGAACCTTGGGATTTAGGAATCTTTGGGGTTTTCTACATTTCTTCAACACTAAGTGAAAATTGCTATATACAAAGAAATTGTAGGAAAAAAATGCAATTATGATATAAAATCCATTACATAAAGTGTCTACTTACAAACTTTGAAGCTGATTTCTTAGGCCCTATATATGGGCGTATGTCCTGTACTGGGCTGGTCACAGACTTCCTCTCAGGGCAGTTGTAGCTGCAGCTGAAGCAATGAGAATTATCCATACACTTAAGCTATAACTTGGTTCTTACCTTGAGGCTATCTCTTATGAGCTTGAAATCCTTTGTTTTTAAAACAAAACAAAGAAAGATATAAAAAAGTCGGTGTCTTGAGTTCAACTTAATGTGGTAAGTTGCCACAAAGTTACTTGGCCTCACAAACTTACTGATACATAAAAATTTCAGGTGTATTCCTTCTATAACTGTTTGCTTGCTCTGTTCATTCAGTGTTCTCATTGCTTTTTAAGAAGTGCTAGTTTTTATAATACATTTGGAGGTGATATTTTTGTGGACGTATAAAAGGGACTGTACTGTTGGGTCATTAAATATTATAAAAATAAAGTAGCTATGGCTTGATACCAGAGACCTGTGTGTGAAGGTAGGCAAAACTGGCAATCAAAATGCATGGGAACCCTCAAGATGGTTTTGAAGCCAGAATTAACTGTACTTACATGTTTGAATTCATAATCGTCTTCCAAATTTTCTGTAGAAATAATGGCTTTTGTGTGATTACTTGCTATTTCTAAATGGATGTAAATTATCTTTCAGGATGAAGAATGTAGCAGAGGGCCAGATAACTGCATTGGTTTTGAGGGCATTATTGATTCTCTGCAGAATGATATCGCTGATATCAAACATCAGGCAGAAGCAGCACACCAATATATTGTGTCCCTAGAGGACCCACAGGAAACTATAGGCTGGCTTGAAAAACAGCTGGAAAAAATTACTGCTGAACTAATTGAGACCAAAGAACAGCTGGCAGAGAAAACCAAAGGTAGGCTGGGTCTTAAGTGTGATGTGAAAGACATAAAAAAAGAAAAGAAATGAAATAAAAATCTGGAACCAAATTGTATATATAGCACTGGTAATCAATTGGGTTTTGTGTATTCAGGTTAAACTATTCTACAGGTCTTGGCTATTTTCATTTTTAAGACAAGACTTCAAAATATCAATTGAAGATGGGAATTGTGGGGTAAAACATCGAAATTACTGATTCCTGATTTCCTGAAATGTGTCCTATAAGTAGAAGTCAACTTGAAAATAAATCTATTCAAAAACTGCGAGGTACCAGAAGATCCAAGAAAATGGATTACTGAGTCAACTATGTAAGGGCTGGTTACTTGATGCAGACTTTTTTCCTGTTACAGATTTTGGAATGCAGAGGATTAAATTGGATGAGTCTGCTGAGCAACTTAAAGAAGCAACTGAGGTAACTATCTCAAAAAAAAAAAATTATACAAAATTATTTGCTTTAATATTACATTCCAGTAACTTAAAATGCTATTACAGTGTGCTTCTAGCTTTTTCTTTCTTTTTATATCGAGCACAGTTTAACTGATGTCGCTTCTAAATGCATGGTATAATTTGACAAGTTAACACTGCCTGAACTACTTTTTTTTTCTTTTCCAAGAAAATGAATGTACAGAATAAAAGGATTCAAGAATTAATAGACATTGTGGAGCAAAAAGATGAAGTTATTATGAGACTGCAAAGTTTGATGACCAGTTCAGAAGAAACCATAAAAGACTACGTAAGTCTTAGACAACTCAATTGTCCTTATACAAAAAAATCTTACTATGTACTTATAATGGAATTAGCTACTTAGGGAAATTGAAATTTTCTGTAAATAATTGCTAGTTGCTTGAAATAGTAGAAGGTCGGTTGGAACTGGCACTAAAGCCACAGCAAAACATGTGTGTGGGTGTGAAAAATGTGACTTTAAGAAGCAGGAATCTGAGCTTATTATTGACTCTAGATGAGACTCTGAAGAGCCATTAAAAAAAAAAAACACCTCAAAGTGTGAGAACTTAAATGGTGGGAATAGAGGAATTGTATCACTGTCTTTATTTTTGCTTGAATGAAAGAGGAAGAAAAGGAGGTTTTGCAGCAAAAAGCCAATTTTAAATGAAGTTAGAAACTAATAACGTGAAAAGAACAGTGATTGTATAAACTGGCAAAAATAAAAAAATTCACTGTATTCCACCCACCACCATGCATGCATACTTTCGGAGAAAGAGCAATGATACAAATATATTCAGCAGAGTTTGAACTAAGAAAAAAAGATGTGGATATCTCTGCTTTTTATATGATTAATAAGACTTGCAACTGTCTAGTCTATTGCTAGCTGCTGAATGCCAGAAGACTGGCTTGACTACATGTATACAGACAGACTTAAGAAAAAAAATCAAAACATGCAGTTAGGAGTTTACTGGGACTTTTTTTTTTTTTGAGCCTGGTGTCCAGTAACCTGAATAAATAAGACTTTGTCAGCACTCTGATCCATCTCTCTTTGTCCTACGACACCTTAACTTTTCAATAGTATGAACAATCCAAGAGTGATGAGAGTTGTGGTGACTTCTTACTATTACTACTCCTTCCAAGAGCAAGGCTTTAACTGTCCAGTGTTTGCATGAGACTGTGAGGCACGAAATTTTAAACATGACCACAAATCTCAATCTATTGCCACTTGCAAGTAAAAAACTCAGTCAAATAGATACCTAAAGTATGTATGGCAGACCTGACTAGGCTTTCAAATTGCATCAGATTTGTCATGCCAAAAATGATTTGTGGCTTTGCTGAAGGATGTTAAAGCTCCCAAATCTACCAACCATGGTGAGAAAGTGATTAACTTGTAGAACTGACTGCCTTTGAACAAATTGGGAATTGAAGAAAAACTCTTGACACTGAAAATTATTTTCAGATGCTAAACATATGGTAAACACCTCTTACAAGCAAGTCTTGCATTTTCTAGTTTCCTAGCCTTTTGCTTTGATTCCTGCACAGTGCAAAATGTTGTACTTATTAGTATCTGAAGTTATACCAACTTTTGGTTTAAGTAATTGATCTGTAACTGACTTTTTCCTCTGGCAGCCCCTATAGGCCTTACCTAGATAGTTTTGTAAAAATACTTCTCTGTACAAAACTACTAAGCCTTTGAAGTTATATAAATTGAGCACTTAAAAGTAATTGATGCGGTTTTAACACAGGACACCACTAGGACTACCCTTGAGACAAAATTAGCTGAAAAGAACTCTAATGAAGTGATTGAAAGCAGCCACTTTAAGGAAACTGTATTGGAACTGCGGAGAAAACGTTGCTTTGAAAATAAGCCTACTGCAGAAGAAGAGCCACCTACAAAGAAAGGTACAATTTCTACCGTCACTCAACAGGGAGTCTTAAAAAAAAACTTGATTGCTATTCCAGAACAGAAGCAAAAAGCTGTGAGGCGTAAACACCACATTATGAGGAAGAGATCTGCTATGTTAAACTGTAAAAGGAAATAACCATTCTGCAAATATAATCTATTTTGCATAAGGAAGGTCCTATATTTTTTAATCCTAAGTGCTTTAAATAAAAGTTAGTTTTTAGACTCTTTCCTTTCCAATGCATTTTCTCATCTGTGTATGTACTTGCAGACCCAGCTGTAGTTCTTAGGCAATTTCTTAACAGCTGTTTTTGTATATACCTGCTGTTGCTGGACTTCTGGGGAAGTTGCATCTCTTGCTCAAGTTTTTGAAAATTATCTAAACAAGCATCAAAAGTGTCAGTGACTTACTAATTGTTCAGTCATACAGTATGTGCTGTGAAACTTGATGTTTCATTCTGCATGCATGACTGTGAACAGACCAGCTCTGGTCATGGTGACAGTTCTGGCAAAGGAGAAAAACTTTCCACTGGAATGAAAGTAAAATTATTTTAAGTCCACAACTGACTTATTTTGTATAGCTCTTATGCTTGCACTTTCAATCATCTTGCTTTATCTGTGAGCTATCAGGTGAATAAAATCTATTAATAAGTGAGACTGAGCTACATGCTACTTGTGCAAAATTTGTAAGAGCTGTCTGCCTCTACCCAGTTCAGCTTCACTTTCTCATAGAACTGTGGAAAGCATATGTGAAAGGAGGCTGAAAGGCCTTCTCTTTCTGTAAAAGGAGAATTGTTAAATTCATGTAATCACAGAAAACTGAGGCTACAGACAGTGAATAAACTGAACACAGGACTATCATTCATTATAGTGTGTGGTGAAAGAATAGGGGAACACTCAGGAAAGAATAGGGGAACACTCAGTGTAGTAGATCAGTTGTAAGTTTATGGTGCAAAGGGTTACAGTAAGTGGGGTTACTTGAGGCTGGGTACCTGTCCCTAGTGCGATTCTGCAGAGCTCCATCTTCAGCCTAGTTCTCTCTACATCCTCATTAATGACTTGGCTGTAGGACTCAAAACTATGCTGTTTGCCAATGATAACTGTCAACTCCCTTGAAGGCAGAGAGGCCCTGCAGAAAGATATAGATAAATTAGAAGATTTGGCAATCACCAACTGTGTCAAGTTTAACAAAGACAGGTACTGGATTCTGCACCTGGGACAGGGCAACCCTGGATTTACACAGACCTAGGGAATAAGAGGCTGGAGAGCAGTGCTGCTCTCGATAATCATTGTGGCTCCTTCCAACTCAAGACAGTCAGTGATTCCATGAACAAAGCACTTTTTGCACGGAATATTAAATTTCTAATATTTACTACTCTAGAAGAGAGGAGAGGCAGATAGTTCTCAGATTGCCGATGTGGTTAAACAAGCTAACAGCCAACAGATTCATGTATAGATACTGAAAGGGTTAAGCAGAGTTGCATTGTCTCAGTTCTTAAATGTCAAAATTCTTCAGTGTCAAGGAAGTTCCATTGGAAGTGGCTGGGCCTACCAATAGTGGTTTCGACAAGGCATGTCTCAAGACACCTCAGCACCTCTCCCTTTTAGTGAAGTATGCAGAATTCCAATCCAGTGTGAGGAATATGTAGTATTTTGTCTGATGTGCTTTCTTGTGACTACACAACTGGGCTTTCAGAGAAAACCATTTCCTAAATCCAAAATTTGTAATCTTCTAGGATTTAAAAGTATGCCTTTATGTACTACAGTAAAGCTGCTACTGTGGCTGATATAGCAGGAGCGCTTGATGTGTCTTATTAAAACAAAAGTTACAGAAAAGAAAGAGGAAAGAAGTGTCCTGGGGGCTTGGGTCACTGAAAACCAAAACACTACTCCTAATTTTGTTAGTGATTCAAAGTTAGTGACTATATAAAACTTGTTGGATCTCTTCAGAGGATGTTTCTATGCAGCATACCTGTACCTATGTGCTTAATGCTCCAAAAGTGAGATGACTGCTGAACTCCACCTTACTGTAGTCTCAGTAGTCACAAGAATCTGTATTATCTCCCTGTAGTACATAGTTATGATGACCTAATCCTTAGAGATAGTCAGGCTTGATATAATACTAAAACACAGCATGCATGTCACTAAAAGGATGCAATTGGATTCTAAAACACTTGTATGAGATACAGCTAGAGTCACTTTTGAGGATGATGAAATATATGTGATTTTTAGTTAGAATTGCTCATTACTTTGGGAAAAAAAACAGTCAAGCTAATAAAATACAGAAATTTGGGGTTGGGTTAACAGGTTAGAAATCTTTCTTGGAGAACTTTTCATGCAACATAATAGGTGTTATTATTATTATCTAATTTAGAAACCAATTGAACAAAGAAGAGGGGAAGGTTCCAAATGCTAAGCAAAAAACCCCCAAAAACTTGTGCTGGATTTTTAGCTTCATTTTTAAAGTAACATGATACTGAGTGTGAATAAAACTTCTCAGAAAAGCATAGAAGACCACTGATCCTCTAAATGTAGAATGGGTAATTGCTGACTCTATTTAAAGGGATTGTTGAGTCAATGAAGGTGGAACCTAGATATAACTGAATGTTATCTAGCTCATAGGCATTATAAATACTGGTAAAACTACATAGATTTTTCTGCTAGTGGTGTAGAGTAAAGGCCGGAATAGAGCCATAACAAATTTAAAGTCTTCTGCACACCTATTTCTGTAAATTATGCCTCAAAGACCAACAAGCATCTATTGCAAGTAAAAGAGCTCAGAAGACTTTTACCTACTTCAAAATGCTCTCAGGGTGTGGCTTGCAGATGGTAATTACTTTCTATAGAGCAATTGCTATTTGGTATTGCTGGAGACTTGTTCTATTGATTTTAAACAACCTGAGCTCTATGAGGATTTTTTTTTTATTGTTCATGTTGTTTTGTTTTTGATTTTAGGAGATAAGAGAGGGAGTTGGGAAAACAACTCTCTTGATCTAAAGAGAACTAGTAATTCTGAGACCTATGCAGAAATGCTAGCACTGAAGGAAAGAACTGAAACCTTGGAAGGACAGATAGCTGCACTTGAAGAACAATGCCAAAGAGAAAAAAATAAAAAAGAAGAGTTAAGTTGGGAGATAAGAAGCTTGCATCTGAAGCTCTCTGCTTCTGAACAAAGGGCTTCTGGCTTAAGTGAAGAACTTCAACGATGTCAAGCTGACTATCAAGAGATTGTTTCCAAACTGGACAAACAGAAAACTATAAATAGGGAACAGGAAGAAAAGGTAATTCAGCTAAACAACCAAGTAACAGCTGCTGAACAAAATATAATTGATAAAGTGTCCCAAATTAAAACAATGCAGTCCCAAGCAGATGAGTTGTATAAATTTCACTTAGAGTCTTATGCTATGGATACTGATTCAGTTCATCTAAAGGATTCCTTAGACCCTCAAAAAGATGAATCAGAGACAGCTCAGGTGAGTCCTGTATCTATGCAGTTCCAAACTGCTTCTACAGCACATCTGGGACAGGAGAGCTCCTTTCACCGTAGCATTGAAACCATTTGGGAAGAATGCAAAATTATGATTAAGGCTTCTTCACAAAAAAGTCATCAGATTCAAGAACAACTTCAACAACTTGAAGACTTAAATAAGAGGCTTCATGACAGTGAGAATTGCAATAATCGACTAAAAGTAAAATTAAATGAGATTGCAAATCAAGATCATCGGTCTGTAAAGGAAAAAGATATGGTGAATCAGTTACAAGAGAAAATCCTGAAGAAAACTCAGGATTTTGAAAAACAGGCTGCAGAAGATCGGAGGGTAATTGCACAGTTTCAGGAGAAAGTTACTGGGTACGAGGGAAAAATAAGAGATCTTGAATGCCTATTGGAAGCTTTTAGGACTAAGGATGACAGCATAAAAAAGTTAGAAGAAACACTTAAAGAAAAAGAATCTATTATTTTAAATCTACAAAGTAATATGTTAGCTCTCCATGAGAAATGTACCAGTTCAGAAAAAAAAATGAAAGAACTGAATGATCAAGAAGCAAATCTGAAGGATGAAGTTGTGCGGCTGAGAAATAGCTTGGAGATTGTGAAGCACTCTCTTCAGGAAAAGGAGAAAAATGAGGATGAGCAAATACAATCTATAGAATTGTAAGTAAATAATGAGATTACTCATAGCTCTTTGAGAATAGACTGAAGTTAAAACTCCCTTAGTGTCAACATCAGTTTATTTTAATATAACACGTTTGCCTGTTTATAAACGTGATTAACCAAACTGCTTCTTTGGGAAGATTCCCTACACTACTACTGAATTTTATATTTGCACATTCTGCTGGCCATGTTTTCCCCACCTGTTAGTATATTCTTTCAGAAATATAGATCTGAATCATTTGGAACTATTGAGTGGTAAAATAGGACCATACAAGGAAGTTAATTATTTGTGGATTTCTAAAAGTTTTATTGCATACCCTTTCTGAAAAAAATGACATATAGTTTAATGTTATATTCTATAACTTGTGTAAAGGTAGGCAATGTTGTCTTTGTAAAGGACTGAATGGTAAAAGAAAAAGAAGAAAAAAAATCCTAGGGTGTAAACAGCTGGTTTTGGTAATAGTTATTCTAGGTGAATACAATCTACTGTAAGAATTGAAGGAAAAATGGTTACGGGAGGGTAGAACTTTCTCCACCCCCCTCTACTTTTTAAATCTTTGAGAAATGAAAGATTGCATGTATCTGAAAGATTATATTTGTTATATGGTAAAAAAGTTACAATTATGTAAAAATATGTGGCCCTTCTCCTGACTATGGTTTCTTTAGTGCCATATTTGTGGGTACTCCAAAGCACGATTTAGAATGAAGGTCTAATAATCCCCAAGCCTATGCTTGTAAAACTTCGAAAGATTTTCCTTTTTGAGGCCTTGTGTTGTATTGTCACTTATAGAATCTAAGAAAAGGTCTCTTAGTTAGTTTAAAAGTAAAAATCTGGGATGTCTTATTGTCAACTCTTTGAAATAAACATGACCATTTAAAAATGAACCCATCAAACTTATTTTTTACTTTGTAGCATTTGTGAGGGCAGTACTTATTGCATTGTTATTGTTTTTGTCTATTTGAATTTTTATTTATTTTGATCCTTACAAGGACTGGAACGTAAGTATCAAGCTCAAACTCGTTTGATATTAGCCTTTTTCCTTTTTTTACTTTGTAAGTTCACCTAATGATAAAAATGGTTGCTCTGCTGTGCATAAAAAAATAATATTTTTTAAAATGTCAGTGTCCAGAAATGAATCTGAGCAGTTGTTATTTCAGGATCATGTGATGAAAAATTGCAATCCAGAAGTACAATTATAAAGCTTGTCATTGATCTGCTAAAGCTGAGATTCTATTCATTAACAAAACCAGCAAAGCGCCTGAGTTAATGTGTAAAAGCTGTTTTCTGAGATGTGTAAGACTAATGTTATTTATTTCTAACCCAAGGCTACGTAAAGATCTTTCTGAGAGCTCTGCTCTTGCACAAAGTTTGAAAAAAGATTTGCAGAGGAAAGAGGAAGAATACACAGATTTGAAAGAGAAGTTTTCTGATGCCAAGAAACAAATTCAGCAAGTACGAAAAGAGGTTGGTAACCATGGGAAAAATGTTTCTTCTGCAAGCCTGGGCTTGGGATTCTGTTATTAAACCTGTTTTCACAAATCTCAAGATACAAGTGTTAAAAGTGATTCATAAGTGAATCTTAAGTTACATAGCCATTGAAGTTGTAAACTAAAAACCAGATGTTAGAACACGGATTAGTACAGATATTGAAAGGTTGTGGAAATTGTATTAATACCCTTGAAAAAGAGTTGGGAAAACTATGGCTAATCTGATTATGGAGAAGGACTTTATAACCTTAATAACAACAGTAATCTTACATTATTTGTGTTGACTTCAAAACCTCAGACTTCAGACTTGTGAAAAATCTGAGCTGTTATCTATTAAGATTGGGGAGAAGAAATGAATAAATGGAATAACTAAGTACTGACAATTAACACTGGTAAAAGTTAGCAAAGAGTAAGTTGTGTTTAGAACCTCATGGGATACTGTAAAAATTTAAAATGCAAAAGACTTGCAAAAGTTTGGGCTTGGAAGTTAAAAACTATTAACATCTTTATCAGCAGCCTTTCCTACTCAGCATTCAGTGTATAATCCTCTGCTTGAGAAATAGCAAGGAGTGGATAGGGTCCTCTCAGAAAAAAATTTTTTAAAGGACAACCAAACTGTAGCTTAATTAGGCTATTTCCTGGTTTGTGGTTTGTTTGGAGTGTCGGTTGTGTTTTGGGAATTTATTTTCTTTATTTGGGTTTTGAGGTGTTTTTCTAAGGAGTGGATTTTTTGCTAGATTGGTTTGTTTTGATTTGGGGTTTTTTTCCCCTCTCTCAAATGTAATACTCTGTGGTGAAAGTCCTTCCCTTGGGAGGACGTAGAGTATAATGCACTACCAGCTCCAGGAATTTAGCTAAGATGCTTGCAAAAATTTGACTCTTAATTAAAGTGATTGGTTATTTAGGTAACTGACAGAGACTGTAAAAGGCTTATAACTAAATGTTAGTTTTGCTTGCTGTCTTGTTACAGGTGTGTACAATGCAATCTGAGGAGAAAACCCTGAGAAATAAAGTTACTGAACTGGAGAAAATTAAAAACCAGTTTAGTGAAGAATTAGAGTTCAAACACCGCACAATCCTGAAACTTCAAAAGGTATTCTGTTTTCTGAAGTTTTACTTGTTTTTAATTTTTTAAACCAATCCAATAATGAGTTTCCGAAGCAGATGGAGAAAGCTTATACAAGTTGGGGTAAAAGAGCCACCAGCTGGAAATATTTTTAAAGGATGAATGAAAAATGTGTTAAATTCTCATTCAGGACATTACTCTATTTAAAATAATCTGGTAATCTGCCTAGTAAATACATACTTAATACCTTTAGAGTTTCTGATTAGTGACACTTAGATATGTTACTCATCATGTCTTTTTATTTTTAAACAGATTGAGTGCTGCTTCATATTATATGAAGAACTTATTTATTTGGACTGTTTGTCTTACATGCTTTTATTATTTATATACTTCAATACTTAAAGTGCTTTTTATTTATTAAATTCAGAATGATGACCCACTAATTTCTAGCATATATATTTGCTTTCAATATGATATTTAGGAGCAGTCGAAACTGGAAGAAATCTCCAAACAATACGAGAAAACACATAAAGGTCAGAAAGAGCTGTTACTGTTCCATTTTTTTTGTGTGCGTGGAGTGTCAACATAATGAGTGGTCATGTTGGTAACAAAATTGGAGAGTCTTACATAGTTTTGTTTTAGAATACTGAGAAACTCCAAGTCAGACATTAAAATCTCACAGTCAGGAAACATTTTTTATTGAATGATTGTTAGATACATTTGTAAGCAAAGAAAAAAACTCAGAATAAGAAACATAAGCCTCAGAGAAAGTATCAGTGTTAACTTATGAAATGTTGGGATTTATTTGCCTTTTTAGTTGTTCATTTTAAAAAAAGCATGTACTAGCACAGTATTAGTTGCTGCAGGCTTGATTAACATTTAGCAGTTGAACAGTGATTAGTTTCTCATAGCCATGCAAGCGATAGTCTGACGTTTAACACTGAAACACATCTAAATCAAGTTGATGAGATAGATCACTTAAGAATTTTAGATTTGTGCAGTTCTATTTCTTCCTAATGGAGCTTTTGATCTTGGGAAATGAGGAAACAACTTGTAATTAAGACACTTTGGGAGAGAATGGTGGGAACTAGGATGAGCTCATCTGTAAATTAATTTTCAAATTTTCAGATCTGCGTGCAAAAGAAAAAATAATTGAAGATATGCGGATGACATTAAAAGAACAAGAACAGACTCAGATTGAACAAGATCAAGTGCTTGAAGCCAAATTAGAAGAGATCAACAGATTAGTTTTGGGTAATCTCTTCATGGAAAGGGAGCAGGAAGGCAAAACTATTTTGAATGTGTATTGTTACAGCTGCTTTAGATTTCTGGTTTTACTTGTTAATTGTTACTTAGGCATTACTTTCATGTAACACATAGGAATTTTTTAAAAGGCTTCTGTTGTTTGTTGGTGATCATAGCTGATAAACCCAAGTAACTTTAGTAGAAGGATGTGAACATGGTCAAATATGTGTTCAAAACTATGTAAGTTCAATGTGAACTCATTTTATGTTCTGACTAGAACTGGAAGCATGTAAGGAGAAATACAGAATGCTGGATAACCAGAGCAATAGTGACTGGCAGCAAAAGATGAGCAAAAATGAGGGGAAAACCATAAATGAAAATGAGGAATTAATGAAACTGCAAAAAGAACTGAAGGTAAAATATAACAGCATAATTCATAGTATTCATACTTAGTTTTAAAACTATAACTTCCATTTAGGAGCTGAAATTTTTTTATGTCATTATCTTCAAAAGGTAGGGCATGATACAGCCAATTGCTACACTGGTAAAGGAAACCCCCTCTGAAAGTTGTCTGGATGCAGTATTTTTGTAATGTATGGCATCACTGATGGCCCATAATGAAGTTCACCCTTCCCTACATTATACTGCTACTATGCAAGGTGCTTCTGTAGCTGGTCTCCTCTTAGTTGCTTAGATCCAACTGCTGCTGTCCGTTCCATACATCTTTCCTGTCAATTGCTAAATCAAATTCTCTCAAGATCTTGTGCTTGATGCGTGACCTGTACGCCCTTCCTGGAAGGCTGAGGATGTATTTCTAATTCTCCTTGGATTAGAAAGGAGACTTTTTTCCTAAGCAGCTTTACAGGTGCCTTCTGTCTTACATGATAGATTGTCTGACAAGAGGTTTGATTGTTGTAGAGAAGGCGAAAAAGTTGCCATGGATTGAAGTGACATTCTGGGGTACAGGCTATCTCTGCCTACCATTTAAACTGTAGTGTATTCTTTGCCTTTCAGTCATGAAGCAGAAGTTAGTTTTCTAACATGTTCTTTAAGGCAGCATAAAAGATTGGGGATTATAAGGTTAAAAAGGTCTATTTACCATTATTTTTGGTGTAAATTTTATAGTGTTTGTGACTTACCCAAAACATTTTGAGTCAAAAAACAAACCCTCTGTTTTATGAAAATTTGCCAGTGTGAATAAGAAGTGCAGTGCTGAAAATTGAGAAGAACAAATGAGAATGTAGTACTTGCACCTAGGAATATGCTGGAATAAAACTGTGCAAGTATTTCTGTTATGTTTTTGAAATTTTAATCCATTCAATGGTATTCTGAATTTTAAGGGGTTTTTTTAATCTCTACCCATGGTTTTATTCCTGGTTTCAAAATAGGAAAATGAGGCAAACTATCAAACTGATAAAAAGAAGTGGCTTGAGGAAAAAATGGAACTCATAAATCAAGTAAAAGAAGCTGAGACCCATCACAACAGAGAAATGAGAAAGTTTGTGGAGGACAGAGAACATCATGTAAAGCAACAAGCAGAAATTGTAAGTTACTAGATGTCTCAGTAGAGTCCTCTAGTCCTCTAGGGTTTAGTACAGAGCAAATCTCGTCATATAATAAGTGTGGGCACTTGAGGGTAGCTGGCCTTCCTCA
>JAWWMP010000167.1:18690850-18730288 GCA_035047865.1 Dendrocincla tyrannina
AGTCCTCTAGGGTTTAGTACAGAGCAAATCTCGTCATATAATAAGTGTGGGCACTTGAGGGTAGCTGGCCTTCCTCAGAGTTCCCTTACTTTCTCATATGGCAAAGCCCACATGAGATCTTCTCAATAGGTAAAGGGAAAAACAGGAAGATCACAAAATGAAAAAACTTACTACATAATGAAAGTTACTATGCCTGTTCCTTTCTGTCCTATCACTACCACTTCATTATGAAGTCTTCAGATTTCATATTGTGTGTAAAACACCTGCATATAACCTATGCTTAAATGAATTGCTCCTTACTGAAGCTAAGAAAACTCACTTAGGAAAGTAAGATTTGTTGCTTGGATTTTCTTAAAAAAGCCCACAAACAAGAAAAACCCCAAGCAAACAATTTGTGAGACTTTAGAAGGAAGTGAAAAAAACAAGTTGTTAGAAAAAGCATTTTCCAGATATAGAGTAAAAATTCTTGGTCTATATGCTGTGGTTTTGACTAGCATTGGAGTGACTGATAGTTAATAACTAAGATACCTTACTTGGTCACTGGAATGCATCAGGGTTGTAATTTCTTAAGCATATCAAATTTTTGTATGAACCTCTACAATCTAGAATTATATTTGCATCTAGAGGAAGTTAGCACTTAATTTCTGGACCTACAATCAATACAGGAGGATATTAGGAGCTTAGAACTACTTTCACTTTATCTGTGACTTTTCTTGCCTGAGACTTGTTACTAACAAAATCTTTGAGCAAACAAAATATAAAATTTCCTTCACAAAGTGTATAAATACAAATACAGATTTTCTAAGTGAAAGATGGTTTGCTTTTGCGTATTTGTACTGAAACTAGTTTTATGTGAGCTTTTAAAGATTTACATAGGCTCTTAAGTTTATTTAGGCCATAAAATAGTAGTAACTATGCAAAACAAAACTGTCAGAACAGTTCAGACCACTGTAGAGGTGGTCTTCTATTCTAACCTACCTTTTTTCCCTATTTAGGACAGACTTGCTGCACAGCTGGTAGAGAAGGACAGCAATCTTCAAAAGTGGCGTGAAGAAAGAGATGAACTGGTAGAAGCTTTGGAAGTACAGCTCAAGAATTTGGCTGCTAACACCACACAAAAAGATAAAGAAATAGAGGAGCTGAAACAGGCTGCGCTAAAGGCTTCAGAAAAGGTCAGTTCTCTCTGTCTTCTCCCTTTGTGATATTTCTTTTGACTGTTTTTGTTATCCATTAATTCTGCAAAACGGTATAGTTGCACTTTGCATTCTGGCTCTATTTTTTCTTCTTAAACATTGTTATCTTGAAATCATTTGCAGATAATTTGAAAAGAAAAGTTTTGTTTGTTTGAAATTGAATTTGTAATAGTAACTGTATCGACTAAATCAAGTTTTAAAATATTTATTAGTTCAGATAAACACTCTGTGAATTTGGACTGGATATCTGAAACAACTATCACATTTATTGCCTTTTTCACAACACCAAGAATTTCATGAACAAATGGGAGGTGAATCTATTCTAAATAAGTACAGTAAAAGAAAAGTTTTGCATTACATTTTCCCAGACTGTTAGAAGACTTTTCTTCACTTTACATAGAGGCATTGGCTATTAAGTTATTGGCTTTGTATGTATACCTGACTCTTTTAGTCTGCAGGTACAAAACTGATGTTAACAAGTAACCATAATGATGCTCGTGATACATATTGCTTGCTTTTGACAGTCCTGCAATTTGTGGCAATTTTTGCTATGTTTATTAGGATAAGGAAGCTGACATAGAAGAACTAAGAAAACAGCTGGCTGAAAAAGATGATTTTATAAAGGAACTGAAACAACACATTAACCGTGAAAGCGCTCAGTCTTTGGCAGAAGCACCTTTACCTGAAGGGCAAGATAAAATTGATCAGTCTGTAAGCAGAGAGGTATGTTTCTTTAATTTATAGAAAGTATGTACTTATGATATATTAATAACTTTGTTGTTTTTTGCAGTATATATTTCTGCACATAGTTTTGGGAATCTCCCAAACCTTTTTTGTAGTTCTCTGTACCTTAGCTGTATCTTCAGTTCAGAGTTCTTGCACATTCTTTCTCTCTCTCTTTCATGCTCACTCTCAGAAAATGAATACTTTAATTAATAGAATACTATCTCTATATACATTATAGAACTTCTATACATGAGGAAAAACTTGTTGACGAATCCAGGTTTTAGTGATTTGGAAACATATTTGTATTGTCATCTCAGTTTGATTGTGTCAATGTTAAGGGGATTTCAACTCAAACAACTTTAATGATGTCACCTATCATGTGATGAGATGATTCTGTAATTAAAGCTACTGGCCCGTATGGGCGTTCACAAGAACAAAACTTCATCTTGCATCACACTTAAAACCAAAACAAAATAATATTTGAAGTGTACACAAAGAAAAGATCAATTTTGCATATTTTCTGAACAAAAATTAAACTGTACTGAGATTCTTGATTCTGACTGAACCCTTGTGTGCCTCATGAACACTATTTGTTGATGTCGTTCTCCTTCTAAATGGAATTAATGCTATGTGGCTGCATTGCTAATTAATAATGAACAGCTCTGAACATGGATTTCCTAGCAGTCCCTCCTCTAGTTGCTACCATATGTGATTCTCCTCTTACTGCAGAACTCAAACGAATGCCAAAATACATCTCTTCATCTTTTTACTGTCTACTGGCAAGTAAGACAGGCTAGTTTCTTGATGTTTCGTCAATTCGGCTTGTGCTGTATAGATAAAGCTTGTGATGTATGAGCTCTCAGGAGGGTTACTGCTTTATGTAGCTTTGTAATAGCAGCTAAGAGATCACCATAAAATTAGCTTTTGGCTATAAAATCAATTACAGGGAAGATTTTTTGTGAACAGTTAGTGCTGAAGTATTTATCTCAAGCCAGTAGCAACAATACTTGATGTTATGAATGAGGAGAAGGGGCCACCATGATCGTTGTGTGAGAAACTGTTTTGGTGGTGTTGAAGAGAATGGGGTAAACTTCTGGGGGCAGGGGAAAGTTGAATAATTCTCAGAAAACAGTAGCGGAGAGGAAAAAAAAGGGCTAAAATGATCAAGACAATACGTGTCTCCTGCCATGTAAGGAGAGGCTAATAGGCTGGCACGCATTAGAAGAGGTTAAGGTCATGGAACTGAGGCTTAAAAAAAGTCATGGCTGGGGGTAAAGAGAAGGCAGAACTGCCCTTCCTAAAATCCTGCAAGAACTGGACAGCACTCACTCGCTGAAACTAATAGGAGTTTATTTTAAAACAGATAAAATAGCATATTTTTATATGAAGCAGCTAATTGTCTTCTGAAGGTGGTGGAAACTGATTCTGTAAACAGGGATTAGGAAAAATTTTAGTAGAAATCTGTAAATGTATCTGTAAATGGATACTCTGAGGATTAGGCAGATTAGGTGTATCTAACACTTCTAATGCAACAACTGAGAGTGATGGGAGAGTATTGCGGGAACAGATGAGAAGGGTGACCAGGATCACACATGTTATCCCTACACAGGATGGTTTCCTTTCCTGGAGGCAGGATATTGAACTAGGTGGATTGTTGGAGAGAGCCAGCAGAGCACATCTTATGATCTCATCGTGAGCAGATGTTACTGTCTTAAACTCCTGTTGTCTTTCAGCCCAGGTTGTTCATTAGCTGTCTGCGCTTAAGCTTTTATGCTGTAACTTTAGAAAACTCCAAATATTTTGATGTTTACAGTCCAGCATATTCTCCTGTTACTCATTGTAAATATTTACAGTTTGTGGGAGAACAAAGTAAGCCTAATCCTACAGCTGGACAAAGTATTCCAGTAAGATATGATGAAGGGAAAGAGAATTATTCATCATCTCAATGTCCTAGCAGTGCCTCCTCATTAATTGAGCTTGGTATAAAACCTTAAATTTAAAAATTCAGTGCAGTAGCACGGATTTTGCTAAATGCACAGTAGGGAAGAAAACGTGTTCTGTTGACTGAATGATTCTGAAATTTTATTCTGCAAATCCCTTGGTGATCAAATCACCTCATTTAGTGGCTTTTGGTAGAAATAAATGCTGTATAGTACAATTATGTGAATTATTACATCTGACTTCAACCATGTGCTATTGAAAACTTACTTCTCCCTGATGCATATGAAGTGGCTGATTATTAGATATGTCACCTGGAAAAAAAAATATAAACCCTTTTCAATGGATGAGCAATAGCAGGCAGACTGCTTGCCAGTGGGATTTTCTTACTTAAAGTGTAACTCCTCTAGGGTAAAAGGGGAAGGGAAAGCTCCCTAAAGACAAGATAGAGAAAGATTATAGTTTTCTTGTAAAAGCTGCTATTACTGCCTAGTTCCTAAAGAGCAGCAGAGTTAAGGTGGAGAAAATCATGCCAGTTTTACCACTAGCTGTGAAAACTGTGACTAGTTGTCTCTGCCCTTGAGGAAAAGCACGTGGAAACATGGTAGCAGGTTGAGTTCAGCAAGGAACGTTCTATGATCATAGATACAAATGTTAACTTTTTAAAATTTGACAAAAAAAGTTTTCTGGAATAAGAGTTTAACTCAGCTATGGTGTAAATAGATTCCTTCAGTTCTATTGTAAATGTTCTGAAAGCTAACAGCTGGAAAATATAATGCTTACTTTGCAGTCCACTTGGGGGGGATATGTATTATACGATTTAACTCACAGTTATTTTAAAAATTGTTTTCTTAAAATTTCCATATGCTTTCAGGACCATTCAGAAATTGTCCTTGACTCTTCTGAAGTGTCCACAGAAGATGGAAAAACTAGTCGGTTCCCAAAACCAGAGATGGAAATACAATTCACACCTCTGCAGCCCAATAAGATGGAGGTGAAGCACCAGGGCAGCACTTCACCAGTTACAGTTAAAATGCTCAAGCCAAAAAGGAAAAGGAAGAGTGTAGACATGAATGAGGTGTGAACCAGACCAACTGATAAAATCTCTTGTGCAGCTTTTCAGTGTATTACTCTGATCATTTATTAAAACTCTGTTCTTAACATCTGATTTCTCACTCTGATTCTAAGGATATATGTAGGGTATATTTAAACCTTGCACTCCCCACTACAAGCGGTGGATCTCTGGCCTGTTTTGAATAAGGTCATAGACTTCAGCTGGTCCAGACTGTGGCCTCTTGTCTTTAATTTGCACTTTCTCTTTACCTTTCACATTTCTCTCTCCCTGCAAGTGCCATTTCTTCCTGTCTTTAGCTCTGATCTGTGGGATTACAGACCAGTTCTTCAGAATTGCTTCTTCTGGTTTATGCAATTATGGGTAACAATTATTATTTCTTCTAATTCCCTAATTTTCTTAGGATTTTGTGAAAAGTGAGAACAAGAGAAATGCAAAATCTGCTATGGCTGATTCACCTTCTACAAGCAACAAAAAAATGGTTTGATTTTGTTCCATTTTTGAAGTTTTTAGCCTCTTTTGTAAAGGTGGACTTGTTAAAGGAGCAAATACTCTTATGTGGCAGTATCTTACCCTTATCTGTGTACTTGAATAGAATTCTTAAACACTTAAGTTGTCTTTCTACTAAACTCTATAAGCCAACCAAAATATTTGCCAGGAATGTGTATTGTCCTATCTGCAGTGTAGAATCATTCAAAGGAAGGAATGTAACTTGTTGAATAGTTACCCAAACTAGTTTGAGCATGCTATTAGAAAGTGATGTTGCAGGCAATGTCTTTGAAGTAAAACTAAGTCTTATGTTGTTTCATGGCAATTGTACAATTCATGGCAATTGTAAAGAGATGATTTTATGCCATAGTAGTAACCTGGGCAGGTTCAGAGGGTAAGTAGTAGTTTATTGGCCTCATCAGAGTCCTCTTATTTATAATTAGAACATCTTGTCTTATCAAATACTCTACAACTTTGAATCTGCCTTTTTTAAAAAAGAAACTATTTTTTTTCCTGTATGACTTGTGTCCTTAAATGTATTCTGTGAAACTTCAGCAATTTTTTTTTCTTCTGGGTATAAAATGAGGTTGTCTGCATTGCTTGATATAATGGTATCATTACTAAAATAAGCAGAGGTGTCAGTAGGAAAGCTCAAAATGTCATCTTGAAAATAACACTGAAGTAAAATAAAATGAAATTGAAGATAAGACCATTTGCAGCATAAAGAATAAACTTGTATTTCTATACAGATGTCTACTACACAGTCTCTTAGAAAAGAATTCCCCTTAAGAAAGCAAGAATCTTCTTTAAGTAAAAAGTCAGATAAGAAGAAAGATGGGACACTCCAGAAAATTGGTGATTTTTTCCAGAGTTCTCCAACTATTATTCACTCTAAAGGTTTGTATAGTATAAATAAGGCTTATTCCCTGTTCTCTGAGCATTGCAGAATGGCAGAGTAGAAGAGATGGTCTTGATTGCAGGGATCACATGGTTCTAAAGTTCAGGTTAAGTGTAAAGGTAAACCACGTGGAAAGAAAGATGCAGTGTAGGATGTGTGCAAATATCTCATAAAAGCAATGATAACTGCTTGGCTCAAAATGTCAGAGTTACTTGGTTCTTACTTACAAATATAGGCAATTTTAGAAACTTGCCCTGCTACTCTAAAAAAACCAAGAGATGAATCCAAACTCCTAATCTTACCTTGTTACATAATTTCTTGTTTCTGTGGAAAATTTGTTAATGTTTTTTGATGGATGTGCGAGGGGAAGGTTGGTTCTACAGAATCTGAAAGTGTCTCATGAAAAACTTCATTGGAAGACTTCATTAAACTGAATATGGAGCAATTTAAAAAAAGCCTGTGGTAGTCAAATACTACTTCTGGGGTTTTATATTTGAGCTTTGGACCACATTGGTTTAATTTTTAAACTGTTTTAATAAAGCTTGCTTTATTCATGAATTTTGAGACCCACAAAACCATTGAGGCATGTATTTATGATAAAATTTGTTTTCTAGCAAAGAAGCTGATTGAGACAATAAGCTCTCCCAAGTCTGCAGAACCAGAAAATGTCAGAGAAAAGGAGCTCAAGCCAAAACGAGCTAAGAGAAAGCTGTATTCAGCTGACATTTCTGCTCCTCTAGAGATCCCTGTTTCTTCAGTAAGTGATTACAGGTTACTGTTTTGTCCACTGTAATGTTTTTCTGTAATCTTACCTTAAAATAAACTATTAGGCCAACAAAACAGGTCCGAAGGTCTAATCAAGTTGCAAAAAAAGGTTTGAAAATACCAATTTATTTTTTGATTCTACCTAACCATTCCTTTTGGTCTTTTCTTTTGGCTGTTTTCCTTAATTTTCTCTGTGTTCTCACCTGTTGTCTCTGTTTGACTGTTGACTTACTGTATGGGTGATCCAGCAGTCATGGAGAGATCCTTACCTTTGGATTCATAGATATCTTAGGTGTGCTATGTGAAGTATTACTTTTCCCTGTGCTGCAGCAGTTGAGTCTTAATTTGTTTTTCCAGTAGTTGCAGTTTGTTTAAGTGTAGCATAAACAGAGAATAGAAATAGAGACCATTAAGGGATCTGTAGATTTGGAATAACATGATTGAAATGCTAAAGATAAAGGTCTGCATGTACAATTAATGTTGCAGGGCAAATAAGCACCTAAGGTATTTTTGAATTCCATTTATGCCCAGCTGATATTTGGGCATAATAGCGTGCAGATACATCCATGCTTTTCCACAGTCAATTTCATTCTGAAAACAGATTTTTGGGAAAAAAAGGTCTAGAAGTATATGTCATTTGTCTCTGAAGAAATGCCGAAAACCCATCTTTTAATACCATCTTTTTCAGGTCTTTGTAGACCAAAAAGAGAAGGAAAGTGATCATCTAATCATCAAGCGACGGCTACGATCAAGAATACCAAAATAATCTTGCAAAAGTGTGTTTATATTTCCTACATATTTCCATTGTATTGTTTCAGATGATTGTATGTAGATAGTAGTAGGTATTTAGTCTTGCTTTAAAATCTGTATATAGTTGTATAGAGTTGTTCTGACTCTATTAAATTTGAGATGTTCATGAAAGGTTGTGTGTGAAACTTTCATTCATTTGTTATAAGTAACAGTGTTTTCGGAAGCGTTCATAACTTACTCATTGTGTGCTAAGAGCTATGCCTGTGTGGAATGGTTTAAGTTGCTTTTTTCGGCCTGTATACCTACCATAACTTTGAGTGTCAAAGAATGAGTACACATCCATACTTGTGATGGGACAAAATTAAGGAATTTACACTATGTGGAGGAATATGATGTTTCTTATTACTGGTGTGGTTTTAACTGTTTTATATTTATTCTTCTAAATTAAGTAATTTAGAAACATAATATTCTCTCTTTGGGGATTGTAATCTCCATAAAGGCTTACAGTCTGCTATTAGAAGTGACCTACTCTCAGACGCCTAACATTTTCTAAGCATCCAGTTCTGCTCATCTAGAACAGCTACTTTTGGTATAGTAATGTTTCAGCTTATAATCAGTGAGTGGGTAAACATTTGAAACACTTGGTTCCATCAGTGTAGCATTTACTGATGTCACAGTCACTCTATTTCATAGGATTTTGCATGGTTTGGAACAGCGGCACAATTTGATCAGCTGATGAAGAAGGAGTGGGTTTCTGGAATTAAAGTGAGAAAAGAGAGCAGAATACTTGGGGGATTATTTTTCTGTAATAGGACAACTTTTCATAGGCATTGCAAATATTTGAATGTAGTTGAAACCTGATTAGTGCTGCGAGAGAGGAAAACCAAAAATATTTAAACAAAACATCCCTGTATGGACCGCTCACTTAAGGACACGATGATCCTTGTGGGTCCCTTCCAACTCAGAATACCCTGCGATGCTGTGAAGAAAACACGCCCTTTGGGTCTGTGCAAGGCTGGTCCATGGGAGCCCTGCCAGGGACCGAGAGGTGGCGCCAGGACATCGCCAGCCTCGCCACTGGGAATCAGCTGGGAGTACAAGGGCGGAAATGTTTTGTGTTATGTTAAACTAACCCACTTTTGATGCCATTTAGCTGAGCTTCATAAAAAAAATTGTTCAGAATGGGAGCTCTCAGGACCTCACTCTCCTGGCAAAGTCCGAGTCCTCCAGATCTTTTCTTTCCTGGTACAACCCCGCACACACAGCAATCGGCACACAGCCCTGGCACAGAGGGGCTGGTGTCGCAGGTCGGGATTCTGAGACCAAGTATTGGTTCATACGCACTGATTTCTACTGTTCATCTCTTGCTACACACTAATATTCCGTAGGAGTTTATATACTTTTTAAATGAAGATGAATTTTTCGATGGCAGTATGCTCTATTAGGCAGAAATAGAGGTCCTCCAAGACTTTAGAAAAAGTATGAGATCAGATTTGTTAAGAAGAATTTGTTTTCAAAGGTGCTGGATTTATATTTATAGACCTTTGTACTGATGGATAAAATAGGACTTTTTTTCTTTTAATTTTGGTGGTGGGTTTTTTTTTAGAGATGTTGACACATAGCCAGTGTTCTGCTCTGGGGACTTGGAATGCATTTTGTGCAAGTGCTATAACATTGATTTCCCTTTGACTTATCTACAAGGTATTCTGAGAAGCAAGCTTTGGCTTGTTTATGACATTAAAATACCAGATTGTACCCTTCTTTCTGTGTACTGAGGCCTCTGTGTGCTCTCAGATTGCTGCTAAAAGATGAGTTCTGAAACTCTTATCTAGGAACAAAGACTTTTTTTCTTTTCTTTTTTTTTTTTCGTAGTTTAACTGAAAGAGAAGGTTTTTCCATTCATTAAATAACTAGAAGATTTGGGTGAAATGAGCTTGCATACATTTCAATTAATATCCAACTTTTTAGTGTGTTTTAAAAAGGAGTCCTAATCATAGCTGAATTGCTGACATGATACATCAGTGCTTTTTTCTTGTCAGATGGGAGAACAGAAAATTCTGGCTAAAAAAGTGGATAAAAGAGAGGTAGCAAGTGTAGATAAAATACCTCAGTACAATAAACAGCAGGTCTACTTTAGATCTCCTTAAAATACTGTACCTTATAAAGAGGTACACCTCACAGTAGAGAGCGACCTACAGTACAGTAGTACAGTAGATAATTCCGACTATATTTGGAGAAAGCTGTCCAGCTGTCCTTCTGTGGCCATGACTAATCAAGGAAGATTTAGATCTTCTTTCTGTATCATCTGTGGACAATATCTCTTAAATAGTATTTCTGGTCTGAAGTGTTAATGCCTCAAAGCAGCACCAAAAATGATTGCACAGTCTCTGTGCAAGATCCCAAATACCAATCTTCCCCTCAGTAACCTTGAAAACTTGCGTGCGACCAGATGAGTCAGTTGAAAGGTTCTTGGCTGGCAACATGTCCACATTCAGTCTCCCATGGCTTCAGTTTCTCAAAGGGTAGAAGGGAATGAAGCTAATGCGAGTACTTGAGTGTGTTTGGCAGGAGCCTTAAAAGCAGCTGGTAATAGAATGATAAGGTTTTATTTTCTGCAGAAGAGAGAATCACAGTATTTGTTGCTCTACAAATTAATTTTTTCCTTGCCTGTAGACTTGTGATACCCAGCTTTGCGTTCTGGAGAAAAAGAATTGGTGAAAAAAAATCAGAAAATTTATGTATTTAATTATCTCATTAAGCTTAACTGCTTGGTGTTAAGCAGATACTTCTGCATGTGGAGGCCAATGTGGAAGTTAGTACTGATCTTAAGAGGAATCATAGAATTGTGCTCCCAGGAGAAACAGGCAGCTACTACACAAGTATTGAAACAAGAAATTTATAAGGTGCATCTGAAATTACTCCTTCCAGGTTTTTTTTAATCTGTTCTATATGTGGCAGTTATATTGTAACACTGAACTCTGTCAGGAACTGGTTTTAAAAGTTTGAGCTGACTTACCATAAGAGGATGTATCAATGTTCTATCCACAGGGAAAGGTATGCACTACATTTATCCCATATTACTTATTTTGTTTTTGGTTTTAGGATAGTATTGGAAAGGGAAAAAAATTAATATTCACAGGGAACATAAAAGTACCTCGAAGAAAAGGAATCCAATCAGATAAAAAACGTTGTGTCCTTTTAATATTAATGTGACCTGAACAAATGCTTCTAGTACACAGCAAAGTGCCTCAGGACCAGGTTACAAACTCAAACACTGTAACTTGAAGCGATTGTGAGGCCTTTGAAGCTGACTCTGATTAACTGCAATCTGCAAATTACTTGAGTTAATGTTTCCATCCAGAAATTTGGAAGCTATCGACCTTGTGACATTAGAGGCAGAGGGGTGACTGAACTATTTAGAACAAGAGATGTTAATTGAGCTCTCACCTGTATCAAGCATTTCATAAAATGTGATATCACAGAACTATTTTTTTAAACAGCATTTTCATCATAAGAACAGCCTAACTGCTAACTTTACTGCCACAAAATTGACATTTTATAAAATGTCACAGTGTTTGGTGAATCTCAGACTTATTTGTGTGCATTTTCCTAATGCATAACAGGCAGGGAAAATTAGCTGCCTCACAAAAAAAAAGAAGTAATTGAAACATTTAATATAGCAGTTTTATCAATTTTGACACCCTCTGACATTTAACTGCTGTGACTTAACAATAGGGTATCATTCAAAACTATTGGCAATTTTTTGAGTGAGTTCTATCTGAGCTGAGCTAAGAGAGATGTTATTACTATACAACTTCATTTCAACACTGCTCATTTGCTACTAGATGTTCCTAGCAAATAACAGTAGTAGCTCCTCTCTCTGCAACTCTCTGGGATGCTACATCCAGAGCCAAGCCACGGGCACTGCATAGCAGTCAGCTGAGGGACAGATACATTGGCTGGCTTGTCATTTCTGTGAAGTCACTGAGCTCCCTATTACTCAGTGATAAGTGGAATAAAATTACCTGCACTTACTCCCAGCTACACCAGCCTTTTAGTGTTTAACATGATGTTACTTTTCAGTTTTTGATGAATTATTTAGACCATGTCACTGATTTCAGTAGAACTGGGATTTGACATCTAAATGCAAGAAGTGTTTGAAGGTCTCAGATTTTGCTCCACACAGGAGGTCACAACCTCTTTCTGTGAAACATATTGCAATCATAATCCAAGTGTTTCCTTATTAGAAGAAACTTTTGTGATCATCTGTGGGAACAGATAGCTTTCAGTGACAGTAAAGATCCTGCTGCACAGGTTGGCATCCTCCCTTCCTCACAGAAGAAACTCTGGTTTTATCACCATGACGATTTGAACATGTTTTATCTGTATCTTTGTGTCTGAGATTTAAGATCTTGATGAGGAAAAGGCATTTGGAAATGGAAAAGTCCATGCCTTTACTCTCTACAGGCGGAGTGCGCTTTCTTTGAAAAGGGGCTTTGAAGCAATCTTATGCTTTAAGCATTGCTGCGTTTTGGAGTAAAGGTGATGACTGAATTCCTGAGGAAAGTGGTTTTACAGAGACACCTCTCTGCTCACAAGTATTTGAAAAAGTCAGTCCTCTCTTGGCAGGGAGGAACATCAGTAGTCCTGATCTGGTATCATTAAAAGTGAGGCTCTTGGGGGTATTTGAATAAGACATGTTCCTCTTAGGAATAGAACATAACTGTTCCTGTTGAACATCCCAGGAAATGCTTCACTTGGGTTTCTGTCTTTCCTTAACTGTGATGAGACATCAGGAGGAAGAGTCTACTTGTAGTCACCCATTTGAGTTTTTCTCTTATGAAGTGTAAATCACCCAGCACTCAGATTTCAGAGCACTGGACTCTCTGCAGCTACTAAGAAACAGTCTTGGACTTTAAGCCAGTAGGGAAAACATGGTGTAAATTAAAGCAACTATGGCATGGTCAGTACCTTGGTCAATTATCTTAACTTTGCATGGAAAACTACTCCAGAAAAGATCATATGGCTCCATCTTCATCTCAGTCTATTTGATCTCCCCTTTTGAAGCTTGCTTTAAGTTATATACAAATAAAACTGTGATGCAAAGCCCTACACTGGTGAAGGATTTGCAGATTATGTATAAAACCTTATTTTGGCTTGAATTCCCTTATAATCTGATTTGTGCTGAGGTGTGCACCTTGATAAACAATTTTCTCTTACAAACTTATAAAAAGTACAGGGGAAAACCTATCTTTGAGTCAAAATAAAGATAAGTGTGGTGTGGATTAGCATATTTTTTTGTATTTTATTTAATAGAAATCCCTAGAAAAAAAAAAAAGAGACTAATTTTGAAAAAATCAGAAGCATCCCAACTCTCAGCTAACCTTCTTCATAGAGTTCAGTGTCCTGATTTCCATTCATGAGTGGAAGAAAGGATTCTTGGAAAATGTTTGTGTCCAAAGGAGTTAATCTGAGGCAGTTCATAGGTAAGATTTATTGGAATTGTCTCTAAATTCAGATTTTAATGAATTCCTTTTTATCTTCTAGGATGTTTCAGCCCAAAAACCCTCCAACCAATAAAACACACAAACCCCAAAAAAACACAACAACAAAACCCCTAAAGTGTACATGCCCATGCATTGGAGAAAGGAAAAGACTTTTAAACTCCAAATTCAATTATGGTAGCCAAATCTTTGCTCTGTCTGACTTTTTAGCATAATTTTACAGCTGTTCTCAGTTAAGCCAATTACTCACAAATCCTTTAAATAACCCAGTGTCATGGAGCACAGATCAAGTTCCCTCTCATTTAATTATAGCTGCTACACTATATGGTATAATTGGATCTTCAGGAGAATTTCCCTCTAAGTCATGAAGGATAGGAAAAAGCAGCCTGACCTCAAAATCAGGCGTAAATGGTTAGAAAGGGGCTGTAGACTCACAGTATAATTTCAGTTCTAAGCAGCAGTTCAAGTGGTAGCAGCACTTAGATGCCGAATGAGGAAATTTATAGTTGCCCCCCGTTTATGCATTTTGCAACATCATAATACACCCACGCGTTTTATATGAGAGAACACCCTGAGAAGGAGGCTTGCTCTTGTGGACTGTAAACAGAGCTAGAGATGCTATTAAGTAATGTTTCTCAAAGGCATCCCAGCAATTTCTAAGAATCCAGGGACTTCACTGTGTCGTTTCACAAAAACAAAACCAAACCAACAAACCCAACTCACCAAACAAAAATAAATAGCATGGTAAGAACAAAACTTAGGAGAAATGATGTATGGACTAGCAGATCCCTAAAAGTGGTCTTAAAACAGTATTTCCAACGGAGCTTTAAAGACAAGTGCTGGTACAACTCTGGTTTTTATAAAAGAAGAGTAAGGTTTCCAAAATATTACACAGTTTTGGATTTTAAACTTTTTCAGATTTTAAATTTCTGAAGTTTCAGATTGTTAAGTTATGGTGAGAGGTAAATCACAGAGCTAAGCTGAGCCCATTCAGCTGAAGTGTGTGTTAAATGCAGTCAAATGCAAAGTTTAGCACCTAGCAGCAATGCATGCAAGGTCATGGAAGGAATGCTTCTGGAATATAGTGTCTCTGAGTACCTTTGCAGGGTTGCTTATCAGACTTGAATACGTTGATTTCAGTGACAAATACAGGACCTGAATCAATGTTTAGAAGTGCAGAGATTGAAGCACTTCAAATGGGAAACTAGGAATCATTTTTCAGACTTAGAAGGCTTAAGTGTTTCTAGCATATCACTCCAGGAACAGGTAAACTCACTGCTTGATGTCCCCAGGCCTTTCTGGAAAGGACGTTTTAGCCAGAAAAACCCCAGTTTAGTGGGTTCAGTTAAATATTCTGGCCTCTTCTAAGCAGTTTCAAAGAAATGTGAGACTGAGAAGGGACCAGTCAGTCTGATCTCCATATGAACCCTTCTGGCCTCAGTTCCCTTCAAAGCCGAGGCAGGCAAATGTCGGAGTGCCTTTAAGCAAAGGCTGTTGGTAACTCTGTTCCTGTTTCCAGTGTCACCACAGCAGCACATGATGCCACCTCAGGTGTTCCATAAGACGAGATAAAACCCCACAGAAGATATTTTGTGATGTGAAAATGTTTAGAAGCAATCCTATTTAGCAATTCCTGAGTGGGAGTAAGAAGGGCAGCAGCAATTTGCAGCTCGGTTCGGAAAGGAGCCTCATCAACACCTAGAAAAGCATAGCTTAAGTTAGACCCAGGGTGACCAGATTGGGACATAGTGTTAAATACCAGTGACCTGTTCTTAACAGCTAAAATTAGTTCAAGTAATTCAGAAAACTTATCTTGCACAGCCACAAAAGGTGGAAAAAGCACCACAAGTGCTTGGAATAAATTATTAAGGAAATAAAGCTATTTGGTTTGTTGGAACAAGAATATACTGTGTTAATGAGCAATTAGAGCCATTTCTTTTATTCTGTTGTTTCTAGCTTGTAAGTCTTGTTGTAAAGGGCCTTGACCTCCCTTTCTAGTGTGCATTTAAAGTGGCTACCTGTACATGAGGAGGCAGTTTGAATTGGTAGGCAGATGTATGAGCAGTAAAGAAGGTCTACTGTCTGTTTTTAATCCTACAATTCTATAATTATTCAGCATCCATCTGTCCTGAGCTCCTCACAGCTTCTGAGCAGCAACACTTTCCATGCAGGTCTTCTCTGCCTCATTCAAATTTCTGTTCTCTGCTTTTGGATCTTTCTCATACAAATCAGAAACTGATTTAAATTGCCATGATATACAGCTATTATTTGTATGTTTTATTTTGGCTAGAAGATGAAGGCTTAACTGCATTAACAAGTACCATAAGTGATGGGTGGTAAAGTGCTCCTGAGAGGCATCATTTAATATTAAGGATTCTCTGAACTGTAGTTTGAATGAAGGATGTCTGGATGTATCTGATCTAGCAGCTACTGCCTGGTAGATAACAGTGCTGGTAGATAACAGTGAGGTCTGTATTCTCACAACCAGAAAGATGACAGACATCTGTTTCCTGCTGAAGTCAAGATAAAACCAAGTCTAACATTCATAGGGACTTAATTTTATAATAAATCCAAGCAGTTTTGGCAAGAGCTACTATAAGGGGTTATATCTCACGTAAATGGATTTGTGTCAATGACTATGTTATAAACTGTCTATATAGTCTTTCTTATTTAAGGACATTTGCATTTAGCAAAACAGTATTTTTAAATAAATTTGTTACAAGAACTTTGGTGGCTCATAATTATAAATAGCTTTACATTTATATATACATATAGGAAAAGGAAGAAGATATGTCTTCCTCCTTCCTTTTTCTTATATCTTGACTGTGCTATTATGCTTAAGCCAGTTCTGAAGGCCAGTCTGTTCTTTATTTAGGCCTTGATTTTCAGGACTTGCCTGAATTTAAGCAAATGAATATGCAGAGAAATTTTTAACTGAGCTGGACACTCACAGATAATATCTTGGTGACTCTGCACTAGAGTTGCAAGGATAATACAGTAATTACTGTGATGATAATGTGAAAACTGAATTGGTGAAAACATCTTGGAGATCAATATAACAGGAACAGCTAAGACCAGTTTTGGGGTTATTGATTCTGGAATAAACTGCCCTGTGCATTATTCTGTGTAGAACAAAACATTTTGCTTGATGCAAACCATAACATCTTTATTTGGGAGTATTTATAATAAAATCAAGGAAACAGAATGCTAAAATTACAAAACAAGAGGCACCAGTGGAGATCTTGTGCCCCAGATCACCTTAGTTAATGCTTTACTGGTGGCCATGAATTGACTACTTTTCTCCATTTTAAAACAACTCAGACCTAATTCCCATACCCTTCTCAGTTTGTCCTATTGACTTTTTTCCCTACTTTGCAAGGATGGTTCAGATGCTCCCTGGGAGGAGTGGGAGTGAGAAGGAACAGGCAGACAGACTGCTAGAGTTGGTGGCTGTGATAAAAAGCAGGCCATGTAGGACGCCTCCAGATCTTCATGTAGACTATTGTTGTGAGTCACAAAAAGAGTTACCTTCTAAGCATAGTGGTTGCATATGTTCAATGGTTGGAAATGTCCATGACAGAGGACAACATTACAGGTATTTGGTGATGCACTTTTTGAAGGGCCCCTATTTAACATTACTTTCTATTTTTGGTACGAAATTGCCAGGGCTAGATATGCCTGTATGCTAGATTACCACTTACATAGCAAACATATTCCTTGACAGTAAGGTTTACAAATTCCAGCAGCCAGTATCCTTCTTCTATCAGTACGCCTTTTCCCATCTAAATCATCATCGCTATTAGTCTGGCAGCTATAAATGCTGGGACAAATGCTCTATCACTTCATGATGTCGTTAGAGTGGGACCTTCATGTCATTAAACATATCCCAAAATGAGCAGGAAAAGGCATCTAAAGCATGGATGGAGATGGGAATGTTAAAGTTAAAAAACCAATGTCAGCTGTCCTTGCAGTTTTATTACTCTCTTTAGGGTCAGTATAGGCTCATCCTCTGGTGAGATACCCATGGAAAACCATGGATACAAATTAAGCTGAGGGAGCTGCAGAGGTTTCTGGGACAGAGCCAATCCCACAGCATGGAGTGAGAGCAGGTCCTGGAGGTGCCTGTCCAAGGCCATAAGGACTACTGGAGTACTTGGGCAAGTTCTTTAAGCAAGGGCAAATAAGAACCACTCCAGAGCATCTTTACTAGGACATTCAAAGGAGGACTTTTTCTCTTGGTGTCCTGAAGATACAAGACTTTATACACCCATATGCATGTTATATACACACATAGTATGTGAGTGTGTCCACATCTTAAATGATTATCCATAGGCAGACATGTCATAATCATAACATCCACACAGGTTTCATGAAAGTAGGCAGCCAGAGGAGAGAGGGAAGGACTGCAGAATGATTTCATTCCTTGCCAGATAATCCACACTGATGAAAGTCACCATGCAGTAAATCATATGAATCTAATCACTGCAGTTAATAACACTTGAATAAACAGTATCTTGGCAATAAAATGGCTATATGGATTCGGTTTTGGGGTTGGGGGGGGTTATGTAGTAAATGAGCTTCGAAACCATTAAATTATATGTTAGCTCAAATAATGACTTATATTAGAAATAATGACATGAAAAACAACTACAAAGTCCTGCTATATGTATTTATCCTATAATCTTGCCATTATGAATTAAACACGTCCACAAGTTTGTGGGTAGATTTAAAGATGATTTAATTCAGGAAATCAAGATCAAGATGGGGTTTAATCACAGCTGAAGATATGATTTCCTTCTCTAGTCTCATGCTAAATGTTATTTCGCCTTAGAGCTACTGATGTGCAGTGTTCAGAGCTTGCTTTTCTGAGTAGTTATCTGTCGGTTCTCATTGAGGAGTCCATGCGGGCAAGAAGTGATTTAATGGCAATAAGATGAACCACTATTTTTTCAAGTATAGGCCTTTTGCTGAAGACTGACAATGAAATACCTTCAATTCAAAATAACTACTTAGAATTTACAAGATTTTCTTGGGTTTAATAAAAATGTAAGAAAATCTGATTTGTGCATTAAAGAATAAAAACTAGGTGACATGCCCCAAATTGAAGTATATTAGAATTAAAAGTGTTCAACAGCAATTTAGTGGGCCAGTTCCTTTAGGACTAAGTGCTGAATATATGGATGACAAGAATCGTAGCTGACTGACAATTTGCATTTAAAGAGAACCCAAGGCACTGAAAGTTTCTTCTTATGCATGTACAAAGTTTATGAAACAATTGTGCATGTTACAATGCCTATACACCAATTCAGGCTTTGATGTGCTGTAAAATGGGAATTGGAATTCTTCTGAGGGATGATCTGGGAACTTTGTGCTTTAAATGAAAGTGTAAGATGTCTCTCTTAAACCTGTCAGAAAACTCCAAGTTGTAGAGCTGGAAAAGCTCTTGCTTGTTATCATACCATGAGTATATGGGGCAATACTTGAAAAAGGGCCTGGTGCAGCTTCATGTGAGTTTTCAGCTATTTGGCTACCTCTCCAGAGTGACACAGACTATGTATGAGATATGGTAAGTGAAAATTAGTTGGTATCAAGAAAAAGTGTTTCATAACAGATCACTCTGAGTAAGAGTATGCAATATGCAGGACACTTTACAGTATCTCAGGCAAGCAGCAGTCACAAATAAAATAAGACTTAAATCTCACGTCAGAACAGAAGGATTTACCAACTTCTGCAACAATGATGCCGGGAACTTTAGTAATTCTCTTAGACCAAATAGTGGCATGCAGCACTTCAACAATTACTAAGAATAAGTGATTGGTTAGAGGTGTTTGAATTACATAAGTATTGGTTTTTTGCTCACAGAGAAGTGGGAAACTGTGAAATGTGTTTGAAACACTAACAAAACAAGTGCCATATCTCCACTAAAGACAGATTCTCCCTCCTCTGCCCCATACCTTGGAAGACACAGTAATATACACTGAATGTTTTTCTAGGTTTACTTTTGCTTTTAGCTTTTTCAGTAGAACCAGCATGAACTGACATCTTCTACCATTCTGGCAACTCACTAGGGGCAAAAGTACTCGTTAAGAGTTGAATGTAATCATATGTATGTTCCCATTAATAGAAGCTGTCCCAAACCTCAGCTCTAAAGCTGAACTTTGGTAAAGTTGAGGTAGAGGAACAAGGTGATCTGAATTTCATCAGAAATCTTATTTCCTTGTTCTCAAAGCATCTTCTCTGCCATGCAGTCTATGCACTTGCAATTCACAGTGAAATGTGGTAGCTTTGGGATGTGGATGTAAGCATTACAAGCCAAGACCTATGGGCTTTTTTTGCTCTTGAGAGATCACATCTTCCTAAAATGTTTAATGAAACCTAGTGGTATCACTGCATAGTTCAGGGACCTGCACTGGCTTCCCTTCCAGAGTGTGGGGAACTGCACGATCTTCACCCTCAGAACCAGCTGAGGTGATAGGAAATGGATGGTAGATGAGATTCGTTCAATTGGTCTTTGGGTAGGAAATTCTTTGAGTGGACTTTTTTGTTTAGGTTGCTTGTTTGTTTTTAATTTAAAATATTTTTGTTTAGTTTATTCAATAGAATGCTGCATCAAAATAGAAACAGAACACTCTAGCTTTTATATAAAGAGTGGGTCCACTGCCTTTAAGAGCAGCTTAAATAGAGATCAGGGTCTTGGAGTCTTTCTGTTTACATGTTTGACAGCAGAAAATCATTTAAAGTTGAAAAAGTCCCTTTCCCTTCACAAATTTCTAGAGGCAAGTGTAAGAGCTAGGCTCTGCTACTACTTGTGGATTCTCAGTAGAATTATTACTGAGGTAAATTGAATGAAGGTGTGAGAGCTCACAGGTTTCTCTGCAGGGGTAATTTGATTCCTGAGGACTTGCTTAGGCGCTGGTGATGATGTCTAATCTGGGAGGTATTCCCAACAGCTGTGGAGGGTGGAAAAGGAAGACTTTAAGGAGCAGGTGCTGCTGCTCTGTGCTACTGAGTAGAAGTTTGAGTCTTTACCTGCTGAAGGGATTGAGTGAACTGATGCAGCTTCAGTTCTCTGCTAGGTAAGAGTTTGGTGCTTATTTTTTTCTTTCCGTCTTTTATTAAATCTCAAGAGGTTAATACTTTGTCTCATCTGCAAAATGTTTCTGCTGTTTGTCTGGAGGTTATTGAGGAAGACTTCTGATGTGGGCTTTATCTTCTGTGGCACAGAAAGAGATAAAAATACCAAAGATTTTTCAGATTCTCTGATCTTTATTTAGCCTGCGTTTTGTAAAACTTTATTTCACTTCAAAGAGTGCTCTGCTTACATAAGAACTGAAGTGAACATTTTAAAGAACAGTTATTTCTGCAGCAGTTGAAAAGACCTGGTGCTTTTTCTGGCACGCTGGGCTTTGGTTCAGTGTCCTGGAAGTGAATACTTGGCTAAGAATTCCATTAAGTATATGTTAATTTTTGGGCTTTTGCAAGTGCATTATGTTGTTTTTTTCTGTCTTTCAGCAAGCAGATTTTAAAATAAATGTGTAGGTAAATGTTATGGTGTTGTTAAGGCATAAAATGTTTTAATGTAACCAAATATTAAACAGAACTTTTGGGTTTTTTTTTTTTCCCTCACTTAATTGTAAGTGGAAACCACTTGTGTGGTCACTCTAGATAAAATTCACATGTGTTGTATTTTAGTACGTAGAATGTGATGTTTTGGAGCCTCATTCTCATGCTGTACAGTCTTTCCTAACCCTTCTCCCTGCCCCCAGGTAACTTTGCAATGTTTCTAGTCAGAACACTAGGCAACTTAGAATTAAAAGATTAATTCTGTATTACTAAAAATCTCCAAATCTTGACTATGAAGGCAAAAATCAAGCCCTTTTTGTGCTATGGTGACTGTGATGGGTATAGCGCCTATTCAGTTTTTTAGTGTACTGCACTGATTTTTGCTTTCATTACTAGCAGGAGAGGGAGGAGCTGGCAGGCTGGCCTGATGTCACACAGATGGGCCACAGACGGCTGGATAAATGGGCACACCAAAGGTGTGCCCCTGAGTTCTGCTGAAGCCCCTCGTGGTGAGTTTGCTTGTACAGACTGGCTTAGAACAACAAAATGTAGGGACACACATGAAGCAAATGTTTTGCCTCTGTAGAAGTGTGCTTGAAACAATTGCATGAAGTGTAAATGACTTGGGGGACTGGAGGATCCATAGGTGATTATGAGCATGGTTTTTTGTTAAGAATCTCTCAAACCTGTTTAATTTTATGATTCCTTTGATTCTCATTGCGAGCAGCCCAAGAGGGGAGTGACAACAGTTTTTCTTGGAACGTGACAGTCTTAAATACCAAGTTGTTAGCCGAAACATAGGAGGTTTGCTTAAAGCATATAATTCCTCTGCCTCTTCTCTCATAAAGTGTGGTAAGAACTTAATTGCAAAAGCACAAACAGCTAAGAACTGCAATTGAAACTTTGGACAAGTGGGAAGGAAGGGCAACTCTATCTTCTGTGAGCCAGATGTGTTCACTAAGCCATGATTGCTTCCTGCAGGTCTGGTTTCTGTCAGTATGAGCCCTGCCAGTAGAAAACCCTATGTCCTTTCTATTCAGACTCTGAACTTCATTAATTGTGTTTCAGTCATGACATCTGTGGATGGTACTTTCAGCAGATGGCCAAAGGAAACCTGTCTAAAATGTTAAGTGGTACAAAAGAGAAAGAAGTAGAGACAACAGCCGTAGCATGTTTCCTGAAATCCCTGCCTCCCTGTGGAGGTACAGAACTGTCTCTGACAAAAGGATGTTTTTGCCTGCAAGTTGATTCTATCTACATGTGAGTGCAAAAGGCTTTGCTGGTTGTTTATATCTGCCTTAACTCTGTCATTAAATGCAGTAAGGTTGTTTGGTTGAGGCTTATATTTAGCAATAGTGGTTTCAGCAAGAACCAAACTTCTGAAAATGCTGAGGATACCTGCAGGTGTAACTGTGCTATCAGACACTTGGATAAAAGAAGATGCTTCAGGTTTTCAGCTTAATGTTTTTGTGCTAGAGTGTTTTGCATCTGAGAAGACCCAACTGGCTTTGTTTAAGCAGCAGATGCAACCATTTGCTGCTAAGATGTGGAGGTGAGTCTCCTGTTGATCCTCTTTCAGTGACTAAAGTGGAGATCAGTGGGACTTCAGGTGTAATGACACGTAATTGGGAGGCCTTAGTGTCAAGTGGGCTGATGGCATTGTGGGAATCAACATGACTACAAAGGTTATTGTACAGAGGCTTGTTTCTGTGGATAGAGGGGCTGGGCAACAACAATGCTCTTGGATACTACTTAAAGAGACCAGGATTGAGAGAGGGAAATGTGATTTTTCTACTTGTGTACTGCTTAACTTGGCATCCTGGAACAGTACTAAACATCTCTTGGCAGCCTTAATTTTTAGTTAAAAAAGGTGTTTAGATAAACTTTTGAGGGGAAAAAAGTATTTTAAAAGGGAATGTCTTATACAATTCTAAAAAAAACACATCCAGTAAATCACTGTTTTGTGTAAGGTTAAAATGCAGCTGGGAAAATGTTGTGATCTTTATGTGATTCTTAAATATCTCACCTTTGTCATGCACATTGCCACCTCTAACACAAGTTACTGGCACCATCTCTCCTCCGTTGTGGCAGTAATACAGTCTTATTTGATGGCTACTCTGAACTGTAGTGTGATTTATGCCTGAATGCTGCCTGCTTATTCTCAAGGGCCAGAGAATGTTTTATGTAAGCATAAAGCATTTTAGATGCAGCTGCAATTTGAGAGCTGGATGTTTCATCTGTATAGACATAATTTGTCTCTGAAATATTAGCCAAATTCTCCAAGCTGAAGTACTGAGTTTTCTTTGGAAGCCACTGTGGAGGAGCTAAGTGTCTGTTTTCACACATTACTGTGCTCGGGGTGGTATTGGTGTGCCGTCAGCTGTTGCAATGCATCTGCTACAGGAGAGCAGGGTGGGAGGAACAGGCAGAGAGACACCTTGGCTCAGGTTTCTTTGTGTACGGGCTTTTAGTCACACGGGAAAGTTGCTCCTACTTACCTCCCCTCTTGATGTGCTATGAAAACAAATGTTAAAGTCACCAGTTTCTTCTCAAGCAGAACTCTAACTGCTGTTCTGACAGGAAAAATCTTCACAAAAAGTCTCAAGGAAAAAAAAGGAGACCTGGGAGAAAAGACTACCTAAACTCTCACTCACTCAAAAAAAACAACCCCAAACCACAAACAAACTCTCAAACTAAACAAAACCACCACAACATAAAATCAAGAATAGTCGTTGTTCAACAACTAGCAAACAGTAACAGGACTACTGGACGATGATTACAAGCCAATTTCAAAACCCTAATGTGTATTTGAATAATAAAAAACAATGTATCTTTTCAAAGAGGTGAAAAGGATGAGTATCTTATCACTTCATAATGGCAAAATAAAACGAGTTCAAAGGGATTGGATGAAGAATTTAATAGTCTTTAATTTGAATTTTCTGAATAATTAAGGTTTAGGCATACAGCCAGACAATTAAATTGATTGCCTGGGATTTAGGTTATGTGCAGTGATTATCCAAATGGGTTGATATCACCAGTATAGATATGAGCCAACTTTTTATCCATTTTTAATATCAGTATGGAATTATCTGCTTACATGTTCCACATAATTAGGGAGTTTTTTCTATAAATTTAGGTAGTCAAATCCCTTCTCTTATCTGGCTCCAGAAGCCTATACAATGACCAATTCATATTCTCTTTGGGTTCACAAGGTGCTACTTAAGACCAGGTTGGAAATGAAATAGACAAAATTAGCAGGTGACAGAAAAAATTCTGATTTTCATTTGTATTGCTTGTCCATGGCAAGTCAGCTGTCCTTACTAAACCTCACTGACTAAGTCTCCAAACTCACTGAAGAATTATATTCTCAGTATGTTACATGATCCAATTAGCTCAGTCACTCTCATTTCTTGAGAAAATGATAGTCTGACTAATTCCTTAGTTTTTCTTGAGATTTTTACAAGTAATTTAACATCTTGTAAAGATTAATGTCTCAGAAATGTCATTTTGTTCTTTGGTCCAATCTGATAACTTATTTTCATTTTGCAGTGAGAGCAAATTAGCGAATTTCAGTTAATGCAGCAATTTGTCTTCCTGGATATAAATTTGCCTTTGAGCACTTTCTTTTTAAGCTGAAAGATTTTAGCAGTAGTAAAATAGTGTTGAAGGAAAACAAATTCAATCATATTTCTCTGCCTACAGTACTCCATTACACAAGTTACGAGAGGTGGTTGATTTAACTGTTCCACTAACTCTGAAATATTTCAGTGCATATGCCACTGGATTTTGAAGCTGAATAGTCCCTGTCAATCTGACAAGCTCTTCTATGTTTTTTTTGTGTGAAAATATTATTTCTTGGTTTGGGTTTTCTTTGTTTTCAGAGAAATCTAAAATGCTGGGGTGAATAAAACTGATTCACAAACTGGCTTTAGTTATCTAAGACATAAATAATTCAGATGTTACTCAGTGTATTGAAATAATTGCGATTATTATTTTAGCCTAGATATTAACTGCAGGTGCCTTAAAGTTTTTGTCATTCTGAATTAATTAAATAATATTTTTGAGGGGTTTAGATCATGTTTTTAAGTATAAAACCTGACATTTGCTCCTTAAGACAACAGTTTACAACTGCATGTGTACTCACACTTATATTATGACTTCCATTAAAGAGACCTGAATAGTTTCTGAAAACCCTCATTTACTTTTTCTGTCCCTGTACATGGATGAAATCCTAAATAGAAAAAGAAGCAGATGTTGCCTAGGTAACTGCAGTTCTCCCAGCTCTAATTCTAAAGGATACCTGACCTTACTGTTGCTTCTTATTATTTATTCTTCTAATTGACTCTTAAAGTTAGCATTTTTTGTTTGGGTTGTTTTGGGCTTTTTTTAACATTAAACTTAGCCTGGCCTCTCTGCTTATGTTCTCTCCTCCTCATCTGGATGCCCATAAGCATCTTCCTGTGTGTGACAGGAGTTCTAGTGTGACTGGTGCGGTAAAGAAAGGTGTCTTCAAGTGTGTTGGTGGGGTGGAAGAAGTCACATCATTTTAACTTATGGTTGTCACATACCAATGTATGCATTTAATGTACATATAGTTTTGCTGGGGGTTGTTAGTGGGAATCAAGCAGGTGCTCTTTTAAAATATTCTTACTAAACACAAAATTTATTAGGTTTAGGAAATGGAGTTATATGGATTCCATTTCCTCTTGGGATGAAGTTGCTCAGATCCATATTAGTAACCCCTTTCTTGACTCTTTCTGTCTGTGAATTAGCACTGCATAAGAGCACTCATTTTTCATCTCAAGCACCAGCATCATTTGCAATAAATCTGGGAACAAAACTGTAAACTTTAACAGCTGTGTGAGGTACAGCAAGCTGGAGGGCCAAGCAGCTGGTAGTAGCCAGGCAGTAAAGATATAAAATGGAGCAAGTCTGAAAGTTTTCCAGTGAGGAAAAGCATGTAATGCAGAGTCACTGGGGTATAGGGGATCACCTTGTTTCTTCTGCTTGGATGTTACCATAATTTCCTGGTCCTCTGGCACACCACAGAAGCTCGTACATGTGCATTAGCTTGTTGAAGAACCTGTAGGTGTGCAAAGCATGAAAAATTGGTGCCTTCAGGAAGGGCTTGGTGCTCCAGTGTGGTGTGCAGGGCCTGGGATGAGGGGAAAAGCTCTCCCTGGGCTGCTGCTAGGGATTTTTTTAACTTGTGCTATTTCAGCAGTACTTTATTTCCTCAGTGAAAAATCTCACACTGAAAGTGAGCAAGTATGTGCATTTGGGGCAGAGATGCACTGAGGTGAAAGTACACAACTGCCACTCTGTTTATAGCATCGCAACTGCTCAAATACAGAGAGTAGGGCAGCTGCTAGTATAGTGTGTGTGTCTGTGTTATATATATAATTAATACCAATCAGACTCTCAAGTTTTATAGTCTGAATCTATGTTACTCAGTAGAAGCTGTTATATTTATGCTGAAAATGTTGGTAATATGTTTTTATAATGCATGTTACATGTGGCCAATTGAAGTACACTTATTTTTCTACATGATTCATTTGATTATGTCCTGTAAGTAAATCACCTGTTTAGAACCACTCGGCTCTGCTTTGTCACTGTCTGAAGAGCTTCTTTATCACCTGTGTTATGCCCTTTTGTGTCACAGATAATACTGGAGAGAGGGGAGGGAAAGGTCTCAGCTATTGCAGTCCTGAGTGTCTGAAATATAGTGAGATTTCAATAGCTTTCAGTGGTGAATTCACCAGTGTGACTCCTCCCCCTGCTCCTCCTGCAGCAGCACCGTGCCTTTCTGCCAAGAGGCTTGGGCTGCCACCTTTTGAGGTGCCACTGCTCTGTAATGCCCCTGAAAGTTTCTCATTAAACATCTGTCCCTCCCCTAAAATGAACTCCACAAAACTTCGAGTTTTATCATCAATCTGTGTTTCTGGGCTACAGGTCAGGCAAAAACTTCAGGTTTTCCTTGAGTTCTCTTCATCCTATTATTATGGTGCCTAATCATTGCAGTGTGAGCATCACTACTGAACTGTACATCCTTTATATTAATATAGCGTAATATGAAATAAGATGAAACTAACCACCTTGTACTCAATGTATAACATCTCAATTTAATTGATTATGAGAAAAATCATAATTTGGGGTGTTTCATGAAAACTGCTCAAGTGAAAAATAATAACTCCCAATAGAAGTGGGAGCATGGCTATAATAATTGTCAATTTTGCACGAGAGTAGCTTATGCAATGACTACTCTGGCATTAATCACCACAGAACTTCAACTTGGTATTATTGGATAAGTTTTTTTAATTGTAAACTAAGTGGAATTCTGGTCTTATTAAAATGAGTGAGGAAATAAGATCTTTCCTATTTCTTTCATGCCCGAAATAGCTTTGCCCCATATCCTCAGGGACTTCTGCTCAAGATCTTGTGCATATCAGGAGAAAGTAATGAGGCAGTAAAAAGTGAAGAAGCTGAAGGGCTGAGACTGTATAGTTAGGTGGCATCATGTTAGCTATCAGTGTCCAGAGTTCATTTTCTTGGATATCTTTCTCTGCAGTATTATACTCTGCTATTTCCTGGCATTCTGAAACCTAAGACTCCTGTATGTATGAGGAAATGCTGATTTGCCTGCCAGTAGCAAATGTTTTTTTTTAAAATCATTTGGGCTCTTAGTGTGTCAAGCCAAGGGACTCTTCCTGTGAAGGGTGCTCTGTGTAACTGTGTAACATATTAACTTGACTCCTATGCCAGTTAAGAAGCTTGCTATCATAACTCTGGATTTTAGCCCTGTTGAGTAAGTGCACCTCCTTCAGCCAAGTAATTTTCTTTTGGCTTGGAATTTCTATTCTGCCTTTTCCAATTAATACCCAGTCTTTGCTGTATTGCACATTATTCACAATCCTGTGTTTAATCAGTCTGAAACTAACCTTTAAATCCATTGCTCCATTGCCAGGGGAAGGGATAGGAACATGAGTTATTAATACTGTATATAAATTTTTTTGTATTTAAACAAATTAAACAATTTGTATGACTTGTAAGATGAAACACTGAGGTCCTGTAGTCTTTTGTGGTCTTTTTTGTCTTGTAGTGAGTTATGCCTTTGTTATCCTAACAAAACTATTGATGTTCACTTTACTCTTCAAGATCCACAAGCTGAAAAAGTAACACTGCAAATGTAGTTCTGACTCAGCCTCGGGTTTTTTGTCCATTTTAAGCAGGTTGATAGGTTTGTGTGTTTCTTGCTGAGCTTTGTTTTCAACTTCTCTGAGAAAGAAATGGAAAGAACAAAAAAACCCCAACCAAAACAAAAAAAATCCTCAAATAGTCTTTACCTCAGAGTAATTCTGTCCACCACAAAGCCCCACCTGAATGGGACATGCTGCTCCCATCCTGACAATGCCCTTTCAAAAGACTGCTGATGTGATGTTGTTGACACCAGAAAGAGGTACTCAGCCTGCAGAAATTTCAGCATTTTACCACTTTGTCAATGTTTTCCATTCTTAACCTTACCAGAAATTTTCACCACCTCTGCTTCATCTTTGTGTAGGAGATAATAGCATAAAGAGCCAACTTGCGTAATTACCATCATATGGGAATACTCATTTATTTTGTTCTTTTAGCTTGTTCTAAAGTACTTATTAAAGGGGCTCTGTGACTCAATAAATAAGTCGTAAAAACATCACAACACAAAAACTTCCAGTTTTGTACGTATCTATAAAAGGTAGCAGTAAAAATAAGTTATCTGTTACCTATTTTTAATAATTTTGAAGTATCAATTGCAATGAGATCTTCTAAGGCATTTGTCATGTTGCTGTTCCAGACTCCCTTTCTTTTCAGCTCCCTCCTACACATCTCATTATTTTAAATCTTAAATCCTTGCAATAAGAGTTAACTCTTTGATACACCTTTGTTGCTTCAAGGAAAAATAGACCATAGCCATGAAACCTGGAAATTGAGTGCAAAATAAGTAGATAGAAGGATACTATCAAAGGCAAGTAAAGTAGTAGTGCCAAAACTTGTGTAGGCAACCACTCTGAGATAATAGGAAGGTATTCCAGAATTTTTTATGCTTTAGACAAATCCAGAGCCAGCTGGCTCTCAGTCTGGCAGAATTATAATGTAAATAGATATCAGCCAGAGTGTAAATAATAAGAAAAATCTTTCAGGTGTAGTGGTCAGACTTCTGACTCTCTAATCCCCTCAGAAATTTAGGGGGTGCTGCTTGGGATGAGGGAAGTAATGTTTCTGTTGTGGGGGATATGGATGTATTTTTCCAAGCATATGACACAGATATTAGGCTTTTATCAAGTTTTCTAGTTACAGAGACTATTAAAAAAAAAATTACTTGAGAGATGGGAAAGTTAAACATGAAAAAGAGAACGTTCAAACAATGTACCTCCATATACAACAGGCAGTATTTTATGTCTCAGCACTTTGCCTTAAAACAGAGGGGTTTTAATATTCACCTGTCTCCCTTCAGCAAATTTGTGTAAGTCCTGTAAGGTGGAAATGGTCATATGATTACCATTTGGGCACTGATAGGGGAGGGGAAGCAGCCATTTGCCCTCTAAATTTTAAACAGGGGAGGCATTATACTTGTTTTGGTCAATTACTTGAAAGAAAAAAAAATTCTTTTGTCTATTTTTAGAAAAGTCCTAATTGACTAATTGTGCCCCTTTTTTAACCCTCAGTTGCCCTTCTATCCCATTGGGATGGTCTGTGATTAAGTCATTAATGTCTAGTAGCTGCGTTTGTGCGGAGTAATGGAGCTGACTGTGAAGCTGCTGTTTGTGATGTAAGTTAGTGCTGAGAAGACCTGCATTATCACAACAGAACATCGTTTTCTAGTATCCCTTTAGTGTTAATGAGCCGTGGTGGGTTTAGGCTAGGTTATATTAGAAGGGATGTGGAAGTGATCTAAAATTAAACTACATTTGCTCTCATCCATACCGTTTTCAGTTCTTTCTACCTCCTGGTTTTCACCTGTCTGCTTTTTTGTCTATCCAAATGATGATGATCTCTCTTATTGTTTCAGCTCCATGCCTGCCATCTTTCTCATGTTAAATCATTTTTTTTTTGCCGACTCAGTTGTGGGGTTCAGTCATTCCTTCTTCCACCTATTTCCTCCTGTTCTCCTTCTTCTGTCTCTTGGTAAAGCTGATCTTGCAACTCAGAATATCCTGTCGTTCTGTGAAACAAGCTGCTTTTATTTTTGTTGTTGCTAGCTCTCTCTTGCTGCATTCTGGTGCCTCTGAGTGAGAGATTATTTACCTGGATGGTTAGTTTTATGTTTCTGTGGAAACAGTAGTTGAAAACACGGAAGAATGTGACAAACTTCATGATTTAACTTTCTCAGTATTTATATTGAAAATACTGGAAATACGTTTTTTCAGGAGAGAGACAAAAATTATTTCTACTCTGATCCTTTGCTGCTTTTTATCCTAATTTTGATGTCTGTATTAAGAGCTCATTAACTGGAGAGTTCCATGAGAACCTACTCAGAGTATGCATCACAACCTGAAACTTCAAGCCTTGCCTTAAAACTCTTCCTGCCTTCATCCTCTGCGACCAATGCAACATGAGATCAAAGGTCTCCGAAGTTATTCTCCCTGAAGAAAATATTGATAGGGTTGTGGCTATTGTTGTAGGTTTGTTAAAATGAACTTCTTTTTTAAGAACACAGGAAAGTATACCTTTCTGCCCAGTTTGTGGTGGCATGTTTTGTTTTGTTGTTGGTTTTCTTTTCTCTCAGTCCTTTGTGAATAGAGGGTGATGCCATCTGTAACCTGTGGAGTATCAAAAACCAGGCCTGTTTCAGTAAGGAATAGTGTCTATAGTTAGTCCGCAGGTTAGATATCAGAGCTGTTCTGAGGTCTGCTGAGTTAGTAAATGCAAATATTCAGTGTTATTGATGGCAGCAGTAAAGTCATCTCTTGGAGTTTCTTCCCTTTCTTTTTCACAGCTGAACCTATGGCTACTGGAGAGCAGTGGCTCTCAATGCTGTAAGGGAGAAGTTTGCAGCTTCATAAGTGCATGCATAAAGCTGTAAGCTGTTGCCTACGGAATGGTTTTCAAACCAACTGCAATGTTAGCCTGCTCTTAATAGCTATTTTGACACAGGTATCTTTTTTGCCTTTAACTCTGACGAATTTGCTAAACAATTCATGCTGAAATATAATGTCACATTTAGCACCTCAGATATCCTAGCAGCAGATTATTGCAGTCATCTGGAAAGTGTCAGGATGCACCCTCTGATTAGTCAAACTTGATGGCTCAGAATGTTTTAGCAAATGAAGTTGTTCCTTTGGAAGAGAATGGAAAATGGACTTAGGAATTTCATTATTTATGATATTGGATGGGAACTTAATGCTCAGGAGTTGGGAAGTGGAAAAAGATCATGTTATGATTGTCATTGTCTTGAAAAATATTCCTTGCCAAACACTTCTCTGATTCTTATCTGAAAGTACGAAGCACAGAATACAAACACAGAACATATCTGTTGCTGAAAATAACCAGTGAAATACAATAGATTTGCACAGCTGAGCTGAACAAATGTTTCAGCAGTTGTATCCCTTTCAACAATGCAGGAAAAAGTGCTTTGGAAACATACTGGGAAAATGAGTCAAATCTATTTAAAGAATTAAAAAAAATTAAAGGGGATTATATAGCCTATAGACTTTTTTCCTGAGACTTGATTCATTGATGCCCAGAAAGCTTAGTTTTCTGCAGTGGTGTGTGTTCCACCTTAGGATGTGAAGACTCATTATGTGTGTCCTGGTTATTTTTTTTTTTGCTCTTCCCCTATATGAGAAGAAAAGCTGCCCATGTTTATAATGCTCTGCAGTTCACAAAATGTATATATGAAAAATTAGTGTCAGGCTTTCATCAAGACAAAATTTTAAGGAACAGTTTTGGCTCAAGCACTGGAGCACTTAAAAATAATCAGGAGTAATACTGCTTAAAACCAAAAAAACCTCAATTATATTGTATTTAAGCTACAACAATATTGTACACTTGAACTTATAATTTTAGATGCTTTCCAAGTTTTAAACACTATGCAACTGGTCTGTGGCGAGGCAAGAGTATGACAAAATGTAAAATGCTGACTTCAGTTATTTCTGATGATCTTGTATGAGTTTAAAAACTGTTACATAAGTGAAAAACAGAACAAGCAGTTTTAAGTTCAGAATCAATCTTTTCAGTCATACTGTCCTGGAAAAAAATCTGCCGCAATATTTCACCCTGTTTTGTAATAAGACTTTCATTTATTCAAGTGAAAAATCATAAATGAAGATGGATTATCTATTCATGGAGCCGAGGAAGGAAGGATCTTGGGGGATTAATTGCCAATTAAAGTTAACCTGTGTTGCCTAAATAAGATTAACTTATTCTAAGTGATTTTCTGCTCTATTGGGATTGTCTCTAAGGAGGTAGGATTATAATATCAGCAAATATCGCTTGCTGTTATGCCTGGATGTGTCTCTGGATGCCTGGTCCAGATATGCACTATTCCACACAACTCACTGGAAAATTATTCTTCCTTTCTGATTCAAATGCACTTTTTTCTGCTGAGTCTCATTGCAAAATTAATTGATAACCTCAAACTCTATTACATAGGGTGAGTGAGTTTTCTTATGAAGTCAGGTACAGCTGAGGCATTTGGAATACCATTTATTCCTCACACTTTTCATTGTGAGGAAATTGACTTTTTGTCTCTGTAATCTCAGAGTATTTCAACATGGATGTGTATCTTTGGCATTTTAAGGATACATAAATGTGTATCTCAAAAACCACAGCAGCAATAAACCCCAAACCAATGAAACAAAAGAGACCAATACCAAAGCGAACAAAAAATAACACTGAAGGTTGCCTCTTACTCATTTTTGTGCAGGCATGCAAAGAGCAGTTAATCCTGATCAAGTTATAAAACTTTCCTCCTTTGAAAAAGTGGCCAGTAATTCCACGTAGATGGTGATCCATTGAAATATGAAGCATCAAACATAAAGAATAATTTATGTACCAAGAGACAGAGCAAGTCTTATGTCCTCAATGACTTTTTCCTGACTTGTCTGATAACTGTTATTTCTGAGAAAAGGCTAATGCAGGCAAGCAGGTCTTGCTCACAGATGTGAAACTAGTTTAATTTTTCCAGTCCCTTCACAGGGAGCTGTAGAATAGCAGGTTGACTGCAGGAGGAATTTTGTAGCATTCTAATTCAAGCTTTAAAATTGACATTGAAAGCGCTATAATCACTGTTTTCTTTTTCTAACTCTTGTGTGCGTGTGTATGGTTTTTAATTTTTTTAAATTTCAATTTATTTTTTCCTCAGCAAAGACAGTAAAACAATGTTCTGGGTTTCAGAATTTAAGTGCAAACCATTCGTTGTCTCTTTTTAGTACTATAGGCTATAATCTGTTTACAGCTCTGTAACAGTGAGGGACAGGCAGCTCACTTCTGATGAGAAAAGTCTTCATGAGGAAAAAACCAAACTTGTGCAAACTAGAAAAAATAATTGTTAGATTTGATTTTTAAATGGGCTTTCAAAGATTCCTAGTTTGAATAAACTTATCAGGCAATCAGGATGCTGTGAATAGACTTATTAGTAGACTCTTGGTGCCTATTCAGTAGAGATAGTTTCCCATAGATATGGATTGAAGTGAGATTTATAGGATCTCTGGATTAGCTGGGATTTAGCTGCCATGTGCAATCAAGTTTTATAGTCAATATTTGCAGTTTTACAGCCCATATGTTTATGAGCTGAAGAATTGCCAAGAGTCAAATATTTCACCTTGGCTTCAATTTGTGTGTCCCTGTCTCTGCATTTCCACTCGGCTGTATTCATTCCCTGTGGCTCTATCATCCCTCTTAGCCATATCTGGCCCCCAGCAAACCCTAGTTTCACAAGTGTCATTTTTCATTGTGTTTTTTAATCTGTGTTCCTTCCTTCACATCTTGTTCCTTCCATATGCTTGGGCTGGAAGCATTTAAATATTGTGTGCTGTTTTTTTGTGATGACTAGCATAATATAGTTCTGTTTGTGGTTGATGCCTAGCCATTCTTAGAAGAGAAATCAGGAGTAACAGTACAAAGGGAGCAAAAAATGTAGTCTGGCATGAATAGAAGTTTACCTTAAAGAGAACTACAGTGATAACATAGTTAAGAGCATGTGAGAGGGGAAAAATGTGTTAGAATGCGTATGTTTACTGGCTTCAATCACGCCCTCTCCCCTTAAACAGGATATACTGAACTCTTCCAAAATAATTTCACTTGTCTCTTAGTTATAAATTTTTAAACTACCCTTCATAGTCATGCTTTATCAGACAAATGTTTACTCATGAGCTTTTTAGTATTTTAATGAGGTGGGTTTTGGTATTTTTCTGAGAACATATTTTCTATGGTAGTGTAAAAATATTTTAATTTAAACTACAAAAATAAAAGGTCTTTTGCTTTTCCATTTTGAATTTTGGCCTAACAAAACTGCAGATAATTTCTACTTTTGTTGGTGGGAGTTTTCTTTCAGTTCTTTTACCCCTAATGTGCAGTGCTTCACATATCTTCAAGGTTGCACCTCTAAAATGTGTATGTTCAACCTGGAGAAAATTAGCTAAGAGCAAGAGCAGCCTCGGGTGTGAACAAAAAAAATTGGCACACAAAATAGGAGATGCTCACTTGTGTATGTTCACTTTTCCTGCATTACTTTCTGTTTCAAGCAGCAGTGGCCTCAGTTACTCAGGGCACCATTTGCCAAGTGATAGTGTTGGTCTCTTCCAGCATCACTAATCTCATTTCTTTTATAATTCACTGCTTTGGAGGGAAGAAAAAGCAAAATAGTTGATTAGACAATGAATATGCTTTTTTTTTTTTTAAATCCCCCTCTGTAATGGGGAACTGCAAAGGGAAGCACAACAATAGACAAGGAAAAATGCCAGCTGGCTTTCACCAGTGCCCCAGACAAATTCAGCCTGGCCTTGAAGCCTGAAATAACCTGCCTGCCTATTACCACTAGACTGGAACGTGAATATTTATACTAAAATTAGGTCAAGACCACAGTGAGGACAAAAGACAGAAGCTCTGCTGGCTCTGTAAATCTATTAAGCAAGCTTATTTTTCTGCTCAGATGATTTTGAAACTCTAAATTATCTATTGATATTCTGAGATTTGCTGATGAAATTTTGTCTTTCTCCTTTTGTTGTTTCTGCCATCAATGGTGGAATCCCAGATCATTGTCTGGACACCTCCCTGGGAACAGACATATGAATGGCAGACAAGTTGAAATAGAACTAAAGACCCCTCATGGAGGTGAAATTCCTCAAGGCCTGCTTCAATTTGTGATGTTTGACCCCTCAATGTGATAACAAATCAAAATTTTCAGACTAGACAGTTGAAATCCTAGTTTTTTCTACTCTTGACTCTTTACCTGCCTTTTCAAGAGTTGGACTAATTCACTGTGTAACATTTGCTTGCTTGGTTTTTCTCTTGAGATTATGCCATAAAGAGTTTATGGTACAGAAGGTGTGTTGTTTCTACCTTGTTGCCTGCAATGCTTTGACCCTGGATTGAGCAGGCTCCATGCCACTGACTGTAGTGCATTTTTAGGATAGAATTAGTTAGAGTTAGTTGGTGACAGAGTGGGTATCTTGTAGTGGGAGTTGTGCAAATACTTTTATTGAATAACAAAAAAAACCCAAAAACAAAAAAACAACCAACCAAAAAAACCCCACAACCAACCAAAAAAAACCCACAACCAACAAACCCCCCAAATTATTTCTTTTATCATACTAAACTGGCTCCAGTGCCAAAGAAACCTTCTTGGGAATTATTCCGGAATAGTTATTTTTGTTTCAGCCGAAGCAGTTACTCTGGGATAACTATTCTGATAAAATTCCAAGTATAGACATGTTTTAATAAACACAAGTCTGTCACTTTGTTAACAAGAAGTTGCACTTGCACAATCAGTGTCCTGTCTGCCTTCTTGGCTGCTTTGTTCCATGCCATTACTGGTGTCATCCAAAGAGGCTTTTCTTACTTTGCCATGGTCTTGAGAAGACCTGTCATGCAAACAGTAGGAGAACTTTCATGAAGTTTTAGAAGAAAAAAGACTTAAATCTTAATAGTGAAACTAAAAGCAAAGGAAACAAAAAAACCAGACATAAATCAGTTCAGTGACATCTTTGCTCCTGTTGGAATCCAAGTATTCTATAATAATTAAAGAAGCTTCTGTAATTTAACTTCCACGTAGCAAAATTATTCTGGAAGGATTTTCTGCAGCTTAAGTGATCACAAAATGACAACAGATGGTTGAGATGATTTTTTTAAAGCTCTCTTGAAACCAAAAATGGCCATATTTTACTTCTGTGACTAATGTGCATCACGTGCAGTTTCAAATTGCTGAGAATAGAGCCTGTTGCTATTTATCCCATTTTTACTTAACTGGCTTTTCCTGGCTGTTCTTGATTCCTTTTATCTATGTGTGATTACTGAGGTGCTTGTCCCTGCTCTGATGCAGATCAGTGGTGTAGCTGCTCTCTCTGGCTTTCCACACTTCAGCTTGCTTCTCTAGTCTTTGTTCTTTCCATCTTCATAGCTCTTCGTGAGATACTTTAGGTCCTCTTCTGGAAAAAGAATTAGATACTAGTTAGGATATGTTTTTCCCTTTTTGCACTGCTTTGCTCTTTCTTACCCCAGTCTTTCCTTGTGACTTCTTTTAGTATATTGTCATGGGTAGACAAAAGCTTCACTTATAGTGAAAACTGGCAACTAAATTTTCATGTAATAAAATGACTTTCAGAAGTTGCTCAGTGTTTCCATTGCTCAAGACAGAAGTGCTGTAGGTGCTACTGCCGTGACCCAGTGAAAGAGCTTTTCGTCTTTATTCCCCCACCCCTTTTTATTTTTTTGTCTTAGGCAAATAGAGATTGTAATAGAGGATCCATCTACTTTCCTTGTGAGCATCATGTATTAGCTAGTTGTTCTTTCTCCTGTAAACCTAAGCTAGCTCAACTATATCAACAGCAGAACAATTGCATGACCAAATCTGGGACAGAAATAAATTGGGGAGGTTTGGGGGGGTTTTAGGGTTTCTTTTCTTTTGGATGCCAGAGAAATAAGACACAGACTTCCAGCGAGAGAGATGGCGCAGGAAGTCATCTAAAAGTTGAATCTAGCAAGGTTTGTGGCATGCAGAGAAGAGCTGTCAGGTTGTAGGCTGTGGTGCAGGAAATGAAGCATCCATAACATGGCTTTGAATAGGTGACCCAGGGAGATTTGATTTGCGTGTATATTTATTTTTTGGTAATGGTCTAGGTTTCTGATATATTTGACTGTGTTTTTCAGCATGTCCTGCAAAGCAGGAACTGGGGGGAAAAAACCTCTGAAATTGCTTCTTCATTTGCATAAAAACTTACTTGGCCTTTATGAATAAAGGCTGTCTGCTTTATTCTGTGGCATTTTTGTTCATCTCTAGGTATAAGACATCCTCTCTCACCCTGCCTTCAAGCTGTATACAGGCTATGTTTGTTTAATTTTTCCCCACAAAAATAAAAACACAGTATCTCTGTTTTTAAACACTTCTGTGCAAAATGAAAAGTGCCAAGACCCTTTCAGCCTATCTGCTTTATCTTCTGCCTTTCTGAGGGTTGCAGGGCTGGGTTTGTGCTTTGCTAACACTGCAGTCACTTTGTCACATCGATCTCACCCATGAGAGCAGATAACAGCGGTACTGTTGAGCTCCCAATTTATTTATTTATTTATTTGTAATAAGGGTGATTAAAAGGGAAAAGGGTGTCTACATATATCTAGTCTTGAGGATTTGCAAACCATAAATGCTTTGTAAATCTCAAATGCTCTCTCTCCTATTAGGAAAATGATTTCTTGCCCATTGTGGCTGATGCAGTACTTCTGACTTCCCCTGTGATGCCCCAGCAGACTCAGTTTAAGCTTTTTGGCGTCCTCTGCTTAGATACTGTTTGCTCTGGCATAATGGGGACTTTTCTCATGGAGATGAACAGTATCCTCATAAACAGCAGGGAGCATTGTGATAAATCAGCAAAATCATGTTTACTAGAGCTGTTAAGCTCTTCAGTGCAGGCTGTTTCTGGATCTCCTGATGTCTAGAGCTAATAGGATCTCTCATTTTATTTTCATTTTACTTTGAACGATTGCCACTCTGTCACTCCTTCAGTGCTATTCCTTTTCAAGAAGGAGAGAAGGTCATTTGAAAACAGCAGTGCTTCTAGATTAACACTCTCTTTTCTGAGAAGAGTTGAGCTAAAGGACCTCAGAATCAGGTTATGAGCAGAAGCAAGCATGGAGTGAAGATTCTCTCTTAAATAAAATCTTTCAGATGCTTTCCGAACTGTGAATGTGTCATAGGAGTTGCCAGCCTAAATATGACCATGTTTTGTTTCAAACAGTCATAGAGAAGTTTCGCTAATCTTGGACAACACTTATGTTTTTAAACTTAAAGGAAAAAGGAAAACAACTCAGCAATCGCAACAAAAGAAGCTACAGAATCTTTATTAATCAAGGCAAATGGAGGGATTTACTAAAATAGAGGAGGTTGACAAAGCTGAATTCCAATCAAGATACTAATCGTAGTATATAGAGAGCTCTTTTTCAGGAAGCTGGTTAGTCAATCAAAACGCAAGTAATTTGCAATCTGCATAATATTTTTAAGTATTTGGTTTATGGATACTTTTAGCAAAGTTGCCCTAAAATGTTTGCTGTATTTGCATTTGAAAGCATGTGGTTTGTAAAAGGATTAGTGAACCAAAGCAGTGTGACATGGTTTGTCTGGTAGAGAGCAAGCTGTTTCTTTGAGCCTTTGTGTAGCCTCTATGCAGACACAATTTTTAGCTCAGGCCTTTGCCTCTTCTTTCACATAAAATTGTACTCACTGTACTCAGGGTCCTTGGCTCACAGCTCTCCTGTAAGACCTCAGCAGACCCAGCGGGGAAATCTGTTTAGGTCCTGTGAGTGAGTCTATGGGACTAAATGACTTTATTTTCCTATCCTTTCACCACTGGTATGACTGTCTTGGGGTGAAGAAAAAGAAATCAAAGGCAGTCACTCAAAACAAATTTTAACAGATCTAGCTTTGTGCTGAGTTGCTGTGAAAAACTGGTTCCATGAGACAATTTATGTTGTATTTGCAAGAAAAGACAACTGCAATCTGTTGTGCTGGAGAAAGCAGGCTGGTCTGTTTTATAATAATCCAATAGTGAAGGTGACTACCTGACAAGTGAGAGACTTGAAATCACCTTTTCCTATTGCCTGAGAGGATGCCCTACTCTTCTGTTAGACCTGTCCTATCTTGTACAAAAAAATTAAAAAGCCAGTGAGACGGAACAAGGGAAAAATAGCTTTTCAGCCTGACGGCAAGGAGGTATTCTTGAGGTAGGACACAGGGGTTTTTATTCTCTGCTCCATTAATTTTATTACTTACCTCTTTTCTCTACAGACCTTGGCTTGCATGCAGCAAAAAAAAAAAAAAAAAAAAAAAAAAAAAAAAAAAAAAAAAACCCCCCCCCC
>JAWWMP010000167.1:18730388-18746006 GCA_035047865.1 Dendrocincla tyrannina
AAAAAAAAAAAAAAAAAAAAAAAAAAAAAAAAAAAAAAAAAAAAACCTCTCTCATTAGACTATATTGTATATGTTTGGCAAAGGTAAGCAAGCATAAAGGCAAGCATTGATACTGAAAGGAGATTTTGCCAGAATACCTTATTGCATTCCTGCATTACGGGCATTTCCAGAATAATGAGGATGTGGAACCAAATCCAGCCAAGCAGAGGAAGGAACTGAACTTGTACCTTTCTCAATATGCATGCCTGCCTCACTTGAGGGACTTTCATGTACCTTGGGATAGCACTGTACTAGTGTCCTTTTCCGAAAGAGCAACTCCGTGTTTCTGGGAAACTTTGCATAGCAGTCATCAGTGCCGGATTATGGTAAGAGTTACCTGCTCAAAGTTGACCAGTACTTATTGGTCTGTGGAAAAAATAAATTAATCATAGCAGTGCCACTATAATCCTTTGTTTGCTTTATCTCACAGAATCAGGTGCACTTTGTGTTCCCCTCACAAGGGTTGTGGCTCTGTGCAGGGGGCTCTTCCCTGCAACTGTGGCATTTTCTCCCTGTGCCTGAAAGTCAGGGCTGTTAACAAAGCCCATTTACTTGTCTCTTGTTCTCAGAACCTGGTTTGTACATCTCTGCAGCTGGCTTGTGGTAGGACATTGGGTTTATCAACCAACCAGACTGGACTGAGGCTGTTATTCACTTTTATAAGTTTTAAGTTGGTTTTTTCTTTTATTTTATTTTTAAACTGGAGTTTAACTTTTTTAGGCATGTCAGTAGTTGTAATATATGAAACTAGTTACCCTGTGCATTTTGTGGTTTGGAGCACATAAGCTGGAAGATAACAAAGACTATAACTTGCCTGTTTAACATGATTGGACACTCAACAACCCAGCCAGCCTGCCTCTGAGGAGCATTATCTACTGTTGAATACTCTCCTGAGTCCTGTGTGTAGGCACCAAATGTTCTCCTTTCTATCTGCTGTATAGGCAATAATTTAAATGATATGTAAGTGCATATGTATATAAAATAGAAGCAAAGCATGAAAAATAACAGAGACAATACCCTCGTTCTACAAAAAATACTCCAACATGAGCTAATTTCAGCGCTTTTGGTAGTGCCAGCTTTTCTTTATTCAGTCCCATAGTACAGATTACTGCTTGAAGGCTTTTGAAAATTAACTCACTGGTGGTTCATTCATTATGTTGTCTCCTTTCTTACTAACAATCAATTCCTATAATGCTGAGCATCACTGCCAGTAAAGTGCCTGGAACCCTTGTCTACTTGGGCTGGAGAGGGTATGTGATCAAACTCTACTGTACTGTGGACAGTATCAATCGTTTCCTTGCTTTGAATATTATAGTAGTTTTCGTATGTTAGTATGGTGGGGAGAGAGACTAAAAGAAGTCAAAGTTTGGGGAAACTTTATATAATCCCACTAATGAATGCTGGCATTGTGAATCAAACCCTGTATTTGCCCAAGTCACCTGGGAATTTTGCCATTGAGTTCTGTCAGGCTGGTATTTCTGTCAATACTTGAAATTAGAGGAAATTTGTTTGGGCCTTTGTTTTAGCAAAGGATCTCTTTTAACAAGAATCCTATTTTAAATTCTTTTTGTGAAGGTTGGTGATTATTATTCTAAATATAACTAATTGCTTAAACAGAAAACTCAGTCTAATGAGCAGATAAATGAGCATGAACAGAACAGTTTATTTGGACAGTGCCATCTAGTTGTTGTAAACTGTAGCATGTTTTTCTTCTGAAATTTAATTACCGTGGCAAATCACAGGTCTACAAAAAAACCTTCAGTGTAATCTAAGGCTGTTTTCATCCATTATCCAAACAGTAATTTCCCTGAAAAGATACTATTAACGTAAAGCAATGACTGCCTTAATTAATGAAATTTGTGGCGCTGGCAGTAATGTGATTTTCCTGTGGTACTCTGCGCTGGAAAGATTTTATTTGCAGTCAAAAAGGTAACCTATGAAAAGATCTAATGACTTCTTGGTTTTGCCAGGGCATCTCTCCACCCCTTCTTCCTAAATCTACCTAGTAATCTCCTTCCAACGCAGTTCTCACTGATAAAATTTCACCAAACCTAATTTATGTTCATATTTTTAAAATATCTGTACACAGACCATCCAAGGTTAGTAAACAAATTGGATTTTTTAGTCATATAGTAGGAGGTCAGATACCAAGAACTTCTAAGGAATTTTAAAGAATTTCAATGGTATTCCATGTTTCTTTGTCACTTTTTTTTGCATATCTTATTCTTGATTTGAATATTGAGCAAATGTTTAATCTTATGATCAGGTTCTGCCTAAGACTGCAGTCCTCTCTATTTGTAATAAGTGAACACTCTTCTTGCTTATCTTGAATACAATGCTTAAGAAAGTTTAGGAACACAAAAGCTATTTATTGGGAAAGTAAGCCCTGAGCTGGTGGAACGAATATTATAGGAAATGTCAGTATAGGTGAATACGTAGCAAGACTGAGGTCTCTAAATTTTACTGCCTGTTTGTTTCCTATCCCACCTGTAACTGAATTCTTTCTGAACACTTGGCTTATATTGAGACTCTTTATGTGACTTGTTAATTCAGAGTGCTAGTCTGCAATCAAGATTGGTATTTGGTAACATCATTAACCTTAAGAATAATCGCCATCTATTCACTCTATTCCTTACAGTGTTTTGGTTTGGGTTTTTTTTCCCCTACATAAGAGGTTGAACAATCTTCAGGGTAAAAGGATTCAGCTATCACCTCTAGTATTTAAAGGAGTTATTGAACAGAATGATTTTTGAGATTAACAGCTGCTTAACTGAAACATTTTTGCTCTTAAAATAAGCTCTTGATATAACAGTGCAGGCTCAGAGCAGAGGACCCTGTAGTTCCCTAGGGCTGTCTCTCAGAGCAGTCAGCAGTGGGTGTGTTTTTTAAGGAATTTGAATTACAGTAGTATGCCAGGGGAAGAAATCTGTATGCTAAGAAATTAAGTGAACGAAGGAAGAGCTTTATTCACACTGTTTTGTAAAGGTTGAAATATTTTTTCTTGAAAACAGTGCAGGCTCTGTGTTGTTGGACAGTTGTGTGTAAGAGAGTAGGTAATCAGTCACACCTCTCTCTTGGCCTTGTGTTCTTAAGCTTTAGGGCTGAAAAAGAAGTTGTACTTAAGACATCTCACTGAGAACCAGAGGGGAGGGTGCAGTGGCAGCAGACTGCCTTACCTGAAACTGCTGCAGTGAGTTCTGCAGGAAAAGTTATTTCTTCAGCCAGGAAAATTATTTGCACATGATGTGAATGACACTGGGGAAATGGTGATAAACTAATCTTTAATTACTGCTCCCCAGGGGAAACAGTAAATAACAAGCACAACTCCTAATGAAGCTGTTATTACCATGGTTTGGTTTCCTCTGGGTGGTTTATTTGTGCAAAATAAGTCTGTGCTACTTGACATTTGTTCATCTTGATTTAATTTTGCACTATTCCTGTCCCACCAAAGAGGTCCCTCTGTAATGGGATTCTGACCACCTTGGTTCTGAAATCTTGCTTTCATAAGTACTTAATTTGTAGTGATAGTCTCAGCTGAGATTTTTTGCAGACTTTTGGAGGAGATCAGAATTTATTGGGATGATGGAAATAATTAGCTGTAAAAAAAGAAAAATAGGTAAGAGTAGTTTTACTGATATTAATCAGTTGAAAGTAGTCTGGGGCACATTGTACACAACTATTTTGAGTATAGACAGTACTTAGTACAGATAGCAACTGTTAAGATGTAGGAGCAAAGGATTATATGTTGAACTAAGTCACTTTGGAGGCTCCAAGGTAATTCATTAGTGTGTTCAAGTTCCTTCAGTGGTTAGGAAGGTGATTCTTCCTATGTTGCAATGGCTTTGAGATAAGGTATACATTTTTGGTGGCGTTGTCTGAAAGTGTCATAACTGATTTCTTTGGCTTGTTCTGATGAGATGCAGTCATAACATAATTTTAAAAAGTGTGAAATATAAATTTCATTGTGAACTAGGGGCAACCTAGTTCTAACCAGTGTCTAAATGTACAAATAAACAATGTTTTCTTCACACTTCACAGAGCCTGACAGTTGAAAGCTATTCACATTGGAAATTTTCTCAGCCTTAAGCAGAACTTTTATAGGAGGACAAAAAAAGCTATATTGTCAGCTGAAGTGTATGCAGAGAAATCTAGTTGCTTTACCAGAACATGCATAATAACAGCTGATGCAGAGTGTGTGGGTTCCACAGAGCCATCAGTTGACAAATCCTGAATCTGATTTTTTATTTTTAGTTACTAATTGATTTATCCTACTGGGAAGTAGCTACAATGATAACTTTTCATGTGGTTATTAAAAAAACCCAGAAATGTCAAACTGTCTTACAGCAAGATTCAAAACTTGTCAGCGTGTTTGTTAATTTTTGGTTATTGACATGAATATTGCAAAGCTGGAGAGGCACTCAAGGAAGCGTGTAACTTCTTTAACACATTATTGTTTCCCAGAACCGTTTTTGACAAGGAACATAATAATCCAGAATATATAATCAATCCAGCCTGCATGCTCCTGTTTCAATTTCAGAAGTGGTTTCTGTTCCTAAATTATGCAGGCCTTTCTGAAAATCTTATTTTCCATCAGGAATACCAAAAGAATAACTATGTACAAGGTGGTCTCTCATTCGGGAGTTGAGGCTACTTCTAATCACTGTAGATGAGAAGAGATAAAGAGTCTAGAGAAAGCAATGTTCAAAGTATGAATAATTCATTTCTTGTCTTAAATGAGTAGTTGTATTCATAGTTATATTCTAATTGACAAAATTTGTTTTCAATACAAGGCTCTATGAATGGCTTGACAAAATTTATTTGTTTGCACGATGCAATGTGAGCAAGATGTGCAATTGGAGCTTGGTTTTCTGCCGGATCCCAGGTGACTGTGCTGTCAGCTGGCCCTCCAGATGGCACAGAGCTGGAGATGATGACATGCTGCTTTATGAAGTGGAAAGTGTAATTGCTGTGTTAACAATGCATAATGTTGGATTTACTGTTGGTACTAAAACTAGGGAAGCTGAATAATACATTACTGAAGTCTCTCACAGGAAAAGGCAAATGCTTTAATCCATGAAGAATGGCTTCACTGGTGTCCTTAAAAATTTTCAAGTGCTTTTCAGAAGCATATTTTCTTCTTACTTCCTACCCATCAGCATAAGAAATTATGCACTATGAACTGAAGCAAAGACTCTCATCTTTTCTCCAACCATTTTGTGACTTGATGAAGAGTCAGTTTTGAATACAACCGTCTGAGTGGCCACTGAAAGGGTAAAGGTGGCAGGTGAATGTGAAGCATGGTTCCCGTTGAGACACGCTTGACTATTAATTGTAAGGTAGTACTGACAAAATGACCCAAGACTGCAAATGTGACCTGTGACTCTACAATTAGCATAGGTCATTCAAGGAATTTCTAAATGTTTTTCTAACCTTTTTGGCTCTTTATTACATCTTTGATAAAGGAATGCATTACTAAGATAGTAGTGTACAGAATGTAAATTATATATACTAAATAGATAAACTGTTTTACTTAGAACTGTAATTTTTATATCATATATACCTATGATATGGACACATACATAAATAAATTTCCAAATCTCTCATTGACCTGTTTCTTAAAAAACTTCAAATTTTCCTCTGAGACAATTTGGAAATTATTAGGTGTTAATAAGAATTTTATCACTGGTAAAGTGATGAAACTGCAAGTAAGAGATACCTTAAGATTGCATGGATTTTGAAATTTCAAAAATCTTTAATTGCAGTGCATATTATGTCTATGGAAAATCAAAAGTATTGGGGAAACCACTTGGTTGATGACATCACGCCTACCTATTTTGATATTTAGTCTAAAATAGGATAGATATTGAGAATAATAATTATCTGTCAAAGACAACTGTGACTAATATCTCTGCAAAGAGAATATTGCCCAATATTCAGATGGCAACATCTCTTCAGTGCTAATGGAACTGTGTAGGTCATGCTATTCTTAGTTATAAATTTACTACCAGTTGTTGACTATTTTAAGGTAAATCCTTGCTACTGTACAGTGTATAGGATTAGAAAAGCTGCATGCATTTTTATCTTCCTTCTCTCCAGAAAAAGGCAGCCATGTGTCTTCAAATTTACTAAAGCAGAAGGAAGGCAGACAATTTAAATTTCCATCTGTGTAATGAGAACTCTGAACTAATGCAAATGTATGTTAAGTTAATGTAGCATGTTTCCCAGATTAATGATGAATGTGATGAATGTAATCATGGAGATGGATTCCAATAGTTAGCAGCCCTGTTCACATCCTCTTATCTGTATTTGCTTATTTTTCTGCTCATAGAAATGAGCCATGGCTGTATAGATAGTAACAGGACCAGTTGTGTGCCTCCAGGTGTAGAGAGGACTTGATGTCTAAAAGCCAGTTCAAAACCATATTATCACTGAACTTAAACATACTTAAAATAACTGTAAGAATACAGGACTTGGCAATGAAATTGTCCCTTTCTGGAAAACAACCAATATTTTGAAAAAGGGCATTGTGTCTCCCAAATATGGCATACTTGCTAACTTTGTGGACTTGTTCTTCCAAAGCAAGATCCCTCTTGGACTCCTTATCCTAGAGTCCAGAAGACACAGCGAGATTCTGGAAGAGACTGTCGTAATGAACCAAACGAATAACTAGGGTGAAAGTGATACGTCTTCCTTTTGTTTTCAGGCAGCTGTTATTGATTGCAGGGTTCGACTTCATTTAATTTATAAGTAATGAAACCTTGCTGTTGTTGTGTTTTCAAGCACATAAATTCCTCACACTGTTTTACTGGAACCATTGCTCTCACAGCAAAAGAAAGACTGTAGACAACAATTGAATTCCAATGTCTTATTTTATGCTGCTTGCTTGCACTGTCTCCATACCAGAAAAATGTGCACTGGTGTTTATCTTTATAGTAGCTCTCTTGAAAACAGTCATGGTATTTGTGGTTTGGTTTGCCTATTGTTAAGAGGTGCAGCTGATGAGAGAATTTTAGGGAGTGGTGTATGCACTGTGTGAAGCAGATCTGTTCTTTTGGAATAACTGTTGGTGTCCCTTGAACAAATGCTAGTATCATCTCAGTTTCATGATCTTATTAGTCCCTTCCTCTACTCCTGCACTATTTAAAGACATTTGATAGTCTGATATCAGACACCTTAAGAATTATCTGCCTTGTTGATTTTTCTAATAAATATCACCTCTTTGCTTATGAAGAATTATGATGACTGCATACTCAAACAGAAATGTAAATATGAGCAGTTCTTGAAAAATAAAGCTTTACTTGAGGCATGCTATTTAATAGTGCAGAGGTCTAGATTTATATTAGCAATTAAAAATATTTAAGATATGTCATTTTTAAATGTCATGCCCTGATATTTAAGAATTCTAAGAGGATGTTCCTGTAGGCATCCTATATTCTGTTATTTTTAGCCGAAGATGTTGCTTTTAAGGATATTAAAAATATTGTATATTTATACAATGTTTCAATATGCATCTATGGTAACCATTACCGAGGGGAAAAAGATATTAAATGAATTTTATGGATATTTACAGATAAAACTACAACATCAGAATAAATTCTCTGACAAACAAACCCATTGTAAAATGAAGAGGTTGTTTGGTTTCTGTTAGTTTTTTGGAAACTTTTCCTTAGGAGGACAAAAAATGTTAGCAGCTAATAATTCTTTTCTATTTATAGATTACAGTGTATTTTTCTAGTTGTTTAGAAAACTCTCTAGGCATTAGTAACCTGACAAATCCAGGTTTTCCAGTTTCGATCTTCAAGATGGATACACTCATGCTTTGCATAATTTTCTGTTATACTGCAATGCTCTGACAATTGGGGATTGTTCTGGTGTGGGGGCTGTAATGTTCTCTATTTGTTTTTCTAATGATAAAACTTCTGCAGTTATTTTTCTGCATGGGAGTTTACTGCTGGCTCAGCCAACAGGGAAAATGGGAAGATCTGAGCCCTTTATAAACTGAAATAAATGTAGAGCTGATCTTACATTTCTGGATGTTATTGTAACTGACCTTCACACTTCAAAAAGATAATGCTGAGCTCTGTTATTCAATTTGGCCAGGCTGAATATTTTCTACCAATTACTTTAAGTTGCAAAAAAGGTTGGTGATAATTATTGAAAATGTACAGTTTTTATGGAAATGTGTAAATCATGATGGTAACTTTGGTCTGCTGTCTGCTCACTTCCCTCCCCAACTTGGCAAGGAGAAAAGGAGCACATGGGTTGGCCGGTTTCTTAACAGCCCGTCTGGCAAGCTGACTGGGAGCTGAGAAAACTGCAGCCCTAAGAGTCATCTACTCAAGAGCTAGGCACCAAAAATCCTTCTGGTCCAAGCTTTTGGGGCTCTTAAGGGAGCCCTGGCTCTGGCTGAGAGTGTTTTCAAGTGTTATGCTGCACCACTGTATGGATGTATTAAACAGCTGTTTATCTTTTGGGTTCCTGATCCAAGAAAAGGTCTTGTTCCACAAACTGTTGTTTTGAATGGAGAACTTTTATGTTTCAGGAGAACTGGACTGAAGCAGCACTGGCAATGTTAGCAATCATGAGCTTAAAGATCAACTAATTATTGGTGAAATCAACAGTTTAGAGTGATTTTTTTTCATTATTTTTCATATATCAGGTATTCTAATGGTTTTATTTGATGTGCCCATTTTGAAGAATATGTCTAGCCCTATCTTAACCTCGAAACCTGTAGTGAATCCACCATTATTTCAGAATTTAGCATTGGAAGAATGTTTGTGAAATCCAGATCAAAATGTTTTCTATGACAACTTTAAAATAATTTTCAGTTGTGTGGGTGTCCAATCTTTATGGTTATGGCCCTGTATCTTTGTGGCCAGATGTGTTCATCTTGTGTGTTGTGTGTACTTGTAGCAAAATGGAGAGGCAAAAGCTGCCTGTTTTCTGAAATATCCTTGAGATTCTCTTCCTCCCATACCTCTTCAACTGCCTTGGTTTGTATTTGCTCTCTGAATTTTTCCAAAACTGTCACCATTCAGTGCGCAGGGTAAGACGAGTAGACAGGTATAAAACGTTGGGTGAGAGGTGATGAACACAACTGACCTTCAGTTTATTGGACATTTTTACAGCACTTTACTCTTTTGGAAATGCTTTTGGAGACTATTTTCAAGTTGAAATGTCAGAATAAGAAAAACATGAAACAATGCTAATTCTAAACATTACACATCTTTTGAAGTTTTATGGCATATTTTAAACAGCAGCTGCTCGGTGCCAGGTGGACACCTCAGCATATTCTCCAGTGTCTGAACTTACCATTGGCTGCAGAGCAATAAAAAATAGTGAGGTGTGAAGCAATTCAGTGGATAGTCATGAGTCAATAATGATACATGTACAAAGAGGATACTTCTTAAAACCTATTATTTAGAAATACAATATTGAATGTTAACTTGTCACATCCAGGGTAACCTAACAGGGGCAACTTGATATATCCCACTATTGGGGGAACACCGATTAATTTAAACTTTGAATGTGTTTGGTATGTGGAAATGTTTTCTCTGTTTGTCATTACTCTCTTCTTCCTACTGGCCTTTCAAACAGACCGTGACCTCAGATACACCCAGAAGAAAGTGAATACTAAAAAGCAGTGGGGTTGTACAGAACTATATAAGCAAGTATTTATAAATATATAGGCTTTGGCACACAAGTGATTTCAGGGCTAGTTGATGTTGCAGAAATAAAAATCAATGATCATGGAAATACTTAATAACCAATGTGATTAAAAAGATTTTATAATCCTTTTTGGTTGATCAAACAGGTAAATTTGAATCAATCCATGTAATATTTTTTCTGTCCTCTCAAAACAGAAGGAGGCTTCTTCATTTAGAAGAAGGATTGAAATATTGAGACATACTTGTGCTTTAAGTAGTAAATTGCATTTTCAAGCCAGGCTATGAATCTTGAAACCTAAATATAAATGCATTTATGGCTTATCCATGGGGCAGAACAGATGTTGCCTTATGAAGCATGTGTTGAATATCTTGGGCAGTGAGGCAGTGGAAAGCATCGCTCTGTCAAACCTTGCATAGCCTGAGGCGTTAATAACTACAATCAGTGCAAAGCTGAAACCCTGTGCGGAGGGGTTTTGTAGCTTTTACCTAATTTTCAGCACAGTTTCTAGTACAATGTGAGAATGCAAGGGATGAATTCCCAAATCCTGTCTCACTGATACTTGTCTCAGAGTAATTCAATTGTTTGACTAAACTAAAGGTTACAGGCATTAGTGACTCTTTCTCCATGTGCTCTTTTCTCCTCTGGGTGACATCTGACAGGCTTGGGCAGCATTTTCAGTAAACATTTTTTCTGCAGTTGGCTGAAAAATAAAATAAACTATCCCTGTGCTGGTCAATGCAATACATTTGCCCCACACAGTGTTCTTTTTTGGCTCCAGTAGATTTGACCAGGTTTGATAGGTTTGGATTACCTGTTTGTCCAGATCTGTCCTGAATATTTGACTGTAAGTCAGGAAGAAATCACAGAATCAATTAGGGTGGAAAAGACCTCTGATATCTTGAAGCCCAACCAATAAAAGATCATTGGTGTTTTCCTTATCTAGAAAAACAATTTCCTTTGAATATTTCTCCTTTTGTCCTTGCACTCCATGTGTTAAATCTGGAAAAAAAAAAGTGGTTGCATTTTGCTTAATTATACTTAAATACTTTTGTAGTCTAACCCCAATACTTTAATTCAGTATTTTCAATATCTCCAATTTGCACAAAACTCCTTTTCAGATCAATTCAATATAAACTCCTGTTGATCAGTTTGATACAACTCAGCATTTTCCTCACTTGTGAAAAAACACCTTTATGTGTTTGGAATCAAATATTTGTGTGTGTGCATATGCATTTTTCCCCAGCTGCAGCTTTGCTACTGAACCCTTTGATTTATGGTAGTCTCATAATTGCTCTGTTTTCGCTCCATAAAACAGAAAATGCTGTTTACTTTCATCCTTAATGACTCTTATTGAAATAAACATATATAGACAATCCAGGAGAAAAGGGGAGAGGATGTTCTGCAAAGAGCACTGACCCCAATAATTGATCTACTAGCTGATAGGCAGGCACAGCCATGGTGGGCACTGTATGCAGGAACCTGAAGCTCTTCTTAAGTGCAATAATAACATGCTAACTGATATATTTGAAGGTCTAGTTCAGAGATCCAGTCAGTTTCCAGCTTTCTGCTGGATCCCACGCTGACTAGAACACTGCCATTAAAAATAACACAGATGTAATGATCTTCCATGTTTTCTTTGTAGAAAAGATCCTGTTCTTGCTTGGGGAGTTTAATAATAGTAGGAACCTTCCTGAGTTTCTGTCCGTTCAAGCCGTAACCATGCAAATGGATGTATTGGTACCCTGAAGAGTTGGTACTGTAGAAAAGGAGAATAAATAGTGGGGATACAGGATTGAGAAAGTGCTGTACTGTTGTCCATTGCTTAGTAATGGTTAACTTCAGCTTAGAACTTCATAATGTGCCATACAGCCATTGAAATTCTAGTCTTTGCTGACTCATGAAATATTCATTTTTCATCAAGACCAGTACCTTAAAAGTTTCTTTCATTAGTAGTTTGAAGGATCAGATGTGATTACCATGCTGCAAGTGTAAAATGACCTTTACTGATGTGCCTCCTTTCCATGTGATCAGTTCAGGAAATATTTTGGGGTGAAAATTCAATTTCTGTTCACTCAGATGGAATTTATGGTATGATCAGGCAAAAGCTGTTCAGTAGGTTAAGAGAGCAAACCTTTATTTCGGTTGAGTAAATTTTCAGAATGGCTTTGATAAACAATCTGTATATGTGCAGTTGAAATTTGACAGAGAAGTGTTTTCAGGAATGGTTTTGCTTAACTTTTGTTTCACCTCTCTGAGTAGAAACAGGAATAACTGGCTGCACACTTACAGAGAATGGAATGACTGGCTCGTTGATGGGACCTGTGCAGAGGGACTGAGATTTACAGCAGATAGTGAGTTGAGTATCTAACAGTATCTATGATGTGCTGTTGAGAAAGGCAAGGGCTGTATAGAAGCTGCAATACTGTTTAAAAGACATCTGAATTGTTTCACCTGCTCTGTTTTTATAGGGCTTTAGGTGTTGCCTGTGTCCCATAGGGGTGAGTAATATAAGAAACAAATAGAAGGGACCAGAAGAGACTGGTGTTTTGAACCATCACTTCTGGAAAATATCATTAGGAAGGTTGCAGAAACTTCTGCTGAATTTGTCCAGAAACAAGACAATTTGGACCACGGCACTACAGTTTTCAGATAAGTGAAAGGTAAGAAGGGATTAAACTTTTGTCTCTGTGTACAAACAATGAGCAGCGTGCTTAAATTACTGGAAAAAAAAAGGAGAGAAAAAGTGAGAAAAGCTCCAAGGAGAAAAAGGAAAGTACTGCAATAACCTACCAAGGGAGACCTAAATCACTGCTCTCTAACACGTTCTGAAGATTGTCACCATGCAGCCATCTGGAATGGCACAGTGTTATTGATTTCTGCTTTATGAAGGGGAGACAATTATCTTCTGTCTCCTCTGGAGGTGGGAAAGGGCTAGGCAGGTTAAAATTTCAAAGTGAAAATAGCTGCAGTATGGTCAAAGTGGAAGAAAGCAGTTATGAAGAAATGGGCAAATCTGCAAATGTGTGGTGTTCTAAATCAGTAAGCACTTACATAGTCTGTTCCTTGTAAAACATGGACCAGATCTGATATTGAGGTAACAAAGCAGTGAATGGACAATGTTCCTGTGAACGTGCACAATGAAACCAGTCAGATACTGCAGGTGTGCCCAGTACAGCACTCATCTCAGATTTGCATTATAGGAAAAAAACCTGCAAGTGTGCCATCAGATGCCTGAAAACTGAAGTGTTGGAAAGGTAGCAGTTTGATAGATTGATGCAGAGCTGCATTAATTAGGGAGTGTCTTAACACCAGAGCTGTGAAAAAGATGCTCAGACACATGGACTCTAGTGCAGAAGTCAGGGAAGGAGTGTCTGGAAATGGCTGCAGAGTATCAGTAGGTGGCTGCTGTAGGGTGTTGGGGGAGGCTTCTGGCCAAATTGCTAATGTCTTGAAAAGGTTAAAAATTGAAACTGCTGAGGGAGTTGTGCCAATTACTGTATTACATTTACTGTATGATGTCATTATTGATCATGTCACTTTGAGATGTGATTTACAGTCCAACCTACCATGTTCACAAAAGCTGTTTCCCGTGTCAAGATCATACTCAATTCTTCTTGTCACACGGATTGTTCTGTGGGTTGAGTTTCTCTGTCCATTCCCCCAAGAAAAGGGGAATTTTAGAGAAAGATGCAACAATGAGGAGGGAGGCATACTGACCCTGACAACCAACTGGATGCAATTTGTTTTGCCTGAAATCATGTTCCTTCAGATACTGATAGGTCTTGGGGCTCCCTCGGAGAGAAGTGAGGAAAGACATTCTTGCTTTTTCTATAAGATATATTCTGACTGCTTTTGTTGTTATAATTAAGGGTTTTTTTCTGCTTGACAGTGTTAGAGAATTTTCTATTGCATTTGCTAATCATATTCTGTGCTGAGGCACAGAACACCTAGAAATAGACAGACATGTTAAAGGAAGAAATCCTTTATTCTGCTGCTTAGCCAGTTCTCTAGCACTTGCCATTCCCACTAGCACATAGACAAGTGTTTGAGCTTGATTAGGAGAATTGAGAGTAATTATGATGGCACTAAATACAAAGCTCATATTGTTAGTCTTAAACCCTGGGTGTTATTGTGGGAGATGTACTACCGAACAGACATTAATGTGTGTGTAATTGCACACACAGTGCAACTAAACTTTACAGATCTCACGGTTCTGGTTGGAAAAGGAGGTGACACTTGCATTAATGACAATAGTGACAATCCTGTACTAAATTAGAGACTAAATTAAAACAGTCCTACGACAATCCAGCTTAAATTTGTCTCTAGAACTTTCCAAAGCTATGTCAATATTTGCCATAAAACACTGCAGTACAGTCAGCATCTGTCTTATCAGCTTTCCAGTATGTTATGTATATATACATATATTCGCTTGCTGAAAAGTTACTGAATAGAAAGAGATATAGAGGCACTGTTGAAAGAGACTTTCTGAGGTTCCTAAACTTTATTTAATCAGAAAAGTAAGTGTTTTTTTCTAAAAAATTATTTTCTTATACCAAGAAGGACTTTTCTGGGGGATCTATGTGGTTGGTTGGGTTTTTTTATACATGTAATGCCAAAGAGCAACAAAATAACCTTACCACAGAATAAATAGGCAATTTATTTAAAATGATCTTGTAATAATAGCTTTGACATCCACAGTAAACCCAAAGACAGTAAATTATCTGATTAAACCCTCTATTTTCTCCTCTGTATTAAAGAGCTGAGTCAATAAGCAGAGGTTCAGTCAACTTGAAAACCTCTAAGAGAAAATACAGTAACAATAAAGAGTAATTTCTTTTCTGACATGAGACCCAGTTACGGATTTTAGGTAACTTCTAGTGGATTAAGAGTTGTATGGTTTGAAGCAGATTATTGAAGTCACAACTTGCATGTGAGGAAGAACTGAATCTCAGATATTGCACATAAATTCTTACTTTTGTGAGACGATCATTCTATGGCAGGGATATATTTGTTATTGTGAAATATGTACACACTTTACAAATGTGCAGTCAAGATAAATTTTGAAATTAAACCTCTGGTAATGAAATGCTCTCTCATGCTTGTTTATCTCAATATCAGCCATTTCAAGCAAGTGGTTCTAAAGAGGTTAATGAATTTCTGTGGTAAGAGGCAACTGACATTCAAGTTCTAGTCCAATCTACTGTTTTCAAAGCTACAATAAATTTTTCAAATGAAGGGGACATTTTTGTTTAAGAATTGTATTCCAAATTATGAACTGAAAGTTAAAAGGAGCTTTTAGTGGTTTGCAGATGATGATATATGAATAAAGAAAAGCTAGTTAGAGTATTGAACTTGCTGAGATAGATTTTGAAATTAATGAACTTTGAAAGTAATATAATGCTCTTTCTGCTTGTCTGAACTGAGCTATTAGAACTTCTCTGGTAGTTTGGAACTGCATTTGGAAACCATTTTTGTTCTGTTGGTTAGATTAAGGTAGGTGGGTAGGTTAGAATCAAATGCATTTTGTCCTTGTGATGATTCTTGCGGCTCTTCGATTCTTGGATTTCTTTAGAAAGGAAGTAATTGTATGGTTGTTAGAACTGACTGAGAAAGGAAAATGTTTCTCTGAATACGAGTTTTCCATCTTTCAAATTGAAACAGGATACAGGCCTTTTATTATTCATAATATTTTAGTTGGGGCTTTTGTATGTTTGTTTTGTTTTTAAATCTAAACCAACTAAGCAAAAAGAAAACAGAAAAGCCCAACCAAATTTCTTGAGATTTTTTTTTTTACGGACATTTTGGGAGAACTTAAATGAATAGCCTAACATAAATTGAGATTTGTCTCTCTTGATGGTAAATAGAAAATTTTTGGGCCAAGAATATGTGTTAGATCGGAAGAGCGCGTGT
>JAWWMP010000167.1:18746106-18762679 GCA_035047865.1 Dendrocincla tyrannina
TTTTACATAAAGGAAGATTTTTATAATGAAATTATTCCAACAGGTCTTTTTTTTTTTTCTGCAGCTGTTACAATTCTGTATATTAGTAATAGCAGCCTCTGTAGACAGGTCTTCCCTAAATAAAAAAGGAGACTGCCTCCCATTTTCAGGATTTCACTCTACCATTGTTGAAAAAGCAATTTTTTTTCCTCAGCTTTCAATGGCTAAACTCTTCTAAGAAAGATCAACTGCTTTGGCAAAAAGGGGCCTTAAATTTGCCTCAGGTTTTAGTATTCTCCCCATTGACTGAATGCTGAATATGTCATTGGAAAGGGACTTCCTTAGCATAACTCTTTAGCCCCATATATTGGCGGCATCCTGAGGCAAATACAGAATCTGTTTATATAATAATACAGGATATCTGAATTGATCCTTCTCTGAACCTTCTGCTGACAAATGCTGAACAGGTTAAACATTGACAAGGATTTCATGCTGTCTATACAAACATATGTGGTTTAGGTTTTGAATAAGGGCAGTGTCTTCCATCAGTGAACCTACTTAGCACTGGAGCTGTATCTAGCATTGGTGGGGGAAAACTGAACAGCACAGTTCACAAATTTTCTTATAGTGGAAGGACAAAATAAAAATTAGACTGGAAAGCTGTTAATGATTTTGCTTTGTTTTGTGTGAGACTTTGTGCTACACAGTCAGTTCCTTGGTATTATCGTACTTCTGTGCAAGTATTATTGACCAGCTAAACATACAGCATTCACAGGACTGAATTAAGAACATCTCAAAGAATCTTTCTGTTGTTATTTAAATCAGATAGCGAAAGGTGCTATGGCTCTATGGTTGCCATCATCAGCAGTTATTTCTTTTCACACTTTCACTACTGATTTCCTATGATAAATCAGGAGGAAATATGCACAAGTAACCCCCCGATGTTAATAATTCGAATACCAGTGACAAATTTTTATATTTGGAAAAAATCACTGCAAGAACAAAGTGGTAATTACTGCAGGCAATCCAGAATGCTTGTACTTGATGGGGCCTCTGATTTGTGAGATAACTAATTTGCTAACCACATACAATACAGCTGCTGCAACTTTCTGAAATTGTTTTGTCATTATAATTACACCTTGTGCCAGCAGTTCTAAGCAAAACTTGCTATTAGCTTAATTGAGGAAAGAAATGAAGTGAAAAAATACCCTACCTCGTGGTCCAAAAGCTACAGCAGGTGTGCAGCAAACCTGAGAATCCCTAGAGAACATGGGTGAAGTCCTGATCCTGGAGCACTAAAGATAAATACTGCCAATTACTCCAAAGGTGCTGCATGAATAGATGTACTCAATGCTTTTGTCTACTTTTGAAACAGATCTTGGAATTAATTCAGCTATATATTACTGTAGCTTTCACCAAATAGGTGTCCTCATATTGGCTTGGTTGTGGGCTGTGAAGCACATTTGCTTTCTTCTCTACCAGAAGAGAATAACTGAAGTATTGAGGAGCTGAATGAGAAGCCCAGGAAAGAGGAATGTCAGATCATCACGTCTCCATAGAGCAGACACTGGCAAGATTCAGATTCAGTGATGACTCTAGAAGTTAGGGAGCTGGACTTTGCTGGCAGAGGGATAACCTGCTCTGTTCCATCCTGAATTCCTTTTGGAGAAAAGGACAACACCTGAATTTGGTGACAATGTACCTGACTGTATAGCTGATATGGTGCAGAATGTAACTGGAGCATATTAGACTTACAGAGGACAAGGAAGGGGAAAAGTGGAAAAAAAATTGTCTTTCAGATGTAGAAACTGGACAGTGAGCAGAACCACATGATTTTATAGCAGTGCCTTCTGTATGAAGTACTGCTGTTGGATGCTGCAGCATCTTGTAAAGTAGCACGAGTTACAGTGCTGAATTCCCCTCTTGTGAACAATGTTACCTTCTCAACAAAGCTTGTTTGGCTTGCTTTGTCCAGCAATACTTATAAATTGGGGGGGTGGGGGGAAGGAAGAGGCTCAGCTTTATTTTAAAAGAATATTTTTTATTTTTTCTGCTTATTCTTCAGTGTCTAGGGTAAACTAGATACTCTTCACTTCCAATCTCCCTGCTTATCAGTTCTTTTTTTAAGAAAATTAGTAAAAGGAATCTTTGAAGCTCTGTGAAATGATCAGAGTCAGCAACTCAAATTCAAAATATTTGCTTCATGTTTTAGAAAGCCATTAATTTCTCCCAGAATGCTGTCATTATTTTTAGGCTAATGAGTGGTATTCTATTGTCCTGGTGAATACTGTTTTGTGTATTGATGAAAGAAACTAGTGATTTTTTTCAATTTCAGTGGTTTCATTACTAATCTATATTGTTAATCTGCTTTACTAGAAAACTATGGAATAAAAGGTAAATATTCATGCAGGATGAGACCTTCATTGCACTGGGCAATGTTCAGATCAATTTGCAATTCTTGTTCCACGAATTTATCATCAGTTATCAGAATATTAAATGTGCCAAAGTTTATATATGCCTAAGGGAAAGTAGTCTAATGATAAACACATGGATTTAAGGTTAGGCCTGCTGATATCAGTGAGCAGGTTAAAATTAATGATGTAATCTGGCCATGGGTAGTCTGCATTTAAATAGTTCACTGAAGCAATGTATCAAAGGTCAATTCAATGCCAGCTTCATTCACGTGATTTGTTGTAAGTGCTACTATAGTGAGGTTTAAACACTTAGTCATTATTTAATATGTTTCATAAGTCAGCCACAAGTGTGATTAAAATTTGTAGCTGTGTAGTAGTAAAACCATGATATTTACAGAGTTTTGAGGACAGCTGTCATTCCCAATGGCTCTTAGCTGTAGGTGTTAATTATTGACAAGTATATGAATTTAAAGCTTGCATAAAATACCTCATTAAGACAATCTGCTTAGGAAAGTTTTTATCAGTTAGAACTGATGTGTCTCTGTCTGGGGGTTGATTACCTTACATTTCTGCTTATCTGATTATTCTGGTGTTATCTTACTCTGATTTTATTAGTTGATGTGAATAAGCAATCTAATTGGTCACTTAGAGTAAGAATCCAAGTAGTCTGAGGCTAGAACTCCATTCCCCTGGTATCTGCATTTTAATATTATCTGTAAAATTATTTTATACAAGAAACTTTTGTTTTTATTTGTTTTAGATGTTTACATATCACAGTGAATTTATAACAGTACTCTGTACCCCTGCCATCTGTAGCCTGGTTTTTGGGAACAGCAAACAAATGTCCCCCAGGCTGACCCAAAAATACAGAAATAGTCATGTAATTAAATACTTCAGGAGTTCTCCCTGAGCAACCACTAACAGATCGCCCTTGGAAACTGCAGTGTCTGGGTTTGCAGGCATTCATGCAGCAATAGTTTTTAGCATCTCTCTGAGCCATGGTATAATTATGTGGTTTACTTGCCTTAAAAGGACAATTTGTTGGCTGAGGTGACATAGCAACAGGAAGCCATGTTGCTTTTTCAACCAACATGTAATATTTTAATTGCACATAGCAGTATTGCTGATGCAGAACTAAATATGTGATTTGGCCACAGGTAAAATTCTGCCTTGATTCAATGTCATGCTGCTGTCAGCCTCACAGTGTTTGTATAACTGATTTTGAGGGATTGTTGGTATAACAGCTTGCATGTTCCTCCGAGTGACATGCAACTGCCAAAAGCCAGGCGTGTTTGGAGCAGTCTGATACTGATGTGCAGACAACCCTTGCATGCAGGAATAACGCTCACCTCAATGGGAGCCCGGCTATGTACTTGTAGCTTTCTGTTTATTGAACTTAAATAGAATTTTGTTTATAAACTCCTGCAAATAGATTGACTTGAATAATGACTTTTAAATGCTTCAAATTTTCTTGCTGTTTTAGTATGCAAATCATAAAGTTGATTCAGAAGATGTCAAAACTGACTACCTCACCTGCTTACTCAGGCTGGGATCAGCTAAGCCTAAAGCATTTGTTTGAGCTAGTCTTAGCAAAGCTCCTAGGTTCCTCCTTCTGGATTTAACTACAACTAAAGCAAAAAGTTTCACCTTAGACCTAGCATAAGCTTTGCTTGCTGCTATATACAACTGCTTCTTCTAATTTACAACAAACATCACTGCTTTGCAGAACATTTATTTCCCATTTTCTTTGTGGCAATATTTTGTGTAGGATAAAACTTATCCCTGCATCTACTCTTGTCTTTGCCTAACTCCACAGGCATTTTGGGCAATTGTTTCTCATGGATCATTTGGTTACATCTGTGATCACTTACTGGTTTTCCATCACTGATCTAAACCTTTTCTAGAATGTAGTGCTCCTCTACCCTGGGCCACTCTGCTTTCTCTGATTTCATACGCAGTTTGTGTTCTGAATGCACTGTACAGTGTATTTCAAGTGCTGATTTGCTCAGCAAGCAATCACTCTATTGCTTGAAATGTTTGTTATTTGAAGTTTGTCAGCCATAACATGGTTACCTAAATCATAATGTTAGGGATTCCCCTTTCTTTCCTGATGTGTACAAATAGATGAGTAACAATTTACAAGCATGAACTCATGTATGTACAGAGGGAGTTGTGTTCTCATGTACTTGGAAACAAAATCATGATTTTTGTCACTTTTCTGAAGTGTCTTAGGGGTGTTTCCACATTCTTTTCTGTACTCTCGTTATAGCAGATTTTCCGATGCAGTTTAGATGGGCAGGGTAGCCAGTTGTGCTTTATGATGGTTGAGTACCCTGGGTTTGTTGCTCGGGGTTTCTTTTTTTTCTGCTTCAATTTCTTCCTTGGCAGATTTTCCTAAAGAATATGTAGAAGCAACTTCATGCAGTGAGGTATTCAGTGTACTCAAGGACTTTGGTCTGACACCTGTTAAAGGCATAATAAAGTCAGCATATTTTGCTTTTTCTTATATCATTATTAAAATAAACTATTATATTTGGTTAGTGCTAATACTTATTTCAGATAGTTTATTGATCTGATTTCACTCTTGACATGCTAGGATGGGAATTTTTGGTGCCTTGTTAATCAGCAAGATAATTTACTTTCTTCTGGAGATCAAAGCTTAAAATAGCTTAGATCTACAATAGTGCAGAGTTCCTTACATCTTGAAATACTCTTTTGTTTGTTTGTTTGGATTGAATTTTTTAATCTTACTAAATGCTGAAAGGAGTATATGTTTGGGTTTTTTTCCTAAAAGGTTTCAAACTATTTTTTGGATTCAGTTGAATTAAGTAGCACCTATTGAGAGCTATCTGTTTTGAAGCAAAAGTGTTCTTTGCACAGCCATGAAAGCTTTGAAATTTTAAAAAGTATTTTTAAAAGTCTTTCAATCTCTGAATGGTAAATCTATTTCTATTTTTACTACTTCTGCCAGAAAGATTTTTACTTCTTTATTATGCATATTTATAAGGCTTTTTAAAAAAGAAATCATAAATCGTGGGTAAAGCTCCCTTTAGAATAACAGGATGAGTGGATTAAATATTCCAGGGATGATGAGTATATTAATATCTCTTCCACATCAGTTTATCTGTAAATGAGAAGTGTGACCACTAATGATACTGTTTTCAATTATATCATATATCTGGGCCCTATATGTTATCAAGATTTTATGTTCACATACTGTGAACATACATAGCAGTAGCATAAAAGTCAAAGATCACAGAAAGACAAGGTGTGCTTACACCGGTGAACATACAAACTTATTAAATGAGTATTGGTCTAGGATGGAGCATCCCAACTGACAGGGAACTTTTTTGGTATGTTCATTTTAGAAAAGAGTAGTTTCAAAAAGCTGTTTACTGTTTCATTTAAACAAGAATGACACAACTGCATCTTGGAAGTGAAGGTGCGTAAATAGGCGTTAACAAATTGTTAAACTCAATTAACAGGTGGAAGATGGTAAATTAACTGGATGATAGTTGGACTTGCAGATAGGCAAGTTATGTCTTAATTATCTGATAAGGAATGTAAGGTGTTCATTGCCTTTTTCGGATGACCAATAAGAGATGCATGTACACATTAATAATTGCATGCAGTACATAAAGGTATGGTTGATGTAGCTTTGGATTTTGCTTGTTTGCTTTGGTGAGAGCCACAAAACTAAGAAGCAAATCTCAGGTAGATATTCATTAACATGAATATCTCTTTTCCTCTCTGTACAGATAAAAGAAGTCCTGGCAATGCTGAAGAGGAAAATTATCTCTGCTGTGCCAGTGGCATTTCTGACTGTATTGGCTCAATATAAAGTTAATACCTACTGAAGATAAAATTAATATCTGCTTAATATGTTTCCAGGGCTTAGTAAATGAAAGTACAAATTGAGTATTCTGTATAAGCTACATAATTTAAACATTTGAAGATGTGGCATAGGAGAACCAAGAAAATATTTGCTGAAGTTCACCCCACTTTTAGAATTGCTTTTCAGTAGCTGTGTTTTAGACTGTTAGATTTTTTTTCCTGATATTTTCCCAGTAGCCTTCCGGGTAGATGTAAGGCATTATACAAAGGCTAGCATTTTGTATGAATTCTTCTGTAACAATAGTTTTCAACATATTGGTCTAGATCTTCCTGTTTTGATGCCTGTTATAAGAATCCCGTTAATTTAACTAAGAAAAAAATATGCCTGTTTAGGAAACAACCATACACTGGCTTTTGAAAGGCTTGATGCACAATTTTATTTAAAAAAAAAAAATTTGCAAGTTACTTCCATAACCAATAATACATTGACACAATTCACATATTTTTATGGGCATTAAGAGTTGAATGGCTGGAACAGCTGGGCCTATTCTTTTCATTTTAGCTAATCTCCCACTTTCTTAATTATCTTAGGGGATGAGTTGGCAGTGGTGGTGTGGGTGTTTGGATACTGTTTATTAAATCATTATCTGTTATGTGCGTGTTGGTCCTGGGTTATATGTTTTCATCTGGGCACGTTATTGTGTCTGTTTACAAGTATTTTTAAACGGTGATCAAAGTTGCTTGCAGCATTGGCTAGTCGTGTTTACAAACTGTAAAGAAGCTGAGCAATAGTTTAAATGTTTTCCACTTACTTTCATCCTTCTTGTATGGAGGGTAATAGTTTTCCCAATTTTTATGATACTAGGAATACAGAGCCTGTTTACCTACTGTGGAAGGTATTGACTGTAGCAGCACTCTGCTGTTCCTTGCCCAGTAACCTTACAGATGGAAAGGTGCAACAGTAATGAAATATCATCTGGGGGGACACCAAGAAATGAACCATATGATAATTATTAATATATCCAGCTACCTGGTCTCTTCTTAATAGATTCTTTGGTACCAGGACTGGGTCCAGTCATGCTGTAAATGGAGAGGCCAAGTAGAGCCTCGTTTATTTTTGGTGCGGTGCTGTGTTGAAAAAACCTCCTGCTCTGCAGTTAGGAGCTGAGGGCAAGGTGATAAACTCAGCAAGTCCCTGAAAGTGTGTGGTGAGGTTTGTTGGAGCCCTCCACTTCTGATGGGGAGGTTTGAAGTCTCAAGGAGGCTCTGAACATTTCTTCCTGCTAGAGTGGGAACACGAGTAGTTTTATTTTGGCAAACATGACTGGGTTGGAAGAGATTAGGTGATAATTGCAGTATCACCTGGGGCGTTATCACGTGTGTGAGGTTATGTTCACTACTTGGAACAATGTTGTAAAACCTAAGCTAGCAAAAATAATTTGATTTAAAATATTTCAACTAAAAATCTACCTGTATATAGCCTGTAAGAAAGTCTAAATTACCAACTTAATTTTTTCTATACTTTTTTTCCACAAATATGTTAAAACTTACTGCTGCATTTCCCTTTAGTTTTGTCAAACTCTGGTGGTCAAAATTGATAAAGTCTGTTTCCTGTTTCTGTCCTTTTCTGTAAAATGAAGGTAAATGTTAAGATCAGAAATTTTTTCACTTGGAAACTTCATATTAAATGCATAGGAAACTATCTTTAATCTGACACACTTAAATTTACATTCTTGTATTTGACATCAGCATTAGCGGTTTTCACATAAGTTTCATTCAGGTTCTGCAAAATTAAGCTTTCTGAGTTTTTGCTTTCCAAATAAAAGGTCATGTGACCAGAGCCTAGATAAAAACCAAAAACTCAAAGTAGAGTTTTTAATTTTTGGACAAATCTGACTGCAATTGAATTTAAGGAATATTTAAAAACATATAATTAACTTCATCCTTAATATCAAGGTGCTGACTGTTAATCATATTTTGCTAGAACTTCTTATTCAGCAATATACTGCTACTTGAGGCAAAATGTCATACTAGTGGCATACCCTGGAGACTGAATATTCAGTGCCAAACAGTGAGTCTCTCCAAGTGTCTACCTGCCAGCTCAGGAGAAGTGAAATACAAAATGCTTTTTCACTATATGCCAGAGCTGGATGAAAAAGGAGCTAAATCTTTGAAATTCCATGTTGTAACTAAGCCCGGGCAAAGTAACCTGCAAAGTAACCTCTCTGATACAGTTCAAAATAGTGTTCAAAACATGGACATTTTGGTGGTGGGTCATCCTGTCCCAATCTGGAGACTTGCCAAGAAACTGTTTGTTTTGTTTTAAGCCTGTCGATAACACCTAGTGAAAAGATAAAATATTTGCCTTTTCCTTTTAAACATTTAATTGCTGCTTGAGTAAATATAGCTTTTCATCTGCTAATGGTACTTTCTGATGTTGTCAGCTTTCAGGAACAGTCTTCTAGAATTAGAACTGATTTCATAAAACCTTTAAATGGAATCTAAATTAAAATTGTTCAGAATAGGAAACAAAATGGTAAAATCCATCCCTTCTATTTTTACATAGAAATTCAGTCAAATTAGGGATAATAATCTGTTGTAGATGCACACAGATGCAAACATATATACACAGTTTATATGTCTGTATGTGTGTTTGTCTATTTAGGTGTACATACACACTCACTTTTTTTGCTGGTGTCCTTACCCCATCAATGTGCCAATATAATTTCATTTGTATTTATGAACAGTCATGATGACAAGCTTGCATGCAAATTAGTTTTGGTGTTTAAAAGTTTCTTGTGTTTATTCCATTGATTCAAGTAGAACTGTGTAAAAATATTTCCAGTGGATGATAAGCCACCATTACTCTTATGTCTGCCTAACACAGGCATTGCTGGAATTTTCATTGATAAGAAAGCTTAGTCGTTACTAAAGTCCTTAGCAGAAGTTATACCAAGTGAACAGTATAATTGTGTATGAGATTGATGTGTAGTTGTGTGATAGATATTATCACATCGCTAAAAGTAATTTTACGTTTCTTTGTGTAAACCACCTAATTTTGCGTTTGAGTCAATGAGTTGTTACGCATGGCAAATATTCCAAGAGTGCTGGTAGGGGAGTAAACACAAACACCAAATTATACCACTTCATCTTAATGTTACTCCATAAAATCAAATTTCATGTTATGCAGTGCTTGCTGTGAATGTCTCCCAATGGCCTCCTTCTCTTCCCCTCGTTTACTTATTCCATTTGGCTTCTGTGTGTTATAAAACTGTCCCTGTACAGGCTTCAGAGTCTTCTGGAAGTTGTAAACTTGATATATTCAGTGCGCAAATGGAGGCTTCAGCAGCTCCCTGCCAGGTCTTGCAGAGAATGGAAGGCTCCTGCTCCTGTGGGCAGGGATGGGAGATGGACGACCCTGACCTGATCCTCTAACTGGGGAACTGTCTCAGCTTCATCTGCAGTCTGTCCACTGCAAAATAGCAACAGAAATGACAACTCTGTATGCTCTGTACAAGGGTTCAAACAGCAGAAACACTTGCCTTTGTAGTAGGAGTGATAACTAAATATCTTCTGAAAAGGAAGCTTAAGCAGGAGAGTGAATCACAAGACCTGTCAAAAAGACCACGGCTTAATTCATTAGATTGAAGAGATTACCTACTAAACAGGAGGAAACCCTCCCCACCCCCCCACCCACGCCCCAAAAAAACCCCACACAAAACAAACAAAAAAAACCCAAGAACCAAAAAAAAAAAAAAAAAACCAAACAAACAAAACAACCCACAACCAAAAAAACAAAATAAAAGAAAAAAAGGAAAAAAAAAAAAACAGAAAAGAGGAAAAATCCCAACTTAGATTATGCCCTTGCATATTATTCCTGTTCAATATAAAGGCCTCTACTGTTGCTTTCTCATGTATGTTTTAAAAACCTGCACTATATAGATTCTAAAGTTTCTTAAGAAATTCAGAAACAATGTCTGAAAATTCTTGTGCAGTATCAACTGTCATACAAGATCATCTTGTTGGATTCTGAGGGGTTCTGAGGAGTTGGACATTTGTGAATTCCTCATACATATTTCTGCAGTCTGTTCTTTTCTATGCTCCCAGGATAACCATTTATCATGTTCCATAACTCGAATATTTCCCTGCTTGGCTTTACAACTGTGTTCAGCATCGCTAACAAGCCCCTCTACTTCCATCCATTTGTACTGCTTCTGCTTTCTGTTTAGATTTCTTCCTTTGCAGCTCAAATGACACACTGCAGTCATCATCTGATCCTCAAACTCTTTTCAATCCACTTAGTTTACACAGGGCAGGCATAAGCTCTGTTCAGAGCAAGGCTAGTCAGAAGCTCAATTTTGCCAAAATACTCCAAACCCTGTTTCAGAAGCAACGCCTGCAAAGTATGCCCTTGCCCACTGGTGACTGCGAAGGTTTTATTCCATGTGTCATACTATTCTGGCACTGTGATTCTCCCTGTGCTTGGATGCAAATGGCAAAAGTGAAGTGGACACCTCCACTTTTGGACATATCTTTGCACTGGTGCCTGCATCCTGCTTACTAGCCACAATGCCTGACCTGAGGGCTCTCTTTTTTTCCTTCCACTGACAAGGTTCTCACTAAAAGTTGTTTCCTGAGCTGCAAGTTGTAGTAGATCTAATCTGTTCTTCAGTTTTTCCATCTGTGTTTTTCACAGGAGGGAGAGATGAATGATGAGCTGACCTACTAAGTCCTACACTATGTGGAGACCAAACCTGATTATAGGGAGCCAAGGGTAGGTAGAGCTCTATTGATAACTCTCTCCAATATACAGCATAACTTGTGGGAATGCTGGCATGTGAGGGGAGCTGCCTTGAATATCTGGGTTCTTTCCATGTAAGAGCATTAAGGAGGCATTACACTTTGCAAGTTGTACCACCAATATGTGTCAGCTCCTGGGAAACTAGCCTGTGCCAGCAACTGTCCCATGTTGCTTCTTGGACAGTCTTCTCTCATTAGTATCTTGCATGTAAGTGTGGTTTTGCTGTTTTGTAGCTTTCCAGAGAAGAGTTAGAACTTATCTTGCCTTTGAACTGATGTACTGAGTCCAAGTAAGTGTTAGTGACTTGAGAGAAGTAACTTAAAACTGATGGTGTAATTTTATCTTCTGAAGTAATGCGGGTTTTTGTACTAAGACTTTTTCATCTTCTTCAACCTCCAGTGTAACTCTTTATATTATTAATTAATAGGAATATGCAATACCAGTTCTCTCCAAGTCAGGGATAAAATCTTTGTGGTGTTATCCATACAATGGAGTGGGAGACTTGCCCTCAAGGTTATATGTAAGATAAACTGCAGATTCCCAAAGAGCATCCAAATCAGAGTCTCTATTAACAAAACCATTCTTTCTCTTACCTTTCTTTCTTTGTAATTACTTTCTCCCTTGTTATGTCTTATTTTGTATTTTAGTAATGTACATTAGTGTTTCTGTTTCATAGGGGAAATAGATCAAAAGAACTGTGTTAAATAGACACTCTGAACTTGAATTTTTAGAAGTAGTTACAGGTAGTCCCGCATCTACTGCAAGTAGTGACTTTTCATACTTCAGCAGAAGATAAATATTTTTCAGTAGAAAAATAATATTTCAGCACTGGTAACTCATTCCACTTCTGGCAGTAGCCACTCAGTGGATTACCACTTCAGTATAAAAATCTGTTGATCTTGCTGAAGGACTGAGGCTGTAGAATATAAGACCCTTTCTTTTTTCTTCACAAAGCTGTTTCTGCCTTATTTCAAACTAAATGAAAACAGCTGCATATCTCAAATTATGCATTCAGAGAGCACTCTGACATGATACTCTTCAAAACACAATTAATTTTAAGCTTTCTCCTGCAATTTTCTGACAAAAAAAGATTGATGGTGCTTTGTTTCTTCTCTTCACTAGAATTTTGACAGTGAAATATCAGAGTATATTAAGGAGTCTACTAGACATCTGATTTTAAAGTATACAGTTCTTATTCAGACTATGACCAGGGAAGGTGCAGCTCGTCTATTTAATGTTCATTATTTCATGAAGAAAATCCAGAATGTAATAGGGCAGATATATCTAAAAGAAAAAAAAGAACTTAGGTACACTGCCATGTTCCTTTCTTTCTTTCAATGAGGGTTCTCAAGTATCTGTCCACGATTGCAACGCAGTGAGTAAGGCAGTGACAGCTTAATTTAGATCTTTCTTTAGTGGTATTTGTAAAGGCTTTCTAACTTGGAACTATGCTGATTAACTCTGGAGCAGAGATAACACTCTCAACACCAGAGTGCTTAGCTCCTGAAGTGTGTGGTAGAAAGTGTGTGCCTGAGAGCCATCACGGCAGCAGATCCTCAGCGTTCAAGTGACATTCTTAAAATTTATAGTAATAAATCAAGTGGAAAAATGCTTGAAGGGCAGTTGTTGTGAATGTACTATTTTCATTTCTCATTTTTCCAAATGCAGTGATTGAAATGCACCAAGGCCATTTGATCAAGTTCCTCAGCAGATGATGTGTATTCTTCACACTTTTCTCTTTACCTGAATATGAGAGAAGTAGCAGCAGCAAAATTTTCTATTTACTGTTCCAATTAGACCTTAGAGATCTGCAAAGCCTTGTTCTCCTAGGGCCTGCTCTGTCACTACTGCAAAACCACAATGGTTTTTGTTGCTATGGAGGTGACAACAAAATCCTTGACACAGTAAAAGATGTAAGATATCTATTGAGAAGTTTATACAGGTCTCTGAATCCTAGCATCTGCTAGTCCAAATAAATAACACGTTTTTGTCATGATCTGTAAAACTTGTCTTCAGCGTGTCCCTAATGTATTTTAGGTTACTTAATACATGTGATAATATTGAGTGACTTCAGGAATATCTGTAAGCTGAGTGTAAGAGGCAAGCAGTGAACTAGAACAGTGTTAATTTGATCCCAATATGTGTTTTATGTGGTTATGTGAAGTATTGCAAAATAAATGTAAACTGCACATTATAAAAGACTTTGATGTTGCACATCACTAGGAGTTTTTTTCCCAGCTCATTTCTGAAAACAGTAGGAAAAATTAACTTGTAGTGATGTTAAACAATATTCTATTCTAAGCTGGTGAAAGTTGTTCAAGCGAGCTCACTGTTTATTCCTCTGAGCTGGGAGCACTTCACAATAAAAAGATGACCTTACACAGGCAGAGGTAAATTTTGGTGGTCTTGGTGGTTTGTGTTTTCTTTTTTTTTTTCATCAAAAATTACCTATCCAGAGGCACAAGTGGTATTTCAGATAGAAGGTGACTGACAGAGTACAGTGAAACGGTGTTGGACAATGTGTATTTTGAATAGGAGTTGTAGAAGACTAGCAAAGAGTTTTGTAACAGATACCTGAAACTCCATAAATGATTCCTTCCCGTAGGCCCAGTATAATCTGCACTGCCACTGTATTATTATCCAGCATTGCTTGCAGTAATACTTCTGGCAAATGGATTTTCCTGATGCAGCTGCAGGCTGAGTTGTGTGGATAACTGGCATTTTGTTTTATTTGTAAACTCCCAGGTTGTTTAAGATGGCTCCTGAAATTTTAACAGGCAGTCGAAAATTGGTAATGGAATAATATTTACGAATCCAGCAAGTAAACATTGTCTCTCATTACATTTGATCTGCTTCTCTATCACAGCTCAGTTTTCACTGGCACTGTGACTGGAAAGCAAAGAGCCCATCATCAGAGCAGACAGGGTGTTGTGTGTCCCTGAGTCGCATTCAAAGTCACAGTTTAATTTTGCACTTGTGAGCATCTATTGAACAATAATAATGATTGCATTTGTAGTTTCTCACTAACAGGCACAATTCTTTCTTACTCTGTTTAGAAATATAATTTTCTTCTGTTTGCTTTGTCTATAAAATTTTTACTTGAATATTTTCAATAGCTTTCCAAAAACAGCTGAAATATTCACCTTATATAAACTATGTTTGATGTGAAAGAGATGAATTTCAAGAGCCTGTAGCTTCTTGTTAATCACAAGGTCAGTTATATCCAATACATGATATTAGCAATTCTGGCACTCACTTACCTGAGTAAGAAGGGCAAAGTTCTATAAAACACTCTCTGCCCATTTCATTACTAATTCTGTCTTACACTTTTCTTACTGTTCTGCCTATACTGTCAGGAACAGAGTATTTTTGATTTTGCCAGATACAGAATTGGTTTTTCTTTTAGTTTTTACCTTTGTCCAAATTTCCATTTTGTGCTTTTAAAGTAATGCTTAAGAAACTATGCAACTGCATATGATGTCTTTGTAGAAGGAGAAACCAGTAGAAAAGAAGATAGGATTCCTCTCTGTGTCTTAAAAGCAAGAACTCCTTTTTTTATGTATTCCATAATTTTTTGAGTAATACAGAATTTAGCACATTTGCAATTTATCTTATTTTGCTGATTGCATCCCACTTTCTGAACCCTCTGCCTCAAAACATTGGAGTACACTGAAAGTCTCCCTACAGTCTTTAGCACTGAAACAGAGGTTTTTATTTGGCATGGGTGAGACATCAGCACCCTCTTGTTTCTCTCTGTTTTTATCAAATGCCAAGTGATGTTGTTGTGCATTGTAAAGGTCTATATGATCAGATTTTTCTGAGTAATCTTATTTTTCAGGTAGGTTTGGAAAGAGGGTGGTACATGGAAAGACTATAGGGGTTTGGTTTTTTTTAGAAAGAAAATGAAACCTTTGAAAATTATATCAGTTATATTGTGCTGCTACTCTGTTAATGTTGCTCTGTTGACAAAATGCAGAGAAAAAACCCTGTAGGCTATTTAATTAAAGAATTTTTCCTTCCCCACTTTGCACCAAAAGTTTTTTTTTTAAGTAGCAAAATCAGAATAAAATTACTTTGTGCATTCTGATGCAGGATTTATTGAAAAAGTATATTACATCCACTGTCGTTCTTATCAGCAGCTTCATGTAGTACAGGAGTACAAAAAGAAGCTGTTGAAGGAGAGGCAGTAAAAAACTACGCTTCTGTTCTTGTTACTGATTCATGGTAACATAATACGGTAGAATGGAAAGTTTTCAGAGATACTTATAATATTTAAAAATTATTAGCAACTGCTAACTATTTTTTATACGAACATTTACTTTTCTGTCTACATGGACTGTAATGAATTGCTCTGACTCTGCACTATAAGCTGTAGAGTAATATGGAAATACCTAAAACAAGCTTAATTTCCAGAAGTGGTCTAATTGCAGCACTGTATGAATTCAGCACAGGCTTTTTCTCCACCAAAAGAGTTCTTATTTCCACATGAGCCCAAGCTGTGAGCTATGTGGATTGCCTGTAAACTTCAGCCACACATCTTAGAACATTTCCACTTTTTTCTATTTTTACTTTAGAAACAGGAATGTGTACTGTGTTTTGAAAAATTTTGGGGAGACATGAGTGAGCAACCATGAAATGAGTTATTATACGTTTGTGGCACTTGTTTTGGTCTTTTCTGGAGAAATCTGCGTATAAAACCAGAGGAAAAAACATCATGGGAAGGAAAACAGGGATGGAAATTAATTTGAGATGTGGATGAACCTAGTTGACTCAGTGGAATAAAATAAGTAAGCAGTAAGTAAAATGCTTAGGCAAGCTTTTCAGAGCTCATTACTTGCCTAAAGATGCTCCAAACACTCCGAAAATCCCCCTAGTTAATTGTCTACATCTTTAGGTGGATAATGACCCTGCAAAGTCAGTGCTTTTTCTGGGCTTTCCTCTAAGAGAAACACCATAATTCAGCACACGTAAAGTGCATATGGAAAATATGATAGAGATGTTTTAAATTAAGTTTTTCCAAAATAAGTTGTGATTGAATACAATTTCTAGTAAGCAACCCTAGTATGATATTTGCTACTCAAGATCTTATTTAAAACAATGTTTTAGTGATACAGATTTGGTGTAGTGTGGTTAATGAAGAGCTTCAGTTCGTTGTAGTGTGGATAACTTCAGAAGTAAATGCTTGTTAAACCCATATTTAGCAAGTACTTAAAAAATGCAGGAACAAGCCTAGGTTGCTACTTAGGTCTTGTGTTGGCTGGTCAATAACTGCAAATACCCTGAGCAAAACTGTCAAACGTTATTAAGCACCTTTTATTTACTTATTTTCTTGGTGCTTGGTCTTTCCCAGAGAGGTTGCCAAATGATTGATGTCTATGCATTGCTCATGCAGTTCGTAAGATTCAGATACAACAAAGCTCCTTGATTTCTCATTCAAAGTTTAAGAAGAAAGCAGAACTCTCCAGAAAGGAGCTTTTTAGTTTGGAGGGGGGGGGGGGGGGGGGGGGGGGGGGGGGGGGGGGGGGGGGGGGGGGGGGGAGGGGGG
>JAWWMP010000167.1:18762689-18825138 GCA_035047865.1 Dendrocincla tyrannina
TGTTTCCCCCCCCCCCCCCCCCCCCCCCGCATTAGTTTTAAAACTGCTTTATATTCCATTTTCTGTTTGTTATTTATTCAAAAATCTCTGCTTGGGTCCAATTCTCAGCTTAGCAAATACCTGTCAACCATGGCACTTAACATCTCTCAAAGCTTCTTCTATCAAAATGTAGACTCTGAACGTTCTCATTCAGCAATGCTGCCTTTCTGCTGCCCATCTCCACAGCAGAGCAACCAAGAGGTTCAAACGATTCTACGGTTTAATCTCAGTTAGTGATGGAGTCGTCAATGCAGCTGATATAGGCTTTCATTTATCCAGCTGACTAATGAAATATAACACATCTCATAGACTTTTTATCTTGTTTCACTTTTTCCTTGTAATGGTATTTCTTTCATTTTTCTCTTGGCTTAAAATTCTCCTCTCTCCTCTGTACATAGTTATTTTGTTCTCTCACCTGTATTTATTGTTTAACTACCAAAACATAGCTGAAGACTTCAAGTAAATGAAATTTTCAGAAAGAAGTTATACCTTTAATTTGGATTTATTTGCTTTGTTTTGAAGTGTCTGAGAAATCATAAATAAAGAGAAGTATTTAAAATATGCTACATTAGAGCCATTTCCAAAAGATTACATGGCGTTCATTTCTTTCTGACTCTTGCATGAACACCAGTCTGATTTTTTGCTTCCATGTGACATTTTAAACTGCAGTTTTGATAAGACTTGTTTTATCACTTTCTTCTTTGGTGTGGTTGCTGTCCAGATAACACTCTCTGCTTGTCATGCTCCAAATCAGTTTATTTTCTGCTTTTATTTCCAGTCTTTCTAGGTCAAATTACTTTTTTCAGCGATAACTTTGCTACCAGATTTTATTAACTTGGATTTTCCTCATACTTACCCAATGTTTCCCTATCTCTTAAAGTAAAACCTCACTAGAACTCTTTTCTGGGTATTATAAACATCAGAGTACATACTTTATATTTTTAACTATGAATTATCTGGTAATTTTTTATTTTTGAACCAGTAGTATGAATTTCAAAAGCAAAGGAAGTTTATTTTAAGGATAAGATTTCATTATATACTAGGAAAATTATATATAGCAGCCAGATACTGTTAGCATGATATTGGAAAAAGAAATGTAAATTAGCATGTTAAACCACACTTGTGCAGCCCACGCCTTCAGCAGTGCTAAGGGATTGCCCTGTCTCTAACTTGAGGGGGGGAAAAATAATCATAACAGCATTCTCAACCTTTAGGTCAGGGCAACAAATAACATTTTATTAGTTCTGTATCTTCATGCCTGGTGCATGCTCTATGTCATTTCTGCCTCTTTCACAGGTTTTCAAATCATCAGAGTAGTATAAAAGGGATAGGATGCAGCAGGGAATTGTTCCTGCTATATCAAGTGCTTGACTGGAATATAGATGGATTTACTTTATTCATCTCTCTTTTCCCCTGCCTTCCCTGGTTCTCAAAAAGTTAAGAAATTGGGGCATTGAAAGGATGTATTTTTAGAATATTGAGTTGATGATCATCTTCAGTATATTTCAGGTTTTCAGAATATTTCATTTGGTACGTTACTGGAATTTTAATTACAGTACTTTATTTCTGATACTTTCTGATTTTCTGTGATTTACAAATAAATAATTGTGCTAATATTAGTCTTGCAAATTAATTCCTTTGAAATGCTAAAGTTCTTGACTGTTTGAATAAATTGATGTTTAACAACCTCTTGCTTTTATAATTCTTGTATTTCCTGTTTTTTCTATTTCCTTTCTGATACTTCTAAGATATTATACCAAAAGTTGCAATGATTTGGTAATGTTAACATGTTTATTTTGATCTTTGCATCCTTTATCTTCAGAGACACACTTTCTCCATGTGTTTTTTTTTTTCCTGAATTTTTTCAATCTCATCTTGAACTTCTTAATCCCTAGGATTTTATTATCACTTCTTGAAGAATTCCCCCTACACCATCATCACATTTAATACACTAGACATTCTTGGGTATTAACTTTTTTCTTATGCAATTTGCTGATTCACACATCCTTTTGGAAGAGATGTCTGTTTTCAAAGCTGCACATGTTGCTGTTTATTTGTTGTTTCCTTTATTTTTGGAAGAAAGCTGGTAAGATTTGAACTATTTTATGGTTTAAGTTTTCTTTCATTCATCTAAAAGGTATTCCTCCTGTGTTACATTTCATAGTTAGTTTTGTCCCTTTTAAAATATCTCCCTTGTAAAAAAAAAAAAAAACCAAACCAAAAAAAAACCACACACCAAAACCAACCTCCCCACTAAACAACCAAAACCCACTTTCTTAATGCTTGTTTCATCAAATACACACTTGTGTTCATATTTTAGCGCAAGGGCTTTGTGAAATAAAACTTTATTCATAGAACCACTGAAGAGGAGCTGAGCTAGTTCTGAGTGAGTCCAGCTGTCCTCCTCTGTCAAGGCTGAAGTATTTCTAGACATGCTCAGGGACAAAGCCTTAGTTAAGTGCAAATGAGAAAGCTGAAAGTTTAAAAGCCTCTCCTGGTTTTGATGGAAATAAAGCTGGCATTTCCAGGCTTCCAATGTTGAAGTGTCATGACTTAAATCCACCTTCTGGACAGTAAAATTTTGTGTGACTTTATATTCTACCTTCTGCTTGAAAAGGTGGAAGTTCAGCTTTAATCAGCATACACATTCTTGTGCATTTTTGTCATTTTAGATAACTTTCAACATACCATGTGGCTGATATTCCTGTTTGAATTATCTTTTTTCCAGAATTTCTCTTCATTTCATAAACCCATGGCTATTTCCCTTTCTACACACAAGAGGATGTTAATTTTTTGACTGCAGTTTGCAGTGTCCTATGCTGGCTTGTAAATTTCCATTGAACTAGTTATTTCCACATTTATGTATTCACTTATATACTTCAGTCTTATTGAGAACTTCAGTCTTATTGAGAGATACCATGACTCTTCTCTATGGAGAGTGGGGAGACAACTGCTTGTGCAAATTACAAGTTTCATCTCTTTGAAATTTAAAGTAATAACTTGACTTTCAACTTGTAGCCCTCAGGGATCAAATTGCTGCTCAATGTCTGCCTCTCTGACAATTGGCATCTTAGATTGTAGAAACATTTCCTGCTATAATCTGCCTTGTAAATGTGAATTCTGGTAGATTTGTGACTTCAGATATTTCCTTTTTCCCAGATAAGCAAGCAAATGGTATTGTTTTAAGGAATGCTGAAAGTTCATGTATATGATTAGCAACTGTTGAAAAAAGATTTTAATTAAGTGAACTTGATCATTCAGGTCAGATATCTGTAAGTACTGGATTGTACCCTGAGGTTTTATGTGCCTCACTGATAGTAGGCTTATTCTACTGCATTAATATACTTTTTTTGTTGATAGTCAAGTAAAACTTTCCTGATGAAAATTTAATTCACACCCAAGTGATAAGTTTCAGATATTTTTGAGTCATCCCCAATTCATGCAAGATATTTCACATCTCTGTGTTGAAAAATAGTCTCCATTTATTTTTTAGCAGTAATAAACATTATAGAGAGTAAAACCCCAATGTTTTCATATTGGAAAACTAGCTGTTTTCATTATTTCTTTCTTCTTTCTTTTCAGTTCACAGATAAGAGTACCTAGTAAAACTGAAAAGAAACCACCCCCACCCTGTCATATTTTATCTTGGTGTGGTTGCTGATGACATCTCTGACATCATTATTATGTATGTTAATAGCAGGAGAACAGCTGGTTTGTTTCATTTCTAAAAATACCATTTCTACTTTACAGAGCACATGAGTTAAACTGTTACAGTGAGAGGAAGTTTCTTTCTATGGTGGTCAATATTTTCTTTCCCAATCTAATAAAGCCTTTTCAAAGAGCATTTATTTTGCTCTTCTCTTAAGCGAATAAGAGTCATCAGAAGATCTATGGCTAAACTGTTCCATGTTGGAAAGCTGCCTGTTGGAAAAGGACCTGGTGTTGCTGGGTGACCATGGGCTGAACATGAGCCAGAGTGTGCCCAGGTGTTCAAGGGGGCAGATGGTGCCATGTCTGTATCAGGAACAGTGTGGCCAGCAGGACCAGGGCAGGGATTGTCCCCTTGTGCTCTGCACTGGCAAGGTCACACCTTGAATCCTGTGTCCAGTTTTGGGCCCCTCAATACACAAAAGACACTGAGAAGCTGGAGTGTGTCCAGAGAAGGGCACCTAACTTGAAGGTCTGGAGCCATAAGTCTTGTGAGGAGTGGCTGTGGGAACTAGGGCTGTTTAGCTTGGAGAAATGGAGGCTCGGGAGAGGCTTTATTGCCCTCTACAACTACCTGAAAGGAGGTTGTAGCCAGGTGGGGGGCAGTAACAAGCAACAGGGTAAGAGGAAATGACCTCAAGTTGCACCAGAGACATTTAGTTTGGGTATTATGAAACATTTCTTTGCCAAAAGGGTTGTCAAGCACTGGCAGCTGCTCAGGGAAGTGGTTGATTCACTATCCTTGCAGATATTTAAAAGCTTTGTAGATGTGCACTTACAGACATGGTTTATTGGTTGGGCTTTATGATCTTAAAGGTCTTTTCAAATCTGTGACTCTGAGGACAGGGAACTGTTGGAGCAAGTCCAGAAAAGCACCACAAAATTGATATGAGGACTGGAGCACCTTCCTTTTGAAGACAGGCTGAGAAAGTTGGGGCTGTTCAGCCTGGAGAGCAGAAGGTTGCGTGGAGACCCCGTAGAAACCTTCCAGTATATGAAGGGACCTCCAAGGAAAGCAGAGAGGGACTTCTTCAGGAGCTGTAGTGATAGGACAAAGAGTAATGAGTACAAAATGACAAGTATTAGGTATACCTTAGGTTAGGTATTAGGAAGAAATGTGTTATTGTGAGAGTGGTTAGACATGAAAAAGGCTGCTCAGGGAGCTTGTGAAAGCCCCAAGCCTGGCAATGTTCAAAGCCAGGTTGGATAAGGCCTTGAGTAATCTGGTCTAGTGGGAGGTGTCCCTACATATGGCTGGGGCACTTGGGTCTAGATGATTGTTAAGGTCCATTCCACCACCTTAACATGATATGATTCTATGACTCTATGAACTTGGTAGAAATAATCCCATTAAAATTTAGAGCAATAACTGTTTCTCAGCTATTCTCAATAATGTACTAACAGAAATGAAAGTTTTCAAAGGCTGTTCTTTAGTTCTTAGATGAGTTCTGACTTTACAAGGAAGGCATGCTAGTTCCTCTGAGACCATTGTGTTTTCTAAGAATATTTCTACAGAAATGGCACACTTCTGCTTCAGGCATGTCACTGTTTCAGTGGATATAGCTCCAAACTCTTCATATAAAAGAATCAATTCAGCAGTGGATTTTGAACAGGGAAAAGTGTAGCCTATAAGATATGGGAGATTGAGCAAGAGCTGTATGATCATTTTCCTGGCTTTAAAGCCTTTAGAGGTATAGAATGGATTTAAATGCATGTTACAACTTAAATAATACTTCAAACTGCACTTTAACTCTGGTATGGGTGCCATACACAAAACCGTTGAGTGAGTTTATTAGTGATGTTGCAGTATGTAATAACAGTGAGCATCATAAGGTTTCATTCACTGACAGGGTTCATGCCCCTCAGGCCTGTTGATGCAATTGCTTTGTCATGTTGATGCCCAGCAAAAAGGAGCCATTCTCTGCCAGGTAATACCAGAAGAAAATGGGACCCCTCTGCTCACATTTAAACAGTATTTCAGGATAATATAGCATGGGATCTGCATCGTCATTTCACTGAGACACTTCACTGTGATAAAAAATGAGAAGCAGTTAGTACAATAATAGTCACATGGATGTAAATCCATGAAGTATTTAAGTAGATAATTTAGTATAGAAGCCACAAATAAGGTTAAATACTAGGTTTGAACATGAGCAGGCTTAGTATTGCCAAACTAGAAAGTAACAAGTGTTTTAGAAAGGTCCTGTGATGGTGAGAGAACCAGTTTCTGGCTGTCAAGTTTCAGGCACATGATCAAGAAGTTAAATTCTTATTTTTGCTGCCTTGTTACCAGCTCTGTTGATTTCTCACAGCTTTGGTTTAAGTATTGGTGTATTTTCTTCATAACTAGGATAGTAAAAATTACCAAAACTATGTTTTCTGCATCCAAAAATGCTCATTCTTCATGGGAAGCATGAGCAGTCATATAGCAAGTAGCTAGTACATTCTTAATATTTTCAGTGTTGGATGCTGTCTTAAGGTGACTTAGGAAAAATGGATTCTAAAATACTTTAAGCCAGCTCATGAAACCTCATTAGGAGAACAATATGCTCATGTTACTGCTAGGTTTTCTGGGAATTTTTTTCCAGTTATGAATCCTTTAAAATATATTGAGTCACTGGACAAAAGTGTTTGACAATTCAATTAAGTGGAATACTGATTTCTAGTTAGTGTTTAATTAGAAACTGAATGCAGATTGGAAAAAGAGTGGTTTCATTTTACTAATTATCACACAATGTTTGTTGCTTCCAGTTAGCCTGGTGGTTTGTAAAATCTATGCACATGAAAGCAAAGAAATAAAATTGTGTGTAACCCATGCAACATGTTCAGTTTATCTTATGATTACTGTGATGTTTATTTTTGGTCATGTAAGAGATGGCATTGTGTAGCTGAAAATATATACATGTAACACTTGAGAGGAAATCGATTAGCAGTTAATGTGTGATGTTTGTTTGCACTTCACTTGGGTGAACTGGGCTATTGTCTCTCAGACCTGCAGGATTCTTCCCTGTGCAGATCTAGTGCCATGTAATGGCTATAGTCCCACCTCAGCCTGACCCTTATTGCAAGCTTCTCTTCAGAAGACACTATAGTACTTGAGAGCAGAAATGTTGGCTTTGGTACAGATGTTTGGATGCAGACACAGGGAATCCGATGTGCCCAGTGTGTTAAACCTGTAGCTATTTCTGCCCAGGAGAAGGAATTTTGGATGCCCCTCCTCTCCATGCAGAGTGCTTGGAATATGCAGAAGAGCTGGGTGTCTGAGTACTATGTTGAGAAATCAATCTCTTTATTGGTGTGTCTCACGCTTGACAGAACTAATGCCCAGAAGTGTAGCATGTCTGTTGATTTGGCAGTGGGGACTTAACCCAGTGACTTAAGTATGTTAGCAATGCAAACACTGTCTGGACTTCAGCCTGGTTGGGTACCTTGTATCAATGACAGGAATGATTAGAACAGTTAGTTTTCTAACCTGAATGGATAATGGAAAACACTCTCAAAAATCAGCCCCTGAGAAAGCCTTATGTAGATGTCATCATCCACGAAAATTAGAAATTAAAGTTAGAGTACTGTTTGATTTTGTTGCACTGATTAAACCCCCCTCATTTTAGCATGCCTCAAAAATTTACGTGCAAATGATCGTACCGAGATACTAACGTTTCTCAGTATATCATGAAAAATCAATTTTTTTTAACTTTGCTTATTTAATATCAGAGATGTAACAATATTTTCTAGGGACAGAAAATCTACTTGCTCCTGTTTTAAGAGGATTTCTGATGTTTTGTTATTTTCTGAAGAATAACAGAGAAAAATCCAAAAACTTTTCTGAAGGAAATGTGTTAGTGATAATATTGGTATTTAACACAATTTCTTGGAAGGTATTCACCAAAACCAAGAAATATCACTGAATAATTCTTTTCATCCTTCACCTGATAAATACAATTTAAAAAAAGCTTGGGTATAATTTCTAACTATGCGGGTGGAGGGGCCGAGGGGGCAGGGGAAACAATGAAGTTTGAAGTTCCCATTTCCTTTTTTTTTTTTTTTTTAAAGAAACCACAACTAATTCGGATCAAAGAAGCACTTCTATTTCCTTTGTCCCATGGCTTGTAGTAGGAAATCTAAAGGTGATTTCATTGCCCAGAGTACCATTAAAATTCCATTTTCAAACTTCCAATTTCTTTAGAGATATTAACTTGCTCTTGCCAGTTTCCCATTAAAAAAATGTCTGAGTCAAAATGATTTGTTGTCAACTCATGTCAGAAAATTGTCATGAAGTATATGAAGAGACTGTTAATCTATAACAGACTTTTAAATTTTATACCTGAACACTGAGGACTGTGTGTAAGTCACGATTAGCCATATTTCTTTTCTATTTTACTCTATTGTAGAAAACTGATAAATATAATATTAAATACGGTGTATTACTAGTATGCATTTTGGCTGCCATGGGGCAGAATTTAAGTCATGTTTTAATAACTAACAGCATTTTGAAAGACAGCAGAACCTTAAATAAATCACTGAAAATGTAATCTAAACTAAATTGCCATTAGAGAGTCTTGTGCTACTAATGGTGAAGTTGACCTTAAGCTGAAACATCAATGGCTATTGCTAGTTTTGTCCACAGCTGCCAAAACCAAACTCATAGCTTATTTAAATCATAGACTGTTGTACGAATTAATTTTCTGCTATTGATTTGTTAGACTAGGTGTCATTTCACTATTTAGGAGGTCTGACAAGGAACGGTGAAGGTTAGAACTTGAAATCAAGCTGTAGCAAAAAATGTGCTTTTTATTCTGAATTTAGTTCACTTACTGGAGTTTGCTCTCCAGTCTCCCTAAATGTGCAAAAGAAGTAAAAATCATCCTGGATAGTTCTGCAGGCATTGCACAGGTTAAACCTGCCAAGTAGTTGTAAACAAGCCCTTAAGGAAGAAAGTTTTAGGCAAGTTAATGATCTTCTGAAGCTGAATTTGCTGAGACAACTTCGTGGTATGATTAAAAAAGCACTTTGTCAGGAATATGTTGATGCTGAATTGCTCATTGCACAAATGGGGTCCTGACTCTTCCCTCAGTTACTTTGGATCAGATCAGGAATGACTGTAGCTCCTCTGAGATTTGGGGGTGGAGCAGGCTGTCACCCTTTGGTGCTCAGTACCCACAGGCAAGTCGGCCTAAAAGCAATAGGGCCTGTGACTGAATCCCTCATAGCCCTCCCAGTGGTGCCAGGAGGTCACACCCTGGGGTGGCTGCGGGAAGGCTGCTGGGCACTGCAGGGGTTTGATCCTGACCAGGGTTGGTCACCGGCGGTGCAAAGCTCGGACTGTGCAGGACACAAGGCATCGTTGCTCTTGCTTGTTTGTAAGGTAATAGGTGATGGGCACAGATTGTCCAAGCTGAATTCGTTCCTACCATGACAAATCCAAGGAGAACCTAACCCTGATCATGGGTCTTTGGTGGGCTCAGAGCTCATACCCCTGAGACCCAGATGGTGACTCCAAAGAGGTGTGCAATTAAGTACTTGACAAAAAGCAGTTATCAGGTCAGTGGTGCCATCTTCAAGCAGCCTTACTTGGAGCTTCCAGTCTAGAAACTGGGAGTCTATAAATCAGGTAAACCTCTTGTGTGTTAGGTGTTCAACTTACCTGGAATGGAAATTTTCTACCAACACTTTTTGAAAATAAGCTTCTGTGACACATAAGTGCTACTGAATTACCCTCTATATTTAGAGTGCCAATATGGATGAATTTTAATTTTGTTTTTAAATTATTCTTGTAATATTTTTTAAAATATTATAACACTAAAAATACCTTAATTTTTGAATAGCTGAGTGTCACAGATGAGCATTAGATTATTGTTAAATAGTGAGATGCAGCAGTGGAAATCATATTGTCAATTTATTTCATGAGCAACAAAGTCACTCTTTTCCTTGCTTATGATGAGATAATTGCATTACTAATGTACTAAGCCATATGATTTAGTAATAATATACATATCTCTTTCACACAACAGCTTCATCTGCAGATCACAAATCACTTTACAAAGGAAGTAAACATAATTACCTTCATATTATGCCACTAACTCTGTAAAGAAACAGAAATGTCTTAAAGAAATTGTACTGCAGTTCTCCTTAATTATAATAAAATTAGTGCTACTATCAGTCTTGTGTTTATAAACCTTCATAGTTTCTGACAGACCTAAAGGTCTTAAGATAATTTTTTAATAGCCACAGAAAACAGAATTCAGGTTTATATTCTTGAATACTTTGATACTCTATTCAAGCTTATTTCTATGCAATTACTTCAGCTGTATTCTCAAAGCTATTAGTTACGGTTCTCTCGAAACTTTTGCTGAACCTGAGCTTTCTGTGTGGGTAAATAGGTGATATTAAGAACAAGATGATAAGGCAAAGTAGAACGTAGGCTTATCATCTCACTTTGAATTCCAATATATCAGAATCATGACATTTCAATTTCTTTTTATTTTTAATTGAGAAGTGCAAGTCCTGCTATGTACTTAACTATGTTACCCTCTAGCCTCTATAAATTACCTTGCAGTTTGTTTAGAGAAGAATATGCATTCCATTGTGAGATGATAAAGCCCTAGAACGTGAACCCCGCAAAAAAACCAAGTCCCAAACTGCAACTGATGTCAAATATTGTGCTAATAAACGGCTGATTCTATTTTCCTTTCTAAATAATTCAAAGTACAACATTTTGGGGAATCTCAAAAGCTGAAATACTCTTCTTCAATTTCAAGCAACTAAAAGTAATTATAATGATTTGCTTAACCAAATTATTTTCTTATCTTCTGCTTTTTCTCTCCTCCTTTTTCCTCATGTTGTCAGTGCCACCCCAAGATTTCTTCTATAGGCAATATGATGAGTTCAGGAATTGGAGCTCAGCTGTAAAACCAGCACTGCTGGAGAGCATATCACGGCTACTGAAACTGAATTGGAGAAGGAAAAATACTTGCTTACTTGCAAACTTCCATGGTTTTCCAAGTAAATGAGTACTGTCACTGTTCAATATCTGCTTCATCAAGGGCAATGTTTCAGAAAAGCTTTCTTATCGGTAGGGAGAGAAATCTTAACTTCACTTTGGAATCTAGACATATTTTCTTGACACTTTTTAATTAACACTTAAACATCATTTTTCACCTGATGAGTATTTTGGCCAAGTGTTTCCAATAGGAATAGAGAACATAATATAAAGAGGTTTATTAGAAAATAATGATACAATAGTGTATACAACTGTATCTGCAATAGTGGGAAAACACAGTCTGCGATTCTGCTCCTTGAAAAGATTTGTAGTTTTAATATAACTGCTGAAGGAATAATCTGAGTGAGCTGTTGAGGTATTTTAAATCAATGTGTATTTTTTGAGCTCGAATGAATTCTCTAACTTTGGAGTTCCATCTAATTATGCATTTCCTTGATTTATGCTCTTGAATTCTGTAAATACCTGGTAGATAAGTACACTGCTATTTAGCAACGTGCACGTGTTTATCAAACACAGCTTGTTTGCATTTAGTTTGTTTTTACAAATTATGGTGTGTAATGGTAAAACTTAGCAGTTTGGAGAAAGGAGTTTTTTCATTTCTTAAGAGAGAAACAAACATTAATTGAATTTTTGAGATCAGATTCTTTATAGTGATCTTCACTGATCAATGGAATCGGACAGAAATGACAAGGTCAATATGACTTGTTTTTACGGCTCTGGGGGCAATTAGGCATAGGGATAGCTTGCCTAAGAAAGTTAGAGAATCCTCATAAGGGGGGACTTTGAAGAACAAGATAAACAAAAATCTGTCAGGAACAAGGCAAGTAGAATTCATGCAATGATTTCCTAGTGCTGCCTTCAATTTCGTAATTTGTTTATGGAATGACTAATAGATCATTCGGAGGAACTAAAAACCTGGTTCATCAATAAAAGTAAAGCAGTTTTTGCTTTGCAAAAATACAAAAGTATATTAAGTTCTCCTATAAATTACAGTGAAATAAACTATACTTTTCTAGTAATATTTGTAACTAGTTTATTATTTTTCTCCCTACAACAAAGAGTACTGTAGCTCTTTATTTCTTCAAACGCTGAGCCCTAGATTTTATGCTCTAATCAGAAGCAATACAGGGACTTGCAATTTTTTGTGAAGAAAAATCTCTTCCGTAATGGTTTCTTCTGCTGACATTTTTGTGGAAACTGTTCTGGCTTCATCAGATTTGCAATGCATGAATTGATGCAGATCATAATAGACAAGACAGAGAAAACTCCAGGAAAGAACAGTGTGTGGATACACTTAATTCCATCTTTTATGGGAGTGTGTGCTCAATTTTTATTTGTTTTTCCTCCTCACTTTTGGCATCATTCAACATGTAACATGCATGGCTGTGCTGGTGCATTAGTCTACACTCTACACAGAGCAACTCTCTCAGGAGGATCTGTTTATTGATGGTTGCTCCACTGCATCCCGCTGCCTGGGGCTGGGGGTCAAAAGCAGTAGAATTTCATGAGTGGATGCAGAAAGTCTGAGCATAAAGTGCTTGTTTAGCAATTAAACTCTGCCCTTCAGTGCCTCTGTGCTGTGTGATGCTAAATGGTGTGATTCCTGGTATGCAGAAGCTAGGACATGAACTAGAAGCAGTCAGAAATGGTCTCCTTCAGCATATTTCTTATGTGAGAAAATTAGCAACTCTAATTGTTAGCTCACTGAGCCACTGATTCAGCATGGCTTTTACTGAAAACCTTTCAGCATGGCTTTTACTGAAAACCTATTTGAGTCATACCATAATACCCTTTAATTAATGTATGTAACCAATTAATGTATGTAACCAAAAGTGTTGTTAGCAATCATGAGAAAATACACAGCTCAGTTGCTATGTAGAAATTGAGAAGAACTGAACCAATGTACTGAACCATATTGTAATCCAAAGAGGTGACAGGGAGATGTATATCTCTCTCTTATATGTAATATTATGGACACTCTGGAGAAAGGAAGGAGATGGCTTTTTCTGTCTTTTAAAATACAATAGGCAGTAAAACTGGATGCTGGGAATGATTCAGTGCATGTGTTAGTGTGTGTGTGTGGGGGGGAAGTCTGAAAATATGAGCAGATTGACTGTTGTATGCACAGTAATTTCCTTCTGATAGATAGCCAGAATGCTAACCGTGGAAGGCACTGAAATATATGAAGAAATATATGAAGAATGGGCCAAGAAAATGTGCTTTTCCTGGATCTGATCCCTGTAACCAAGCAAGCTTTGTGAGTTGCCTCCTATAATTAAAGCATTCACTGTTTGAAATTTTCCTCCAATTGCTCCAGAATATTTTAATTTCTTTTAAAATTAATTTGTCATTTCCAACATCAATTTTGTGATTAATTTTAAATATATATCCTATAAAATGTATCTGGGTATGAACTTTCAAGGCTTATGAATTGCTGGGCCAGACTTGGCAACACTGAAATACTGTTCTTTCATTTGACCACAAAACCATTATATCCTAGTTGTCACCAGTTTAAAGAGATGATTTAAAAGCAGTCAATTGGCCTTTAAATGCCTTCAGAGATCCCACATAATTATATAGATGCCAAGCTCTACCCACAGGCAATCTGCAAAATTTCCTAGCACTCATAAATTGCCTTCATCTAGACTAAAAAAGAAACTATTATCCTCGTTAATGGATCCGATTTTAAAATGATCTGGATCTCATCATAAATCAGTATTAACTTCCTTTCTTTGTTAATATTTAGAATAAGAAAATTGATTAAATATTTAAGATCTTAAAAGAATTTACCCATTAAAGTAATTTATTAAAAGTGGAAGTCAACATTATATTAAAGGTGCCTCTTTATCATTTGAGAGGGAATTCTTAGGCAATGAGAAGGGCAGTAAAGACACATTATGCCAAGTGACTTCATTAGGTTTGTACAGAGCAGATGGGCTTTTCCATTGCAGCAATATCTGTGGAGAATGTTTTGAAACCTCCTGCAAGGATACTTAGTCTACATTTCCTATTTCTTGTTTTATGTTGATCCCATTCTACTTTCTTGCTTTTTAGCATCCAAGGGGGAGATGTTGCCACATTTACTAGTGGTTTAGAAATGTCTTCTTTTATCCCTAGGCTGAATGAGCAACGACTATCACTAATAGTAAAGTGAGTTTAAAGAATGCAAGTCTACCACTGATTAGTAGAGTGGAGTTCAGTCCTCATACCCAACCCATGCAGGACTGGAAAAGAGGACAGAGGAGGCATTTGGCACAGTGCATGCCAAGTGCAGAAAAGGCTTCTTCTGCACTAGTTTATAAATACAGAAGCACATAAACACATGATTAAGCATTAGGCTAAAGGAGATTTCTCTGGTCCAGTCGTTCATGTAAGAGCAAGGTTTGAGCCTGAATATTCATTGTGATTTCAACCATGAGCCAGGGACTCTCAACACCCTGTCTTACCAGGCTGAAAAAGAAACGTATAATCTTTTTTCTCCTTTTCTAACAGGCTGTCTGTGTAAGTCGTTGTCTTGGGATTGACAAAACTTGTGGTTTTGGAAGAAATACAAATAGTTTAATAGCAACATTTCCATAATTTGCATGAAGCAAAATTTGAATATGTAACTTACTTTCCACACCCCCATGCACATTCCAACGACAGAAACGAAGATAATAGAACATTTTGTGTTTTATGAGACTGATGGCTACTAATCTTGCCCCATGCCTCGAAAAGTCAAGACACACAAACAAGCTCCAAGTGTTCTTCTGAGTTGAGGCAGTTTCACCAGTTACTGTTATAGAACAGTGAATCTGGAATTCAAACAGGCTAAAATGTCTACTTCTGGAACAACTGTGTTCATTTCCTTGAGTTGGTCTGCCATAAAGGTATTCCTATTTTCTGTTCTTATGGATGCTGGACCATGTAGGCTGCCAGATCCAGGCACAACAGTGAAGGTCACTCGTTAACCTGCATTAGCTGGAGACTGCCTGGCAACAAAAGGGAGCATAGGAAAACTGGTAGAACTTCCAAGAGTTCCAGTGAATTTTCGGAACAGACAAAAATCACAGAAAACAGGGAATTGTGTCATTTATGATTGCTTTTAAGGACTTGCATGTTGATGATGTGCAATATTGCTACAGAGTAGCATTTCTGCAGTTATCTCCCAGGTGAGTTGATTGCATGAGCCTATTCTTCCAAATAGTTCTTTAAGTTCAGCTTAAAAATAATATCTTTTGCCATTTCTTACATAAATTTATAGTTTTTGGCTGCTGCCCCCCAAGAACATCTCATTACCAGTCTCTGTGGGAATAAAATCGCAGCTAGTATTGTGCTCTGACTGGGCTCATTCCCTTGATTGCTGTCTTTGACTCCTGATTGCAAATGAGCTTTTAACAATAAAACCATACAAAAGAAATTAGAAAAAAGTCAGGGCCAGTTCCACCAGTCCCTCTTGAGGACTGCAGGATTGACAGAAATACTCAGTACAGCTGATGAAATGAGAAAAATAATAGTTCATCTTTGAGCTCTGAGCTTATAAACCTTTCCACTTAGCAGAGCTCACATTTACTAGGGTTGTTTGTTAAATCATCTCTTATCTCTGTTCTGTCTCTCAAATGCAGTTTAATCACACTTATCTGCTTAATATTTTAGAAAGAGAAGTTCTGAACCTTAGGGAAAACTGATACATTGACTTTTATTTGACAGTTTAGTATATTGCAAAGGACATTGCATTTCATGGAAAGCTGACTCGGGGGCATCAACAAGTGCCTCTGAGTGTTAATTTAATGCTTCGGAGCCTCTCTGTCAGTGGAACTTTTCTAGTATGGTGTTTTGATTCATCAACAGCAATTCCAGCCACATCTCATCAAACTCCCCCTTCCCAAGTCAAACTGCCTTGCAAGTCATTAACATTTTTACTTGATTTTTCAAGTGTTTTAAATGGACAGTATGGTTTTCACGTATTGTAAATCTCTCTATGAATCGTTCTCAGAAAATGCCTTATTGTTCGCTGATAGAACTGGGCTTTTCTCAAAATTGGATGAAATAGCTTTTCCCTTCTTGCTTCTTTATCGCAAACTCCATTGATTCGGCATTTAGAGAACCTAGATGTAGGAAAGAGAATTAAACCCCCTTCTTTTAGCCTCTGGAAATACTATTCTGATAGACCAGGTCACCACAGCAAGGGTGGGAGCACCTCCCTTCTCCACTTTCAGTTCTCTTGTACAGAAAATTGTTCAATGGACTGAAAGTGCAGTCAGGTCAGATCCGAACATTACAGACCAGCAGTTATTAGGGCATTAACCTTGGAGAGCAGAGTGGTTCCGGTTCCTTCTCTGACTACTATTTGAGAGAGTAAATGAAACATTTCTAGAATGTAAACCATAAACTAGCACTCTGCCTGAATTTGTGCACCAGCTAGTGAGCACTAGAACAGTGCTCAAATTAGTGAGCTTCAGAGCCATGCTCGTACTTGCCATCAGTTTCTGGTCCCAAACAGATCACAAAAAGCATATCTGTGTTTCCATAACTGGAAAACAGCTAAACAGTAAGACAAACAGGTTAAATCTCCATTATATAATGCATTTGTTTCACATCAAGGCAGTTAAAATTCTTCTCAGCAATAGTTACGATGCTCGTCCTCTATGGAGGCAGGCTTATGCTGGAAGTACTCTTGTGATATCAGAACACTACTTTTGTATGACTTCATTCAAACAAGGAAGATTTTTTTCATTGCAGGTTGTTGATTATTTCTGAAGGCACTTACTTTGAAAGTAATTTATTTTTAATCCCAGCTTCTTAGTTTCAATACATCAGGATTTAGATAATGATCTTCTTTAATTGTCTTGCATGGGATTTGTGTGTTTTGAGGACTGGTACTCACTCATAGACACAGTGGCTGGAAATTTTGGTCAAAGTTGTAGACTTGGTAGACCCTTCAACTAGAGAAATGTAGTTTTTTAATGTCAATCTAAGAAGCTGTCACACATCTTGAAAAGAATATCTGACTTTATTGTTATTATTTGCTTAAATGAAGACATTTTCACCTAAAGAATGTTGTTGATATACTTTTTTGCAACCATTTAAAACCAGAATTATTTGGTAGGATGTGTTCTATGGTGTCTGTTGGGAGGGAAGAAAATGATGAACAGATCTGCAAAAGTAGGAGGACAGTCTCTCAAAAAACCTTTTACTTTTTGTCCAGACGTTCCAGAAGCTTCTAACTCTCATTTTGTTAATTAATATTTAATCCTGATAATGTGTGTTATTTTCATTTGTCCTAAGGCTAAAGTTGAATTACTATCGCCTGGGCAAACCACTCTAGGGATGATTTAGAAATCTTTCCAAAATCAAACTAATTGCAGGATGGTAAAATAATGAGGCTCCTCAACGTTTATTCACTTGGAATAATTCCCAGATAATAAAATATAGCAAAACGAGTAGTTTTGCTAGAATAATTTTCGTTTGCTGAGCATAAAAATATGAATGCAGCTGCTTATGATTGAAGCATCTCTAATGTAATAGTGTAGATCACTGTCAATGACTTTTGTTTTGAAAGTTCAGTGATTTACAGGCAACGTTTGAAGTCAGAATTTCTGCGAAGAGCAGAGGTCTCTAAGATAAGCAGTCTGTTGCCTGTGAAAAATATGTTCAAGTTACGTATGGCTCACTGTAGGTGTGTATGGCATCTGTAGGCCGTATAGTGATTCACAATTTATACATGAGTTCGAGTCATAATAAAGAAGCACAAAAGGAAAACAAATTATTCAATTGCAGCCTTTTCTTATTAACTTTGAGTGCTACTGTTAACGAGTTATTCAGTTGAGCAATATGTATGCAAATAGAGGTGGGATTTACAAGTACAAAGGCTCAGAAGGACTATGCTTGCTTAAGGAATTAGACTTCATCTGAATTTTCCAAGTATGAAGGAGATGAAGCACTGGCCAAATGACTCATCTACTCTATAGTTCAGCATTTCCTGGTCAAACACACCACAACACAAGAACGGGTGACAGCCTCCCTGAAAGAGACTAAAATCACATTCCTCTGCACTACCAAAGCAAAAGAGAATCCAGCTGCAGCTCCCTGGCTGTGGTTTTCTGTGTAGAATGCTGGCCACCTCCAGTAAGTGGACAGCCATTTCTGTGTAGTGCTGATCACATTGCATTTTTCTGGCTATTTTTCTTTCAGAGCATGTGCTGCTACTTGTAAAAGTAGCTTCATGTAAAAGGCTCTGATTCTGCAAGTGAAGTGTGCTGAGGTAATGCCTCCGAGGAGCTGTATTTTAGTTTCCTCACATCTCAAGGGTTTTTATGGCCCACGTAGCTGACAAATGCTTAGACAGGCATTCCCAGATGTGTTTTGCTTTCTTCACCATGTGTATGGAAACGTAATGTGCACAAAGACTGCACATCCAGGAGAAGCTCAGAAGGCATCCAGCTGTATTACTCAGGAGGTACCACAGCAACATTTCTGAATTCAAATGTTTGAACAAGCAGGAGTAATCTTAAGAAATCATGGAGAAGAGCTCTTGTTCCTTTCTGTCAGGCTTAGCCCATATGCACATTGCACTCAGATAATGGATATGAGTTGGGGGATACATGGAGCAGAGCTTGTTTGTGCTTCTGTGGCTGACAGGTGACGGCAAGGCTGCTGGTTTGCAGTAGCCTCATCTGGAACTGTCTTAGCCAGAAAGGAAAGCGTGGTTTGCTCTGTCCTCTGCTGGGCTGAGATGGGCTTGGGGCACTGGAGTGTTTGGCCTGGCTGTCAGAATGACCTGCTGGGGAAAGCGTGTAAAAGGGAAATATTTGCATTTGTGGACTGTTGTAAGTTTTGTGATTTTTTTTTTTTTTAATATGTAATTTATGTATATTCTCTACTTTTCCCTCATGGAATAAGCAGGAAGTGCAAAGGTAGTTACTTGTATCTTTGTAACTTTGTCCCATGAGCCATTCTCTCTATTTTTGCCTGTCATTTCCAGCATTATAATTATTTTGTAACTGATTGGTATTTTTTCCAGTTATATTTCTTTGCAAGATCTATCCTGGCTTTGCAGTATGGCTCTAACACATTAAGCAAATGTATGCTCTAAGCATTGTGTCAGATTGATGTGAATGCATGACAAATAGCCAACATATTTCTACATCTTATGTGGATCTGAGATGGAGGGACAATCACGTTCCCTGTCACTGGTCCTGCCAGGTATTCACAATTTTTACTTCCCAAAGTGGTGGTTAGTAAGGTTGACCAAACAGAGCAGAACAAACTAGCATTTGGTATGTCTCAAATTTCACGGTGTTTTAATCTACACTGGGAAAAATGTTGAGTTAGAAACAAAAGGGCTCCTCTACTTTCAAACTCAAAGCTGCAGCATGTTACAGTCTTAATATAGTGTACCTTCATCATGTGGAAGCCAGCAATGTGTTCTGCACTGAAAAACTGTGGTTTATCCACCTCAATCACATTGCAGCAGATTCAGATTGTGCCTGGAAGTGTTTTCCCATCAAAAGGGGAGAACGATTTAAAAAAACACCCAAAAACTGGTGGTCTTCTGAAAGCTGTCAGCATGAGAATAGCAACAGTTGGGCTCTTTCCATCTGTACTTTTTGTTGCTGGATTAATTTTAGATATGCTGCATATGGATTATGCATAAAATGTTGCTTTCCTGTTTTTGTTGTCGCTGCAATTAGCTCCACGGTAAGTAACTCTTCTGGGGATTTCATGGTCCAGCATGCAAGCCTGCTCTGTCAGGGCCCTTGGCTGTGGGAACAGGAAAAGACGACAGACTGAAACCTAAAAAGGAGTTATATGTGAACTGAAAAGAGATATTAGTGGTTTTAAAGCTACCTGTGACAGGGAACAGCAGAGGCACAGCCACCAGCACAGACTCCACCAGCCTGGAGCTAGGCATTGTTAGTGATGTGCTGGGCATCCCTTCCTTCACCTGGGGAGCTCCTGAAATTATCATGCTCTGGAACTCAAGTTAATTAAGATGCAAACAGCACATCTAACTTAATTTCTTATATTTCATCCCTCAGATACTTTCTAGTGCCGTCTTAGAAACAGAAACTGATGGTTATATGACAAAAAAATATATCCTCTGGTGACTGTCTTCATGTTTGTCTATGTAGATTTCCTGTGTTTTACAGTGCTGGTTGTTTAAATGGTAATGCCGGGGTCTATCACCATTTACAGTGGTCAGTAATTCCTGAAAATACAGCTAACACAGGGAAATAGGTTTTTTTGTTTGCTTTTAATTGAAAAAGTTGAAATTCTGCTGTAGGAAGAAAAGAAACCTTTGGTAATATTCACATAAAATAGTGTAAATGAAGCCAAAGAACAAAATGTAGCCTTTTTAAACTTGGAACCACTTCTAGCACTGCACAATTCTTGTAGAATATGTACAAAAATAAATACCTTTTTTTTTAGCACTTAATTAACATTTTTAAACGTGGACCTTTCTATTTTTTAAATAAGCTTATACTGAATATAACAAGCATAAACAGCTTAAAATGGTGTTTGATTAGTGGACTAACATCAGTGTTAAAAAACTCTTTGAGTTGAAGCTGCAGGGTGAGATTCTTCTAATGCTGTCAGTGTGCTGTGTGTGTCCTTCTCTTAGGCACTACTAAGGCTTGTGTACTATTCCCATGTTCTGGAACACAAAAATAGAGATAAAGGACTTTGGTCTTGGAAAATTATCGTATCTTTTGCTCCAGCAGATGGAAGTCACAGGGAGTGTATTTAGAGTTGAATTTCTTCTCTCTCTGTTTCAATACAAGGTGGAAAAAGTGATGGCTTATTCCAGCCCTATTTTCTAAAATATTATATTTCCTGTGTATGGCGCAACAGAACTCCAGCCAAACAACTGGAATGGAGAGCAGACCCACAAATGAGGTTATCACTGACTGTTCCCAGTGGAAGAGGAACACAGGTGTTTGACTTTCAGCACAGGGACAGGCTATGTGCAATGGAGATGCATCAGCAGTACTTTGGGAGGAGGGTATTTGAGGTATTTCATCAGCAATAGGTAACACTTCATAAAGTTGAGAGAGTGAGCAATGAGAACGAATGCCATGTAGAAATGTTTGCTCTAGAGTTGTGTGAGCTGATTTAACCACTCATCCTTTTGACAGAAAGGAGGCTCCAAACCTTGCTAGATCCTGCACTGAAACAGTTCAATGGCTGACCCAGCTGTGAGACATCACCTTCCCTTGGACAGCTACACACAGATGCAGGATCTTCCATCAGGCCAGAGCAGCTCTCACACAACCCTTCCCACCACTTGCAAGGCCAGCAAGTGATGGGGAGTGGCCACAGTGCAGGACGGGCTCCAGGAGGGAGAGATGGGAGGGAGGAGGGAAACCTCCCACTCGGGTAGGAACGAGCTCTTGGATCAGCTCAGCCACCTCTTGTAACTTCTTTTTGAGGTTCTCTGGGCCTCTTAAAATTGAGAAATGGTAAAATTGCTTTTAGACAAGCAATTTTTGTAGAGTTTGAGGAGTAGTTGGTTCAATGGGTACTGCTGCTATCCGCTACAGAAGGATAAAATAAAGAGGAAGAATTTGTTAACGGGCTCCATTTTTGCACTGAGCAATGCAAATTTTCCTAAGGGAATCTTGTGAGAAAACATGGGGAAAAAACATACAGACTTTTAAGATAATGTATTTATTTTATTTGATAACCTGTGACTACAGATCTTTCTTATTTCTCCCCCTTTGAATTGGCTGTATATATTTTTGTTTCCTCTTCTGGACTGTTGTTTGCTCAGCATCACATCCATGGCAGGCACACTGTATTTTCCTACTTATGCTTGTCAATGTTCTGGTGCTGCCAGTGAGTATTGGCATTTCAGCATAGATCAGTATAGCACAGAAGAATCACAAGAAAGAGTTAAGTTTTAGTACAACTGATAAAATGCTTATTCTGTGCAACTTTTTCTCTGTATCTAATTTTTTTTATTTCAAATCTAAATTCTAATTAAACCTTGTAAATAGGAACTCAAAGCCTGCTTTGCAGGGTAACCGTACACTGAGCTGAATAACAATGAGAGGAGATAAACATTAAAATAGTCTTTCTTTAGTGCTTCCTATTAATGAATGCTAATGTGTCTTTTCAGACACTGTAGCATTACAGCTGCATTTATACTCCTGTTTGGGGCAAAGTACATATTACAGTGATATATATTGAGTGGCATGTGGAACAGTAATATATATTTACAACTCTTTTAAATAAAATTAAGTTTTATGTTATGCAAATTGCAAACTAAGGTTTATGTCCTCATTATGAATCCTCCACTGCTGCTTGCATGCAACACAGAATGCAACTTTTCCTCTTGTGCTCCCTGGACACTTCATGAAGTGCAAGGGCTGTTTGTGTAAGGCTGTTGCAAATGCAGAATGACATGAATGCATGAACAATGTGGTACCACTCCTGCAAATATTAGGAGTAGATAAATGTCTGGCTAGAAATCCTCATTATTCATATTTGCAGCATTAAATCAGTGTTTATAGTATAATACTGAATATACCTGCTATACTACAGTGCAAATGCTATTATTTTATGGGTTGTGTTCTTCATGACATATGTTAAAGCTTATTTCCCTACAAATAATGATTACCAATTGGTTATGTAAGAAATACTAATGTATGTTGGGGAACACCCATGGTTTCCTAGATATGTCAGATTTTTTCAATAGGATTAAACTAGAGGTGGTAAAACATTAACGCCCAGAAGGACAGATCGAGAAAGTGTGTTGATTGTGTGGGAGAGCACGCACTCAGCTCTATACTTAGTAGGGAAATCTCTGACTTATGGAAAACAGAAACTGCTATCATATATACCTACACTAATTCAGGTAGAAAATCAGAAGAACAAGTTGATGAAAACTCATTTAATTAATAGCTTTGTATTTCCTCCAGTTATTTTGTTCTGTCATGCTAAAATTGTTTTCCTGCCCCCTTGCTGGTGCCCTCCTCTCCTCCTTAGCATGAAACCTGGGCTGTCCTGTGATGTTGTTGTGCCAGTTTAAAGGATATCACATAACCCACTGCTTTGGGGCATCCTGATCAGTGTTTTAGCTCTAGATTTTTGACATTTAAAGGAGCACCAGAGCTACTTCTTCACAAATAGATACATAGTGCATGAAGGAAGGAAACAAGTTACAGTTTTATCCTAGCATTTTCCATAGTTGTGCTCTAAGCTGCTCCTTACATTCCCACAGAATATCAGTGTAACAACCCCGTTTTCCTGTTAAATAGTAAATGACAGTAAATCTCTACAATGTGTGTAGGTGAGCTAAGTATAAGAAACTGTCAAAGATTTTTGGGGGAACTTTTCTCAGGCAGAGAAAAAACACCATGAGAAAAATCATAAAGTTTCTCCTATGAGGGAAGCTGAGAGGTGAAGCAGATGGGTGGACAAAAGACACTCAGGAAGCTGGCATGGTGATGTTAGAGATGACCATCACTATGGGATACTCAGTTACGACTTGGAAGGACTAAATGATATAAGGACTTACTGGGCAATGAGAAGGCTTGCAGGGGCAAAAGAACAACCAGCATAGGATTAAATGGTGGAACATGGATGGTCTACAGAAATTTCAGTGGCATTGTATTGAATAGAGAGAAAAAAGTTGCTGGATTCGAGGTTTAAAAAGGATAAGTTTGAACATAATATGTTGAGATCTTGGAGGTACACATGGAATGACAGAAAGGATGATGCAGACTTTTGGAATAGTAGGTAAAGAAAACCAGCAAAAACTGGAAAAAAGCCAGGAAAGGAAAGGGCAGATCCAGAGGCCTTGCTGAAGTTATTAAGTGGAGAGTAATTTAGAAATTCCAGGACTACTATAAAATATTTGTGAAAATAGTGAGAATTTTCATCATCTGAACTGGTGCACTTGGGACACAAAATGTCCAGAAGAATTTTTTTCTAAATCAGCACTCTTGACATAAGTGAATTTATTTCAAAGATCTAAAGTCCTCACCTACCAGTGAAATAGTACTAAGATTTCTGTGAGAAGAGTAGACTGTACCTGTAGTTTACAAAATCAAACAAAAAAGCAGTTTATCTGAAATACTTTGTTTGAGGCTATTTAATTTCAGTGCATGCAAGCTGTCTTCAATTGTGAAATGTTTCTGGGAATGTGCTGATAGTAAAATACCAGCTTGTCACCTTGGTTAGAAACATTTCTCTAAAGAAAAGATTCCTAGGAGAAATGCAAAAATCTGATTCCCAGTCATGGTTATCTCATCCTGACAGCTAGTACTGTCACTGCCAAGTATGTTAAGTCATGTCATTCCTGCCTAAACAGTTAAATGAAAAATGGGCTTCTTTGTTTTTGTGATTTTCTTTACATCTTCCTGTTTCTGTATCCATTCTCAAACATTTACAAAATATATAAGATTATCACTTTTAATTGTGCTGATAGCTGTCTATAGACACTCAAGATACCAGAAGTGCTTATGGGCTCAGAAATAGCTGCCAAGTTGTTTTTTACTGTGTTAGTGTAGAGAGAACCCCACAATTAGTCTCATACAGATGTTTTTTATATTTATTTATGGCTTTGAAACAGGATCCTCAAAGAAAATACCAAACAAACAAACAGAAGTTGTCTTAGATACAGCCACTAATTCCCTTCTCTTTCCTCATTTTAGCCTAATGGAGCTCTTTTTCATCAGACCATTTGAGCTTCACGTATTCTTACTGATTTTAATGAGACTGACACATGATTAAATGCATGCTTATATGCTTTACTGACTAATAAGGGAATTAAGTATATGTTTAAATAGTTTATTGAAGCAGAACAATGTTCTTTGTTGCCTTTTAAATATGGAAGGGTGTAGAAACAATGATCTCTTATAGATATAGATGCATGCATAGAAATAGACTCACGCACGTTTCTGCTCAGCTGCCTAGCCTGCAGAGCAATAAATACACTCTAAAATTTCCTAGAGGGAAGTTGTCTCAGGACAGGAGTTGTACCTCACCAGACCTTTGCCACATGAACCCTTTCAGTATTAGGGGCTCTAAACCAGATCCTCTAGAGAGGACAATTTCATAAGTCTTCCTCCCTCAGGCAAACCTAATAGCAACACTGGATAAAAGTTCAAAATACAGTTCTGTTGTTGACTAGATTTCATGTCAGGAAGAAGGGACTATAATAATGGTGTCAGACTTTACCATGTATGACAAGGTAATCAGATATCATTTCATCTTCTGGTAGGTTTATTTGATGCCTGATAGCTAAAGGTATTCAATAGTCATAAGAAAAAGTAGGAGAGTTGTGTGGCAAGCTTGCTGTTCCCACTTTGGGAAGAGCTGCATTTGTGCTTTAGTTCTTTTCTCATCTCTAATCTCCAGGTTCCTGGTATTCTGCATCAATCTTCATGCCTTTTACATCATGATTTTTGCCATTCTGTTTTCACCATATGCTCCTATTTTTCAGCCATGTTAATCTTACAGTGTCTGGTCTCCTTGCAGTTCAGCCTGCATTTGTTTCTTTGCTTCTACTGTGAATTATACTTTCCTGTGCACACACTCGCTTACTTTATCCCATTGATTGACTACATACAGTACTTAGAGTACAAGCTGTAGCATACATATAACCATCTGTAAGGCCCTGTAGGATTCATACTCAAGAATTTATTATACCTTGAGGTCCATGCTGTTAGCTGAATGAAGAAGGTGAATTTGATATTCAGCTTATGCCACATTCTCTTGTTCCATTTTGGTCCAGGTGTACCTTATTTTTCAACAATCCTTTAGAGTTAAGTAATCAGATTATGTCTGTGTGATGACAGCTCCATGTATATATATATCCCCCAAGCAGGTACATGCAATAACTTGGTATAACAACAAAAACTCTGCTCAGCCTCTATGAGGAGGAGGCTGAAGCTGTCCAAGAGGAGTACTGGGTTGGGCTACTGTGGTGGGTAAGCACACTGGAGTTGATTTATCCTGCTAATATTATGTGCCTTGTCCTGTAGGAATGTTATGCTTGAGTTTTAATTGCTCTTTGTTGTGCACTATGAGCATCTTCACAATGAACTCACTTGGTTTCACCCAGACTCTTGTAAAGAAAATCTTTCTTACAAACTACTTGGTGAATTTATTGTTTGCAACCTCTACCTGCTTTTCTTGGTCTGACCCGTTCTGCATATATGGTCAGTCAGGAGACATTGGACTTGGGCTGACAGTGAAGTTTGAATCTGGAATTATAAGCAAAAAAGATCAAGAATGTACTAAGGTGAAACACCAGCAGTCAAAGACACAGCAGGGTCAATAAAAATGAAGGTGAATGAGGGTTTTAGTTTGTGATACTGGGTTAGAAAAACATTAAATGTAATAAGTTTTGATGCAAGAGAGCCTTTATGACTGAAGAATGAAGAAAAAAAACTTACTATTTATGCTTGGAGATGCAAGGGAGTTGATAATTAACCTATAGATGCTAAATTTTTTATGCTAAATCAAAACTGAAGTACCAGTTATTAATAGTCCTTCCTACACCTTCAGTAGCAAATAATTACCCATTATTGAGAAATAGTTTCATAATGTGGTATAAAGCACAGTGGAGTTAGGAAAACAGCAAATGCATGTGTTAACAAACTATCCCTTTAAAGAGTTTTTCCAGAATGCCACTGATCCCCAAAAGTAACAATTAAGTAGCTTGTAGCAAATACAATTTTGTGTCATCCTTCAAAGTACCTTATGCTGTTATTACACGCTTACATGGAATAGCCTGCTTTTTTGCTGACATAAATTAGAAAGCTTAAGCATAAGGCCACAGGGCTCTTCATTAGTTCCAGGAATGCAGAAACCTCTGGACCCCAGCTTTATCAACCTATATAGCCCTGTGTTTTACTTTTCATAACAGTGGAGAGTACTGAGACACGTTTCGATTTCTCTCTGAATTTTTAGAGTTTTACTGATAAATGGACAAATTCCATGTTTTTCCTGCTATTATAAATGTGGGGTTTGCCCAGGGGATGTTTTGTGTAGACTGAGTTTAGATTTAACACAGCCCTCATTGACAAGCTTCTGCTTCCTTTTCAATACATTACATGACTGTTAAATAGCTAACATCAATGGGGGATTCATTTATGGAGGTTATATGGCAAAAAAAAAAAAGTAAGGCAATCGACGTGTCAGCATCAACAGCCCATGAAAAACATGTTTAGGATATAACAGTATCAGGGCAATGCTTGAAATAAAAATAATTATGTTTGAGTGAATCTTTATCTAAGATCTTCCACATCAGGTAAGACCATGTATGAGGTAGGAACATTCCTTTAAAGTTCAAGAAATTAAAATTTTATCAGTAACAGCTGTGGTGTAAATTTACCACCACTTTGCCTTAACAAGGGTCATTCTACTGAGTTAGTTAAGTATCAAACTACAAATCTGATACCACAGTGGTTGTCTCTATCAAGTCAGTATATATGGTAAATATGATCTCAGACAATATACCCTGATTTGAGTGTTCTCAGCATAATTCACTGTAAAACCAGGAATTCTTTTCTTCTTTGAATCTATAAAGTGTGCAATTATTTGTTACCAGTCGCTTCTGAAACACTGTGGAACAGAGGGACCAGGAAACTGTTCATTCAGCTCATTAAAATACAGGTCCTGTTACCATAGGTTAATAAATCACTTAGTGTTAGAAGTGCAAAACACCTACAATCCTTTCTCTTTTGTGCTACATAGCAAATCAGTTATGAAGTGGTGCTTTTCTTCAAATTCATTAAACTTCAATTTCCATTTGAAAAACAGTTTGATGTATAACACCAGCTAACGCAGCTTTAATCTGTAGTCCAGATCTGTTAATATTTAATAAGGAATATCATTCACCTGTTAAAAAACTTTAAGATTCTGAGTACATGAATATTAAACTATATATCTTATTGACCATTTACATCATATTGGTTTTGTCAGCAAAGGCAAGTATCAAGTTTAAAGTAAAGGCTATATTTATCTGCAAATCTGTATGTGTTAGTAATTTCTAAATTTTGAGAATTACTCCATTTGAAAGACAGAAGAAAATAAAAATGTAAAGAGTAAAACAGGTCTTTTAACTCAAGATTTTTTGCTTGCTGGTTTAAGTCTTAAGTTAAAAGGTGATTTAAGAATTTCAGTTTACCAAGTATTGCGCAACCACTAAAAATTGGTCTAACTGCTGATTTTTAGAATAATTTTAAAGAGAAAGTGAACTTCTGAAAGTGTAACATTTTTTGTGGTAAATCATCATCAAGGAAGAAGAAAAGAAGTTAAAAAAGATAAAGTTTTTTGGCCTCTGTGACCTTTCAGTAAGCGTAAGCTAAAACTTATTAGTGGCTGCTAACAGGTGTACAGGATTCAGGGATGCAGAGATACACCCAGACTTCAACTCCACAACCCACAGTATGTTTTAGCAATCACAGGTCCATCATCTTTAGCTGGTTGTGTCCTAGAAAAGAATCCACAATGAAAAAAGTCCATAATTTAAAAAAAAAAAAAAAAAATTGTGCTTTGATTGCCTCTTCCTAGAAGAAAAAAATTAATCCTCTATCTTCTAATAAACAGCAGCTGGAGTTTGCTCTGTGGGTCCTCATGGATTCGTATTAACCAGTCAGGAGACATATTTGTACAGCACCAGCAAAAGGCAGAGCTGCTGCTTCTTTCCACTTTAATCCACAAAGGGTCAATGTCTCCCAGTTTCTTTCAATGCTTTTGCTAACCAAGCAGGAAAATTCTATACTACAAATTAAAAAAGTTGAAATATATCTATGAAATATCTGTGGGAGGGACAGAGTTACCCACATGAGTTTGTATCCCAAGTAATCTCAGGACCATTTTCTCAAATAAGGGCTTCATCTTTCTCTGTGTTTTATCAGAACTAGTCAGTCTTTTCTCCTACTTTGTTCGCTAAATCACAGTTTAGGCTCTACAGGCTGTAACATGAAGATAAGAGTTTGAAGTCTAAATGGAAAAAGGTTTATCTTTGTAAGCTGCAGTTTATGGCACTATAGCAGATAAATATATTTTTGGAGCTCATTGAGGTTATTTATCCTCTAGGTATGTGTTTTGCAATCTGCTGTGCTGCTTAACCAGCTAATTAGGTAGGCCAATTTAAGGAAATGGGGAAAACTCAATCTATTTACAGCCTCTTCTAGGTGATAATTTAACAAACAGTTGACAGGATGAAAAAATATTATCTGGGACAGTTCTAAAGGGTGCATTTTAAAGACTACAGTGTTCCTTTGTGGCAACAGAATAATCTTGAACAACATTTTAAAACTTGCTTTGATATAAAATTTTTTATGCTTAGTCTGAAGATCTTGCACTCAGAAAAGTCATATTGAAGCAGAAGAATAAGAGACCCCACATTATAAAAGTTATCTTAAATTCTCAGGTTTTCAATATTGTATTTTGATTTTTTTTTTTGGAGCTGTTACCTAGGCTTCCCCTGGCAAATCCAAGCTTATACTATGTAAAATATTAGTGTATTATATGCAACAGATACTTTTTTAGCTTCAGTTATGCTCTGTGAAAGTATTTCTGCCATCCAAACCTTTGTGGATAGCCAGGAATCAGGGACAAATTCACTAGGACAAATCCACATAATGGAGCTTGCCCACTTTTTGTTATGAATTCCAACTACTGAGTGCAAGGATGCCAAATGTTCTTCATAAGGCCTTACTGAAGCAGTTAATTTCACATCAGTATTAGTGTTATAGCTGAAGAAGCGCCTCTGGTCTGAAGCCCTCCCTGTAAGTTATATGTTTCTGAGCACCTGCTCAGTTTCTCATTAATAGACAAAATATCAGTGCTGTCTTATTAAAGCCTTGCAAAGTTTCAGCCATCATTTAGATATGAGGAGACTTCACTTTTGCATTTTGAGAATTTATTTGTAAATCAGAGCATGGACTTACGCTGTACTAAACCACCAGAGCACAGTCATAATATCACAGCCCTGTCTGGGGTCCCTCTTTGGTTTATCTGGCCTGCCTTCCTCCTGGCAGACCTTGCTACAGCAAATTCACTTCTCATTCTGCCTTTTTCTTAGTGGGAAATAAGCTATCCTGCATTTTCATAAAGCATGTAGAGATCCTAGTCTTGCTGAGGTAAAATTTAATTAATAAATAAACTTAAGGAAGGTAATCGTTAAAATCAAAGTAGGGTTACTTTTGCATGGCGAATTGTCAACTGCTAGTCAAGGCCAAAGGCACAGTGATGGAACTGCAGTGTAAGGGAAGCTGTATCAGCTTTTATAGACCCTGGCTTTATAGTGGCGAGGGGAGATGGGGTATTTGGATTGACGTAGAAAAGAGGGACTTAAGGGTGCAAGGGAAACTTGGAAGCACAGCATAGCAATAAATTCAGATAAACGTTTTCTGGGGCAGTCCTAAAAGAAGGCTTTGATAAGAAACATCAATATTTTATAGAGTTAGAAGACAACCTTGCGAAAGCACATTGAGAAACATTGTGAAGAACTGACCTGTTAAGACAGCCGATTTTGAGTGGAATATATGCACCTATGTGACATGAAATTATATGAGAAAAGACATTAATTATTACCTGTTGGCATGCTCAGATATTCACAGTAATGTCTGTAGCAAGAAGCAGCTGCTGATTATTTCAGCATGAGTTTTAAATGACTAATCAATAATGTCCATAATATATCAAAACTGTGGTATACAGTGAGAACTTCATATGAAGAGCTGAGGACATATGGCCTTTGAAAAGTAAATATGAACTGGTAATTCAAACAGCAAAATGAGCATAGAATTGAAGGCTTTAGATGAATGACTTAAATATAAATATTGGCTGATTTTGGTTTACATCTTAAAAAATGTATGTCTATGTGCAAATTACCAGCAACAGGAGGATTTTTTCATTTACCATAACTCCAAAATGTATCATAAAAAAGGGATTACTTTTGCTAATAAAACCACATCTTCAAATGCATAAAAGTGACAAGTTACAAATGAAAGTTTGAGTTGCCTCTGGTAAACTATATTAATTAATACAATCATTCACTCTAAAATAATTTCTATCCCTGTGCTAGCTGCACCATGCTTCTATGAACTTACCAATTTTCATTACATTTTAGCTGATCCTCAGACAGAGCAGTATATGTTTTATTTTAGTTAATTACAGTCAATAATAAAATGACTTCATCTGTATGTGTGTTCCAGCATACTTTGAAAATAATTGCATCAAATGCAATATAGGGCTTAACTTCTTAGATGCTTGATTCCCAAAATAGAATGACAATGCTGATGTTAGGTATGTAGGCTTCTTGTGCAGTGTCTAGGGAGGGACTGGGAGCCTCGGGGTAGGGTCTGAGATAAATAAAACTTCCTTCAACTAGCCAGTGTAATACTCTGTGTTATACTTGAAACTACTTTCTGGAATTAGGATATGCCTACTATTATTTGGGTTCATTCCTAGAGATGGACATTTATACTCTTTTCTTTCAAAATTTCAGGGAAGCTCTGTATATTCTTTGAAAGGGCAGTTATACTGTGGGCATAGAGAAAAAGATTGTGTTTATGACACTCTCTGCAGACAGTGATCCTTACCCTAAGAAATTTGATCCATAGGTGTCTCTTGATAAAACACTGAATTACCAAGGTCTTCTGACTTGGTAGTGGAATGGTTTCTCATTCTGCTATTGAAGTAATGATCTTTTATGGGGAAAGATTGGAGATCTGTGGACCAAACAGGATCTCTAGAGGCTTGATTCTGTAGGATGGGGTGATGAAGCTCATCTGGGAAACAGCAAACTTGAGTTCTGGTTTCTACTCCCAGAATTTAATCAACAACTTTGACTGTACTTTCATAATACATTACTCGATAAAAAACTCCTTAAATGTAAATTAACATCTGAAGTACTAGGCTATGAAGTCATGTAGCCCTCCAGCTCCAGTTTGATCCTATTAATACTGATTTGCTTTCTGCAAAGATCTTCCCCAGAAGGGACAGACAATGCTTCCATCACTTGGAATAGCCTGCTGGGGAAGAAAATGCTTCTGTCACTTGGAATAACCTGCTGACTGGAATGCTCTGGGAATAAAGAGGTTATGGATTTGATGTGAGCCTTGCTGACATGTTTTCTATGTCCTGAGTAAGTGATCTGACCACTTGATAAGAAACACAGATACTGCCACTGTCACAAACACCCCTAACAGGAGGTGATGGGATTTGTGACATGTAGAGCTCTGGTTGTGGTGGGTACACAGTTCACGTTCTCAGCCTCTGTTGGATTCTGGTGATCACCTGTTCATGTGCTCTGGCTCTGTGAACCTCTTTGCCTTGCAGGAGCTTACAGTCAGTCTGAGAACTGGCTGTTCAGAGGTGCCCATGCCATGATGTCAAATATTTCATTCAATCTCACAAAATTTTTCCCCTCAGAGTATTTTTTATTAGACATATCATATTTCTGCTCAAAATTTGCTATTTCTTGGTCATATGTGTGTCAAAACTAGTGTCAAAACTTGGTTTCACTTTGTTATCACATTCAAATTTTAAAACAAGCTTTTCCAGCATGGCAACTCTTAGTGATTTGAAATAGGCAGCAGCTTTTCTGCTGTTTTTCTCTTTGTTTGCTTCTTGCCCTTACTGTCCTTTTCAAGAAACCAATCACTCACCATATCTTTATCTTCATAATATTTTTGATGAGAGATAAGCTTGTAGTAGGGCATTTTTCTCCAGTGATTCATCTATAAATCATGATAATGAATAAAATGATTATATTTAGTTAATTGCCATCCAGTTGTAAGTCGTTATTAAAATTCACTTCCCTACCAGTAATTACTCTTCAGAAATCATATTTTATTCAATCTGTAAATCTACTGCTCTGTTCATAGTGCTATTATACCTGTGATATTGTAACAGCAAGAGTGAAAATCTAATCAACTTTCTGCTGACAGAATAAGAGTAGTGAATATCAAACTAATGAATATAGAGTGGGTATATGTAAATGGCCTAGAAGAGCAGAAGGGTTCTTAACATTTCTCATTTTAAGCATAGATCAACTCAAGTTTCACCATGTGAAAGATTCTTACACGTTTGATCTGCACTGGCTGTAACTCCATCAGAATCTGTTTTAAAAAGGGCTTCCTGTTCTTGCTAAAAACTAACAATTAATAGATGTCCAGCTTGACAAGAACAAATTAAGAACTGGGATAGCACAAAGATTCCTTTCCATTCAGGAATATGACAGCCACAGTCAGAAAGATGGGAACTGAAGAGGTGAGGCTTTTTGGCTCTGCTCCATTCCCACTATCTGCCTCAGGAGATGGATGTGACCTCACACAAGACACTTCCCCAGGAAAAGAGGGTTAATTGTGACCTATTGAGCCCTAGGAAAAGGTTTGGTGACCTGGCTTTGGGAGTGGGTCTTTAGGGCTCACTGAGCTCTTATTCCTTGGCAATTTGTGCTTTTTGTGCTTGTGGGGGCAAATGTGCCCCAGAGCAGGAGACATGGTGCGTGCTCCCTCTTGCTCAGTGCCCATGCACTCTGCTTCCTTCCTCACGGGCACAGCACGGGGAATGGTGCTGGGGAGGAAACGTGCCTTGTGGTACATGAGCCAGATGTACGTCTGGATTCTGGCAATGGGAAGTAGCCCCAGAGAGAGGACACGGGTATAACCTGCTTGTTTGGTTTCCGTTTGTTCTGGAGAACTGTGTGTACACACTGACTGTCTCAGATATGTCTTTCACTGGCTTCTCCCTGATGTGATTTCCCATGATGGTTTATGTTTTCTTGCCTTCCATCTTTCCTGAATCTGGTAATTGAAACCATAAGAGATGAAGTTTGCTCAGAACAACACCAATGGTTACATGCAAAACTGATTTTTTTTTTTTTTTTTGGAGAGCAGTTTCAAAAAGACTCTCTCTTCTAAAACTCTCTTATATGATATGCTGAAAAAAGTAATCAAATTATCATCTCTGGCTGTCTCATCTATTGGTTTATTTTGATTCAGATGGAAAAAAAATCTCTGCTTTTATGACTAAATATCCAACTTAAATATCTGGTGTTTTTAACAAAATAATTCATAGGTAGTCAACTATAGGAGATGTTGGCTAAAGAAATAAGCATTAATTCAACTCAGGAAAACAGAAGAAAACACTTGCATAAATGAAACATATTATAAACATCTGAATATTGTTTTCTGAGGATGTCCCAAGACAGATGCTCTCTGTGCACTGGAGAGATCATCAGATACAAGAGACTAGATAGTTCATCTGCTTCAAGTAATTGGACAAAATATGATTGCTATCTTTCAGTATCTTTCAGTCTTCTTTAGACTGAAATGCAAATAAAATTTGTGAGCATTCTCTCTTCTCTGAAAAGGGTTGAATAGATGAAATCGGCTTTTGTTTAGGGGCAGTCGATCTCGACCTGCTCAGCATGGCCTGTGCCAGTGCTCCTTGTCTCAGTGCCTGTGCTCAGCAAACCCAACCCCCCTTTCTTCAGGTGAGTCATTAAAATTTCCTATCTCTCCTCTTTCAGTTCAGTGCTATCCAACAAGTGCAAATACCTTTCCTTAAAATTGATTTTAATACAGTAAAGATTTTAAATTACTTGAGCTGAAAAGAGCCAGACATTTTTGTAGATGCGAAGGTCTTCCATGAACTAAATTAAAATCATTTAAACAAATGGATTCTCTATTTTATGTAGCATTAGTTCAAAGAAAGCACATGACACAGGGATTAGTATTCAGTAGACTTCTTATTTTATTGTATAAAAGTAATTACCTTTTAAATACTATCCAAATTAACATTATAATATTCCTCTGGGCTTATCCATTTTAAAAGCATAATATAACTCAGTACCTGATACAGAAGAACCTTACTCCCCTTTCTGTTAAATTAGTCTGCTATAAGTTTGAATAATTTGCAATGCAAGTGACAGAATTTTAATTCTTTTTTTAACGAAAAAGGCTCATATTACAACAAAAGATACTCAGCGTTTTCAGCACAGGCCACTTAGAACTTGAACAGCTTATTTCCTTGTATCTATATTTCTTAGTAAGCTATTTCTGGGACAGAATCTTTTATGCTAAATATCTTTATGTTTTACTAGACCTCATCAAGGTAAAATATATGACCCAAAATAGAGTGGGAACTCAATCCACTGGTGACTTTTGCATATTAAAAGTCTCAGCTGACTGAAAAAAATATATAAAATTCACTTTTATCTATTAAAATTATCAAGAAAATCTGACTGTTTCTGTATTGTATTTAGATATGGGTTTCGTGCTTTCACATAAATTTTTTTCATCAGTGTATCTTGTGATTATAAGAAACACTTTTTTATTTTATCATTGTATCTATTTTTTGCTCAGGTCTGAAGCAAATTAATCACTTTCTCATATGAATAAAAGTAGGTAATTTAGCAAAAACTTCACGGTAAAATCAAGGGGAAATCTAGGAGAAGGCTTTAAGTTTTTTAAAGAACAGATTAACCTCAACAAAGAACAGGTGAAGAGGGAAGGGTAGGAGAGATACAACAAAGGTGTAGTAGGCTGGTCCACCAAATACCTCAGTGGTCTGTTGACCCCAAGAGTATAAGGGGAACAAGAGAGGCTGGGGTGGATGAAGGGGTCTGCAATTTTTTTAAAAATAATTTTATTAAAACTGACAAATGCAATGATATCTACCATAAGGCAGCCCTGTGAAAATGCAAACTACTCACTGTCACTCACTGAACAAGTTTGGTGACAGAGCTAGAAAGGTATTTTCTGCAGACCCAGAACAGTGAATATGAGCCTTGTTTCTGACATCGTTCTGCTGGTTTTATATCTACAGCCTGGGGACTTGGTTTATCTCAGTGTGAGGCAGGTCCATTTGCTGCCTTTGTACTACTGGCTACAGAAACTATTGAAATTTCAACTGTTTATGGAGCCCCAATAGGCCATCCAGTCTCTTGACTTCTTTTGATGAGCCCTGATTTTATTCTGTATGCATTACTTGCTAGCATTGAACGTGCACTTAGCCTTGAATGACTCTTGTAGTTACTGCACAGGTTTGTGCATTGGTTTGAGAGGGGGACAGACCTGGCAGTTACAGCAGGAAAAGAAAGGAGCTTCATCTTGTATGACAAAGCATCAGTATTCTGTAGGTCCCAATGCTCTCTGTGTCTTTTATGTATCTGAAAATTCCTGGATGGAAAACTCTTCACGTAAAATAAAACAGAACTGCAACTTTATAGGCCCATGATGCTACAACCTATCCTAAAACACCCTCAGAATTTCCATATGATTCTGGGAATGTAATAGGTATTGGAAGAAGCAAATGTTTATCTGGTAATATTAGTTTTATTGACTTGTTTTCATGAGGCAGTACCATCCTAAAATACGAGAGATGGATGTCTGTGTTAAACATATGTATAGATAATCAAACTAGAATTGTAGCTCCCTAACAGCTAAAAGCTTTCTGATTCTTTTGCCCTCCAGTAAGTTTCTTCTAAAATATACATCTTCATTTAAGCTTAAAATAATAACATTAAAAACCCCATAAATTTTCACAGAAAAATTTCACTGGTCTCATTTGAGTGAGGGTTTTAATCCTTCAAAATATTTGACTTTTTTTTTTTTTTTACTGTTACATTTATGGATCGATTCTCTCCCTTTCTCACTAGGTTCAGTTATAATATTATCTGCCAATGTAGTTTGCCTTCAGCTGTTTTTCTGAATGTATTCTCATGTAATGCAAGCAGAACTGGTCCATAACTGCCCCATTTCCTGTTAAATACTTAAGGCATTTCTGAGTAATTCCATTTGGGAAATAAAGCAAATTATAGGACTCATGTTGTTTCAAATGCAGAGCTTACAGTGATTAATCAGTGAAATACCGAAAAGAGCCTTGGTGATCTAGTACAATAAAAATATGCTATTCCAGTGCTCTCTTGTGTAACAACAGGAGTCAGCTTGTCACTCTAGTGTGTAGAAGATGGGTTAGGCTCTCTGTGCTAGGTCTTACACAGGCTTAACATGGATTCATTTGCTCCCCATACTTGCCTCTTGCCAATAAGAAATGAACTGGCCTGTGCTGGTATGCCTGGCTCCTCATCTAGGTAACTATTGTGAACTTGTGTGTTAAACAGAGCCACAATGCTGTGTGTAGTCAGTGGGTGATTTACCAGGAGCATTCTGGTTAAACTGCAAGCAGGAGACTGTGTTATCACAAATCACACAGCTTTGGAAATAAGGCAAGTGCTCATTGAGATGTACCTTTAAGAAAGATAGCCTGTAGGAATGGGATATGTCACTGCCTTGTGGATTGTATAACCATGCATGGTTTAGAAACTCTGAGGGGAAATGAATATGAGAAGCTCAAAAAAACAAAAAGATTCAAGGGCATATTTAAGTAACAATCTCTTGAATCAATTTTCTCTGGGACAAACATTCATTAATACTTGCCTATTTAATTGTTGTCAAGCCAAAGGGATCTATTTTAATTATAACAAATCATTGGCAGAAATAACACTTCTTAAACATATTTTTAAAATGTAATAAATGTTATAATTCTCTCTCTAGGTAGCCAGTAAGACAAAAAAAACAAAGTACTATGGAAATTCTCCAGCCTTTTATACTTATCTGAGTTGAAATGATAGAAATTTATAAATTGGCAGGTCATGAAAATGACATTAAAGCAAAGCAATCATATTTGTAGATTAGCTGTGGTGTAATACATGTGCATTCTAATTCTGTCCCCTTTGTCACAGCATAACTGAAAGCAGCTTTTTAAAAAGGTTTGGGAGAACAAACCACATATATGTTAACAAGTAACAGACATTTACTTAGTGCAACAGAGTGCTTTCACAAAAATTGGTCTTTTATTATTGTTGTTCTCAAACCCATTCCAGGTGCATAGCATCTCTTTAACACAAGCCCTGAAAGCATCCACAGACCCAGCATTTGCCTGAGAACTTCTTTCTGTAGTACAACAAAATACATTCAGTATCACTGGCAATCCCTGAATGTGAATGCTGTTATGACCCACGAGCATGGTAAACATTTGAATACTCTTCTACATTGTTTAATGTGGTGGGAATCTGTACAATGCCCTATCTTTGAGTTTTAGTTGCATGTTTTTTCCTCAACCCTGTGTGCCAAACTCCTATTGCTGAAATGATTTGGCTTTCTCAGGCAGCAAACTATTTTCATTTGTGTATAGCAGCACTTCCCCTCATAACAAACAAGATGTGACTACTTCCAACAGAAATGTATTAATGTAATGTATCGAGCTCATGGAGTATTTTTAGCACATTTCCATCAAAAGAAGATGAAGTATGTTTCATAAATCTATGCAGTTCTTCAGAAGCCAACTCTTCATTTTTCTTCTTCTTGTTCTGGCTTGGCTTTTTCTGGCTGCTTTAAAGCACATTTGGTCATGACTCTTTTTCCCTGGAGAAATCACAACTTCTCCTGTATTTAAAAAAGTGACTGAATTAGTTGAGAAATATCCTGGAGCAACTAAAAGTTCTGATCCATACAACACTGAAATAAATTGAAACTTTTCCTAAGAGGTAATTAGATCATGTCTACAGAGATAGTTCTCAGAGGTCCCGTACAAAGGAAGAAGTTAGGGGTCAGTGGAGCATTCTGGGGACTTTCAGTCCTTTGTACTCATCATATTTTGGGTTCTCGTGAGAATTGAGGAAGTTCCTAGTCCTTTTTATGCAATTCAGGGTCAAAAGCCCAAAATTACTTCAGAAAATGTAGGTAGTTTTACTGAGAGCCTCATATTTAGCCTAGCCTTGCAGCCTCCAGTGGCAGCACTACACGTACCACGGCTCATGGGGACCACACACGTGACACAGAGAGAGGAAGGAGCCAGGCAATGGTGGAGTCTTCTTCCTCAATTCCATCAAACTGTCTGTAGGCAAATAATTACTACAAAAGCTTTGCATGGAATATACAAATCCCTGCCTCTCTTCTCAAGTTTGGTGAAGGGAGGAAGCAATCTTCTACAGCAACCAGGCTGAAATTCGTAACAGAAACATCTGTGAAATTACAGTACAGGTTTTCAGGGCATCCCATCTCCAGCTCTGCCTGGATATAGCATGCAGCAAGGTACTGTTTTGTCTTGTCATAGCCTCCCTGTTGAAATCATGGAACTATTCATATCTTTAAATGTATCAGGAGCAGGATTTTTTACAGACAAACCTGCATTCTCACTTATTTCAAATATTTTATAACATGAAAACACATCTTGGCAAAAATTGATCCAAATCAAAGGAAGGCAGGTAATTACATCCAAGTTCAAAACTAAGGTAACAGAACGATAGAGGTATTTTTAAATGTAATGTTATAGCTACTTGTAGATTTTTTTTTGAGCCAGAGTAAAATTCTGGATTTGATATAATTTTCCCCAAGAAATTTTATTCTCTGTCAGGTATTGCATTAATTGGAGGAACAACTTTAAAGAAAATCCATGGAAGAAAGCCAACATGTTATTTCATTATTATGGCTAAAAGTTTTCTTTTATAAATCTTCGTAATTCCACAGCATTTTGTTAATGATGATTTTTGCTGTTTTCTGGACTGACAGGAGATTATTTTGGTAAGAGAATACTCATCTTAAAAAAAGGTTACTTTGCAGCATTAACTTTATGTGTCTAATTGAACACCTGTTTGTTTTTTTTCTTGTAATGACAAATAAAAGGTCCTTAGCGTGATTTTCATTTGCTGCATTTCTTTTTTTGAAGACATAAATAAAAGTTATGGATTTGTCAAGAATACTTACTGTATACAAGCCAGGGCTCTTTGAACTTTTGCAGTGAAATATCTGAAAGGTTTCAAGTTCTCTGCCTGTGCTTATTCCCCATGTTACATTTGTTTATTCCTGTTATTTCTTCAGTATCAGGATAAATATTTGGGCTTCTTTAATGCCCTTAGCTTGGGGAGGCAATGGATACCTGAGTAGGTCATCTATGAGTACACAGAAGGTGTACATCCTCCTTACAGCAAGCACATGCTAAGTGTAAGAGACTGTGAAACCACAGCAACTTGCTCCAGCATTCCTTAGAGAAGGTCTCCATTAATTAAATATGAAAGGAAAACAGTCCCTAAAATTGTTGGCAAGTAGCTCTTGCTTGGTTTGAAAATGTACTATCAAGGTATTATTTTCTGTATTTCTATGAAGCACCTGTAATATTTTGTCTTTGTGTTGTTTAAGTCTTCAGATTACAGCAATATCTTCACTGGTTTCACTTACTGGTGGAGCTGCTTTGCTTTTGCAACTATTGTTGGGAAGCAGATGTTCATTTAATTTGCCTAATTTTATCTTTTCCATGCAACCATCTTCAGGATGGTAGATTTGACTGAAGAATCTCTGCTGCTTTAACACAGACCTGCTGAAATCCTGGTTAGTTTAGCCAAAGATGCAAAGCTTTCTGAGACAATAGTGAGCTTATCCAGATGCATTCTTCTATATTTTTCCATGCTTTAAAACACTGATTCTCCAGAAGGGCTGAACTAAGTATACTACCGTGGCTGGCTTTCTCTTCTGTAGCAGAAGGTAAAAATAAGTATACTGTATACACAATTTTTTGCAACTAACAAGACCACACAACTACTGAATTAATGAAATATTGTTGGTTTTGACTGAGTAAATGGAAAACTAAAAGCAAAATATTTATTCAGTCTGGTATGTTGGTTTGTAGAACTGCATGGTCTCTTCTGGAAACTTTGATACATTTGTATGCTTTTTTTCTGAAGTAACTTGACTACTTCTGTGCAAATTATCAAAAATTACAGAAATAATAATCTCAATCATTTAAGTCGCAAAGTTATAAGTCCTCAAAATATTACCTCCTACAGTAACCATATATTATTATCTTCAAGAAAATATGATTTTTTTTAATGTTTGTTTTTTTTTACTTGCAGCAGCAAAAAATGAACCTGGGAATCATAAGCATCTTTTACATTTTCAGCAAATAAAAGCCATTCTGCCCTTTTGGATATATGACTGTATGAGAAGGGATTTGGCAATACAGCAGAACAGCTGAATAGAGACTGTGGGGAATAACAGGCCCACAAAATGTTTAGAAAGCTGGTATAGAAAACAGTATTCATTCACTTCAAACTCATGCTCAACCCACTCTTTAGTGGCACTAACTACTTAGAGATTTAACTGTCCAGAGGCATATAAGTTTGTATTTTTTGCACATTGTAAAGATTGCTTTTCTAATTCAGTGTTTCTTAGGCTACTTTTAAATTTAGTTACTTGAGTCCATATCTTAAAAAAAAAAAATCCCAAAATCTAGTCCTCACAATTCCTACCTCTTCACCCCTTGAAATAAGGAGTGTCTTCTGTTCAGGGATGTTAACAATTCTGCACATTAAGACCATTCTGAATTTTCTCCTTTCCCTCTCCCTGTGTCTTCCTGAGCAACGTTGTTTTAAAAGACAGGAACTGATTCTTAAGTGAACTGTGAAGAGGATTTGATGACAGATTGAACACGCACATTTTCTGAGAATATTATATTGAATAGTTTTTTCTGAAAGATAAGAAAAATAATATGAAAAGTTAAGTTTACAGCTAGGGGAAAGCAAGAGAACAAATGGCACTGCTTCCAACACCTTCCAGTTGTGTAACTACAGCATCTTGGTCAGTAATCCAAAAACTTAACTCAGTAATGTTCTTCTAATGATGCTGCTCTGTCTGGAGCAGCAGCTGCCTGGAAATCCATTTTCCTGCCATAAATCAGGGGTGAGGGAGTGAATGGATTCTGTCTGCATTATTTACAGTGTTAATTTGATAAATAATTCCCTTCTCTATATCTCATTGTAGTAGATTTATTTCCACCTGTTTGACACATCTTTCTGCAGGTGGTGCTAGCTAGTGAATCTCTGAACAGAGCCTGAAAGACATTGTTTTTCTTTTCATGAAACTGAAATGTGAAGCAACAGATGTATAAAAATAAGACATTATAATCAATTCTCATGTTTTACTACTCTCTTATTTCTATTATTACCCAGTAAGGCACTTACTAAACTGAGGAGTTTAGTAGGTGCCAATACTGTATTATACTATTAAACCTACAGCCTGGTAAGTGGAGAGAACTGGAAAACGTGTTAGGAATGAGACTTCTACTACAGACAGTCTCCCTCAAAAAAGCAGTGCTAAGCAAGCAGGGGAAGTGCAGTTTTCACAATGTTTTGATATTGCCACAAACTGTTGAGTTTTATTTGAACAAGGAGGGAAATGCTGTGTGTTGTTTCTGCCCAGGTCTACTGCAGGTTAAGTGCTACCATGAAGTGGGAGTGGGGTTTAGATAGACTAGCAATACTTTTATAAAGGTAGTTGTCAGCAGGAATGGCAATGAAGACATATGGCCCTGTGTGGCACTTGAGAACCTCTGAGCACAGTTACTGATTTGACTCTGGGTAATTAACTCAAACCAGAGGTGGGAGGGTTCAAGGTGAGCAGGAAAGGCTGCAAACTAGCCACACTTAAGCATTCTCTCAAACTCTGCTCCAAGGGCATATACTGAGGAGAATTATTCAGTTTATTCTTCTGGAGCCCTCACTGCAAGCTGCTTGTGCCCTGGTCACTGAGGAAAACTGACAAATGTGGTGTACCTGAGCAAGGATCTTCCTGGTAAAGAAGAATCCATGCATTGGCTGCTGTATTTCTGGTGTCAGAGGTGCTATGGAAAGATTGATTCCAGTATAGGACGCTCATCCAGGACCAGCTCATCTGGGATCCATTGAGAGCTAGTGTTACTTTTACAGATAAATTATAGGTAAGGTGTTGCTAACCCCATATAATGAGCTGTGTAAGGGGAGGAGAAGGGTTCTTTGTATGCCTTTCAAGCTTTGCTCTTTTATTTTGGCCACAGCTGATGTTTATCTTGGGTAAAATGTGTTTGTGATACCGAAAAGTGGACTTAGGGAAGGATCTCTGACACAGCTGTGACTAAAATTCCTTTCGGGGAACTGCCTCTGTCAATGGCTGCCCTCAAGCACTTTTATATGCACTTTAGAAGTGAACAAAGAGTTGTATAAAGAAAGGAAGGCTTGACTGGCATAATCCTGTGTTGATATCCAGTAATTCTGGCAGCAATTGAACATCTTGTGCTGTAGCTGAAGGCTGTGACTGAGTGGCTGCTTGTGCTGGATGAAGGGGAGGTCTAGATGCTGCCAGAAGCTGCACAGCTGCTTCCTGATTTCCTCAGCTCCTAACTCAGACTGTGGTAATCACTCTGCATTTTCCAGAATCACCTTGTGTTTCCAAATGTTTAGGTGTGGTATACCTGAGTGATCATCCTTTTGAACCAGTATAGCCAGATATATTTCTCCAAAAAAGCCAAATGGAAAAGAAAAAAAGTCTAACCCAAAATTACACTGTGTTGAATCCTTCCCTCCCTCCCTGACTATGAAGTAAATTCGAACTCAACAGTTATAGAGGAAGCAAAAAGTCTAAACAGCCTCATGAGACCCAGGAAAGCAAACATGAGTGCAATTTGTGCACGAACTAAGCATGACTGCTTAAAAAACTTCTCAGGCTAGAAAACAGAAGCAAATTTTGGTCCCCATTTTCTTGCCACCACCATCCAGAAACCCCATAGTGGCTCGAATTTCACAACTATCAGCTGATAGGAACATGGCCTAGGACGTGCAGTGATATGCTTTTCTTCTTATCTGTGTGCTTGGGCAATGGGACAGTCTTCCAATCTTTTCAACTTTGTTACTTTTCCCCTCAAATACAGATCCACTTAACAGCAGCTTCCATTTGTCTGTATTTTGGTTTGGGTATATAAAGAAACTTGGTGGGGTTTTTTGTTTGTTTTTCTTTTCTTTCCAAACATGTCCAAACATAAAAGATGGCTGTTTATATCAAAAAACTTCCAAGGATTGCTACATAGCCCATAACAACTCTTATTCTTTCCTGGGCTCTCATTACCTGAAACAGATGGTAGAGGAAAGTTGGAGTCCTGCAGGATGTTTTCCCTGAGGAAAGCAATTGCCTTTAGTGACAGCTGGGCAAATGTCAATTTCTGACTCATAAGACACATATTTCATTAAAAAAAAAAAAAGGAGAAAAAAAAGAAAACTCTTATTTGGAGGAAACATAACTACTCAGACTTTCCTGCAGAATAAAATGGTGAAACTTCTGCCCAGAATTCTAAAATCACCTTCAGAAGCTTTATAGTCCCACTTGGAGTCTTCACAGATACATTTATTTGTACATTCTCTTATATATCCTTACGCAGAGAAAAGAATTTACAGAAGGCCTTGAAAACGCTTCACTTACTTCAGTAACCCAGAAAATGCTACTCTGATAGGTAACAAAGAAACAACAGTAATTTCATGTTGAATATGAAAAATATGCTTGAATTAACATGAGCTCTACTCTTTACTTGAAAGCTTGTGGATATTCTGTGCCTAAATCTCTTCTTGTCCTTCTGTTCATAATATTGGAATATTTGAAAGAAATAGGACTGTTCCAAATCAATCTGAAACATCTTTAGAAAACTGTATTGAAGCTGGGATATAGCCTCTTACTATTAAAAAACTATGATCCTTCTCTAAAAATGAGACCAAAATGTGCTTCCTGCTGTGTCCTAATGTATAAATGCATCTAAAATGACTTAAGCATGTTTCAGTACACATAGCTCAGCACACTGATCCAGGGCTGGTGTATCTGCCACATAGAGCTCAAGTGTTTGCAATTGTCTGTAGGTTTTGAACACGGGATGCAGCACAAAATTCTCACTACTTACCCCAAATTAACATCACTGAACTCATTTAAGTCATTTTGGCTTCATACTTGACAAAGCGGGGACAGAAGTTAGCCTAAAGTGTGAGCTGATGCTGAGGCAATTTGGTAATGGACACGTCTCCTCACCGATGTCCTCATATCTGAAAAAGCAGACCAAGCTCTGAAGCCGTCTTTGTTCACTAATGTACCCTGTGCCTCATCTGGGACACGGTGTGGCTGCAAACTCAGCCCAGAGAAAGCATCTTGATCTTATGAGTTGTTTTATATTATTTTAAGGTTCTTACAGTAATAGCTGACACAATCAGTGCATATTATATTGATACATTACTAGCAATGTATTAATATAATCAATGCCTTCATAATGTTTCAGTAAAAACACTGTTAAAATATTTGGCCCTGCTCCACTGAGGGAAGAACTTTATTACCAAAGTCAGGAGAAGTAGGGTCACGTACTTAGACAAGCTGCAGTGGTGGTACAAAAAGCTAGAACTAGAAATAGTAAATTATCTTGATTCTTACAAAGGGCGAGGCTTTAAATCACTTTAAGCAGAAGTAATGATTGCAATCAGTTTGTAAAGATAAAGTCCAGGTGTCTCTGAAGTCATAAGGTCTTATGTTTATTTTTTCCTTACTGATTTCAGAAAAAAAGAAGTCACAAGTAGAAGAGCTTTCAAATAGTAAATTACCTACTGAAGTGGAATAAGTACTAGTCATTTATCAACAGAAATGACTTGAACACAGAGTCTCCATCCAGATTAGAGAAGGGCTCAGCTGAGAAAGCCAAGAGAATTAAAGAATGAAGAGATAGACAAAGACCAGGCAGATACTGAAGTAAAATGTAATCAGATATATTTGTTATGTTAGAAGTATAGGACAAGACCTTTACCTGGTGTGGTTAGCATAGCAGCACAGCACTAACTGGGCTGTGTGACTGCCTGCAGCAGCAGAGGTTGGTCCATGTGACTTTACTTTTATACTCACGTTGGAAGTGTAGCATATTCTGTCAGTGCCAGAGTTGCTGTGCAAAGGCAATATTAAATTTCTCAAAGTAGTTCATTTCCAGGCAATCCAGCAAATTAATGTTTAATAAACATACAGGTTTTTAGAAAAAAGGATATTTCTTAGTAATAGAAGTTCTTTGATCCAGATTCTTTTATATGGTTTATTTTTATAATAACAAAGTGGAAAGTAATGCATTACAGTGAACTTTTCACCACTCTCAGGTCTTTATTACAGCAAAGAATCTCTAGGATACAAGATGCATCCAACATTCAGACCTACTGAAAGTTGTTTGGGCCAAACAGATAGGTTAGGCCAACTTTGCTCTTTCCTCACTAGCAACTCAAACACCCTGCACCACATTTTACTCTCCTCCATTCTCGTATTCCTCTTACACCCAAATCTTTCAGATGGTGGTCTTGTTTTTCCAGGCTCACTAGGACTGGTGGGCTCTACGTTGCTACCTTCCAGTTTCTTGATGACTGCATTAACAGCGCTCAAGAAGCCTGGCTCTTCCTCTAACTCTTCTTTCAAATCTGTGAGGGAAAAGCTAATGTGATAAAACATCAAGTTATCATAGTAAAGGATGAGTGACCTTACAGAACAAATTCTGGCTTTTCTGCAAGCTTCAGAGCCTCATGCATCCCTGCAGCTGAGAGTTTCCGGTTGATATTCCTGTATCTGCATTGCAGGAGGTTGCGATAAGTTGTCCTCAGGTCCCGATTGAAGAAGGCATATATAAAAGGGTTAATGAGAGAGTTTGCATAGCCCAACCATAGAAATGTCCTCTCAACCCAGAGGGGGATACAGCTGCACGCTGTACCGCAGATGAAGGGCCTTGCAGTTGAGAGGAGGAAAAAGGGCAGCCAGCAGACAGTGAAAGCCCCAACAATAATCCCAAGGGTAGTGGCAGCTTTCTGTTCTCTTTTAAAGATGGAAATGTTTTTCTTGTCATGCTTTAGGAGTCGTGAAAAATTAGCACATTCTTCAGATTCCTTGTGCAACTTTATAATTCCATTCATAGAAATCCCTTCCGTTTCTTCCAGACGGGGAAAACCAGTAAACTTGTGTTTAGCAGCACTCCTCTTGGCAGCTTTGTAAATCTGATAGTACATGAAAAGCATCACTGACATTGGAATATAAAATGCAACTGCTGTGGAGTAAATGGTGTAGCCGAAGTCTTGACTGATCAGACAAACCTTTTCATCATTTACATTTTGGGCCCAACCGAAGAGTGGGGGTATAGTGATAGAGGCGGATAAAAGCCATACACACAGGATCATTTTGGCCATACATTTCCCATTCTGCCTTACGGGGTACGTAAGAGGTCTCGTTATTCCCAGGTACCTAGAACAACAATGCAGAGTTACTATATAATGCGGGGGTTAACTGTTAAAAGTTAATTCACATAATCTGCTCTAAACCAAAATCTTTGGCTAAGTTTTCTATTTAATATTTTTCAATCATGTCATTGCATGTATTTCTAACTTGCAAATTCATGTGTCTTTTACATTAAAATTTATAGCGTTGATATTCTATATAACAGGTCTTTTATTCCAGAAAGAAATCTCCCACTGGCCATAACAGGCTGTGATTCTAATCAATTTGTAGAATCTTCATGAAGATAATTCTTTTTTTTTTTTTTTGCTTTAAAGGAAATTCTGAAACTTTAATTTTTTAACTTATGAAATCTTGGAGATATAGATGAATGCTCAGTCAACAAAGCCTACTGCTTTTTGTATTGAGTGAATGGTTAAGTTATAACAAGCAAGCATTCATCTTCATTCTTACTCATTCAGCAGTTGGGAGGATCCCTGCCACTAACCTGAGATGATGAGCTGTCTTTCTTACCTTCATGTTTCAGACATGAACAACAAAGGGCAAACTTATAACAAGAGTAGACTATTTCAATACTACAATATTCTTTTTATCATCATTTAATTAGAAAGAAATATATTTATTCAATGTCCAAACTTCTACTGAACAAAATAAAAATCCATCACAGCTCAAGAAGACTTGGTGAAAAAAACCACATTTACAGACAAGAAAAATGTTTATAATGCATCAATTTTTCATAGAAAAAAATTGTTGGCAATTTCTGTATTTCCTATTTTGTGGTATGTTAAACTATATATAATTTTTTAATTAAAAAATATGATTATGGCTCTATATAGCTGGATAACAATATCCTAAGTTTGAATTTACTCTCAACTACAGAAAATTTCTGTTTCCTCTATAGATATGGGAATTTTCTCTTAGATGGAATGATTTTTTTTTTTTACATCTAACATTTTTAGTTTCAAACTTGGTTTCTGCTCAGTTGGAACTTACCTATGAGTTACCATTCACTTCTCAAATTGTTCTTTTTTGCTTCCTCCAAAAGAAAGAATTTTGAGAAAATCAGTGTGTTTCACGGTGTTACTTGTAAAAAATGGTTTCAAACCCGGTTTCAGAATAATGTTTTGGTTACCACTATTTGCTTATCCAGTGAAGGTTCTGGAGAGTTACAAACAAGAAATACAGTAATGTGATTAAAAATATTTTTGGGGAGCATGTTTTCTCTCTCTACTCACTTAGCAAATCAAATATGAGATTTGTCTGGCTCTGTGGAACACTGCATTGTTGATTTTACTGCAATGCAGTAAATTATGGCTGGTGCTCTTGCTTTGTACAAGCACCCAGGTATGCTACAGTTATGGAAATAAAAAGAAACATCATTTAATGATTTGTTCTGATGAATAACAACAATTCTCCTCAACAATGCCATTGAATTTATATTGCTGTTATGAAGAGTGTTACACAAAGGACAGACTGGTTTTCCGTGCCCTATTCTCAGCAGCATGCACAAGTAAATTACAGCAGGCCAGTATTTTGCCAGTGAATCTGTGCCTGGAGCTAAGAACTGTTAATAAAATTGTCTGGGATTAGAGCAGTGCAATCCATGGACCATGGTGTTAAAAAAAGGCTTCTTTTTGTGCCCCTCATGCCCCTCACCATCATCATTAGAATACAGTCACTGGCTCAGCTCCAGCAGCCGTGGGCAAACTGCAGAGACCATGGACATTTCAGTTTTACAGCAGCATGGCCAAAACCACCTGCGCTCCCCAGGAACCAAGAGTTTTCCAAGGTGCTTCAAGAGTAGAGTTAGTGCAGTAAAGTTTCAGTTTAACTACCTAAGGGATACATAACACTGCTTTAAGTAATGTAACTGCAACAAGGGTGAGTTATTGGCTGCAATCTTTCTGGGACAAGAGTGGCACATCTTTAAAATTTGTCTGAGAATAGCACAATTTAGCTATGAAACAGACAAACGCAACCTTTGCGCAAAAAGTACTTGTCATTTATAATGTGGTGTTTTTTTTAAAAAAAATCTTTAAAAATTTGGTCTAAAATATGCATTTTTCTAGCTATTACCCAAATGGCCACTAAAAATAACACACTTCTGAGGTGAGCTTTATTATGTAGCTATAAAAGTTAAGCTGGATTTCTGTAAAACTCAGATCTGTGGGCTGCATGCTCTGAGTGCCTACTGATGTATTCTCATGCACCAGAATATAACAAAAAGAATTCATGAAAGCATAAGTATACTGAAAAGAATTAAAATTAATTAGTTTTGCCCTGGCACCACTTTTTTTGGAGTCTATCTGAGCTTCAGAAATGCTATTTGAAATTAAAATACATTAATTAACATAAAAATACACCAGCATCCTTTCTGCCTTATTGATTTTGCTAAATGTAGTGTGATAGGGGAAAAAAAGTCAGCAGGCACAAATGAAGGAATATTATTTTTTAATCCCTCTATATGGAATCCCTTACCCTTGAAAACTTATTTGCAACTTCAAAATAATGTAAATCACTACTGTTGTCTAATACACTAGAGAATGTTCAGGACTTTAAATAGATTCATGAAGTTCAAAAAATATTGTGTCAAAATCAGTGCAAAAATATGCTTTGTAATGCTTAATCTGTAATTGCTACCTTGAAAAAAAAATACTAAAGGTAAATCAGCTGAACTTAACATATTCAAGAATATGTAACACCCTGAGGTCTTATTGCTGGTAAAGAATGAAGTCAGAGTCCCTAAAAAGCCCATTGCATATATCTCAGTTATCCCCCACATGAAAGAAGTGTCTCAGACTTGTTATTCTGTGATTTGTTTCTTTTACATACCACAGATGTTCATTTTGATCTTGGTGGAGAAGAAATTGTGCCTCACTTCTCACTTGTGTAAGAAGGGCAATGCTACTTTGTATTCCTTCTCTGAATTTTTTGACTGTATGGTTCTGCCAGACAGGGCATCTATTACACTCAGCACAGTGAGGTCTGTGTCTAGGTAACTCCCCAAAAGCACAGTACTGCAGATGAATGGCCTGTATTTCTTATAAACTGGTCATGGCATTTCTCATCCAGCACTGCCTGATGCTGTGTGCAGGACGCTGTACCAGCTGAGCAACCCTATTGGAGGCACAAGACATACTGCAGTCGGGTCCTGCTGCCATTCCAAGGCTGCTGGGTGAGTGGAGAACAGTGAGAAGGGAGAATCTGGCTATTAGACTAGTGTCTAATGGATGCAACAAAAAAGGATGATGCTAACCTTTTTTCTGCTACATCACTGAAATCTGGAAAAGAGTCCCTTGCTCAAAGACCAGACAGTACAGACTACCAAAAAGATGGCAAATGGTGAAGGACAGAGTAAACTTTTTAGATGAATGTGCATAGACACATGAGCACGTTCCCACTCTATGCTGGTTTCTTATTATTTCTTCAGTCTCTTCTTCCCCATAGGAGGATTGGAAACTGGTTCCTTTGCAGTCCTGTTCAGCTCCAGGGAGGAAAAATTACCCCGTGCCATCCTCTCTGGAGCTCTGATTGAACCTGGGAAGGAGGAGGGTAAAGAACTCTCTCCTTTTTGGGCATGCTATTGTCAGCTATTGTATGAAATTGCCATTTGCCATATTCACACAATGAACACCAACAATGGAAAAGGTAAATGAACAAGTCCTTTCCTTTTGGTTTATAAAATTCTGGCTACCTGTACTCCAGTATTCTTTGCCAGTATCTCTGAATTATTACCATTTAATGACAGGCAATTGTTATAGATAACTTCATGTAAAACTACTATAACTGCATAGGACTGCTTCTGAGATCATTCAGTTTGTGGGTTTTTTCATTCTGGTTTTTCTGGGACTGATGCATTACAATGACCACACAGAATAGTTTTTATTCTACAAGGCTAAAAAAAAGCCTCCTTTGTCTACTTGAACTGTAGATCACACAGGCAGTTCTTACTACAGTGTGCTCTATATATTAGATGTTACAGTATGCATTAAGATCTAACATATAGAAAGTAGATTGCTATATGGCAGAGGGAACAGGCACCCACAAACCTTAATGTCAGTTTCTGGCACATAATTTTCTCTCTCTGTGATTCTTTGTATTCCCTCTTTCATTTTTCATTTGTCTTATTGTTATGTCATTTGTCTTATTTGTTATTTGCTCGCTGTGATGGCTGTGGTACCTTGGTACCTTATGGCTTGCACAGTGACTACCAGACTGGAAACTGGATTGCCACCATGTTTCACTAGATATGAGTATAAACGTGAAAGGTTCAATACAGTTTCTTTTATTGTGAATATATTTATTTCATTCTCTAATCTAGCACATTGTGAAAAGTAGTTTGCTTTATCTGCACTAGGGTGGAGTGAGTTCACATAGCCATCTACTTATCATTTACTAGCAGAACTTTTGGGAAGATCTTTTTCAACAGCTTCATATGAATACCTCTCCACTTGTGGCTGAATTGATTAGTTATTCTCTAGATGTGGAAGATACCATTTTTTCTTCCAGGAAGGAAAAATCAGCAGTTCCAGGCATGGTAGCATTTCAAGTAAGCCAGGCATGACTTTTTTTCAGCAGTAGCGAAGTTAATTTCCTTTTCTTTGTGGTTGTAGTGGTTTAAGCTCAGCCAGCAGCCAAGCCCCATGCAGCCCCTCACTCACTCCCCCACCAGTGGGATCAGAGAGAGAATTGGAAGGGTAAAAGCTGGAAAAATCATGGGTTCAGATAAAGACAGTTTAATAGGGAAAGCAAAAGCTGCACACATAACTGAAGCAACAAAAGGAATTAATTCAGTGCTTCCCAAGGGCAGGTAGGTGTTCAGCCATCTCCAGGAGAGCAGAGCTCCATCACATGTAGTAGTTACTTGGGAAGACAAACACCATCACCGCAAATGTCCCACCGCCTTCCTCTTTCTTCACCCCTCTTTACATATTGATCATGATGCCATTTCCCTGATCAGTTTGCATGTTTGTATACCTTACTCTATTTAAAAGTCTGAGGGACAGAGCATCTCTTGTATTGTGTAAACACATCATCTTTGAAAAGAAGAGAACAGTTTCTGTTAGGTGTTTTGACATAGCTGTAACAGAAAGTTGTAAAAATGGTGATTTTTTCCTAACTATATTGAAAACTTTGAGATGGGTCTAGTTGTCACACCTTTTGAAATATCCAGAAAGCAAACTGAGACTTAACAGCTATATTAACATCAATAAAAGAAAGAAAATAGTAATAGGATGGTCCAATTTGTGATCATGTGTCCAAAATCTTCCTTTCTTGCCTTCCATTATATGGCTAAAAGATAAAGAAAAAAAAATATAAGGACTAGACTCTCACTGTGAGCAGTCACAGAGCAATAGAAAACCTAACAGCTAAAAGCATTAAAATAGTTTTGAAGCTTCCTGCCCAATTCAATAATAAATTGAATGCACCATGGCATCAGCATCACTTATGTGACTTTCATATCACACGTGCAATTTCTTTGCCTCTGATCTCCATGTACTTTATAGGCAGATAGAATTCCATTCTAATTCGTACACATTTGTTTCTCAGAATTCACTGACTTGATCTAACAGATTCCAGAATCAGATTAGCATCTTTCACTGTCTCACTTTGTTTTTATGAAGCAGACTGGATTACTATGGAATAGAACTAGAAACATTGTACTGGAAATTATACAGATGTGCATTGTAGCTATTTCCACATGTTGTTCTGCTATCACCTATCATTTGACTTGGAGTTCTGCTTAACCTGAGGTTCTTCCTACTCTTATATTTTAAAAGTCATAAAACTGTTTTATTCAAGAGATATGACAATGCTTATTTCTTTGCTTTTCTCCTGTTTCTGTAGTACAGGGGCTTTCCATCTTCAATACATATCTTCATGTATTGGTTTCTCTGCCAACCCACAGCTATAGAATCCTGCCTGGTGATTCACCTGCAATAATAACTTATTCTGAAGAACAATGCTGATGTACTGATTTTTTTTTTTCAGTGGCTATGATTCTCTCATCATCTTTCATAATTTTTTTCTGTTTGATTCAGTTCAACATTAATCATGTGATTGTGAGACACTTCACAAGAATAGGCACAAAATGCCATTCCTGAAAGCTATCCAGCATTTAGAAATATTCTCCCTACTATAGTCATTGATCTAGATAAATTTTTTCCTTATACTTTGATACATTAAACAGTAAGTCAAATGTAAATGTAACAAGTTGAAACAATCTATTCTTTCTGTTATGGCTATGTCAAAACACTTAATAGAACTTGTTCTCTTCAAAGATGATGTGTTTACACAGTGCAATAGGTGCTCTGTCCCTCAGACTTGCTTTTAAATAGAATAAGGTATACAAACACACAAACTGATCAGGGAAATGCTATTCCCATCACACACTTAAGTAACTGAGACAGAAATAAAGAGAGAGAAACAAGAAGTCCCGAGACAAAAGCACAGCTATGGTGCAAAAATGTGACAATTACCTTGTTAATTATTGTACAACACTATTGATCTCTGCCTTTCTGCAATACAGACTGGCCTCAGAATCACACCATGAATGACTTCCAGTTTATTGTCTCAGAAGAGGAGGGTATTTCAGAGGCAGTAAAATTTCCTTACCAGAAATGAAGTTACTGATTTCATTGCATACATGAAACCTTTTAGAATATTAATCAGGTCACTTTAAAACCTAAACATAAAATATTGTGCAATGTTCGAGACAGTAGAACTAACAAAATCAAGCCATTATTCAGTGGAGAGAAAAATACTTTCTTTAACTAATTCTGTTCTCCATCTAGTTAAATGTTGCATCTTTTCTATGCTGTGAATTAGTACACAGTTTATAAAAAGTCTTAGCATGGTGGCCAGCTTCCACATCTTAATTGCATTTGCTAGAAATGCTAGAAAGCTCTACTTTATCCTTCTCAGTTGATGGTGAATGCACTAATGTGAAAGATCTTAAATTTATGTTTTGGTATCTATTCTTTTAGATGCTTATGCTTCACATTTCATACTATTTCAACATTATTCTCACCATTGAAACAGTGATACTTTAATTTTGCTATTTGGAGAATAAAACACTTGTTTTGCTTTCAGTAAGGTTAACACTTTCCATTATTCCCCTTGCTGTTTTAAATTAAATGTATTTTCTTAAATTCTCTTTTAAATAGGATGACATTCATTGCCACTGCTATAGTGGGTACGTATTGAATTTATTCTACATAGTACATGTTCTGACCTTATTTTTCTTTTTGTCAAAAATCATTGTAGGGGGTTATTTTTGATGCAATTCAAGAAGTGTAGGCTTTCCTGGCACTGGGGGATGATTAAGTCAATCAAAATTAAATATCTGTTCATTCTAAAGGAATGTAATTTGCATATTAGAAGATGCGCCTCCCTTGCAGTTCTTTTAGCTTTGTACTTTCGTGGGCTTCTTTCATGTCATATTGCATAACTTTACAGCTTCATACTTTTCTTATTTATTTTTGCTCATTTTTTTTATTCCTTTATTTCATTCATCTTTATTTCATTTTCTTGACATATTATTTCTACTTCTCTGTTACATTTGTATTTTTCCTCCTTCATTTTTTCTTACCAACCTAAGACATCCATCCCATAGAGAGGGCAATGTTTTTCTTCTCTCATTCTAAGAAATACCTAACAACCATATTGCCAGAAAGAGATGTGCGATGTCTTTCCACTGAACTTCTATTATCTTACTTCTAATTTCTGAAACTATATTGCTCTTTTCTTTCAGACCTTGGCAAATTTCTTTCACCTGCCCTCACCCTTTGCCCTTCATTTTCCCCCTGCATGACATGTCAAAGTATTTATCACTTGTCACAGCCTTGTTCCCAGCTCTTTGACAAACCAGTTCCGTAGCCTTTTGTTTTCCGCTACAAATTATACCCTGTTTGGAAGAAAAGATCCCAACACCTAGTTGCTGATGTTGACCTTGCACCACTGCCTGCATGATAAATAATATGTATTTCCTAACCAATATTTTGCAATTACCCATACAAATATTCTATATTATCAACAAAATGCTCTTATTAACTCTCTTTGGAAACAGTACATGTATATTTTTCTTTCATTTGTCTTCACCAAAGACATAAAGGTAGGAGAAATAAGAAGGGAAGCAGATTTCAGCCCACTTAATCCTTCACCAGCCTCCTTGAAATTAGATGCATTTGAAAACTGAAAGGTTTTGGGCACAAATTATTTAGAATTAAGTTGTGATCTGCAGTGGAAGACTTCCTGTTTTTAAATTTTTCCAAATTGTCGGAACTCCAACTTTGTGGGTTTCATCATTGCTCGTTTCCTGTATACAAGTATGGTTTGCTTACTGACTGCAATAGGATTAATTATATACAGAGCTCAAAAGTGCTTCTCACCCCACTTCTTGATAGATAATCTGTAACACTTCAAAAGCTCTCTAAATCTGGGCAAGTCACACATAAGAAGAATCTATTTTTCCTTACACTCCTCAACACTATGAAAGGTTGAGGGAAAATAAAAAATGGTTTCATGCTTTTCTGAAAGAAAATGTATAACTGTGTTGGGAACACACTGCCCACTTCTGCGCTTTCACCACCACCACAACCTCTACCCTTCCCAGATTTGCAAACTCCCTTTATTTAACGTAGATCTACTTTTTTGTGGAAGTAAGGAGAAGAGAGTCAAAATACTCTTCCTAAATTTTAGTTTCTTTTCAAAAGTAGAAAATCATAATAATCAAAATATAGGATAAATTTATAATTTGCAATACATATTAGGAACATTTTAGGAATAATTCCTAGAGAAGGACTTCTCAGGCTTTTTAAGAAACACCTCTGTTCACTGAAAAATTCTCCATGGAATTCATCCCAATATACACACAAACTACTCCACAAGTGCAGAAGGCCAGGGTCTTAATCTTCTGATATTATCTGAGAGACTAAGACAGGAAATGCTCTGTTCTAAGAAAAGAATCACATTCTTGTTTATTTCTGTCTAGTTGTGTTGCAGTGTTCATTAGAGACAGCATGCTGGGGAAAAGTTCAGGTTGGAAGAAAGCTCCGAAAGAGGTTTTATCTCATATGGCCTTTTGTATGATAGAGGAGAACTGGGTAAATCTGAAAAAGGAAAATGAATCTGAGTAAAGGATTTGGCATGACTGGAGGTGGTGCTGTCAGTGAGCTTGAGGAGCAGCAGAAACGCTGAGCATGAATGCATATAGTTCAAAAGCTACTGAAGAAGGACAAGGCTTGACTTGAAACATTGCTTAATAGTGTTATATAGGACTTACTCTTCCCTGCAGGGGAGAAGAACTTAAACCAAAGATGTGATTTCTTGAAGCACCAAGTCCCTGTGCCCAGCTGAGGGCTCTGACTGTTCCCCGGCCTCCTAAGGCCCTTGCTCTTTTGCAGGACAAAGCCTAAACATACATGGAGCTGTGGAGAGCTCTACTCTGGGTGATCAGGGAACCTGAGTATCAGGATTTGCTCTGGGCATTACCAGGGTGACACTTTAGGTGCAGCTTAGTTGTCCTGCCCAGAACCACAAAATAAGCCTGTAGACCCTGAACACTGGGTCATCACAAGCCAAGGTTGCTGCTTTAGCTACACCTTTTTTTTGTTGTTTGTTTCTTCAGGCCAGCTAACAGATACCTGCAACTAAAATGTGTAGAGGCTCAATTTCAGAGCTACAAAAACCTGTCTTTTCTTTTTAGAAAAGAAAATCCTCATCAGACTCCCATAAAGTATAAATGGCTAAGGTGATTTTCTCCAACTTCATTACATGAGTCACACTTGGATTGACACTAAAAGGAATTATTTTGAAAGTTATAATAGTGTTTAAAAATGAAAACCTCCCACAACTTTAACTAGAAAATCATGACTGATGTCTTCAGTACAATTAAACAAAGCATTTCAGAAACTTCCATAATATAAGTGATGAATGAAATAAAAAATCACAGCCCATTGAACTGATAATACCACTATATTAAAACAAAGTGTCTTTAGGGATTAGTTGTTTAGATGTGCTGGTATTTATGACCCTTCTCTTCCTTCCTTGAATACAAACAGTTTAAATATAATATCTCCAGACAAAGCATTTAAGGAACAACCCCCTCTAGAATACTTCTTCCCTCCTCCTTCTTCTTCCTCTTCCTCTCTCTGAAGAGACCGGAAAAGTACTGGAAAGACATGGTCCAAATTCTCCTCTTTGCTTCTCCTTGACAATATTTTTGCAAGAGCCCTAAGGAATACCTATATAGTCACTATGGGTGAATCTCGACATAGAACTAAACGACTTGAACATTTTGTCCACAGCTGTCCTGGCCTGAAGGCATATCTGAATTTGTCAAAAATCAAACACAGATTTTGCTATGTTCAACTGGATCATGTATGTGAAAATTGTAAATGATGACCTCAAGCTTTACTTGTTTGTCCAAGCTCAGCCAAAGTATATCAATAAACTGTGTTAGATACACAGGAAAATCTAAGTCTAAAGCAGGTTTAATTAGGAATCTCCTTTCAAAACCTTTGGGATGCGCAAAGCATCTTGTATAGGGTGTGCCTAGAGTTTGAACTTCTCGGTATTATCTGTGGAAATATCAGCCAGACTGTTCCTAGGAAGTGGGCACCATGGGTTTTAATTTCACTCCTTTCCTGAAAAGTACTTTTGAAATATTGCCATCGTAGTTCAGAGTTAAATACACTTTTCACTAATGTAATCCTCTCACAAAGGAACTCTCAATGCAAATAGGTCTGAAAGCAGGAAGAAAACCCACTTACAGAATCAAAGTGAGGAATGGCAACTTTGCAATTGTAACTGAGGCACTGAAGCAGCCAAAGCATCTAAGTAATCCTTTTACACAAAAAAAAAAACCCCGAGATTAAAAAGGACACTGTATCTCCTCCAACACCAATATATTCTAACCAATTAAGGTCAGTGATGCTTTACTTGAGAATAGCAGCAAACAAGCAAAGAATTACTATACCCTGAATCAATTAAAAAAAAAAAAAATCCAAAACCAAACAACAAACAAAAAAAAATACAAACAAAATCCAACCCCAAAGATGAGGTAGGGAGTTTGTGATAAATTTCCAGAGTGTGAGCAACTAAGCACAACTCTAGTCAAAGCACGAGAAGAATAAGCTGCTTCTGCCTAAAGTCACATACTGACGGATACCTAGCAGTGCTGCGTAAAGAATGAAACAAGCAGTGCTGTGTAAGGAATGAAATGAGCCATGCTGTGTTTCTGAAATGCTTTAAAATTGGCCTCCATTCTGAATTTTATGAAGGAAAATCCAAAGGTCTTTTTTATCCTGAACTGACTGGTTAGAAGCACAACGGTGCACTGAACCCTGCTTTTCATATACAAGCCAATGAAATGAGCCAGCTTGTTGTGAAATATCAAAAGGGGACATCACCAAGAGATAACACTAATTCTGTTACATGAAAAAAAACACATTCTAGCAAAATCATCTCAGTATTTCATTTCATAAAGTATTTTGATAAGAGAACATCACATTGTGATCCCCTCAATACCAGTTGTTTTTTAAAGATGTGGACTTGAGGTGCTTGTCTCCTACAGTGGTAAAATAATTTCTCTCTTCCTAATACGAGTAAGTCTTAACATGGGAAAAAATCATAACCTGTTTTGGAAGAGGAGGCAGTGGGTTGGAGAGAACACAGCATGAGGGGATGCTATCAAGGAAGGAAGGCAGGAGGTTAGATCAAATTGCATATCCACAATTCAAGAACGTTTTAGAAAACTGCTATTCACAGTTATTTCCAACAGAAACTTCTGGTACCGGAACTTATCATTAGATAATAAGGTGATTCCTTCCCTGTAACATATAAACAGCTATTTTATTTGCCATTTCTTTGTATTTTAGCAGTATATTTTGTGCTCAAAGTCACAGAATGAGGTTATCATGTCTCATCATCTTTCATGTCAATGAATGAAAGATTTACTGTAGCTACCACATTTCTCAACCATATGTCATTTATTTTCTTAGCACTCATTTTAACTAACATATTTATTTACAGCATGCATCTACATCTGATCCCAAGTTCTCCCTTCACGTTATCCTCCTGCCTGCTGTCATTTTCCTCACAAAATGTCTAATTCAGTGATATTTTGGAATTTAACATCAATAAATGACAGAATTATGGAGTCAGAATCATAGAATATTCTGAGTTGGAAGGGACCCACAAGGATAATTGAGTCCAACTCTTAAGTGAATGGCCCATACAGGGATCAAGCCCATAACCTTGGTGTTATTAGCACCATGCTCTAACCAACTGAGCTCATCTCAGGGTAAAAAAAAAATGGGTCAGATCGAGCTTTCCTCCATAAATTTGAAATAGAAAATCTGTAGAAATTTCATATTGCTTTATTAGTATTTCTTCCTCTTGCAGTCACTCAGAATCCTTACATACAGAGGCCCAGGTGCTCTTTAACTGAAGCAGAGAAAGATCTAGTGATGAAAAATAACTGCAGCAAAACCCAAATTGCAGTGGGTAAAACTATGTTCAGCCTTTCCCAACCTCAGTATTTAATAGTTTGTTTGTCATAATATTTAGTCATTTTTGTCATCAGGCTTGGGAGTGAAGAAAGTAATGGCGAAACGGACACTACTTCTTTCTAGCTATGCAATCCTCCACTTAAATGGACTTTGAACCTCCTGGGTCTTGCTCAGACCTGCCAAGCTGTAGTTCCACATAGCTGGCATTTTCCAGCTTGCTGCTTCAGTAGCATATATCTAATCCAAATCCAGAAGTTCATACTTCCCATTGAAGATGTCACCTGGTCTATTTTTGTAAAGGGAGTTGCAAGTAAACTTAGAGAAACCTGAAAAAAGGAGATTAGCCAGGATAGTGTGTCCTCTTTGTCTAGTTGAAAACAGGCTTGCCCACAAGTTTCCACTACAGTATGTTCTTTTTTTTCAGCAACACCCTTCATAATTTTCCTTCTTTTCAAAATCATGCAAAATCTGCAACACTCAATATTTGTCAAATATAGAACACATTTCAACATAAACTGCTACCACCAACTTCACAGGCATGAAAACATAGTACATCTAGAAAATGAACTTCTTTTCTCTTGTCAAGAAAGGAGTTTCTGGCCCTCTTTCCCTGGGCTTTCTGTATAGAATGACAAAGTTTGAGGACAGATTCAACTATTGGTTATTCACAAATAACCATTTGTCCAGCCCTGTGTGTGTGTGTGGTGTCACAATTTTTTCACAGTGCCTTTTTGTCTTCCTCAGAATTTAGACTAATACCTTTATGCTAAAACAGAAATACAGTTGACAATAGATCATCTCCTCCTCCAAGTTTTTAAAGATAACAGGATTTGGAGACTACAAAGGATCCCAGAACTCTTTTCTATATTCATTTTGGGTTTGGGATTTTTTTGGGTTTTTCATCAGCAAGTTGGCAACTATAAGGTTCTTCTGAGACATGGTGACATCAGCTTTGTGTGGATAAAGAGTAAAACACCTAAGATTTACTGCTGTGCCTACAGCTTCCAATAATACCAGTTCTCATTGCCAGGCTGAAAACTTCAAACGTGCATTTCAGTTTAGGAGCAGAACTTTGGCATCAGTGTGGGATGAATCACCCAGCTGGCCTATGGACATCTCACTGCTCACTGCAAGCTGCAGGTGTTTGGGATATTTGATAAGAATCTCCCTTCATTTCAACACTTAAGCAGCAGTGCAGAAGCTTCATGTTAAGTAACACGCTTTGAAAATGTTAAGCTCCTTCTTGTGTTATTTAATTCACAGGCAAACAGTGACAGTAAACATGCTTTTTAAATTTCAGTCGTTTTTAAAAAATTAAGATGGTGTACTGCTAATGACCATACTTATTTTTGCAAAAATAGCATATAGGACAATACACTCTTGAGACACTACCATCAGTGTGGTTGCTAAAACTGCTTGTGAATGAGAAGCAGGTCTTCAAATGCAGAACTTAAGGTAAATGGGAAACTGCAGTACGTAACAAGGCAATAATTAAGTCTTTTCAGCCAAAGCTGTACTATTTCTAACATTAAAATATCTATCGGACTATTAAAGAAAAGGTTTTCATCTTGTCAGCAGCTGTTTTGGATCATGCATAGAAATGCTACCAAGTTATTTGTGGCCAGACAACACACTCTTTGTTCAGGGATTTAATATTTCAACTATTTGCTAAATGTCAACTTCTACAGGAAATAAACTGAACTTAACAAGCCACATGGAGAACTGCTTACAGAAAATTATTCTGGCAAATAGAACTGTATATCTGAAATATTTCATGACGGTCACAACGTTTTCATGGTTTATATTCATGATGACAATTAGATGGTAAATTCTACAGTAAGTTTAGATAATGGCATATATTTCTGTTATCTGTACTTATGCCTTCTATTTTTACCTTCGAATATTTATACCTACTGCCAATTCCTGAACACCTGTTACCAGAGTAAATCTTCTAGGGCACTATTCTTTACTTTGATTTAAAAATTGCTGTATTTTCTAGCATGGGAACAGTCCTCTACCTAGTAAACACAGACTTGGGTTTTTTGCAGTTACCTTTTGTGTCCCTCTCTAGAGATCTGCAAGCCATATGTGGAAACACATTGTCCCTAGACTCCAACACAACTCTAATGGAAAGCAAACAGTTTATAAATAAGGTACTTAATGAAAACTCTATCAGTAGCTCAATTTCACTTGCAGCAGCAATAGGCCCTATTTCTGATTGCAGGTACTTTAATGGTTGACAAGAAATTGTGATTCCAACGCCACCCAGGTTACTGATCAGTATTCTTCTGTGGGAATGAAGGTGGCACAACTGCATGCCAGGCTACTGGGAGGAGAACTCATGATGTGTTTACCTAGATCTCCAAATACAACCTCTCCCCAAAAGATTGGAGAGTTTTCAACTGGAAGAGAAAAAAAAAAAAAAAAAAGAAGTTTTATTTAAATGAAAACTAGGAATTTGATCTGTTTAAATACAGAAATGTATTTTACAGTTAGATGTTAAAAGGTTTGTACATAGTTCTGCTGCAAAAATGGTGTTCTCGCAGGCAAGCCTTTGCTGGCAGTTCTGCTTTTACCCAACCTGGTCAATGTCTGAAATACAAGCTCTGTCCAGCCTCCCTTGGTCCCTAAGCAGTTTTTCCACCACTACTAATACGTGGCAAGCTGCTGCTTGCTCTTCAGCCTGCTTCACCCTGCAGGACAAACAGCTTCCAGTGTCAGAAAAGTGTTACCTTTCACACGACTCTGCCTCCACTTCCCACAGTCTCTTTAAAGAAACGAACACTGTACACAAAAATGGATTACCAACTTTCCTTGTGGTTATATCTTAAACTTCCACAAGCTAAAAAGCTCAATTTCAAGAGTTTAATAGTCCCCAAACCCTACCCATTTCCTTGATATATCTCAGGAAAAATCTTTGCTGCCAGTTTTTTCATCATGACACAATGTACCTCTAAGAATAGACTTCGTTCTGGTTTTCCTTACTTTCAAAAAAAAGGTATTTTTGTCATATCCTTTCTTGGTTTTGTGTTTTTTGGTTTTTTTAAAACAATCATACCATTTTGCAGTGAAATGACAAAGTTAACCCCCTTCAGTGGTCCCTGGTGTTAGCTTTAATTTGATAGCAGAGACCACAATAGACAGAAAGA
>JAWWMP010000167.1:18840464-18877307 GCA_035047865.1 Dendrocincla tyrannina
GGGGAGCGGGGCCGGGCCGGGGAGCGGAGCCGGGGCCGGGGCCGGGCCGGGCCGGGGAGCGGAGCCGGGGCCGGGAGCACAGCCGGAGCCGGGGCCGGGGCCGGGAGCACAGCCGGAGCCGGGGCCGGGCCGGAGCTCGGTGGGCGCAGCCGGGCTCTGCGGGGCCAGCCTTCCTTTCCCTTTCCATTCCCATTCCCTTCCCTCCGGCTCCCCCAGCGCCCCTGCGCTCCCCCCGCTCGCCCGCAGCCCTCTGCAGTGCCCAGGACGGGGTCTGTCCAGCACTGAGGGGCAGGGGAGGCTCCTGGCGTGCCTTGAAGTCTCTGCCTCTGCTCATCCCACCGTAACAATTGGGTTTTTTCCCAACGTGGGCAAGCTTTTCCGCCCGCAGTTTCTGGTGGCCCGGCTGTTTTCCTGCAGAGCTCCGTACGGCCGGCGCTGCCTGCCCAGGGTTTGGGGGTGATTTCAGTGCCCTGGCGTGTGTTCCATCTTCCTCAGAGCCCTTCTTAGCGGCTCCTTTTACTCGGTCAGGCAGCATCGTTTTGAGTGCCCACTTTGCCTTCTCCCGTAGCCGTGTTGTCTCTCGGTGTGTCTCTCCCAGTTCTGCGTCGTCTGCAGTTGTAAAAGCTGCCATGAATGTACATAAACAACTTTATGTAAAGAAAGAAACAGGGCCAAGCTCGGCCAGATCTTTGGGGACCCCAACCCCATGTATTCGTGTTCATAAAGCTCTGCTATTGAGGAAGAGTTGTCAGGCCTGGGATGTGTTAAAAGGCAAACAGATTTTATTTTAAAGTACTTGTTGGGTGAACTAATTTTCTAAAAAAAAAGTGAAAGGGAAATATGCGCATGATTATTAATTTTAAGATCTTTAAGTAATGAGTTTTTAACAGTTTTCTGATTCGATTTTCTTCATTAGTGTACTGGACAGAATATTCTTATTGTGTATTTTTCAGTGGGATACTCTGCAGTTGCTCTTAATCATGTCATCGATTTTAAAGAAAAGAAACAGGTAATTTTTCTTGGGGCTATTTTTTAACTGTATTTTCTCTAGTGAACCTACTGCTTTATTGCGTGTTTCTAGATAGCTTTATTTGTAGAACGCACATCTAGACGGAAGTACAAATCCCTGTATTTGTAAAAAAGCCTCACATTTTATAATTCAATGTAATAGCCCTGGGTCCTATTCTTAATATGGTTCATACACAGTCCCAGGGAAACAGTTTTGTTATCACGATAAATTTCTTCTTATGACTGGAACACAGCTTTTGTTTACTTGTAAACCTAACCCATCACATTTTTAATAACTTTGTTCTGTTCTCTTTTAAGGAAATCATCAAGCCAGTATCTCCTTCAGAGTTGTTTCCATCTTTGCCTGTTGTACAAGTATGTTTAATTACATTCTAGCTATGTGTTATTGTTCTGAGGGTTTTTTTACCTTGATGGGTTTGTATATGTGATTATGTGTATTAGGTGTTAATCAAAAAAGAGCAATTTGTCCATTGTTTGATGGTGAAAGTGCCAAGCATTGGAAGAATAGTACGCTCACATTAGAGTAGGCTCTATTCATTGTTTTAGAAATTTTTAAAGAAACTGCTTTGTGTGAATTCTGAATCTGCTTTTAGTTAAAGAGTTACAGTACAATTCTTGAAATTTGAGTTTTGGAAATAACTTCCTGGGTTTGATGGAGAAAAATTTGAATGTAATGAACTATAAGACTGTATTTCAGGTCACTGACTGGTGAATTCAGGAACTGCTTTTGCTTGCAGTGGCCTGGCTGGAGAATCATAGCAGTAATAAAACATACTCGGTTTTTCTTCATGATTTTTTTCTTCTTTATTTTTCCTTTCTATTGATCTCTCCTCAGAGAAACACTATGTCATTCTTTATACGGACAGTTATAATATCAAAATGATAATATAAATTAGGGAAGTGTAAATACAGACTTTAGAAAACTAGCATAGCAAGACTGTAAACAAGGCACTGTTTTGTTTTTAGAGTGGGCCAGGTGGAAGTCACTGCAAATGTTTGCTTTGGTGGTTTTTAAGTTTTTTATATTATTTCTTTTTCTGTAGGGGACATCTAAAAGAATTAAAGTCTTAACCCGGCTAACACTTGTTGTTTCTGATCCTTCCCACTGTAATCTCTTGGTAAGTGTATTTAACAATCAATTTTCCAATTTTTATTTCCTTTTCTCAATGAATGAATGAAACTTTGGAAATTGTGTGGGGAGAACTTCCTAGATTTTATAGGGCACTCGGAAGTGATTTCTCATATTGCATCTGTAAAAAATCACGTGATTTTGAAGGGATGCAGACTTACAAGACTGGATACGGCTTCTGATGATCATTTGTTGATATGGAAAAAGAGGTTCCTTAGTTCTTTTCTTCAGGCCTTCTTGTGGTTGTGTTTTATTGCTACGTGATCAAAGCAAAAGGTGTAAGTGCCTTAGTAGATGGGTAGCATGAGCCTCAAACTGAGAATGAATGACTTCACAGTAGAGACTTATTATGTAATTGAATAATTATTGGCTTTGGTTTAGTACTTGACAGGAAAGAAGAAATTTTCTTCTCATTATTTTGGTTGTAATCATTGTGCACAGCTTTGGTATCTGCCAGAATTCAACATAGTATTTGTTTGCTCCTTTTGTAGAGATCAACATCTGCAAATATAAGGTTATATGACATCATAGCAGTATTTCCAAAGACTGAGAAACTGTTCCATGTAAGTACAGTCATCTGATCTGTAATGCCCATTCAATAACTTTTAGTGCCTTGAGCTAGTTTAAGTACATGCTTTGTTTTGATGTTATCTCCCATTTTATAAAGACCTCATGGGGCTGATTAAGCGTTAGAGGCTACCTGGTCAGTTAATAGACTGAGAGGGTTGGGAGGGATTGCAGGAAGCTGCAAGGCCTTGAAGTAACAGGTTAGAGTCTGAAACATTTCCTTGATCTACCTGATGAGTGGACTTGTATGCCCCTCTGCTGTTGTTGCCTTTGTGTGTCTTGCCCTCTAGTGAGGAGAGAAAGCATACTTTTTTTTCCCCGATATATGTGTACTATCATCATGTAAAATCTTTTGTCTTGAACTTTAATTTCTCAAACTCTTAACTTCCGCAAAACACACTTGCAATCTGTTAGCACTAATTGTTCTTGGTCTCTGAAATGCCATTGAGGATTTTAAAGTGGACCTAAGCTGGTCCTGAGAGTTACCTTCTTCCTTTTAGTCCTATTGTCTTCCCTTGGAAGTTTGTCCAAATTAATAGCTGATCGCTTTTTCTTTCTTTCTTTTAAATCAAAAGAGGAGCAAGAGCCTACGAAACAGAGACAGTTCTGGTTGTCACAGCATCTTATGAACAGATAAACTAAAATTTCCAAAAGTAAATATGCCTGATTAAACTCAATAGCCATTGTTCGATTGCCAGACTGAGACTACTGTTTTTATTTTGAGTGTTTTGAATGTACAAGTTGAATGAAAGAAGCTTCACTTCTGTGATTTCATGATAGATTTGTTACTTTGCCTGCTGAGAAAACCATTGAGGTTGTACAAAAGTAGAACAGCCTCAGGGGAAATACTTGAAGGGCAGATGGTCATTTTTTCACTCAGATTTCATCTCGACTGTGAACTTGCAACTGAAAACTGCCTCCACAAAATGGATGAGTCTTTGAAGGTGTTACTGTATCAGCGTTACTGAACAGGTGCTCATGTTTGTAGCAGTGGTAGCGCTAATGACAGAAAATAGCAGGTGTGACTAATTTTCAAACCTTAGGACTACTTTGTGTCCTTAGCTCAACACCATTGTTTCTCAATTTGTTTATGTTAATAGAAATTCAAATATTTTGAACAAGCCCTCCAGTGATCTGTCACTTCTGTGACGTTAGAAAAACAAGATGTTGGCAGTGTGTTTGACCACGAACTGGTTTGTTTCATTTCTGGTGTTTGACTGAATGTTAGCAAGAGTTGATACCTCCGAATACAGTGATGTGCAGTAATTCTTCAGCTGTTACTAAAAGCACCAAGCATCATATTGTCTTCCAGCCTTTATTCATAACTGGTATTTCTTGAATAGAACTTTCCTACCAGAAAGAGTCCTAGTTTTAAAACACTGAGGCAGAAAGATCTCACTTGGCTTGTTGGGTGATTTCCCTCATATTTTTATTTAAATTGTTCTCAAATACTTGTTAACAGCTGATGTCAGTGTTCTCATCAGGTGGAGAACTTTGAAGCTATTTATGTTTTTATCAGAATTGTTCTTACAAAACCAAAGTTGTAATGTCCGACCTCTTGTAAGTTCATAAATAATGACATCTGTTAGCCTTGGCACTCAGGAAGCAGGTGTGCTTGCTGCATGAAGCAGTGTTAAGGAGGCACAGGGACACCAAAACCAAACTGAGTCTTTTTGGAGAGTTCAGTTTTGAAGGGAACTTGTCAGTTTAAAACTGAGTCTAGCAGTTGTTTTTTAAATAAGTTTCTAGTACTGCTGCTTACTTGTTTGCCGCATTACAATTCTGTTTTGGTTTTCTAAATTATTTCCCCTTCTTTTTTAAGACTTGTCCAAGTAAAGTGCAAAGCAAAAGGCTATAGAAGAAGGTGGACTTTAAAGAATCTTTCAGCAGAAGATTCAAGCATACCAGTTACATCTTAATTCTAATTCTGAATTTTATTTCCCTTGCAAGACTTTAAGACTCCTGGGGCATGACAGAAGCAAGTGGTTGTAAAATACATTTGAGGGCCACTCTCTACCTCTTTCTTTTGATTTCTGGCAAGTATAAAATCTCATTTCTCAAGTGAACTCAATTACTTGTTTAAACAAGCACCTGAAGCTAGATAATCAGCAGGGGTATGCTGTGCTGTTTTATGGGGAAAGGATGTGTTCTCATTTAAGGGTGATTATTGGTTTTTTCAGCCATATCATGACATCCAGCTGCAGCAGTGCTTAAGCTGGTGTAAACATCTCTGCACGAGAAACACTCATTTTTGCAGGTCTCTGATTGCTCTGCTGGTGAGGCTGCTTGTTTGTTTAGCTGCCTGGCAGTTTGCTTTGAGGAACGTGCTTTTGGCCAAACAGTAACCAGAGATTTTGCCAAGTTATTTTTCAGGCAGATTCGCTTTCCTGCTCTGATTCAGCCATGCAGACAGTTGTGCCAGGGCAGAGTGGATGGCTGTGCTCTGGGCAGGCTAGTGCAAATAGAGACTGATTAGGCTGACACTGGCAAGTGATGTACAGTGTGTTAGGACAGAAGCAGAATTGTCAGTGAGACCATCGTCACTGCTCGCATGCTGGCAGCACTTTGAGGTAGCGATGGAACCCAAGCATGTTTCTTGCAAACTGCATGAGGTGACAGACTTCATCCCAACATGCTCACATTCAGGGCAGGTTTATGTATTTGTCTTTTGTTTAAAGATTTTAGATTTTCTAGACTCTCTGTGGAGAGCTGTGTCACTTTCATAGAGGTCTGACACAAGTGGCATACACATGGGGTTTTGGCACCTGCATTTGGCTCTTACAACTCATGGATGTTTCTCTGTTAACAGTAAAGCCTTCTAGAGTGGGTCACACACCACAAGTTAACTTCATATTTTAAAATTGGCTTTTGGTAACTCAGCATTACCTCAAGAGCATCATCTTTCTCAACAACAATTTGGCACTTATATTGTTCTCCATAGAAAAGGATTTTTCATGGTGTTGGGAAAAAATGCACGTTCTCTAATTCTAGCATGGCCCAAAACCAGTGTGTACCTTCTCATCACATAACAGGGAAGCATCTTTGTGACTGAGTGTGGCAGTGATACGTACTGTACTGAAAGATGCGTTCAAATTCTCCAAGTAATTTATATTCTCAAGGGTATGAGGAAGCCGTATTTGCCAACTGTAGAGCAGGCTCCTTCTTTAAGTCTCCCTAAAGGTCAGTTTTGGGCTGCAGCAGGAATGTCCACTCTGTGCCAGTGATCTGTGCCTGTTGCTTTTCAAAAATTTTGCCTTTTATGATTTCAGACTGTTTTAATTATATTAATTAGCACTGTCTTCTGTTTGTAAGCAATTAGCAAATCACCAGTATTTAAAAAGACTTGCTCATGTAAGTCTGAGGGTGTAATGCAAAGCCAAATTTCAATGTTTATTCCTAAAACATTTGCCAAAGCTTGCTTCAGAGCATCCAAACAGTGGCTAATTTATTTATGGCTGTCTGGAGCTTTCCAGCAGATGGGGCTCTTGCCCACAGTGCAGCCAGGCAGGTGCTGGGCTATGCAACCACTGCGTGTCATTTTCTGTATGAAGTTGTTACACTTCAGATCCTTTGAGCAGGCAGGGTAACCTTAACTTGCCTGCATGTGCGACTTGTCCAGGAGCCAGAGCAAGGCTGAACATTAAAGTGTTTGGAAAAATCTCTGCAGTTTCCTGTGCAGTGCAGGAATTCCTCGTGAGGAAGTATGACTCTTATTTTGTTTTTCTGTAGTGATATTTTCTGAAATGTTCTTGTCACTGGAATCCTGTAGATATCCTAGCATTTGAGTCACTCCTCCCACTGTACTTGTTTTGCAAAATGGAAAAGAGTTTTTCAGTGTTTCTGGAGCTGATTAGGAAGGCTTAATTTCTTACGACATAGGGCAACTTGCATTCTTCTGATGTTGATTCTTGCTTTCCTTCATATTTAGCATTATCTCTTGCTGAATTTTCTATGGCCTCACTGACATCTTTTCAAGGACATGATTCAGAGCTGTTTGCTCGGTGCATATTCACATAAATCACCTCTGTCTGGTAGTTTGTATTTTATGTAAGAAAATGAGGAAAACTGGCTGTAGTAGGGCTGAACTTCCACATACAAGTTTAATTCTGTGCAATAGATTCCAACTGTGTCCTGCCTAACAGAGTTGATAAAGGTAGGGCATGAAGGTAGAGTTTAGTCTGAGTGGCCTGGTAGAGATATTTTAACTTCAAAAACCTTGTGGTTTGCCCACATGCATGCTGTGGCTCTCTTGTCTAGGAGGGAGTGCTATCAACAGCAAAGAAGCATGCCTAAAGCTGGGCCTCTGCTCTCATCTCCATCCAAATTCAGTGTGAACAAACTGGTAGAAGAGTAGTTTGCAAAGCAATAGTCTGCCTTACATTAGAGCAGCCCACTCCCGAGTCCCCGTAACCCCCACTGCTTTCATGCTGGTGGGAGGAGGGATGAATGGTTGGCGCCTGGCCCATGTGTATTTGGAGCAGTTGCTGGCACGTTTCTGAGTGCAGAGAATTCCCCTACACACAGAAAATTCCTTTTCAAATTCTTCAGCCTATTTTATCTTTGTTACGCTGCTTGCAGACATTAGTCTGGCCCTATGTAATTGTCTTTACCATGTAGGCACATATAATTCCTACATACCTTGTGTGCATGAGGCTAATGTAAATCAAGGGTTCCCTTTTATATGCCATTGTTTTTCCCTGTATCTCAGTGTGAAGAGTCTCCACCCGTTGTTCATTCCTCCATATCTTAATACAGACTGTAAATTGCGGTATGAATTCAATGCTAAATTTTTAAACTGTAGCCTCCAGTGCCTTCTTCAAACTCCACCAGAGGGGTGGCTCTCAGGAGGGGCTGCACATTCTCCCCCCAGCCAGGAAAGTGAGTCTCTGTGGATTCGTTTCCAGTATTGGGCATGTGGCACTTCCAGTCACTGTCTAATATTCTGCTTTTCTTTCAGTCTTTTCTTTGTTGTTTTTGGTAAAAATAATTAATCCTGAAAACAAACAGATGCTGCACAGGAAGCAGAGCATGATTGGATAGGGGGACATTTCCTAGGTTGATCCCTTTGTAAACTGGGGTTGTCCCTGTCAGAGGTTGAACCTGTGAGTTCTTTTGTCAACAGCCAGCATTGCTTCTATGTCCCCTATCAGTTAAAAACAAACCAGTAGGTCTTGCTTTGGGGTTGGTAATTTTTTTATTGGAAAAGTAATTCTCTTAGTGAGGGAAGACTTGGGGTTTAAGCCTCAGCTGCTCAAGTTGTATATCTCTAGCCCTGCTGTTCTGGTGGCATACCTGCAAGACATAGTAATAGTAGTACCTCTTAATTTTGAAACTGAACTGACTCCAGAGAGATATTTGTTGCATTAAGAAATGAAGGAGAACATTAGTGCACCTAAGTTTGTTATGCCTTTTTTTTTCTGCATATCTAATAATCTGTTCCTTTTTCTTTGCTGTAGATCGCTTGCACAACTCTAGATGTGGATCTGGTATGCATAAATGTAACAGAAAAGCTGCCATTCTACTTTCGAAGGCCCCCTGTGAATATGGTAAATTTACATCTAAATTGTTTTCGTGCTGCTAGACTGACATTAAATACAGAATTTGAGCTGAATTCCCTACCCCTTTCCTCCCCCCATTCCCATTCAAGTGGTTGTTTCATTTTCTTGCCTGTATAGTGTTGTTTCAGATGTCCTTCACTACAGGGCCTCCACTGCAGTATTTAATACACAGTGATGTATGTTCTTTTCTTTTTCTCCTGCTGTCCCCCACTTAAGAAGGCAGAAGTGGCATTCCCAAGGAATGGAAACAGAGCCTTAAGGCCACTACTCTGCCGAGCAATGAGATGTGGTGTGATTGTTGACTAAGCTGCTTCCCAAACCAGTAGTGGTACAGCTGTGTCAGAATAGATAAACAGCCCTGTGATGTAAAAGACAAGAAATGTGAATTACAGTGTTAATTTAGGAGAAGGATGTTGTGCTGGTTACTTGGAAGACAACTGTATTGAATCCATACTTAGACAAAAAAATATCTTGGTAAATGAACCAAATGTGGAATTGCTAAATGTCTGCAGTGGGACAGAAGATGGCTATCAGCATGGATCAAGTAATTTTTTAATTCAGTTCTGTCTACTTTGGTGGTTTGCCAGAAAGCTTAATCTGTACATGCTCTTAGGTGAACTAGTTGTCTCCTCTGAATATGTCAAGGTTCATTCCACATGGGCATTTTTGGCTGATGTAGCCCTTAGTGCTTAAAAATTTAAATTTGGAATTGGCTGCTAATCCTACTTCCTATTCTTAGAGTTTGACCTAGAATAAAATTTAAAAATTAGCTAGAATTGATTCTGAGAAAGAATCAAAATAATACATTGAACTTTATTATAAACTGAGAACTTCAACATTTCACTCGGAATAACAATTTTGTATGAAATGTTTGACAGTACCCTAGCTGCCTAAAACTCCAGCAGCTAACCCAGGTAGGGAGCTATGCAGCTCTTGGAGCCCTGTGTTGGGAGACATTTTGCTTACAAGCTACTTCCCATCTTTCACACTCCCAGCTTCAAGGCAGTCTGTCTGTTGGACTGGTTTTGTGCATCCTGGGGCAGTCAGTTTGGGTTGTTATGATGCCAGACAGACAGATTGGCAGGCAGCTGAAGTGGTGGGGATGAGGTTAAAAATCTGCTTGACTGAAAATTGGTATATTGCCATCACCTGTTTTGGTTTTGATAAATTCAGGCTTCTCTTGTTTGCAGATGTCAGACCAGTTCTGTGTAAACCATTTGATGCATACATAGCTTCTGTTGTACTTGCATGCACAGGTCATGCGTGCATGGGAGCTGGATTAATTCCATCTGTAGTCAGTTACTGGATTCTCTTCAGTATTAGCATTGCAGCATATTTTAATAATATGAGTATAAAGCATGGAGTATCATTTCAGGAAAATGTAGTATAGGCCATGGACTGAAGAACTCCTAGCTGTAAATTGTGCCTTTGTCGCTAGTGCACTGTATACTATAGCAAGTTGCTTAACCTTTCTCTGCTTGCTAAAACAAGAATACTAGGCTTTTGGTGATGTACTTTGACAGATAGCAAAAGATTTTAAAACAGCTGAAAATATAATCAGTATTACTATTTGGAACCTCTTCTGTGACTCACTGTTACTTAACATTGTCTCAAATACCAGAGTATGTTGTGAGACAGGAGAAGAAGGGTCCTCTGCTGCTCTTAGGCAAGGACAAATTCTTCATTTGCAAGACATGTACTGTGGGAAGTGGTGGTCTTTTTAGAGCAGGGTGTGGGACTAGCAGAGTAGATTCCTCAAAGTTTCAAGACTTGTTTCTGACTAGCAGTAATTACCTGTTTCCTCGGCTCTGTGATGGTGGAAAGCCAATTACAACAAATAAATGGCTAGTATTTCTTTGTTTTTTAAACCTCATTTATGTGTCATCCCAAGATTCAAGTACATATATCTGATGTACAGTGAAGCTTTTCCCAGTGCTACTTTCATGCTATGCTGGGCTCCTGCTGGAACAATTCTGCCTTAATTTTTTCATATATAACACAGTTAAACTGAGAATATGCTACATCAGTAATAGACAGAAGTTGTTAGATTGTTAGGCTTCTCTCCTTTTGATTTTTGATCACTGTCTTTCATGTGAAGGCAATAGATCGAGGCATTTACTTTGAACTGCTTTACACGCCTGCCATCAAAGACTCCACAATGAGAAGGTACACAATTTCAAATGCGATCAGCCTGATGCAGATCTGCAAAGGAAAGGTAAGCTCTCAAAGTGAAAACAAGATAATTAATTCAGTTCCAATTCTTCTGGAGTTATACAGACTGAGCCATTTTAAATGAGTATGATGCCAGGGTATCTGTGGTTGTGACTGAATCTTTGCCTACTAACACAAGGACACAGTTATTCTAATTCCAGATACTTCCAGCCTTGCACCACTGTATGCTTTCTTAAGTTGTCAAGCTGTTAGATTCTTTTTTCAGAACTACCTTTGTGTTTTTAGGTATGCAATTCCCAAAACAAAGGTAGGAAGGGATGGGAGAAGAATAAAGTTCCGGAGAGAGAAGGTTTGCACTAGAACTGAAATCCATGCATTTCTTCAAAATCCTCCATTTCATATTTCTGATCTACCAAAAGCTCTTTTTTGATAGTACACATTGAATACAGGGGGTAGAAAACAATAAGAATAAAGTAAAAATCTTGGATTGTTAAATGGTTAGTAAATTCCATGTGTACAAAACAGACCCAATAGCTAGCTGGCTGTCAGCCAAGGCTTTGCTGCAGTCAGACGAACTGCATTCTTCCGTGCTGCTGAAACCCAAGGAAGAAGTGATGCTGAGATCCCTGTAATCCATTGCTTTCATAACCTCCCCCTCCTGGCCTACCAGGTTAAGCTGTCTGTCATGCTGGGTCCTCTCAGGCCATGATTTTTTAATAGGGAAGCATATCATAAAATATATCCCAGTTAAAAGAAGTTGTTGCTCCAGCCAACTTTATTGGAAGTGGCCTTTGCCACAGCTAGTCCAGAGAAGCTGAAATTGGCCTTATGCTGCAAATCTAGTCTGAAGTGGGATATAGAGCTTGGAAGGCAAATTAAAAGTAGATCAGTCATTACCTCAGTTCCCCTCAGGCATCGCACCTTTTATAGGACAGCAGAGTGGGTCAAACAGGTTAATTCCCTTGGTGCTACAGAATAAAGTAAGTATTTGCACATCCTTTCCTGAGAAGCCCAGCTCTGGGAGTTAATTGCACAAAATACTGACTTGGACATGAATTATATACACAGCAGACCCCTTTCCTTTGGGTTTCCTTTTTTGCCAGTGTTCCTCTTTTCTCTCTGCGGTTCAAGATGTGCTTCTCACCTGGTTGTTGATTTGGAGAGCACCAGCTGAGCTGATGTAACAAACAGGGCAAGTGAGATGTTCAGATGCTCAGGCTTGCACAGTGCCCTTTCATTCTGCATCTATCAATCTCGTGTATCATCTGTGCCTGGAAGGTAAATCGGCTGGAGCTGGACATGACAAATTGTTTTGGGAAGAGCTAGAAGGGAACCACTAGCTTGCCTTTATTTTTTGCCTTCAGGCTCAGTACCTAATGGGCCAGCAGAGATGGTTGTTAGCCCTTACTGACAGTTTGCTTCCATCAGTTATGTAAAGGCTCTTTTTAAAATTTTTTTAGTGAGACCTGGGATGGCTGGTCCATAGGCTGCTTGCATCGGCATCTGGCACACAGCTCTCACCTTCTGTAATGTATAGTTGCTGAACTGGTAGAAACTTTTGGATCCTTTTCTTCCTCTGCTGATATAGCAGGGCAGAGAAACTTCCAGAAATTTACTGGTGTACTCGGATCTGGCAATGAGCAGAGTCCTTAAAACATGTTCAGGTGTGCAGGGAATGAAGGAGGGACTTGCCTGCCTTGCCAGATGGAAGGTGTGCATAGCCACAGTCCCTCATCTCCCATGTTTTGGTAACTGAGGTGGAGTGCTGCCTGGAGCAGTGTGCTGAACAGCTGCTCTCTTCCTTACCTGGGGAAATACTGGTTTGCCTTTGAGTTTTTCCCTTTAGACCTTCCCCTAGGTTTGCCTTTGCCTGCCTCTCTTTTCACTTGCTAGCAGTGCTTTTCTTGTCTGCTCTTGTCTCCTTCTCCTGTCTTACCCATCCCCTAAAGGAAGCCAGTTGCCTTTGAACCAGGCAGAACATATCTCCAATGCACAGTGGTGAACCACGATCCTGTGCTGTTTCAAGATGTCTCGCATAGCTGCTCTGGAAGCTTCGCTGAGCCTGGGACACAGGCATTAGTTGGTACAACTTGGAGCAGGAAACTTGAATTTTCCCAGCAAACTCTTGCAGTCAGCACCACTGAAGCTCAAAAGCACCATTGGGATCCATAGTACAGGCATTTTAGAGGTGAACTATGCAGAAAGAAATGTCCTAGGCACCATGAGGGGATGTGTGCTGTTAAGTCACTTTGATGTATGTATTGCTTCTGCTTCTGGCTTTCCTTATGGTAAGGCAGAGTTGTCTGTCCCATCCTCTCCTCAGCACATGAAAAAACCTTGGGCACAGGGTGAACATGCAGTCATTTTCATGTAGCTTTCATATGTTGAGTTCCAGCTGCACAGAGGGCAGTTTTTTCCACTGTCTGCCCTGATCTTTGTGCTGGGGAGGTGGCAGGATGAGCAAAGCAGTGAGGAAGGGATCTAAAGGCCCACCTTGAAACTGAAGGTGGCATGATGTGTTGGTGGTACTGACATCAGAGAGGGAAAGCCTTTTGCTGCCTCAGTACAATTCTCTTTCCCACCCCCCTCAAGCAAGAATTATTCAGTATAAAAAAAGGTGCAGGGAGGATTTACTGCTGCAGTTTCTACCTGTGCAAAACAGTCTCCCCTTGGGTAAGCATCCTTGGAGGTTTAACTTTAGAATAAAGTGTTGACAGCTGATCTGGTGTATCTGCCAGCCCCTCTGTGCTCACATACGTGCTCTGCAGAAACCTTTTGGGAGAGAAGGGAGAAGGATTTCTTTCTGCCTGGCAAATTTCATAGGGGTGCCACTGTTGAGGGAAATGAGTGTATGGCATGAATTGGCAGACACTGCCTAGCTGTAGATAGGTTTCCTGAACCAGTGTGAGTTTGATTAAGGCCAACATGAACGCTGAGTTTAGCATCAAGTTGTACTGCAACAGAGTAGGCTGAAAATTCAGGAGCATCAAACTGTCCAAAGCTACTATCTGTAAGCTGCTTTTGGGGGATCCGGGCCTCAGGGTGAGTTGTTTTTTGTCTGGGGCCTCTTTCAGCTGGTTTAAATAAAGGGGGCACTTCTTAACACAGTATCTGCAGTTCTGCATTTTTTTCTTTACCATTAAGATCCCCTTGAAGTCCATTATAAGAGTTACAGGTTGGTAGGTGCTTACTTAATGCCAGCACTCTTCATCTGTCCCTCTTAAAGGTGTTGTACTTATTCAACTCCTGTCTCTCTGTGAGAGGTTTGTAACTGCAAGGAAGGGCTTATGGCAGTGCCCCTCTCTGCATAGGGAACAGGGCAAAACCTGAGTTTAATCATGTTAATTAAGATCCCCACCCTGCTAGAGTTCGCTTCATCTGAGGGCCTCAGATACTCTGATGTTTAATTGGGCTCTGAGCCTAAACTTAGCTAAAGCTCATAAAGTCTGTGCTGCTTGATGATTTTTTTTTTTTTCATTTCTTGATGCTGTCTGACAGATGAATGTTTGTTCTCTTTTGTTTTCCAGAACATAGTTATATCTAGTGCAGCTGAAAGGGTAAGTCCCAGATTTTTTTTTTTAAGTCAGAACAATTTGAAAATGTATCTGTGACTTAAAATACAGCTTTAATTAAAAACTAAACATACAAAAATTGTGAGTTTAAATATGATTGCCATATTCAGGAGTGTTCTAATCAATCTGCTTTACCAAATAATTCTATTATGGGTTTGGGAATTTTTTTTGTTGTTTTGTTGGGTTTTTTTGCTGCTGTGGTCTTTTCCCTGACAGTTTTCTCCCAGATGGGGACTCTGTTTCCCAAAACAGTGGTATTTGCTTGATATCCTAGTGTATCATCAGCTTGCTATAATGTAGCATTTAATCTTGCCTTCCTGGTAGCCTTGTCCTGCTTGCTCACTCTTACCAGCCTGCAAGTGAGGGCATGCACATATTCAAACTTTTGTTTTGTTTTAGGCTCTAGAACTACGAGGTCCTTATGATGTGGCTAATCTGTATCCTTTTCCCAAGTCAAAGACAGCAGTCAGTAATATTTGAAAGTTCAAAGAGGTTTTGAAATTCTTTCGTCCTTTACAATCCTTGGACTTTATGCAGTGGTACTTGTTGGTGACCACTTCAATGAATCAGGGCTCTGAGTGTGTGTGGAAGGAGCAACAGATCTTGGTCATGGGGTGGCATAGTAGTCACTGTAAATAGTAATGTCTGTGTTCAGCTACGGGTATGTTTTGCTGCGATATGCATTGATGTTGTGTGAGTGTAAATAAAGAAATTAATAAAAAAACATACAAATCTATGGACACTGAACCAAACAAGAAATCATTACTTAGGGTCTCCAAAGTGCCACATCTTTGGTAGCAGAAGCTATAAAATTATATATATGTAAACTTAGAAGTTCCTATCTGGGTGCTGATTTACTTCTTTTCTGAATTTTCCAGTCCCTAGTTACATATGTAATGTTAAATAAGTGGTTGTGTCCTAGAAACCATGGAGAGTGTCTTTCCTTTCCTTCTTTTAGGAATTCAGATGCATTTTTATTGCTCTCCCCACCCCACAAGCACATCTCTGGACTGTCCCTCGAAGGGAATGAGCTCTCTCTGAGTCGTGAGAACTGTGTGGGAGGGTTTGCGGCCTGGAAGGATTTTATGCGTGACATTTTCTTCCCTCTTAAAAGGAGCAGTCAGGCTCAACCCAAATTAGCATACCTAATCTGGTGTCATCCCTGCAGAAGGTGGCTGGAAATTTTCCAGTATAATGCTTTTGTATCAGACAGTGCCCTTTCCCCAAAAATGAAATTTTCCATTAGGTGATTTTTTTACTTGATTATGCATATCTAAAATGTTCCTACATTGACAGACTTTTATTTTCAAAAGTACTGCTTCTTGTCTGGTAAAAAGCAGCATTGCCAGAAGCTTTCCAGGAGGGCTGCTGGGGAACTGCAGCCAGGAGAATTGGGTGCCTCAGTTCCCTGCCTCTGGGTAACCTTATGCAAAATGTCACTTTGAGTTACAGCTTTGCTAATTCCCAGTTATTTGTAGAGTAAGCAAACCTATGTGCAGAGAGACTTCCCTGTTCTGTTTGTTCATTTCTGTGCATTTTGATCCTGAGCAATGGTGACAGAGGTTTGCTGTTTGGCCTGTCGGAAAGCGAAGCAAAGGCAGCTGTGTCCACCAACTGCAGAGCCACCATGCTTCATGGAGGTGAGCACTTGTAAGCTCATCTAAGTAACATGTGCATTTGTTAAACTAAGTTCCTCTTGATGCATATTTTCCAAAAGGTCTGAGACCTTACAGAGCGAGTCAGATTAGGATTTTAGCTTGTCGAATGAATGAGGAGGAGCTTCTGTGGCAAGGGTGTTTTATTTTCTCATGTTGCCATGTTAGCAAATGAGTGGCTGAACTGATGGTGCTGTCTGTGCTGGAGTGCTCACTTAACCATATTAACAAGTCATAAACGTTTAGCCAGAATAGGCACCTGCTTGCTCAGCTTCGTGGTAAAACTATCCCCTGTTTCAGAACAGGTTCTTACTGTTTCTTGATTTTTATTGTTTCTTCTGATGGCAGTTTTACCTTGTGACTGAGTAGTCATATCTTGCTCTTAATTTCGGCCTCTGCCAAGGTTTGTTGCGTAGGTATGATTTCTAGTCACCTTCCCAACAACTTGAGTTGCTCTAAGATGCAAGTGCACAGTAGGATTTGGGTTGCAACTCTCGTTTCAGTGGAGGTGGGGCTTGAACCTGCTGTAATTCACAGCAGGTAGCTTTGATCCCTTGGTGAGGGTGTTCCTGTGAGCAGGGTCCTCCTCCAGCCTGCTGCACATCTACATAGAGACACAGAGTGTGTCGAAAGAATTTTTGTCAAGTTTATGTGGAATTTCTCAAGACCATCATCTGTCTTATCTGTCTATCTTATCTGTGAAATTAAATAGCAGATGCCATTTCCCTGCCCCATAAAGAATTCTAGCCCAGAATAAGTCAATGTATTTTGGCAAGGTTCTTTCAGAGCCTCTTTGCTAACAGACTATTTGGAGGGAATTTCTTCTACCTTTGAGTTTTGCAGAGAAGTCTCCCACCAGTCATTATGAAATTGGGTTGGGCTCACTAGGTTGTTTGGCAAATGTAAGGATTTTGGTAACAACACACACTAGTATTTTATGGTAATGATGAGAGTTCAGTAAATTAAATTCTTGAATACCATAACGCCACTTACTTGGTATGTGGGAGATCCTATGCCGATACAGCTGTGCCAGCATAGTCTGTTTGAGAGTCCTGGAGTATGTGAATGTGTATTTTCATATTTTTATAAGAACAGTATTTTTGGCTCAGAAGTGCTTTTGATAATGCTTCAAGAATGTGTCCTTCTGTGATGACTGAACTGATTAAGCCTGGTTTCCTATGGTTTTGTGTCTCTGCATCCCCTCAGCCCATGTAGACCTCAGTTTTCCTTTGTTTGCTGTAATTGTACATCCACCATTCTATTTCCCCATGTAGTTTCTCTACTCCATAGTCCAGTCAGTCTCCAGCTCCTGCCTGTGCATGTTGCTTCCCTGCTGTGTGTGCTGGCTGTTGGCTGTTCAACACGTTGAACTGTGCTTTAGGGCATGGACAGCTGAACAGAGTATGCCTACAATGCATTAGTGTCATTTTATTTGAGGTACTGCAGTTTCTGTTTGTATATTCCAGAAACCCGAAAGACTGCCTGTGGGGTAGTGTACACGGTGAAGAAGCCTCGCAAGGTTGAGGAGGAAGAAACAACAGTGCCAGCCTGCAAAAAAGCTAAGACTCAAGCTTGAGGGCTTAAACAGCTGTCAACAGGAGCCTCTTCTTTACCCAGTGTTGTCTTCCTCCACCCTCCAGCCAACCTTATTCCTCCATTACTACTTTGTTTAGCCTGGGGAAGAATTATTCTTCCGGTGTTCAAATGAGGAAAGCTGTGTGACTGAAAGCTGCTGAATGGTAGTTCACCACATCTGAAAGGACATGACGGGCTTCTGGCCAAGGTCAGGAGACTGACTCTTCACCCTGTCTTAGGTCTCCTGAAATTAGTGCGAACTCAACATTTCTAACATGTAAATTTTCTCTTGTACATATGCATTCCTTTTTTATTAAAAATGTTTCTAAGAGCACATGCCTTTATTGTCTAGCTCTTACGGTTTCTTAAGTTTTAAGCACATCTTTGTACAATTGCAAGCCAGTAGATGAAGGGCCTGAACAATGGAACTGCTGCTTGTTTAGATGATAAACAGACAGCACTGATGTAATTTCTGTTTCCTGAAGGGCAGTGAGCAGAGGTGTGCTGTGGTTTTTACAGAGAAGGATGTGTTCACAAGTAAAGCCTATGGCTAGCAAGGTGACACCGGTGAGTTATGATGCTTGTGTGAGAAAAGTCTCATCTGCCTAAAGCTGTTGGCTTCAGTCTAGGATAGCTGGCTACAGACAGAATAGGTGCTAGTTCTGCTTCCTCTTCTGTGGGGTTTCTGTAAATAGACTCCAAAACTGCCACACCAGTAGCATCTATTAAATGCTGTCCACTCCTGATCCCACCTCAGGATGTTGCCCAGTACATTGCTTTGGGCTGTAAAGCCACTATTGTAAAGCCTGGTGAAGGTGTGTGAGAGCCTCTGGCATATTTGTCTCCTAGCCCATGCTGCAGAGCATTAGGATTTTAGCTGAATGCAGCATGTAATGCCCCTTTGCCCTGCTCTCTTCTACCTGCAGTGCTACATCCTGTTCAGGGGTCCTCAGCACAGGAAGAATATGGACCTGTTGGAGTGGGTCCAGAGAGGGCTGCAAAGAAGATCGGAGGATGGCAGCACTTTGCCTGTGAGGAAGTGCTGAGAGTTGGGGTTCAGCCTGAAGAAGAGAAGGCTCTGGCAACACGTTACTGGGGCCTTTCAGAAAGGTCTTGCCAGAATTTTTATCAAGGCCTAGTGTGATAGGACAAGGGGTAATGAGTTTAAACTGAAAGAGGGTTGATTTAGATTGCATGTAAGGAAGTTTTTTACAATGAGGTGGTGAAACTGACACAGATTGCTTGGAAAGGTGGTAAATGCCCCATCCCTGGAAACATTCAAGGTCAGGCTGGACAGGGCTCTGAGCAGCCTGGTCTGGTTGAAGATGTCCTTGCTCATTGCTGGGGGTTGGACTAGAAGACCTTCAAAGATCCCTTCCAGCCCAAATTGTTCTATAATTCTGTGAAATGGGGCATGATGCCCTGGCTGGCAGCATCGTGAAGGTTGTCCTGCTTCTGCTAAAGCAAAGAAAGAAGTGTCTGCTTTTTCTAACAGGACTCGGTGTCTCCCTTGGCTTGGATAACAAGTCCCATTGCTCCATGCAGTAAGTAGTGACTTGTTGAAAAATGAGAGTTTGTTTTTTTTAAATCAAACTCAGTAATAAAACTGTAACTTTGTTTTACTATTTACTCAAGTACTTTCATATGTGTCTCCATTAAACAAAATAAGAGATGGGATTTATCTAACAGTGGCAAGGAGGTGGCTCGAGGGCTGGTTTCTCTTGGCAGCTGAGACTTTTTTTTCAAGTTTTTAAGAATTTTACAGAGCCCAGGATGTGAACTTCTGTAACGAGAGACAAAATTACACCATGCATGCTCACTGCTCCATCATCAACTCCAGCAAATAAAAAGAACCACTCTGTTTATTTAATCTGAAATTGATCAGTTCAAAATGTACAGAAAAAGCAGTACAAATTTACAAATATACACAATCTGATTTTGTATTCTTCAATCATCATACATCATAGTAGTCTAGCTTAAAAAAAATTCACATTCCTGATACTGTCTTCTCTCACCTTCACAACATTACATCTGAATCCTTCAGTCCAAATGGTTACGTGATGGTTGGAGCTCAGTCCTCGAGCTGTTTATCAACCATGATTGCCGAACCCTGTGTAAACACCATTACTCAACTACTTCTTTAAATCCTCTTGGCACCTCAGTATACCTTCTTCCATTACTCTTCCACATATCACTGCTCATTTCACAGATAATTTTAATAGTGAGAATTCAGCAGAGACAAGGTAACATTTGCAAGTATTTGCTATTTAGGGCTATTGGAAGGCTTGAGGAAAGTTGCTAATATAGTTAGAAATACTGCCATTTAAGACAAAAGGATTTATGTTGCTGGCAAAGACTGCATTAAGATATAAAGCTCTATAAAAAAGTACTTAAATAATACTGACAATCATTTTAAATTACTTATAAATAAATAATAAATAAAAATAAATAAAGCCATTTTAGGACCAGTGGAATTTTAACACTCACGCTGTCTTTTAAAATTTCTTTACAGGTGTTTTTTTTTTTGTTTTCAGTGAAGGTACCTCAAAAAATCCAGTGCCATAAATATTTTCAATAAAAATGTTACGTTCAAGGCCATTTTCATTCAGGTTCATGTGAAGCATTTCAAAGCAGCGAAAAGAGAGCCATCTGGTTTCTCTCTTCAGAATTTGCCTAGGTGAACACTCTTCTTCGAATTGTCTTTCAGGCTGTTGAATATCTCCTTGGTGCCATTCTGCCACTGAAGAACAAGATCCATAGGGGTCTTCCCTTCCTGGTTAAAAAAGCAGAGGAATGATGATTTAATTTCATCCAGTGATGTCCAAGTCTTTGTTCTTTCCTAGGTACTTGTTCAGTGCATCTGCCTGCTCCGAGACCCTTCTGCACACACAGGCTCAAGATTGTCTCACTCCCTAAGATCAGAGTACTTTTGCTCTACAGAGTCCTGAGACTTGTGATGAAATCTCATTGGATTTCAGTGGGTCTAACTATATTGGCAAATGTTGTGACTAGCAGAGCATGCAGGTGTTTTCTTTTGTTCTAGCTTCAACTGATTAGAAATACATTTAGGTGAAACCTCAGTAAGACGCTCTTCTGTTTAATTCAGAATTCAGGTGAGAATTTGTACTGGTTTAGTTATAGTATGAACGACAGGAATTAAGTCCAACTTTTGTGTGCAAACAAAGTCTGGCCTTTGGAGCTGTACCTTCCATCACTGTCATACCACGATGAGGGATAATGCCGGGAGCAGAGCAGTCCTGATTCAGAGAGGTGGGCAGAGAGTAGGGAGTGCAGAGTGCTTCAGTAACTGTTCTCTTCCTTGTCCCCTGAAGTTTTGATTGATTGCCAATCAAAAACATTGACTGGCAATGGTAAACGCCAGGTTTGGATTTTGGAAAGGGTCTGTGATGTGCTATGTTTTAATAAGTGGTCACAGAGCTCCAGCAATGCTGCTTCTGCTGCTGCAGTGGCTGTGAGCAGTCAGGTGGGGGGCTTCTTGAATTTGAGTTCCAGGGATTTGTTGCCCAATGGCAAGGTTAACAGCCAGTCATCCAGATGTAGTGCTGGGGCTGGCCATCAGCTATCAGCTTAGCAGAAAGGAGGTTTCTCTGACAACCTAAGATCTTTGTTGTCTCAGTGGTGGTTGAAGCCCAGAAGTTGTGCGGATCAAGTGTCTGTCCATTATATATTTTCAATATATGATAAGAGTAATTAAAATAAATCCTAGAAAGATGTGATGTTGTTTAAGTGGTAGCTGATGCTTGCTGCTTTTAAAAGAGATACCAGATATTTCTCTTTTTCCCTGATCTCCCCGAAGTTACACTTTCCCTGCCTCAGCTCTGCTTTAATTAGCTCTGAAGTGATCTAATTAAGTCTGTTCACAATAGTTTCTCCTGGCCTTGAAACCTATGGAACTGCTGTGACGGGAAACTTATTTTAAAGCATTTTGAATTACTTCATTTTTGGGCTATTACTTACGCAGTTCTTTAGAGTTAGATCTGCTCCATGCAGAATCAGAAGCCTGATCATTTTGTAGCGGTTCAGCCTCACAGCGTCGTGCATCGGAGTGTCTCCTTCCTAGAGGAGAAGACATGGACCACAGTGTCAGTCCTGCCAGTCCAGCACCACCGTCCAGCCCTGACTGCACAGTCAGGGGTTTTTACAGGCAAGGGGAACTAGCGAGGCAGACAGCAGCTTGATGCTACCTGGTAGTTGACAGGTAAGAGGTTGTTGGTACTTACTCTGTCTCTGGCGTTGAGATCTGCTTCACAGGCAATGAGGTGTTCCCCACAGTCATACCGACCTGTCCTCACAGCCACATGCAAAGGGGTGCTGAGCAGCTGAGGGGTGAGGAGAGAAAGCTGTCAGTGGCATGGGACAGGTAAAAACTGCTTCAAAAACATGCCAAAAATTATCTACTGCAAGTAAGGGTCAGCTTTTCATCTCCGGTTAAAAAAGCTGCAGAGTCTCAGAGGTGCGTACCTTGTCTCTTGCATTTATGTTTATCCCTTTGTCCAGTAAGAATTTCAGAACATCCAGACTCCCTCCCCGGCATGCCCAGTGTAGAGCTGTAGATTGAAGCTTCAGGAAGAAAAACCAATGAAAAGTAAATTAATGCATCATTATATTAAATTATTTTGATCAAATTTCTAAATTAATCCAAAATAATTTTTATGCAATCTAACCTAAAGCACTTCACTGTGATCACTGAATTGTTTCTAGTAACAGCTTTTCTTATTTTGCCCTAATTTCTGCAGTACTGTGACTTTCTCACTCTTCACGCTTGTTGCACGTTGCTCCTAAACACAGAGTCTTGGCAACACTGCTTTGAGAGAGGATGTGTTTTGTCTCTTCTGTGAGCTAAGAAGTTGTCTTTTGCCAGGTGTGTGGCTGGTATATGTTAGTTAATATTTTTTTATTCAATGCCTCCTATGTTCTAAAATGCATAGAAAATGAAGCTCAGGAAAAATTATGGTTCTCTTTAGAAAAAAAAAAATAAACCCATAACTTATGCAGGTCTGCAAAGTGAATTAGAACCTTTTTTCTCTACAAGATTCAGTGTCTCTGCCCTGAGCTCTGCTGGATGGAGTGGAATGTCCCTTGATGGTCCTGCTCTGCTGGTTGTGGTTGTTCGTCCTGCTTCTCACACCCTCCATGAGCACGGCAGCATTAAGTGAGGGGGAGCAAGGCTGGCCAATGCCAACAGTTCAGCAAAGGGACAGAGAGCTAGGAGCAGAGAAGCAGGAAAACAGCTGCAGAAGCTGTTGATACTCAGCAACCCTTGTGGCTGGAATTCCAGAGAGGAACAGGGGACTCTCCCAAGCCAGCCTTGATATCCTTGGTACATGTGTGGGACAGTGGTATCTCCAGCACCTGCCAGCAGGCTGAAGTGGTAGCCTGACCTCAGCTCTCTTACCCTAAGTTAGGCTTTGTTGTTTGTGGCACTACTGTCCAGCGTGTTCCTCTGCTTCTTGTGTTTTCCAGCAACCATTTTGGCAAAGCGAGGCAGGCACCCCCTTCTGAAACCTTTTCTTAATAGTGTTTTTTTAACAATAGATTTACAAGACCTTGTAAGACCCTTTTAATACTCCTTCTCTGTAAGAAGCACTTCTGTAAGTGCTTCTCTTGGCACTTATAAAACAGTGAGCAGCTTTTGGAAAGAGGTGTGAGTGGATGTGCATACCATGTCTTTCTGTTCAAGCCGGGCTCCAGCTTCCACCAACTTTTTCACCACCTCTAGATGTCCTTCAGAGCATGCCCTGTGCAGTGCAGTGCGTTTGTACTGGCAATTAAAACAGTGCAAAGTCAGACATTACATATTACACAAGGATATCTTTAAAATCTCTCCTCCCTAGGATGATGACAAATACATACTCTATGTTGATGTCTTTTTAAGAGCTAATACTTTTGAGACCTGAAATCTGCTAAATGTTAATAGCAACCTGATAGCTGAGAGCTGCCTACCCAGCATTTTAAAGGATGTGAGAAGTATCTGCAGTATGGCATTCAAATTTAATATGATGCCTGTTGAGTTCCCTATCCAACATGCTATGCTGCATTTTGCAAATGCAGCTTACGCATTATGGAATATGAGGGCAGGCAGCATGACTTATTTCTGTCTTTCTCCAGACAAATTTCTCATCTCCCATAGATCACCTATTATTGAAAGTCAGGGTTTCTTGGCCACCAACAGCTTTCTTTAAAGACTCTTCTGAGGTAATAGGACTTTGAAGGGTTTCAGTAGCCTGTTTATAACTAGAAAACTTGATGAACAAAACTTCTAGCATTTATTTACTTCCCTCCCACCACCCCTTTTTTCTCCTCGTAAGAGTAGAAGCTACAAAATCTCGTGGTGAAAGTTATTTCCGTTCTGTAATAACCCCTCTTCTGTAGCAGGCTTTGCATTAGGAAGGAAGATTGTACCTTATCGCAGACATTTGGATCCCCTTTGTCTGACAGGTATTTTTCGATTACTGGCAACTTATTCTCCAACGCAGCTTTAAAGAACGTGGGGATATCCACAGGTCCTGTCTGATGGAAATAATAATAGAGGGCATAAATGTGTGTGGCACAAACCCCTATCACTGCTTTGTCCAGAACAAGGTACTTTGAATAAACTTACAATAACTTCTGGTTCCGTTTCCTTTAAAATAGGCACTTTGACTTTCTTGCATTTTTTCTTCTTCTTCAACTGAATAATTTTTTCAAGATCCTCCAAGTTTTCAAGTTTTGTCCTCGCCTCTAATTTCTTCTTCTTCAGCTGAAAAAAATCAGGAGAGCCACAAGTTGAACTGAGTGTGATCACCTCTTCCTTGTCAGAGTGGTAGGACAGCATGTGTTACTATTTAGCTGAATTCTGTTAAGACTGGATGAACTTTGAAATAAGCTGTCATTATTATTATTATAAATATTAATATTATTTGCAGATAGGGGTAATTGACCATTAGAATAAGTTACCAAGTGTGTGAGAAATTTTTTGTTATCCACAGTTTATCGTATACCATTGGATCTCTTCCTAGCTTCTGCTTCAGCCATATGTTGTGGGCTGGATAGCATGAATTTAGGCCAGGAGAGAGAGCAGCACTGCAGTCCCTTCTGGCACATCAAGTTAAAAAATCTCATGTACAGCTTATGAGAGCTGGGAAGCTGCTGCAGCTTTAGTTTACTTCCACTGAGCATTTTTTCTTCAACCACTTTTATGATGCAGCCCCTAATTTATTGGAATTTAATTCTCTTGGACTAAAAACATACTCTTAAGTGAAGCACAAGGTTTTCATGGTAAATAAGGCTTCTGGCCTCAGAAATGCACTCTTACATCTTCTGTGGGTTAGTTACTTTTGGTAGCAGTCATTAGGTGTGCAAACTGAAGGTGTTTAACTGGATCCCCCCTTGCTGAGAGCTGGCAGAGGTGACTGGGCAGGAGGGAGCCCCTGCAGCTTCAGTCAGACGTTCCAGGGGGTTTGAGGTTCTGCTTCAAAGCGTTACTGCCTGCACCCATAGGCTACACAAGTCAACAGATCTCCATGGTCTTCAGTGGACTTTAGACTAATCTTCTTTGGTAGTGATCTCCCAAAGGAGTTTTTCTAGCTCACCATGTATGTATTTCTAACTTAGAGGCAAAACTTCAAGGACTGCAGCAGGAAATGTACAGAAGATGTTAAAAATCTGAGCAGAAAACCCAAGAGCCTACCTCTGCTTCTAAGTTTTTCTCCTTCTCATAAGCCAGATCACCTCGTGTCAGTGAGTGTGCAGAGACTGTCTTTAGGTCATCCTGCTTCTCTAATCTCACAGCAGCTTCATACTCTCCATTTTTGAAGTCCTCAGGGAGGAAACTGCTAGTCTCTTTATCATCCGCTTTCTTCCCAGTCACCTGTAAATGCAAACATGATATAAATACAATCAGCAGTTTCATGACTGCAGTGGCCATCACCTGGGAACGTGGATTCCCTAGGGTGCACCTCATTCCTGCCCAGCTCCTGGGGGGTGTGACAGACTGGGTGCAGACGTCATTCCTTCTGTGCCTGGATCAGCTGTGTGTGCAAATGCTTAGAGAAATCTTGCTTTGGGGCAGATCTCCCACATCCACACAGCAGCCCACACTGGGCATCTTCAGGTCTTGGATCAAGATCCACGAGGCCAACTCACAGTCTGACTACCTGCCTAGCTGCAACCAAGGTGCTACTGTGTTCAGAAAAGCCAGGGGGTTGGGAAGAGCATCATTTTTGTTCAGGGTTTTCTTATTTGCTCACTTGCCAGCCTGTGTCAGACTCATCAGAAGTCTGTAAAAGGCTGTGGTGGAAAGGGCCACCCCAACCACCCACCCCACCATGTGAGTGCTGAGTACAGGAACTGAGCAGGTAGTGTGGGAGGAGAGGCTTTCTCCATTGGGACCTTCTAGCTTTATTGAAACACAGTTAGATCAGGTTGCTGAGTGATTTCAAGGTTGGTTTTACCCATCGCTGTCAGTACCAAAATCCCATTTACCAGCAGAATGGCAGAAGGTTGTTCCCATGTAGAAGCTTTGTGGTGCTGTGCAGCAGCACAGCTTTCCATAGCTTTCAGAAATATTTCTGATGCCAAATTAAGTATGTACAAAGCAATGACTTATGCCAAAGAATTTAAGACAACATAACTAGTTAGGCTGTATGGCAGTTGTGTCTTAACATAGCCATCTGGAAGTGGTGTTTTACTTTATCATTCTTGTTCTCCCAGTTTCTTGATTGGGTCAGACATTCATAGTCTAAACCCTGCAGTGGAATGTCCCATTACTTGTGGTCTGTTTTAAACATTATTTTTCAAAGGCTCATTTACATCATGAACAGCAGTGGTTGTATGAACTGTTAGTTTATTATAAGAAAACAATACTATTACTAAACTGTTTGTTTAGTATTATAATATACTTCAATTTCCCTGCATCAGTACTATCTCTCATTCCTTCCTAGATTGGAATTACTTAGTGTGACCATAAAATTACTGACTCCTAAAATAAAATAAAAATTAAAATCAAGGACAAAGGCAAATAAATGGCTAAATTTGGTCAGTCTCTTCTCCCTGGTGAACTGTGCTCTGATGCAGAATCCAAACACCTATGTAGCTCTATCTATGGTGAGCTCCCTTCCCAAAGAAAAGTTAAAATGAAAATATAATAGGATAACAAACAGTATTAAGGGTTTGCACCTAGAGCACAGCAATGCTGGTAACCTGCTAAATCAGTGATCCAGAAAGATCATCTTTCTCTACCTGGTATAATGACAGTCTAGAAAGAAAAGTAATTGTGAGTAAATGAAAGAAGGTTGTACCTACCAGCTCCTCTACTTTCATCATCATCGTCATATTTGCTGGTGTGTCAAGGTTGTACTCCTGTACAGCCTGTGTGGCTGAAACTCCCAAGGGCTCAGACCAGCTCTGCAGGGACCACCACGCTCACTTGGCTTATATATCCTTGGGAGAACTGTGCTTGAATGAGATAATCTTCCAACCTGGGAATCCAAGTATGCCCCTTGTGCCTGCCAGCTGAGAGGTAGGCTGGCGCTCATTCCAGACGTGTTAACAAGCCAGATCTGGTGTCGGGCAGGGAGGAGGGGGCGTCAGTTGGGCGAGCAGGGGTGAACCTCACAGTGTGACCGCACCGCGCCGGGTATGTGGATCGGAATGAAATGTGAGCTCATCATTCTTTGGCAATGACTGCACTGCTCAGCAATGTGAGTCATTCTGTGGTCCCAGTGCCCACTAGGACAGCTGCCTGTTGATACAGCTTTATAACTTCATCTTCTTTTTTTTTTTTTTTTAATTGACATTCAGATGACTGTAAGAAACTGGAAAGGGTAAATGGCTTATGTACAATGCTTGTAGCAATATCTTCCTCTAAAGTCTTGAAAAGCCATTCTTTTCACTGCTATTTATTCTCGGATGACAAACAGTTTTAGGAGAAAGGCTTTTTCTCATCAGTATGACAGTCTTCTATATTTGTTGGAAGGAATTCTCTGAGGGATTACTAAGCCAGAATGATGTCTCTGGTGCTAAAAGGGCCTATGACATGATGACTTACAGTCAGTGGAAGGTCTTAAAACAGCAAAATTTGAGTTTTTCTGGAACATCATGAATCATCATTAGCTGAATAATAAATTTTGTCCTATTAATAAAACCAAACCAAAACAAAAAAACCAACCCTCAAACAAACAAACAAAACCCCAACAACAGCAAAAACCAATGAACCAAACAAAAAAAATTAATACTGTTTTCTCAGGCAATATTTTCCTTTTGAATATGAGAGAATACGGGCACAGAGTTTATTTGTTCATTTTTGAGGCTGAGATACAGATAAATATATGCAGGTGATGTATGTGTTTTGGGGAAAAGGAGCTATTAAATCCTCTGGGAAAGCTTTTTCTTTGCCATAAATCAGAAAAATGACCACTAGCAGAAGGCAGTTTTGTAAGAGGAAGGTGCACTAATCTTTGCATTCAAAGAATGTGGATAAATACCAAGAAAAATCAGTTTTGTGGCTGTGCAATGCTTGGAGCTCCTGTCTGATGAGGTATAAGGTTGGCTGTCAGCATGTGGGTCACCTGGCTGAAATGAATACATCTGCTCAGGTGCTTCAAGTACAACACGTACATAAGTTCTTCACCAAATCAAGACCTAACTATGCTGCATGTTGTTTATATCATTAGCATCATTAGCATGCTGCATTCCTGACACTGACCTTTCAAGGTGCCTCTCCTCTGAACTATCCCCCAGTAATCTGAGTACATCCAAACTTGTCTTCCAGTGCCCATCATACCTATGCCCTCCCTTTCCCTGAAATGAAGCTGGGCATCAGGTGGTTCCTTTACTACTCAGAATATATATGACATTAGAGGATGAGTCCCAGAACTAAAATAGAGTATGTGCTAGCAAGAGAACTTTTCAGGACATTTTTTCCAAACCTAAGTACAGCAACGGTATCATTCCCACCAAGTGGTAGCTCCTGAATCACACTGCTGGCCTTTTTTTTTTCACACCAGTTTTGTGGCTCGGTTTGTTTTTTTGTTTTTCACAAAGGTGCTGCAACACCTTACCTCAGTCTGTTCTGTTCTGTGACTCTTATTTGGGAGATTGTCTTGAAATCCACAGCCTTAACAGGATAGTTGCACAGAGTGCTTGTGATTTAGTGGAAACAAATCACAGCAAAGACCTGATGCGGAAAGAGAACAAAAACTGTTTAAGGAGCTGTGAGCTTTCTCTGGACTCAATGTATTTGTAGCTCAACTTTCCCCTTTTTGTTTTCTTTTTTTTTTTTTTCTTAAACAGCCTGATATATAAAACTGACTCAGCAAAGCATAAACTGGAAGCTTTAAGTGGATAGATCTTCCTCTGCAGATGGTATGTAAATCCAGAGTCAGAGTAGCTTTACAGGAAACCTCAGTGCTTTGAGGGGAAACAGAAACCAAATTCTCATATCATGAGTGCTACCGAAACCCCACAGCTTATTTATCCTTAAAGCATCCCATCTATGATGACTAGAACAATAACAGAGAATGGAAAAAAATATCCCTTGATTATCCCATCTTTCTGTTTTAAAATGGTGGCACACGGAAACCCACTTTAAGCAGGGGATCTCAATTAACCTGATGGTAAATGCTTTTAAGCTAAATGTCATGTAAACCAAGGCAACGCTATTGAAATAGCAGAAATGCATTGATTCATATCAGCTAAGACTCTGGGCTTATCACTATTGCTTAATATTGGACGGGGAAGTAGCATAATGAGCTTCTAACCTTGTGCTGGATTGTAACCACTTAATCACCTTTCACCAAGTGATTTCTCGTTAAGGTGGTAATAGCAGATGGTCAGTGGGCAATGGGTAACGGGAATCTGAAAAACTTTTGCCACTGCACTGAAGGATAAGGGCAGAGCAATGATCTGCAAGGTGTAAGGCAACCGGATATTGTCACAAAAGTCCTCCACAGAGAAAACACGAAAGGACAGTAGGCTCAGCGTGACAGAGGGAAAACTATGGCATACCCTGTTCCCTGCTATCAAAACAGAAACTAACTAGTGTAAAGAATGTTTGTAATTAATTTTTTAAGAGGTTAATGGTAGAGTGAAAACACCCTGTGTGGTACAGATAATATTGCCACCTCCTGTCAAGTATATGACCATCGTGTTTTCAATGCCATCACTGCTGTACTTGTCTATCTTACATTTTCCAGCACTCTGCCCTTGGCTCTGTCCATGCATCTGAAGATGCTGCCCTTTGGATGCCATTTTGACTGTCTGCCTCTTGTCCTTTTCCTGCTGCTAAAGAAGTAAAGGTATGAAAAAATCAGTTGTTACGGAGAGGTCATGCACCTAAGAGGTTATTCACTTTTTCCATGTCTTTCAACATAGTGATATTTCTGTCTGTTTTTTCTAAAGTGATCAGGGAATTGCTACATCATCTGTTTAGAGACTTCTTATCAATGTGTATTTTTGTGTATGAAACTGCTTAAAGCAAAGCATGTTTTCTCCTTAGAGGAAAAAAAAAACCCACAAAACTATTTCACCTAGGAATATTGTTAGTTCTCAGTACAAAATTAGAATGTAAGAAATTACTAAATTAAAAAATGATAGTACAAATCCATTTTTTTTGATCAGTCAGTACTGGAGAAACAAAGGAGTCAGAATCTAGCAGGTTGCTGGTCTGGCCAACACAGTCCTCTGGTGTCAAAACGCAAAGCAGCAATGAGTCAATGGTTGCATCACTTAGGGTATAGCTTAAAAAAGCCCTGCTCAAATGACACGAGGGTTGGGGATTTCACATAATAGAAAAAGATACAACTGTGATTTCTATTTAAAAACAAGGGATTTGAATTTATCTGAGGCTGTGATCTTTATCATAATGGCATTTCTACAACACACAACTCTGGATAATTCATCTTAATGGATCTCAGCTAACAAGCAAGTGCAGCAAAACACACCAGGATGGCTGCTAGTGAGCAATACAGGTCAGGGTCCTGCTGCTCCAGCACACCTGTGCTGATGCTGTTCATGTAACCTCTGACTACTTTTGTGTGTGGTCAATGATGTATGCTACTCCCTCAGCTGCTGCAAAAAGGCTTTTCTGTGTCAGTGTGGAGTTGTCTAAAAGGTTTCTGCTATTCATAAATACTCCAGAACAACTTCAAGTCAGTCAGGAAATGAAAAGTGCCTAAAGAAGAGAACAGTGAGAGCCTGCCTGCAAATTCTGGTCACTTGAGTCATGATCCAACAGACATCTATGCTGGCCACCTGCTCTGTAGTAAAGAATGAGCAGCATTTTTGACTGGCAAAAGAGAGACTCCAACTTCACTCCAGAGAAGCTGTGGCACTTTTAAACTTTATTTTTATTTAGAATTTCATATTACCTAACTTAAAAGCTCTAGTTTTTGAATCTTACTATACCTTTGTCTAAAAGCTGCTGAATACTCCCTCTAACCCCAGTACTGCAATGCCTTTTTGCTCTGCTGTAGTTTTGGGTGATACAAACATTCCCCCAAAAGGCTGCATAGCATGGGCAGGAAAAAAATGCAGGTCCTAGCTGTCCTTCTCTCCACTTACACAGCAAAAGCAGCAGCTCAGGAGATGCAGGAGAGCTCTGTTGGGCAGCAGTGCAACAAGTTGTACCTGAGGGAGTGATGGTCACTTGCTTCTGGCTGCTTCTATTTTAGGAATTCCACTCTGCAAGGTGGCAGCTTTTGTGTGGGGCTGCTTAATAGCAGTGACCAAATAACCTCCAGCCATTGGTTTTCCCTCTATCCTTACATTACAGCTCATGTCGAAGATTCCCAAATCCCTCTCCAGGCTGAAACAATTAAATGACATTCCTCACAAGGTCTCCCCTTGGGAGGTCATGTGCAAGGTCACCTAGGCCAAGTTTCTGCTCAAAACAAGGTCAAAATTGAATTCAGGTAAGGGTATTCCAGGGCTTCGTCCAATCAGATCTTAAAAACATTCAAGGAAAGAGATTTCATAACCCCCCATGCCATCCTGATCCAATGTCTGAGTATCCTCATAGCAGTTTCTTTTTCCTTATATACAATTGAAACTTTCCCTCTTTCAATTTGTGATTATGGTCTCTTATTCTCCCCCCGCAAACCTCTGTAAAGAGCTTGGCTCTGCTTTCTTTGTAACCTCCTCAAAGGCTGTTCTTCCTTTCCTTGAAACTTCGTCTTCTCCAGGCTGAACAAGTCCAGCTCACCCAGCCATTTCTTACACAGTAAGTGCTCCAGCCCCCAACCATCTTGGGACTGATTTTACATCATTGTTTGGACACGTGATGAAAATACTAAACGATGTTGTACCAGGAACTGATCCTTGTGGGAATCTGCTGGAAATAGTTCCACTCATTACTCTCACCACTTTGCAATCTGTCACTGAGCCAGCTTTTAGTTCTTCCAAAGTGCATCCTTTTAATTCCATACAATGCATGCTTTTTAATCATACCAACATATGCCCTGAAATGAAATGCTTTGGCAAGACCCAAGTAAACTGCATTAACATGAATGCTACTCTCTACCAGACCTTTCAGCCTGAGAAAAGAGACTTTTTTAAAAAGATCTGCTTTGCATCCAGCCACACAGATTGGCATCCACTGCATGTAACGTGTCTGATTCTTTTTTGATAAAGCTTTGGTGAACTCTTCCCCATTTTCCCAGAACCCAGTCAGGTCAGCCTGCCTGTTGTTTATTCTCTCATCATTTTCAGCCAGACAAAATACCTTGGGAGCCAAGGGAAAACAAAAAGAAGCTTCTCTGCTTTACTGGCACTGAAGCTGTCCTGTGAAAACTTTGGTTGCAACCCAAGTGGATGCTCTGCCTAAGGAAGGTTCCTGCATCTTGAGAATAAGAGACCTCAGGGAACAAAAGTGAAAAAGAATCGGATGGATTTTGCTTTAAAATATGAGAATGTTTACATAAAGCATTGATTTTGTAATCTCTTAGCAAAACAGTAGTGTGTCACAACACTTATAATACATGCACTCAGGCATAGCAGCCTCTCTCTCATGTATTGAAATCATATCCACTATAATATTAGAAACAGCTTGAGGAGATTTTGAAAATCACTTTTACCTGGAAAAAAATAACCCTTTTATTTTTGGGGGTTGAAGGGATGTTTATTGGTTTGGTTTTTCGCTTTTCCTTTTAACATATTGCAATTAAAATGTAAATGTGTAAATCTGCTTCACATTAAATTTGCTGAAAAGCTTTTTCTTCCCTTTCATGAGATGAGGTTGCATTGTCAGTGAGGTATTATTGGATTTGTATCCAAGCTATTTTTAACAAATGTCTCCTTTGATTGCGATAATACCAGTGAGGGTGGAAAAGGCTTGATGCAACTTTGGAATTACATCGCATCATATTATGGTGGCCATTCTCTTGAGGCTAGAGGGCGAGTATTTCTATGACTGCAAACACAGACAGGAAAATCAATTTGCTCTTTTTTTGTCAATTTGTTATAGGTACATGGCATACAGCAAAAATGCAATTTGAGTTTAATTTTAGAGAAGAAAGTAATTAAAAACCAACCAAGGGAAAAAAAAACCAAAAAACAAACAAGGGAAAAAGAAGGCAAGGAAAACCACAAATGCACCTTTTCCTCTAAAGTTTCATAATCAGACAAATTTATTTCAGATGATGAACTTGGAGAAAAACCTTGTGTTCTTCTGTAACACAGAGGTTTTACAGGAGTCTTTTGCAACACTTTGGCATGGGATTTCTGTATTCTGTTTCAGGAGAAAGTGTAGAGAGTGCATGCAAAAGGAGGAGGGAAGAGTGTATGATCTCAGTTAGTTTCTCTGGGTCTGCAAACTGCACTGTATTCATCTGCAGGCACTATTTTTAGGAACTTGTTATTTCACAGGGGAAAATACCAAAAAATTTCTCCCATATCTTGTTTGTCTCAGCAAAGGCATCTTCACACCACAACCAGTCAAGGAGACCATGGGGTAGGCTGTTTCCCCAAAAATCTGTTGTTACCCAAATTAAGGAGCTAGGAAGGTGACTAGGCTGTGACTAGGACCAGCCAGTTGTTCCTGAGGGTCTACCCATATCTAACTCACCCTGTAATAAATTTTCTGTGAGCTCTGCTTCTTTCCTTTGTGTCTTTTTAGACCATCAGTGTGGCAAAGCCACTGTAGGGGCAGGCTGTTCTCACTATAACATGATAGAAAGAGTGGCAAGATCCTTCTTTTTCCTCCTCACCCCAGGATATTGAGGGCAAGGATACAGGATAGCATGAATCCAAATGAAACACTAAATTTCATGGTGAAGAAACATAAAAACAAACACATACTTTCCTTTTTCTTATGGATACAAGAAAGAAATTAAGAAACTGAGAGTACTGAAGGGCATTTTCATCTGTCAGTGCCTAACTTTTCAGATGGCCAAGGGCTCTGCCTTGGTGGCTGCAGCAGTGAAGGCATTCAGTGAGATTCCTGTCTGAACGGCATGAAGAGGCCACTGCCTTCTCTGACACTCACACTCAGGCCACTGTGCTGTCTTTATTTCAAGTGAGAGGCCATTCAATTCTGTTGAGTAGCCTCATTTTTCATATAGTGTTGCATGATGAGGAGGGGAAAAGGCATTGCTTTCCCGCTTAGCAGCATGAGTCAGAGAAACACTTTGGAGGAAATAAGAAATCACCAGAGTCTTTGCCAAGAAACTGCAGCTTGTGAAAAACAGCACAGTTTTGGCTAGTTAATTTGTTTTCTTCATAAAGTGCCTCTGCAATTCTTAGTTTTGGCAGAAAGTGGAAAAGAAATACTGAAACACTATGTATATCTAAATTCCACTGTGCTCCTGGCCTTCCTGAAGCAAGAAAGTATAGGGCTTCTCTCACTGACTGCAACTTTGTCTGAATTCCAGCTCAAACAGGTATAGAAAAACTTTTTCCTTTCCTTTCAATATTCTTGAGCCGGAGTTGTCAGAGGTCAAACACACGGTCACAGTCAAACTCTTGGGTTTGCATGTGCTGGCTCGGAATGCCGGACTGCTGAGCTTATAGCCAGGTACAGGTGAATTTGTGGTTATCCTTGCAGTTTCCTATTGGGCTTTCCTCTTTTAGTGTTTGATCACAGAAATCAGGAGAAATTTTCTCCACGTCTCTTGAGAGAAAAAAAAATTCACTTGAGACATAAATGGCACTTGTCAGCTCCTCTAAGTCCCTACCAGGTGACCTAGAGGCCCGCACAGACACAAGATATAAGAGCTTTGATCAAAGGTCAATCAATCAATGAATCAGGAGCAAGAGAAAAAATATGTTTCAAAAAGAACCAAAATAAAGCACTGCCACATTTTAAACATCTACCCAGCGCTAAGAACACTATCAGTGTGTTCTACATCCTACAATGATCATTTAATTTTTGAGGCCATGTACAGCCTCTATTCCAGAAGCACAAACACAGGAATGTCATACATGGAATTTGTAATACTACCTCTAGTAAAAACTGAAGAAATTAATCCCCACAGTATACATCCATGCTTCCTTCAGCTTAATGACTCAGATTTCATGGAAGATTGTATAGCTTAGTGCTTATAAGATTGGGATTGTTTTCACTTACGATTTTTAAGGGTGGAAGAGCACTATGTTCTATATCAAGCATAAATTATTGAGGAGAGGGTGAAAGCATCTCCTTGTCAGCAATAAGTGTTTGGTAGAAAGAGCTCTCAAAGCTTTACAGTATCATCCACAGTAACACACACAGTGGTGAAGCAGACCTCCAGCCTGTTGAACCAAATGAATTAATTCCAAGTGAAACATTAGACATTTTAGTGCCAGTTGATTGAGAAAGGCAAGTCAACTAAAAAACGCACTTTGCAAGTGCAGAGGACTTTCTACTTATGATCTGTACAACCAGGAACTAGTGGGGGAAAATGGTACATTTTAGCCTTCAGATGAAAAATGTATAGATGAAGCAGTGGCCGGATTTGACTTTTACTGTCTGAACAGTTTTTTCAAGCACCTGTGAATACTTCTGCAGTCCCAGAGCCACTGCAGAATGTGTGCTGGGGTGCCTGCTTTCCTGATGCTAAAGGGAAGCAGCCATAATGTGTCTTGCCATGCTAGCTGTAAATTAACAACAAAAAAAGGGCAACTTTTACATTTTGTATAGGATGATGAAAGTACAATCACATTTGTAATGACTTATGACTTTACTGCTTAATTTTCCATTGAGTTTTCAAAGAACTATTTTTAATAAGCAATAGTACCCATGTTCATTATGTTCTAGGGCAAGAAATTATTCTAGAAAACAGATGAAAGCAAATCCAATTTTGCTTTTATCTTTATTAAAACTTGGTAAATACTTAGCTACCAACTCAAGAAAAGCAGCAGCCTTTGTCCTGTATCAGAACTCCTGGTGGCTGGCTCTAACCAAATGAAGACGTTGAAGAAGTTGACTTTATTTTGAGGTACCAGAAGTCATTCATAAATAAAACTAGGAAAAAAGAGTAATACCTTAAGTATGGGATTAAAATGTAGTTTTATTTACTTTTATTTACAATTGTACATTTGAGAAAGGCACTTGTTAATCTCTTATTGAAGCATTCTATTTTTCTTTGATCTTACTGTAATTTATTGACAGCCATTGCCACAGGCATCTGTAATCTCCCTTAAAATCCCTATATGCATTCCACTCTCTTCCAGGCTGACCTTTTTCCATCTATCATGGTGAACGTTCTCTCTTTTGTTTGTATGTGCATCTCCCATTTTTCTCCGTTGGAGTTCCGGGCACTCACATACACAAGAATAGCCCTTTAAAGTGTGTGTTTTCAGGAAGATCTCAGTTACCTGTATTAATGAAGCCTGTAGACAGTGGGGGAAAAAAGAGATAAACATTTTCTTGGTTGTTATTGTCTAAGAATAATGGCAGGGACATGTAGCAGCTTTCACAGTGGTAGAGTTTCATTGGCATCTTTACATTTTTATTTAAAGAAAGACTAAAACGGAAAGTTTTAAACCTGAAAAATGGTGCAACTTATCACCTGTAATTGCCAAGGTAACTGGCCTTGGCAGTTTTGAATCAATCCCATAGTTGTTTTGTAGTTGCAGTGAAGTGCTGGGCTTCCTTACACACACGAGGCACTTTGCATTGATGAGCTGTTCCAAAATCACTGACTGGGCACAGAGCTATTCCAGTGAAGTGTACACTTCTGAAAATGGTATCTAATACTCTCAGAGACTACAGTACCCATTTCTTACTGAAAATAAAACCAAGTACAGTGGACTATAGTAATTAGCTAGGCATCAGAAATCACAAGGGAATTAAATACCACCTCAGAAACAGAATCAGGTAATTTACAGGCTCTTGGTCTGAGGGCATCTCCATGTTCATTACAAAGTTACAGCTGGATGAAGTCAGTCCATGTGGTGCCTATAGGTTTTTTTAAAGTATAAACCTTCAAATATAAAACTGAACAGCTGAATATTTTAAAGTTTTGTAGTTTCACTGAAGGAAATAATTCAAAAATTTTGGGATGAAATGGTAAATTTTCTCTGTGTATTTCAGGATATTCTATCTATCTATCTATCTATCTATCTATCTATCTATCTATCTATCTATCTATCTATCTATCTATCTATCTATC
>JAWWMP010000167.1:18877407-18917119 GCA_035047865.1 Dendrocincla tyrannina
TATCTATCTATCTATCTATCTATCTATCTATCTATCTATCTATCTATCTATCTATCTATCTATCTATCTATCTTTTTTCAGGTAGTATTCAATTCATAACTTCTATGAGTTGAAGTCTATTGCCTCAAATCCATAGTCTCCTGAGATGACACAGATGATTATGAAGCTTCTCCAACAATCAGCTCTTACCTTAAACTGGCTGAAGCTAATATGTCCAAAACAGAGATTATGCTAACAGAAGACACCCTTGACCTGTTCTATTGCTATGTAAGAGCACCACCAGTTAAAACCAAAAATCCCCAAATCATAAATTAGTGAACAATGCCTTTTGAAAACCCAGTAACCATGAAATAGGGGCTGCCTTCAGCATCTTCACAGAAGATTGTGCCCTTGTGGACTTGATCCTGGTTGCCTCCATTCACTTAAGATGAAAACCAACCACTGCACCCTCTCTTTTGCCAACACACAGCAAATGTATCTCGCTTGTATTCTGTGGGTTGTGTGCTGTCAGCCAGTGAGACAGTTCATAAAGAACTGTCACATGAAGCACAGCATCCTATGGAGAGCATCCCTAGACAAAGTCAAATGACCACAAACATCACCATGTTGAAGTGCACAGCTTGTCTCTGTGTCAAGGCTTTTCACCTCTCTACCAGGATAGTATTTTCCTAGGTCAACTAAACACAAAAACACAACCACAAGACTTCCCAGCTGAACAAGTTAGTAATACCAGTTCAGCTCACAGAAAAGAAAAGGAAACTTCTCTGAAAAATTCACCGAGTGCTGGTTGTTCTAAATGTAGATTAGTTTCCACAATTGTCTCTTCCCACCTTGCAAGGACAGTTATCTGTGAGATTTTTGCGAGGCTGAACTAGTGCGGTGGGCTTCTTGTGCTTAGCATACTTCCTACATCATTAAGATGGCTTGAGTGTGAGGGATGAAAGGGAATAGCTGCTAATAGTATCTTTTTAAAAAACGACAGGAGGTATTTATTATTCATAATAGTCGTAAGTGAAAAGAGGAGCCAAGTAGCTGTTAGAAGTGTCAGTCAGAAGTGGACAAATTCAGCTCCTTTGAGGAGCTGAACACGGAGCTGCAAACACTCCTTGATCAGAGCAAGTGCAACACCACCTTCACAGCCTCTGCAGCTGCAGGTTCATGGAGCCACTAAGTCCAGGGAAAACATGTGGGGTCAGAAGCTTGCAGAGTTTTGGCTGAGAACTAAAAACCGCAGCAGCTGCTGCCCCCCCTTCTACTCCGTCTGCTCAGGGAACACAAGACCTTCACACTAGAAACTATTCCCAGCTGCAGCTGGTAGATATTCATAACAAATGTCTAATGGCTAAAATTGTGTGCTGTGGACAGTGTCACCTTTCATGTCATATGGGGACAATTGTGTATTCTCCACTGTGGCTGGGGTACTGAGCTGTCATCCTAACATCCCTGGGAGCTGTACTCCTAGACCGCAAACCGCTGTTACTGAGCAGTAAGTTATGACTGCTGCTGATGCCTTCCTTGTATCAAGTTACTGTTTTCTAACCTTATACACCTACCAGAACTGAGTAGCTGCCACTGTGTCTCACTGCAAGAGAGAAAGTGTAACTGTAGTAGCCCTGTCTATGAATTGCATTTAAATCAGGTTCAGTTCCAGGTTACAGCAGGACAAGGGACATGCGCATCCCATTCCTGAGTGCTTGTGAGTTTGTGCGTCCAAAGGCACTGTGCCTTTTGTGCTGATATTTGGTATCATCAGGAGAAAACACATGGAAGATTTATTCTGTTCATGAATGGAGGGAGCTGAGCTGCTCTGAACCAGCCATGAGGTTTGCACTGGATTACTCTGAAATTCCTTCCTTCAAGTAATCCTGAGTCAGTCTTCTGGGAAGAATAAGCCTTTCTACTGATTTACACTGTAGAACGCACTTGAAATAATATTTCAATGAATCAATCAATTTTTCAACCCAGAGGATTTTGGAATCTTACAGAAATCTGCTTTTCATTAACATACAATGAGATGTCACAAACAGCCTCAGGAGCTGTAAAGCACAAAGAGAAACTGCTGTACTGGGTAGGGGTTCAGTGCAGGCCAGTGACCAACAGTGCAATGTGTCCCACACATCGGAGGTGTGAGGCACACACACTGCACCAGCTCTCTGTGGGCTCCTGTGCCTTCAGGGCACTTCAGTGCAGACACAAGGGGGTGGCACAGTTGATCTGATCATGTGTCATGTCCAGACACATCCTGGATATGCTGGACTTAGTGAAAATATTTGGAACAATTCTGTTGTGCGCACAACAAAACTTGGCTGTGTTCAAGAGCCAAATAATTGGAGGTTTCCTCTTAAGTGGTAGGTTGCATATTGCCATCCCAAATCAGTTGAACTGGTGCAGCTGATAATCTTGTGTGAATGTCTGTCTTTTTCTAGCTCTAAATCTAGATTTGATGGACAGAGATTTGAAATCAAGCCCAAAGGCTCAGTCAGAAGAGAAGAAAACATCACTCTTGTCCTTTGCCTTGTAAGATACAAAAGCACTAGAGCCCAGTTCCTCTCATGTGGAATGATAGTACACATTGCGTTAGAAACTATCAACCTTTAACAGGTCCTGGGTTTATTTTTAAAAGTACAAAAACAAGCACATGGGTTCTTTCTTGTTTACAGGACAAATGTTCTCACAAAATAAATCCAGCAACAAAGGGGAGTGGCAGGGAAAGATGGATGGCATTTGATTTCACTAAAGGTCTAGTCAGATGAAAATATCCCCCCTATATCTGACCCTCAGGGTGTGTTGCTGGTCAAGTGAAGCCAAGAGAGAACCAATTTTGGACTGATGTGCTAGACCAATATTTATGTGCATAGAAACAGTTTAAAGAAGCACTGCAATATTTGCTATCAAGTAGGGAAGTGGCCCCATCCCGAAATGTACTGAGATCACTTGCCTGGTGCTGAGTCACTAGACTCCTGTGGGAGTTAATCAGAGCTGAGAGCTTAGGATGTACCTCATATGGAGTGTGATGTAAAGGATCCTGCTTCTCAAATGCTGACAAGCCCTCCTTCTTCCCTGCAGTTTAATTCTAGGATTTGGCACTGAAATGTGTGTTTTGTGTCCCCTGTTGTCACCACGCACATAAACCAAGGTGCATTTGTTATGGAGAGATGAGAGGTAAAAGTCCTTTCTGAGTAATTTTGCCACTGCTAAAAGAATTTTTTCTCATGCAAAGCAGAAAAATAGTTATCTGTCCCAAGGGAAAACTAAAAGTTAGCAGAACTTTGAGTCAGTAATGGCTCTTCCCCTTTCTCTGACGTGCATCCTCTCTTGATATGTACTAATTTAATCTTTCACTTTATAATGAAGCAGTCCCTGAAAGCATAAGGTTTCTTTACATTTGTAAGAATCTTATCTCTGGGTTTGACTTGGGTTTTAGTTCTGTTGTTGAAGAAAATGATCTCAGAAAACTGTTGAATTCAATCTATCATTTAATTGATCGGGATTTCTAAATCCTCTTATACCTGTTACAGAAGAGTATAAAATATTTTAAGGAGCATTTCAGTTCAAACTCACTGTCTGAACTGGATGCCAAGAAACAATCAGTTTAGATGAAATTATGCACCTGAGAAGGAAGAAATAACCCTAATGATTGGCAAATTTAGGAACTCATTCAGAATTTAAATTTATAGGGTTTGGCTGTCATGTGCATGAGAGGAATCCTTTCTAGTGCCTCTGACAGTGGCATTTTGTCTGCACTTATGAATGTCATAAACAGATTGTACAAATCCATTCACAATCACATTTCTTAACTTTATACTCACAATATGATTCATCATGAATGCCATTATGCTAAAAATAAAAGGAATGGCGATTAATTATATGAAGTGCAAATGTATACATTGCTCTTTGCTATATCTTTCCTATTCCTTCAGTGTTTCTTTTACAACTTATCTAACAAGACAATGAAAGTGACTCTCTAATCCACAACCTCTAATCTCTGATACTATATTCTAGCATACTAAACTGTTACTGAAATAAACCCCTCTAGTTTCTTAAGTCATTTGTATTCTTCAACTCCCACCCACATATTTGGAAGCTTTCAAGGCATAACGTGTGTTCATGCCACAACACAAAAGACAGCTATCCACAGGGCTGCAGAATTTTGTGGCAATAATTTACATAACGTAGGAATTTATAAATCACAAGATGCTACTCTGTGATAGTGTGATTTAATGTAATTTATTCACATTCATACCACAGCTTCTTAATGCAACTGAAAACACTTCTATTTGCTTATCATTGTATTTTCAATCAATGCTGTAAGAGTTTACTAGAATACTAGGAGATATTGATCAAGTAAGCTGGCTTTAAGCAGAAAAATGTCCATTACTGATTGCGAACAGTTAAAACTATAACAATCTTCATAAAGAATCATTAACTGTGTTCTTTTGTTTTAAATCTCAGCCACCCTTGCACTCTGCTAACAAGCTCTGCTGAACTAGCAGGTGTCTCTACTAAGGATCACAGACCAGCTGATCTCCTGATAGGTACCTCAGAAGAGAGGAGAGCAGGTCGTCTCCATGTGGGGAAGCAAGAAGGAGTGGAGCAACTTTAGATGATAACAGACTCCTTTCTAGCCCTGAACTGAAGTAAGTGCTGCCTATATTTTGGTCTAGAGTTGAGGGAGATCTGCTTGCTTTCTTTACAGTAGTGTGCTGTAGTCTGTTTACTGTGTTTGTGTTTAATTGTCACATGTAGTGGCAGTTCAAAGGAGTTGTGTTTTGAGAGTATTATGTTTGTGATCTGAGATGTTGTATAGAAGTACAGACTTCTGTTTGGATGTTTGGGATCTGTTCTTTAACTAGCTGCCTTTCTCTAGGGTAACTGACCTAAAAAAAGAAAAAAAATGGTGGGAAAACTTCACAAGCCTCTGGGACTCTGTAACTCTAAGCTGCTTGCTTGGTTTCTAAGAGTTCCTTAAAGTCTAGGACGGAAGATAATTCAGAGGAGAGGATGAGTATAACACCTGTTTCTTGTAGAGTACTGAGAAAGAAGATGTGAATAGGAACCTTACATTGTATGATGGACCATTTGTCAATCTTCTGCAGGAGCGGTTTTTTTCAGAGGAATGAAGGGGGAAAAAAGCCCATGTTTGCCTTTTTTTTTTTATGAATCTGCCTTTTTCTGCTACAGCCTTCTAGTTCGTTATTTGAAGAAAAAAAAAAATCTTCAATGTTCAGGTGGCCACTTTAACATTTGCCAGAAAAAACCCTACTCCCCTTTAAAAACATACTATAAAGCTGAGTTCATTACACCCCTTGTTCCCTCTTTGATCCCAGTTCACCCTCTCAGGCTGCAGAAGGGATGACATAAGAAACCACTGAGGTATTATATGGTCTGCCCTGAGACATACTACTTATTGCAATACACTTATGAAAATTACTGCCAAGTATTCCAGGGTAGGGGGAAAGAAATGGGTGTTGGATGTTTGCGTTGAAAGGTTCACACAACCGCCAGTATGCAGAGAAATGCTTTTGTTTGACTAGAACGTAGCACAGAGGAGCTCAGTAGCTGCCACATGTGGCTTCTGCTCCAAGGGGTTCTTCTCCACTCATGCTAAAGAGTTGCTGAGTCCTGGAGGCAGCAGGTTCCTCTGTTTCTGGTACATTCTGAAAGGGCAGCAGTTGTTACTGAAAAGTGCCTGCTGGCATCAAACTGTGTTTTGACTGGGACTACTCCAATATTCGCCTTAATGCTTATTCATAGGTAATAGGGAGTGTGAAAATCATGTTTAGTCAAGTTGCCAAACAGCATATGTGAAGAAGCTTGATTTTTGTAGGTGTTTTTCCCTTTTGGTCTTGCTGCTTCATCAGAGTCAGAGGGATCTCCAGCAACTCTTCAGTCTCTGCTTCTCTGTAGCCACCAGCAGGTCCTTGTCAAAGCCTAATTTTATCATTGACTTTTCTGAGTGATTACGGGGCTACAGACAGGGCCTCTGCCTTGTATCCATGATAGTGCATAATGGCTTTTCCCCTGAAATGTTTAAAACTGCCATGAATTACGTTTTGTACCTCCTATGCCTGAATCCTGTCACTTCCATAGAATCCAGAGCAGGTGAGCTGGATGACTAATTTCTGTTTGGATGCAGGTAACAGCCAGAGCCTTCCTGTGACTCTCAGAATTGCTAGTACCTTGCTAAGTCTCTCCACAGCTCCCTGTTACAGGTGCTCTCAGTGCAGGCATTTCCCCTGTTCCCCAGCAGCAGCGAGGCTGCAGAGAAACAACGCACAGCAAATAGTTTGACTCATGCACACCTTTAGCCTCTCTGCTCAGCAATGAGACCTGCATTTGCACATCAGCTTACAGAGGAATCATTTCCATAGCAACAGCAAGGATATGTGGGATAGTATGAATACAGCACCTTCTTAAGAAATAACTGACTATATGGGCTCTGAAAAAAACACAGCTTTGTGGAGGCAGTATTGTGTAATTTCTTTTTTTATTATTTTCTGAGGGTAAAAAAGATTATATTCCTGTTTTGTTTTAGACAATATCACTTTTTTCAAAAGTCATTCCTATGTATAGAGAATGGAGGATCTCTGTGTAAACTGTTAGTGGATGCAGAGACCATGGAAAGATTCACGGTGATTCTTCAGCAGCACAGTGAATTAACACTCATTGTGAAGATCTGAAGGGAAGTTACCTGAGGGAAGAATGACAGCTCAGTTGATTGAGGGGGCAGAGAAGCAGGATCAGGTGCTAGTCCCTTTAAATAAGAGGTTTTATGGTTACTACTGAAGGGCAGGCTTTCTGTTATCAGAAGACAGGTAGGTGATACTTTAGTATTCGGGGTTGCAGAGCAACAAGACAGCAAATATGCATGAAGGAATCAAAACTATTTAATTCTTGGTTGCATGCATATATCTGTCTTCCCCTTGCTGCTATTGTCTTCCTTCTTCTCTTTCTGCTTTTGTTTTGGTTTGGTTTGGTTTTGGGTTTTTTGTTTGTTTGGTTTTGGTGGTTTTTGTTTGTTTGGTTTTGGTGGTTTTTGTTTGTTTGTTTATTTTTTTGGGTTTTTTTGACTGGAGGGGTGGTTGCATAGCTCCATGTATCCACAAAGCAAGCAAGTATCTGGACACCCGCACCAGGCTTCTCTGGGGAATATGGACAGACCAGCATAGATTCAGGTGTGTTATCACTTCTGGAGGGTTGGCCCCTTTCTTCTTGGTCCTTCCATGAGTTTCAGGGAGATGTGTCCCTGGGCACACACCTGCATCTAGTTCTGTGGTGCCAGCAGTGGTTACTTGGATACAAAGGGCTCTCTTTCTAAATGGCATGAGATTGGAAGGAATTGCTTCAACTCATTATAGGTGGAATGAATAGAATTGACAATGCTGATTTCATCACTTCCTTGTAAGGTGATATCTAACCAACAATGTGTATTGCACTGCAGCACAAGTATCTTAAAGAGTTTTGGAAGGGCAAAATTTCTTCATGTTTCAGGTATTACTAAATTTAACAGATTAAATCAATGTTAGGTACAGTTAAAACCACTGAAAATCTTGAATCTCGTGCTTAAGCTGGATGCTGCAGAAATATTCTATGTGCCATAGAATTCCTGCCCCTTCCACACATTAAGAAATCTGGATGAGTTTGCACAGCCCATCTTCCTGGATCTTTTTCTTCACTTTCTGATAAATGATTACTATTCCTGAACAGATTTACTTATTGACTCACATAACCAGCTAATACTTTTTTCCTTCATCCCTAGCTTGAAGGTTTCTGTGCAATCTGTTTCTAGCATTCTGTAACTGTGCGTGCAAAGTCAGCAGAAACAGTGAGAGACTTAGGAACACACCCAGCATGGTGGGTAGAAGAAGACATGCCTCTGTTTGTCTGCTTGGCACTTTAATAGTGAGAAGGCCAGCGTGGGAACAGTGACAACTAGCTGTAGCTCTGTATGGACTCTGTATGCCTGTAAAGCAGCAGCTGGAGGACTAGATGGGCCCTCATACTGGCAAATTCCCTTTGGAAATATGTGTGCTCTAGCTCTGGCACTTGTCATGAGTAGGGATCCTAAACCTGTGTCTTCATATGGGAACAAAGTGCAGGAATCTGGTATTTTTTCAGTCAGTGGAGCTGGGAATGGCAAACCAATGGCAAGCCCTGCCTGCAGAGATCAATAATGGTGGGCTATCCCACAGGGTCTGCTACTGTGGGGTTCAGATCTTGGGAACAAAGCTAGCTATTTTCTTTTAATGAGTATTGTGTACTTCCAGCTTATGCTTTAATAGGATTAAACAGTCTCAGCATAGCCTTGGCAGGATTGCACATATCATAGGGCAGGAAAGTCTAGACTCCCTGTCTGCCCCATGCATCCTCACCCCCTTGATGCTGGCATGTGAAGAGTGTGGCTCTGTGGGCACCCTGGCAGGTGTGGTGTGGCTGAATCCAGCCCTAATACACAGTGCCTTAATCTGGGACCTGCTAGCTCGAATTTTAAAAGGCAAAAGATGAACTGGAATACTGCATGCACTGATTCAAACATTGTACTGAGGGATGCGTTTATTTCTGAAGAGAATTGGGCAGGAACCTTTAGTAGTTCAATGCCATCTACCTCTGCAGGAATCTTTCCCTCCTCCCTTTTTCATCTTTTGTTTTCTCTTCTGTATATGACTTGGTGATATAGAGACATGTGATATCTAACACAGTGTGACCATCTGAGAGTATCCTTGTTCCTAGCTTTGCTTATTCCAGGCCAATGTGTCGCAAAGGAGGCTGAGAGTCAGAACCTGCATGGGTTAACAGCCACACGCTGCTTACACGTGGTGTAAGCAATGAGTTTTACTCTGGGAACAGGGGGCTCATAACAGGAGACATGAATGCCTTCTCCTCACTCTTGTCTCTGCAAAGAAGGTACAACCTATTTTTATTTACTTTGTTTTCCCGCCAGCTATATCTGCTCTGCTCATGTGCCAGCTCTGCTGGCAAGTCTGAAATATGGGAGTTGTGGACCCACAGTTCAATGCCTGCTCAGCAAACATTGTGGAGGAACAGCATGTGCACTTTGTGGATAGAGATCTCTTGGTAGTGTCTTTGAAGGCAGCTCTGTGGAAGCAAGTTCCAATTAAAATAAATGACTGTAGAAGTCCAGCACTGGAAGCTGTTTTGTTTTATCCCATGCATCCATTTTCCTCATGGCAATGCATCTGTGTCAAGGCTATAAAAGAAGATGCATCTTTTCCAGAAATGAATAAATTAATTGTGAATATGTCAGATGGCATTGCCACAGATGCTGAATGGAGAACAAAAAGGCATGAGCGGTTTGTCATAAAATTCCTTTTATTGAAGCAGTAAAGGTTACCGTGACCTTTCACCTATCCTTTAATAAAGTGACTCAGCTTGGCAGCACTGGTAACAAGGAGTAGATGGCTTTAGAGTTGTTTTGTTAGAAGAAAAACACATTAAATATAGCCTTGGATTGATCAGGTATTGGCTCCTGAAATAAGTGTGATGAAGAGGATCTGCCTTTGCTCTTCTAAAGCTTATGCTAAGCATGTGCCTTGAAGAGAAAGCATCTGCTTCTGCTAACACTGCCCCTCTGTCTTCTTTCTGGGGAGGCACATACAGAGTGGAGCTGAACAAGCAAACAGGGAAATTCAGAGTCTTGCTAGAGCCTGCAGAGTGAGACTGTGTCAGAAGTGGGAAGATGAGGCTCTCTGTTACCTTAACTGAATTTTCACCTCTCAGTTGTCTGTAAGTCAAAATCAGTGCTTTGAAGTCTTGCAGTGGAAAGCTCTGTAGCTGAGTGGGATACTGAACAGAAAAAAGAGACACTTCATCCCGTTTACATTTAGCTGTTTATTATCTTCTCCAAACATGGCATCTCTATAGGAGCTTCCACGAGAATGACCTGGTAATCTGCTTACCTAAAGCATGCAGGAAGGAACCCATTTACAAGGTGCTGGAGTAGATGAAGCAACATAAGCAGAAGATTGAACTGGAAGCACTTACAAGATCAGCTAGCAAGTCCAGTCCTTCCATGATGGTGAATCTCCTGTGGGACAGTGCAAGTAGAAGAATGGTGGGGGAGAAAGGAATGTGTCAAGCTGCAAAAGTCACAGTGTAACTGGTCAGGGATCCTTGTGGACACTGAGAGGTAAGAAAGCTGTGTAGGATTGTGCTTCCCCTGCAGAGAATGACGACATATGCTGCAGGGGGGGGATGTTCCTTGTGCAGGCTGGCAGAAGTTCAAGCCAGCTGATGTGCTGTCATCTGAGGAAGCTGATTTGACAGAGCAGTGTGGACCTCCAAAATGAGCCATCTTTCTGCCTCACTGCAGTCCTTTGGGGTCTGACTTCCCAAAGGCAAACCACTGGTCTACTCAGAAACTTGCATTGTGTGTGGCAGCTTTGGTGGCTCCCTTGGTAGGAGCTCATCTGGGATCCTTGTGGGACTTCATCAAAGCATGACCCACATCCTGGACTTTCAGGTGAAGAGAGTTTGGAGAAACTCTTGTGCTTCACATGAAACATAATGTCCAGGACCAGAGAAAGAACGGGCAGGGGATCTGTTTTGCTTTTACTTCGGACATAAACTTACCCAGTGGCTCTAGGAAAGGGAACATTTATTGGTGCAACTGGTTGTACATCTTGGAAGCTTGTAGATGGCATATTAGTGATTTCACTTCTGAAAAGGAGTATCTGAGGGGTATGGGACTGCTTCTTACTGGTCTCATGGAGGTGCTCACTTACTGACTATGCCTACTGGGTATTCTCATTTCACAGCAACAGGGTGGTGATACTCCGCCTCTTGTTTCCCTACCCAAAATGGAATTTTTACTTTTTAAACAGTCTCTGAATCTATTCTCAGTTTTGACCACTGAGGACATAAACTCTGCCTTCATCCTTGACAGGGCATACACAGCTGTGACTTTAAGACAAGAAATTCTGCAGGTCCATAGTCAAAACCGTACAGTATTGCTTGGTACTTTAATTATCTGCTGCTGTAGGTTGTGCCTGCAGACATCCAGAGTTCAGATTCAATCATCTGCAGGAAGATGCCTTACAGGGTGTGTTACAAGAGCAGACTTGAGCTGGTACCCTGTGGTGCTTCTCCGTAAAGTAGAAAGACATCACAGATGGCTTTGGGAGGGAGGAACCAGATCCGTTTAACTTGAAGACTCTTTAGTGAGGGAAAACTTTGCCTCAATGCAAGGAAAATATGCTGAAAGCTGAGGAATTGAGGGGGTAAGTAGATTTTAGCTTTTGTGCTGAAAATGCTTGTGCTCTGCAGTGGGGAGTGGACAAGGTCTGCTGTGTCAGCTTCCCAGGGCAGAAAAACTGAAGTCCTACCCTGCTGGGCTCTGCAGAGCTTTCTGAGAGAGCAGAGCATGAGCAGGAGGGCCCTGTATCCCAACCAGCAGTGAAAGAGGGAGAGGAACTTCCGTTTAATAGCATGTTGGAGAAAATGGCGCAGGTTTTCCCAGTGCAGCACTAAACTGTAACAGAACTTGGTTAGCAGCATCAGGGGATGAGAATTTGTTCAACCTTGTCATCTGGTACAACAATGGGCCTCTTGTTGTGAACAAAGTATCTCAATGCACTATATAGCAATTGAGACCTCTCCAACACCAGCTCTTGGAGGGTAAGGTTGCCACACACGCAGTTTACATGATGGTGCTTCTGTAAGCTTCTGTAGACCCTCATTTTTAACATGCAAAACTTCTAATAGATCCTCTGAGTGTTCTGGAAATTGAATGGGGATCATGTCTTTTGTTGGGAACAGCTGCAGATACCCTGAATTTGTTCTCAAAGGGTATATTTGCTTTATGCAAAAGTGCACAGTGAACTCCTCCACACACACTTCGCAATTGCTGACTATTCTTTGTGCTTCATGTGGGGCAGTTTGGTGCAGTATGGCCATTTCCCTGAGCTCCAGAAGCAGTCCTTGGTGTTAGGAGGGCTGCAAGTAGCACACTGGCTGCCCTGGGCATGCACTTCCCTTTGTGAATGTTGCTTCTGTTGACAAGCTCACCTGACTCTGTGCTCCTGCACTGTCTCACAGCACTGGAGGCACCAGAGAGCTGGCACAGAGGTAGCTCCTGTGACTTTGCCACAGAGCAGCTGTGTCCATAGCACCTTTAACAGTAGTAGCTTTGGACAGGGATTTAGACTCTGTCTAGAGTCTTAGACTCTTTCAATTAAGCTATTGCCCATTCCTCTGCACTGGCATCCTGGTGAGTTGTCAGCCAAGCCTGTAGGTTTCCCAAGGTCAGTAAGAGCACTTTCACGCACAAGTCTGGAAAGGAGATGAATCTTTCTTAGGACAGTCTCCAAAACAGTGAAACATATTCTCCTTCAAGCTAGAGACTTCTGTAGCTTTCCACAAAACAAATCTCAAGAACAAGTTGCATATCCTCCAAACTATTGCAGAAAGGGTGTGTGTTCTCAGGGGGAAAAAAAGCTACCAAAGCAAGGCACTCTCCTGCATATGTTTGGAGGAAGGGGAATGGGGAGAGCGAGGAGCAGAGATTGGAACAAACAACATGTGACAGATCTTAGCTGTGTTTTCTAATGCCAGGCTGGAAGACACTCAGCTGATAAGCTGGGTGTAGGAACCTAGACAGAGCAATGCTGAAGGGATTTCCATGGATCACTGTGCTTTGGTTACTAGGGCATTAAGCAGTCTGCTTCAGTTCATTTAGAAGTTTAATTAAAAAAGGATATAACAGTTCATCCAACACTGAAAATTAAATGAAAATTCTCAAGGATGTCTTGATCATCGTGAATGGACATGGAGAGGATCTGGGTCAAGGGCATCAACTGTACAAAGCACACCTTCAAGCACTGCTTCAGAATGAGCAGAGTGGTTTGTAATGTGGCATTGTTTCCCAAAAGCACTCACCTGTGTTCTATTTAAATGAGCTTTGAGTATGGTAAAAGGGAAAATAGTGGAGAGGAGAACTTCACATACCTTGTGAAGATTATGGTGAGCAGATGTCTAAAATGAAAGAGGAGGGAAGAAGAGAGGGGCCAAAATAGCTATTAGAAATGAGGTTGCTACTCATGATGCAAAAGTTTATTTTAGGTTCCCCTCAACCTGTTTGTAAGACCTATTGGTTGATCATCATAAATGTGGTCACTTAAACCAGTGAACAACTGGCTATGAAAATATTTACCTTAGAGTCTTCTTCAAAGAGTGCTCACATAGCCACGGTGCAATCCCTCCTGTGGCACTGCTTCAGTCTGCATGTCTATGGGCATCTTGTGGCTGACTGAGGACAGAGTAATGATCAGCTTAAGCTTACATATGTCCCATGATTCCAGATTGTTTTCTCAGCTTAATAGTTGATATCCATGTGGACAAATATCAGTGCTTTAGCTCCAGCTCATGCTTTTGCAGAAGGCTGTACTGATGTGGCAGCCTGACTCCTTCAGTTCAGTGGAGTTTGATTGTTGCTGAGATACAGCAACTGATACCAGGCTTCAAGTGGGCACCACTATGTGGTTAATGGAGTCCCCTTTTTGGCTACAACAGTAATTATTGGTGATTTTGTAATAAAGCTCCTTTCATAATATCATGTGAATAAGCTGTGGTATTGAAATTGTAGCACTCATCAGAATGATGATAAAAACTTTCATATGCTTGTTCCAATTTGTTGGCCCCTAAGTAAGATGGAATAAAATTTTTCCTGTCAACCTCTGAGTGCCTGCAAGACCAATCCCAGTATTTCCTGTTGCAGTAAAACCCAGTCCTGTTTGTTTCAGGTCAAGTTGAAAGTAATTTTTATGGTAATGACATGGGTCTATCAAAATAACCCAATTCAAGGCAGTCAAGAGCTTGGGAACTACCTTTAGTCTAAAGCAGAGTGAGAAGTCATATAAAAGTTTAAGATAATCGCAGATTATGATCTGCAGGGTGATCTTATTAGGTTTTGATGATTTTTTTAATTTAAGGCAACTTTATAATTAATGTAAACCTGTAAGTGTTACTTCTTGGCTTTTCCTTCTTGCTTTTCTTGTTCGTTTCTTAAATATAGCAGACAAGGTGCTGCGATTTCTCTCCTACTTCAAATAATTTCTCATTTTCTTCTGTTCTCATTTTAAAATCCTGAGGATAAATCTTCCTTGAGGACTCTATTTTTCCAATTTTCAATAATTCCAGGTTCACTCAACCTTCTTCTCATCCTTATGCCTCTATTGCTCATGCTTTAGGTTCTACTACTGTGCATGTGGTGGTTTCACTTTCATTGCTTTCCATTTTCTCCTCTGCCTATAGTAAATTTCATATAGCAATCACCCAGCTATTCATCCCTTTTTGATCCTTGCTCTGCTACAATTTGGAATCTTAATGCTACCTTCTCTCCACCCATCTCTCTCAAACCTAAATCCAAATCACAGAATATCAAGTAACCTGGGTCTATTACCTGTAAATTAAGTACATACTTTCCTGCAGTCCCTCTGATCTTAAACATCCACTAGGATGGATTCTTATCAGTTGCCTTGAATTCATGTTGTTTTGCTGTTGGGATGTGTCTGAGAAGTTTCCTTTTGGCTCGCTCCTGCCACTATTTCTAAGGTGGACCCCAAAACCTCTTTGGCCAAGCTCACAGAGGGGCTTTCTGTAAAATGGGGGCCTCCACCTGTGGGGTTGCACTGCCAGCCCCGTGCTGCTGCAGGGTGCCTTGGGAAGCAGAGCTTCCCTCTTGCACACCATGGCTTCAAAGTCCCTTAGTGTTTCTGGGAGTAGAACTGATAAGTGCTTTTTGATATAGACTTTCCAAACAGAAAAAAACTTTGATTCGTTGAAAAAGACTCATCTCATCTTTTGAAGGAGACTTGCTCCTCCCTCATTCTTGTCACTACCAGAATACAAAGGCAGAGCAGCAAATGGGTACTGATTAGGAAGTTTTCCCTGGACAAAGAGAAACAGGTTCAAAGCTCTTGTCAGAATAGGATGTGGTAAGGTTGTGAACTCAGGTATGTGGTCTCAGATAAGCTCCTCAGTCACTGAATTATTCCAGGATTGAAATTTTATGCCTGTTTTGTTTTTTTCATTCTTCAAGGACTTATATAATAAAACAGTGGAATCGTTTTTCCATAAAACTCTATTAACCTTATGCTGAATTTCTGGTTCTGAATTGTATATTTGCTTAGTCATATGTGGAGGTTTGCTTAGGGAGGTCTTGGCTGGCACTTGTTAAAATGTGTTTGCAGATTACTAAATCCTATTGCATAAGAGGACATTTGTGTAGCCAGGGGCCATACAAATACCTAGATAAGTGCTCCTGCGGATAAACTGCTACTAATAGCTTTTTCTTTGTGTGCAAGTAACAGTTGTTTTCCTGCCAGGGAAAAGTATTGCAGTAAACATAAAAAAACATGTATAATTGGAAGTACTTCTGTCAATTAAAAATACTTCTAAAGAGATAAGAAGTGTAAAGCATTTAATAATATTTACATGTGATGTTTGGCATTCATTCTTTAAGTGTTGATACAAGATTCCAGCAAGAACAGATAACTGTGAGGAAGGTAGTTTATTTTACTGATGCATGTTTGACTATCTGCTGAAGTGATATATTCCAAAATGGTCCATTCTTAGGAAAGTGAGATATTTGTAGCTGGGGGTATTCCTTCCATAATGTTTTGGGTGTTTTTTCTATTATTAACTCTGAATAAATGAGCAGTAAAATAATGAGTGATAAGCAGATGTTCCACATAGGATACTGTACAAACTTGCAGGACTGAGCAGGCAAGATTGAAAATTATACCAGTGGAAAATGAAAAGAAAATGGACAACTAAGTCCTGAAAATGAAATAATTTCCTACATCTTCTCTTACTGTTACTGCACCATACGTCTACCTCATTCCTTATTATACACTATGGAAAAGAGGGAGAATGAACTAAAACAATCTAAAATGCATGCTTTGCCAAAGTAATTAAATGGCATTTCATTGCTGTGATGACTCCCTGGACTCTGCCTTTTGCTTCACTGTGAACAATTTTTTCCTGTGTGATCTCACAATCCTCTGCTGCACTAATCCATTACTGCTCCTGCAGCCACATATAGTCCCAGACTGTTGAATTTACTCCCACTTGAACCTGATGCATGTAATAACCATACCTCCTTCACCATACCTCCTTACCCAGCTGTCAGCTGGGTAAGTCCCTCAAATAAGGCCTTGGGCACCACAACATGAACTCTTGGCTGAAGTTTTCGGGTACAAAAGTAATGTGAACTAATAACTACATGTTAGCATGGTGATCTGTGTGTTGTTTTAGAGGTCAGCCTTTTCAGTAAGTCAACAAGTGAAGCATAAAATTATAGATGTAAACTTGATCTAGTGGATTTGTACTGATGATCTCTGTTGCTTATGTAGTTGTTTGGCCATGTGCAAAAGGATGAGAGGAAAGGACTTGTCCTTCAGTAAGGAGAGTTATTGACTTCCAGTGCACAAAGGACAGTCATTGCAACAGTCTCAAAACAATAATAATGCAGTTACATTCAGGCAACACTGGCCTTCAAGCAAGCAGCAGGATTGTGTTATCATTATAGCCCCTGAATTCTAGTTACTCAGAGTTTACTCTGCCTTTCACCTGTGGTGGTTTATTGGTGCTCATTAGTGTACCTCTTTACTGCTGGCAACAAAAACATGAAACAGGATTTGGGTCAGAAGACACAGTGGCTGCAATAAAATTACCAACAAATAATTCAACATGTGTCTCATCTCTGTAGGACTATTGAGTTATGGTCAAACCCCTGCTAGTTCTACAGGTTGGAAGGAGGATAGGATCTGAATCAGTTGCTAAAACCATCTTTGTTTTCCAAAGTCAGAATAATTACTGTTCATCCCAATTTAATTTGCAGTAAAAAAAGCCTTAGTAACGCGTGACAGCGCCAACACCATTTCTTCTCACAGTGACTGATAAATTCTCTTGGACTCCAAACTTTTTTAGTTTTAGGCAGCATTTGCTTTTCCAAAATTGTTATTGTAGCCTTCATTTGGACAAATGCATGGGTTATACAAACAGACTTTGTTAAAATAGAAGGAAATTTCAGACAAGCCAATAATTTTTGGAGCTTAATTAAATTAGTATCTTTATTCTGAAAGGACAGCTTTCAAGGATAAGGGATTTCATACAATCCTTCATAAATAATGTTTCTACCAATAAAATTTGTGTTGTGAAAACAAATCTTTACCTCCCTTTTCACCAATTATAAAAAAATAATCTTTCATGTGGGAAAGGTGTCTAATGGTGTCCTTGAACTTCTCTTCTACAGTTGATTATCGAAACATTGAAACCTCGTTTAAGTCTACAAATGTCATTGGCAGTAGAGGAATACCCAGTGTCCTGAAGACCCATGAGGCTGAAATAGGTTCTACAACTAGGATCACTTAAAAAATAACTCATATTTACAGTCATAAATTGCACGTGTGTTTTTCTCTAAATGATGCAGTTTTTCCTATAATTGAGCATATGAAGCACTCCCCTTCAAGGATCAATAAAATCCTTCTCAAAGCGGTGCTTCTAGAAACAAACTGCAATTAGAGCTGCCTAAATTAGCAGGTGCTTTCTGGTTAGTGGCTAAGCTGGAATGTTCAAGAAAAACCTTGGGTTGAGACTCAGTGAAATTCTCTTGGATTTGTTTTCTCAGGAGCTCAAGGAAAAGATCTTACCTGTGACTGTTTCACTTGACTCAAAAGCAGAGAGCTTGCTTTGTTTTAGCATCTGCTTGGTAAATTTCAAAACAAATGTCAGCTAAATGTCAAAGGATTTTGACTTTCCCAATTTTTCCTCTTTGGTCACCATTATATTTTAAATCTGAACTGAATTAACGAATGCTTTCTCTACCTATTTCCTCTTCCCAAGGAATTTTTCAACAAAATATTTACTAAAGTGTACTTTTAACTTCAAACTCCAACTTCAGTTGCAGAACTCCAGTCGGATGTAGGTCCTGTGGCCTTTGAACTGGTTGGGCATTGAAGTCTTTGTCCAAAGGATGTTGAATGCAACCATCTCGGGTGAGTGCTGTTTGATTAAAGTTATTTAGATAGCTCTTTAACTGCATCTTAAGAGCCTGGTCTGTGTGAGACTCCAATTTCCCTCAGATGGGGTTGGCATTAGTGTTCCCAGAGCTGGTGTTCCTGCCTGGGGTCCTGTTGCACCAGGCATTGCCCAGGTTCAGAGGATATATAAAGCTGGTCTCTGCTGCAGGGAGGTGGAATTGCTTCTCCAACATGCAGATGGTGCCATCGAGGGAGATAAGAGGCCAGGGCCCCAGGATGGTGGGCAGCAACCACTGCATGGAGGGCAATGCCAGTGACATCCAGGTGCCAAACATCTGCCAGCTCTGCACTGCTGCCAAAGAGAGGACTGAAGGCAGGATTCAAAAGGGAACGAGGAGTTTCCTGTAAATATTGGCAAAACCATCTCTCCTCAAGCCTGCAATGCAGAATGACAAGGATACAAATGCCTGCTAGAAACTTCCAGTGGGCAGCAAAGGCTGATAAAGGTGCTCTGCTAGGGGCAGGACAGTATATCTCCCTGTACACTCTCTACACTCTATGCGATTGCTGTAGCAGATCAAGCCATTCTGTTGTGTAGGAAAACTGAACAAGAGCTGCAGGTTAGATGAGGAAAAATAAATATAAAATAGTTGTGTGCAATGTTAATGCTGACTCTGGTCCAGAACAAGCTTTCCAGTGTCTGTGGGGGCCTGGAAGATGGGAGATGTCAAAAATTCAAACCATCTCCTTTCTGCCAGTGTGCTAGGAGCCCAAAGAGATGCCAGACAAATAAACCAGATTCTTTTGTGGTTTGAGTATGCCTCCATCCTGGACCTGGAGGGCAGCATGACCAAGCGCATTGAGCCCTATTCTGGGTTTTGTGTGCCGATTCTGACTGGAGATAAGGCCCAGGTACCAAGTTCTTGTCAAATGTTGGTTCCTTGAAATTTCTGCGCGTAGGAATCCAGGTTGTAGTTTCTCCCAGTGTTTATACTGTGGCACAGTAGTGTTTGGTATTTCACGGAGGTGCACAGCTCTAGTCCTCAGCTTGCACATCTGTGCAACCCTTAAAGCAGCCCCAGCTCCCTTGCTTTGTGCTTCCTAAAGCACCCTTCTTGCAGTGTTTTAGGGTGACAGAGATGTATGCGTGTGTAAGAGTTCATGGATATGTAGTTTTTAGTGATGAAAAGGGTTTTTTGCTTTAACTAGTGCTTTTATTTTACAGTAAGGCTTTATGCATTTATTGGTATGGCTGCCAAATTTGTGAACTGAGTGATTCAATAATTCTTGTATTCTGATAATTACTGTGAAACAAGATGATGTGAGAAAACTACAGACTTCTTCCAATGTTGAATTGTAGATGTGGAGCATTTGACTTAATAGATTCATTAAAATACTTCACTTTAACCTTGCCCATTCAGGAGGAAGGTTAAAATCACAACTTGGACTGGCACAGAATTTTAGTCAAGAAAAATATGAATTATATTATCACATCAGAATATTTTAGCACTTATTAAAAATGGGTAAAGCAGAAAGGGGAGGTTTTTGAACAGATTTTCTGTTCTATAAAGCCCAAAACAAAAAGCTTTGCATGTGGGTTTCCTGTTTGTTTAGATTGATCTTATGAAGTTCTAAATGAACTCAGTGTTATATGAAAGGCCCTTCAGCAGTGGCTTACCATTGATGTTAAAGGCAGGGTGAAAATTTAGCTGCCATGTAGAACTACTGAACAGCAGCATGGAGAGAGTCAAAGAAAATAACTTCACTGTCTTGGGTAAATTAAAGTGACTGCATCATCTGATGTGTCCTTAGGTTACCTGCTACCTGCTCACAGCGTTTCCAGTTGCTTGAGGAGCTGTGATCTGGTCTGCCTGTGAGTCTGTCCTGCTCCCACAGTCTTCCTGATTTACCAAACCCAAAACATAGCTTCTTCCTTCAGCTTTGACCACCCCCCCCTGCTCCTTTGCTTATTTAGATTGAAAGCACCTGAAATGCAAGTTTGCTGAGGCACTCTGGACTGTGCCAAACTGCATAAGGTCTTTTAAAACTGAGGACTGAGCAAGAAGCTTTGAAATTCATGGCTTAGAATTCCAAACCCCTAGTAAAAATTTTATCTATTGCTAGACCAGCCCTTAATTTCCTAATTTTAAGAAATAAGTCTATGGGCTCTTCTTATTCAAGAGTTGTGTTATAAAAGATTGACAACCAACCTATTTTCCTTTCTACATAGCAATAGGAAACGAAATTTCTTTTCCCCTGGTGTCACAAAAGGGAGTTCCAAGGCTGAGGATGATACAGGATGCATTCTCTGCTGTAGTCAGCAGAAAAAAAAAAAAAAAGTGACTTTTTAGATTATTAGTAAGTTTTATAACCTGAAAGAAAAATGAGATGCCCTGAAATTATTAACTGTCAGAACAAGGGGAGGGTGTTTTTTTCTTCTGCTGTGTATTTAGGAGAAGAAAACCTGGCAACCCACTACTATCATGAACACATATTTCAGAAAAGGATGCAAGAACTAAAGTCCAAGTTCAGTGAGATGTCATCAGCTTCTCCTTGTGACCACAGTAGTGTCACACATCCTTCTTCCCATGCAGGAAAGACAGATGACTAGTACTATGGAGATCAGCCTGATAAATCCACCACTATTTTCCCTCTAGGGAGCTACCGAAGAAAGGTTCTTTGGAGACCAGTTTGTAACAACATCCCATAACAACGTCTCCTGGACATCTGCTGCCCTGCTCAATAGAAAGGCACTTTATTTCATCGTTCTAGCTGTGAGATAGGAGGCAGAATTTGTGAGCGAACATGCAAAAGATGTTCCCCAAACTTAACCATTAACAAGCTTATGTTAAATGGAAATACCATGTTGTTGCCGACTAACTGCATCAGGTTTTACTTAATTTGTGGCCTGACCTCGTAACACAACCATAATTAAAATGTACTATCCTCATTAGAAGAAAGGAAAGGTTTGTTGTACAAACGACTAATTAGACTACTTATATCCTCAATGTTAAGAGCTTCTGAAATCAAACCAATGGCTATGTATAATTTATGAGACTTGTTTTTCTTCCATGTGTAATTACTAATCCAGAAAACCACCACAAAAGGGACTGTGATTTACCTTTGAGGAGCCTGTAGCTTTTCAGCTGTGGATTAAAGGAATAAGTCTGGCCTGAAGAGTTTAAAACAAAAAAACCAAAACCCCCAAAAAACACAAACAAAAAACCAACTGAGACAAAAAGGATTGCCAGCAATCTAGACTGTTCACCCTCCACAAAGTGGGAGAACCTATGTTCTTAAGTCCTAGTGATAATATATTTGCTACTTCTCACACTCTCCCTCTCTCTTCCTTTCCTCTTGGAAACCCCTGGTGATGGATATCCTACGTGATGCCTACAAAACCTACTGCAGAAATTCACTAAAATGATGATTTCTGTCCCTTTGGGCTGTAAGCTGCCTGTTCATCTGGAGCATTTTGAGATGCATAAATCCTTTTCCATCTAGTAAGCTCCCAGCATATTGATCAAACATAGCTTGACAATGTTACCAGCACTCTGTAAAACAGCCCACACAGTATGGGTCTATTTAGCTGGGAAAAAACTAATCAAACCCAAGTAGCAGAACCCTGTAATTGAGGCACATCTTAACAAAAACACCAAAGTCATTACTTTAGACTCTTTATTGATGAAACTGTGGAAGGTTTCCCTCAAGATTTTAATGCCATAATTATAAAATTTGACTCAGCTATTAAGTTTTATGGCAGCTCAATCTGACAAAGCTAACAAAAAGACAGAGCTCATATACTGGGTTTCCAGTGATCCTGGAGAAGTAAATCACATGCAGGATGCTTATTCGGTCATGTAACTCCTTGTCAGTTTCTGCCTCCTGGAAATGAAATGAGGGAGTCCTAAGGATGCCAAAGGTAGCTAATAATACATTTTCTGATGACCAAAAGACTGAAGAAGCTCTGGGCCAGATCTAATGCAGCTACAGTGCTTTAAGGCAATTGATTTATGTCAGTCTCTGTTAGTAGAGGATTTAATCCTCCGTATTCAGATGACATCACTTTGGAAAGGCACTTGTAAGTGTTTCTTTTTGCCCTCTCCTCCTCATTCACCTTTAAATGGTAATTAAGAATGAAATGCAAGGTTAACTGACTTACACCACACCACACCCTCCCACCTCAGAATTCAAGGTGCATAAGGACTGCCTCTAAACTAATCTAGCCCTGATACATAGCTCTGGTACTTGCCCATTCCATAGTCTGGCTAGAGAATATGCTCCTACTGAAATGCTCCTGCCCTCCTAGCCAGTGTCGAAACAAGTGCTAACTGGGATTGGGCTGATAGAAAGCACTGCAGCAGAGAGCTCAGAATCTGGGGACTCTTTATGTTGTAGACAAAAATAAGACAATGAAATGTTAATCTTTTCAGAAGAATGCAATATGCTGTACAGCTTCCCAAATCTGACTGATTCTCCGAATACCCAGGCAGACCCATGCAGGCCCTGGGTCTATGGCACGGGGAGACCCACACTATACATCCTAGAGGGTAACTAGTCTTCTCAGGACCAGGGAGAGAAAAGTGTAGGATGCTGAGACACATTACTAAGTTTGCCATTGTAGTGGAGAAAAGATGTGTCTGAGAGTTGTTAGAGTTGCAATTACTCAGTGGTTGAGTGCTATTGTTGTTCCGAACTCTTCAGGAGGAAAAGAACTCGCTGATTTCCTCAGTGTATGCCCTAGTTATGGAGGCTGTGTGCTAGGGGGTCGGGATTTGAGCCAGTGTTTGGCAACTCCAGAAATCAAAGACTTAGCACTTCAACTCATTTGCAAGTACCGTATAATGAGCTTTGAGAATTCCTCTTTAGTCTAAGTTTGCTCTCAGAAGCAGTTCTGTAGCCTATGTATATTAGGGCAGCATAAATGACAGATGAGTCAAAGCTGTTTTTAGTCTCTTCTCTTTTGAACTGTAGAATTATTATCTGACTTGACTGTCTGTGTTCTCCTAAAATTAATTAAAGCTTTACTTCCACTGCTTTCAGTCTCAGTAAAAGTTTTGTTTCCTACTCGTCATGACAACAGTGAAAAACTTCTTAAACCATATTTATCAGCAAGTTCAGCACTTTCAGGTTCCCCCAAAAAAATTCAGAGGTGAGAGTTTGGGGTTCTCCCCCCACCCACCCCTTGCTGTTCTCAGATTCTAGGAAGGTAACTAAAATCTTTAAGCTCGTAGAAAATTCTGTACAGGACTTGGATTTGGCCTCATTGCATGAAAAGGAGACACATTCTCTAGGCTAAAGACTACAAAACCAAGCCAGATTACAACTGAAGTAGGCTTCAAGGCTCTCTGTGAGCCTTCTAACTGCAGTCAATAGAAGCACTGCTGTGGTTTTGTTCTTATTTGCCTTATTTTGAAAACTTTATTTTTAATTTTGAGGTCCATTTCAGACATTAGTTCTGAAAAACATCTGATATTGGCTTAGCTCCTATTGAAGTCACCTGAAGCTTCAAGTCATGAAATGACCATAAACCAAGCTCACCAGAGTGACCAACTGTGATGGAAAAGAAAGGAGAGTGGTCCTACTGGGGAATAAAGTGACTCACTGGGACTTAGGAAAGATGGTTTGGTAGCAGACTTCTAGTGTGAACTCAAAATCTCACTTTTCCGGTGCTCCAGTTACCTCGCTCCATAGAGAGGATATTTCCTTACACAGCGGGAAATTATCTAAGATACCTGGCAAGTAAATAACTTTATGAATGCCCACTCTCAAACTGACTAAGGCCACCCTTCTCTCCAGTGTAACTGTGACTGCCGGTCTCTGGAGTGGTAACGTTTTCTGGAATTACCTTGGAATCACAACTGCCAGGCTTGAAATTTTAGTAAGGAACAACAGTGTGACTGTGTCTGTGAGCTTACAGAGAGGTTCTGGCACTGCAGCTGAGTCACACTTTGATACTCCTGCAGATGGCAGTGGAGCATGTTCTGGGTATGGGACATCTCCAAAGGTTATGCTGTTCTCCTGAAAAATGGTGAAGTTACAGCTCTTGCTGTGGTAAGAAATATTTTCTTGTAGTTCTGCTTTAGGACATGCAGTGGATTGTATGACTGCCTGCCTAACATCAGCCAAAACAGTCCCTTCCTGAAGTCTTCTCCAAAAGGAAAAGTAGAAACTCTGATATGGGCAAGGGCTGTCTGAAAGGTGAGGAGGAATGAGTACCAAACCTAAGCAATAAAATCTAGTTTGCTTCTTGCTGTGTTGTTATTCAGGGTTATCTAGCCATAAATAGTGGGGGAAGTCACACAACCAAGAACCTCTTTGTGTCCAATTTCTTTAACAATTGACAAAGTAAAGACAAATGCAGACTGTCCAAAGTTGTGCTGTTCAAAATGCCAAACACCAGTTGTTTTCCTGTAGTGTTTTTTGATAAGGACAGCTAAATAAGAGCAGGGGGAAGTGCAAGGCTGTTTTAACTATATATACGTATGTATATGTGTATTTTAGTTTTTATGTATATAATTGTGTATGTACAACCTTTGGGGCTACATTTGAACTTTAAATTGGACGTGCCTTCTTTAGATTTGAGTTTACTCACTGGGTGGATCTTTCCAAAGTGAGCAAATTGCAGTGTAGTTAAAAAGCCCATCAGTCCTGTCTGACAATCTCAGCCTTCGGTGAGAGCAGCAGGAATTAATATTGTCATCTTACCTGCTCTGACTCTGGTTTAAAATACAATAAATAGCTGACTGAAACATTGATTTATTATTAGAAGCTAGGCTCTGCTGTCCCAAAATACAGTTGCGTATCAGACCAATTTTGAACATAAACCCCTGCCAGTAGTCACATTATGATAAACTAGAGTATCCAATACTAAAATGTTTCTAATATCTATTCCTGCAGAAATCTTGTTTTTCATGGTTATTATATCTCTTGCCCAACATCCTCTTAGCTCAATTACTGTAAGCAGTGTAAGCTATACCTTCTTCTGTGTGCTTCTTAAAATGTCTCTTGTTGCGAAGGCAGAATCAAGAGGAGCGATTGATGAAGATCATACTATGAGCTCTGCTGCTGTATAATGAAGAAAGAAAAATTGGTAAAGGAATGATTTGAATTCTGCCTTCTTATGGCTGAATGGAAACAGAAAAAGTGGGGGGAAAAACCTGTCCAGAGTGGGATCTTGACCTATAAATAAGCTCTCTGTACTAGGTGTTCAAACTGTAAACTATAAATGAAGAAGCCTTTTTTTTATTTTTTAAAAGGTATGTGGATTTGTATCCTGCCATCTCAAAGGAGATCCAAGTGCCAAATCTGAATGTTTCATTGTAGGATAATGGTAGACAACTATTTGTATGTGAACTTGAGATAAACCCACAAGGGAGGAGGTGGGGAGGTGGGAAGTGTAGCATGTCTCTTTCAAGCATATTTTCTTCTAGCAAGAAAACAAGATGAGTTCTGAGCAGATATATTTAATATCTCATCTTAAGGAAAAGGGCAATTTCTAATTAGTGCTTATCTGATTCTCCAAAGCTGCCAGTGACAAAGAACTTTGCTTCATTTAGATCTCAGCAAAATCTTCTCACCAGCAAAGATGGGATTCTGATCATCAGCCTCTAGTAAATTCTGCGTTTGTGCTATCATATTTGTCATTTTACAAACTTGTGCTTGGTGCAAAAATAGAAATAGTAACACATGCTCGTACTGGATCCAGCATACAAAAAGGAGCAGTTCAGGGGACAGAGGCAACTGGCAGACTGCCACTGAGGGATGAGAAAACAATTCAAAAGTGATAAATTTACAAATGCTCTGTATATGAGAGGAGGAAAGTTCTTGTCTGCATTAAGACCTTGTTATTTCCAGGTTACTCAAAGTCCAGTGTGTGGGTAGGTTGAAAAATGTACGTGCTTAGCTGAATGAAAAAACTTGGATTTTGAACCATAGCATAATTGCCAGAGGTGGACAGAGCTCCTTGGTGGCAGGGAGGGGCTGAAAAAATTTCAGCTGCTCAGGTTTCAGAATTGTCTAATTATTTCTGGGCTGCTGCATAACTGATGCAAAACAGAGATAATGGGCTGGGGCAAGGAGAGTAAAGGCTATTAGTAGATCAGTCCTAATGTGCACTTATTTCTGCTCGCAGCAATTGTAGCAATTGCTGCTGCTTCCTGGGGATTTTGTTTCCCTGGGAGAGGAGGCCATCGGAAAAACAATCCCCCAGCAACTAGTACAGCTTCTCTGCTAAAAAGACAAAGCATGATTGTTGTGACAAATGCTGCCTCTATAATGAGCACTTACATTACTCCTGTAACTTGGCACTTCGCTAATGGTTCTCTGTACACAAACTTCTCAAACAATTATTTATATGTACCTGGACAGTTAGTAAGAAAAAATGTGCTGTTACTCCACACCAGAAAAAAACAAGGCTCCAAGATCTTAATTCAAGTCAGATGTACCTTCCTGGTGCCATTTAACCCTGCTCCCTATCACCTATGTAAATGTTTCTGGAGCAACATAAAGTTGTCTTGTATAAGAGATGTCTGTTTAGACTATTCATCAGAAATACATTTCTTGTAAAATATGATCAAATTGTTGGTTCAAAGTAAGTTGCATCGGTACACCCAGGGTGTTACACTTTCTGTGTCATTCATATGATAAAGCTATTAGGAGAGAACCTCATCCACGACTTGTTTCTGCTTCATTGCAGAGCTGACACCCTCCAGGTTCGGTAACTTTTTATGCCTACCAACTTGTTGGAAACACTGAAAATAGTTCATGGGGAGGGAAAAGGAATCAAAGGAGACAATTTTCCAAAGCAGCGCTTCTGCAGAACCACGGAGGAGTTTTCTGAAAGTTTGCTTTGATCTTGTTTCTAGTGAAAAATACTGTGTAAAAGAAAACTGTATGGCTCATAGGATACCAAAAAAAAAAAAATCTTTAAAGGGACTAAATCCTCATTCTCCTATTTACCTATTTACCTGAACAGAGACTTGTACCTCATTTGTTGTCTATGAAAAAAACTTAGAAATTAAGATGGACATGTGTTGATGTCTTTTTGCTCCTACAGTAAGAAATGTCATTCACTAGATAACATTTATTTAATGTTATTTAATGCCCTATAACGCTTTATTGATATTAGGATGATGAAGCATGTCCTTTGGTAGTAGCTCACTGAAGCTCAGTTGTGTTTGCTGTAAGAAAAAGTGAAATTATTGAGGTAAATGAGAGCCATTAATATGTTCTTAGTCTGTGAATAATACTGGCCCCAGTTTCCTTTTGTGTGTAGACTTGCTATGGATACAAGTAGGAAGTGCTTTTTAGGTACTGTCAACATATTTTCTTTCTCTGTAAATTCCTTTTTGTGAGGCTAGGAATTCTTGGTCTGGTTTTCTAATGAAACGAGGCTTATGCAGTCATGAGATTTAAATGTGGCCTTGCATCTCTCTGTCCTGCTGTGGTAGCTTTTTAGCTCATTTAGCTCAAATTTTAACCAAATTGGAGAGCAGCAGCAGTCTCCAAGCAATTTATATTCTTATATATTCATGAAAATCAATAGTCCACTACATAGGGGAGAGAGAGAGAGGCTTTAATAGTGCCCCTAACAAGGGAAAGCACCTCTGCTAAGGACTCCACACCTACAAGACACAAAAGATTCCACATGAAGAACTGTGTTATGAGTATCCTAAATGCAGATAAAGCTTCATTTAAAATTCACCCCCAGTTTGCTACCAGTAAACACAGCTCCCAGATAAAATCCATAGCAAGCTACGCTCCGTGAACTCCTCTCCTCACAGAGCCATTTGTTTTGTGTATGTGACCTTGGTCAAGGGTAAGTTAGATCCAAATGCTGCCGGTACCTTACTAACCTTGTTTATTTAGAGATCCAGACTAGACATGAAGAAATATTCATAAAAGTGCTGAATTTTAAGATTCATTAAGCTTTCGGTTTGCACTTCATGACATAGTAAATAGAAGTGCACAAAAAGCATTTCTAGGATCCTTTATTAAATGCTGTGTTTCTGGGAAATCTCTTTGGAAAGTGGCCTGTTAGTGCTGCCTCCTCCCCTCTCCTTCAACAGCATGCAGCTTTTTTACCTCTAATGAAGTTTAATCAACATGAAAACAAAAAAGTGGTAGGCATTCCAGGTCACAGGCATTGTGGTAACTCAAACATTGAGTGCTTTTGACAGAACAGAATGCACTTCGCAAATCTTCCATTGTTCTTGGATGAGCAAAGGTAGAAATATGGACTCCTTGCTGCATTTTCTGCAGCAGTTTTGTCTTGATGGGGGTAATTTGCTGCTTCGTTTTTGCATAAGTGAAACTGTGAATTAAATCATCCTTTTGGCACATTACTGCTGTTTGAATTCTCATTCTGTTGTTCAGCACTTCAGTACTTCCAAAGAAAATTAACCACAGTGATCCATTAGCTATTTTGTGTTGAGCTACTGGGTTTTGTTTTCCTGAGATGTCAAATGTATTTTTGTTACATAAATCAAGTCAAAGAGAAGATGATATTTCTTATAAAACATTATTTAATGTCTTACAGTGTTACAAAGCTGATAATTGTGACATTTTCGTGCTATTTTCTATACTCAAAAATTAGATCTTCTACTATTACTTCCTTGCTGAGAAAAAGTCTTAGAAGGGAAAACTGAGAGCAGGTTCAATTTCATAGTTACAATGTTTTATACCTGAAACAAAGCTGCTGTTCTCACCTACTGCTGTGAGAAAGCTCACACACAGAAAACGTTTCCCTTTCATGTTTCTCACCTCCCAGTTCCAGTACTGATGGAAGGTAAGAACATTCAGCTAAGAATCACTAGGGTTTTTCTGGTTTTCTTTAGCAGGCGATGACTCTTTGAAGATCTGTCACCTTTCTCTTGCTTCACTATAATTTCTGGGCATGGATGAAAGTTGAGCTGAGACTGCATTTTGTTCTGTGTTCACAAAGGACTGGCGATGTCGCAACTTGCATCCCTCTAACAGTATTGCTGGTGTGCCGGGGTAAACAGAGGTAAACCACTGAAGTAGGATGCTTTTCAGAGGTGCACTATTAGCTTTGCTACCAGCTGCAAGCAACAATTAGGATTCAGTGACAAGTTACAGTCTGAAGGCTTCTTGACTATGTTGCAATAGGATTACTTCATCAGTGTTGTATTATTTCCACCCCACTTCATGAGGACAGCTTTCTATTTTTTGCTGTTAGGGAAACCACGCTGCCTGGAAAGATATCTATATTAAGATGACATATTATATGCCATTGGGAAATAGATTTGCTTTTGATTGGCTTATTCTTAGAAGATTAGTCTTAGACACTAACCATATACAAAAGTGTTTCTTCAAATGTCATTTCTTATGTTTAGTGTACAACTTGAAAAGGAAGGCTCTGCTGAGAGCTGTCTTCAAAGACGCTTAAAAACTTTCACAGGGATTGAATGCAGACCTGACCACCAAATGCTCTTATAAAATTAAGTACTGTATGTAGAAGGATAGTCTTGGCTCCTGTAGCTCTTTACCTTCTGTTCAGCTTACAACAATGTCTCCCGGCTGGGCTCAGAAAAGCTGGCTGCCAATGGGAATATTAGTGCAACAGGAAGGAGAACAACTGGAAAGACCCAGTAAGTTCTCATGCAATCTCTGTGTTAAACAGAAAAATATATCATTACTGACTGAATTTTCTGTGATTTTTTTTTATACCTTCAAAAATTTCTTACTGGCTTCTCACAGAGCATGAAGCATGAAGTACTCTGTTAAGGTCAGTGGGATATTTGCATTATTAGCCCCTCCTCTCACAATATCTGTAACAAATGTAATAGTAGTTTACAAAGGATTCTATTGGAAATGCAAAACTGTCTTAAAAATACAATAATACTGCTTTACATAAAGACACACATCTCTGGAAATCAAGCAGCAGAATGAGCCACCACATTACTATAAAGCTGAATAGCTTTAAATACAAAGTGCTGAATTTCCAAAAGCTGCTAGCAGTAGCCTTTCTGTTTTATGCACTATTAAACTGGTGTGCAACAGGCTGTCACTGAACATTTGTTCCACATTTTGCTGAATGAAGAATGAATGCAAGGCAGCTAAGGTAGCTTCCTGCAGAGAGCAAAGATGAACAAATTCAGAGCTGCTGCAGGGATGGAAAAGGGGGGTGTGGGATACCAGCAGTGTGCGGCAGTGATGCTTATTTAGAGATTGTGAGAAAAGGAAGCAAGATGCTGGAGCTTACTGAAATTGCTGGAGCTATTATATCAGCCATTTAAAAAAACCAAACAAACAAAACTAACCAAACAAAAAACAACAGAATTCAAAGAAACCAACTCTAAACTGTTATCTGTATGGCCTATTAGTGCTAATAGACAGACACCTCACTTGGTGTCTCCCTTACAACAGGAAAAGGTTTGGGAGCGGATGGATGTTCTCGGAAGACAAATCATCTTTAACAACTACTGGAAGTTACTTTTGGCCTCAAGAGTCTGGCTAAGTATAAAGAACAGTTGTGAAACTGATTAATTTAACCTTTAGAATTTAACCTTTAGTCTAGGACTTGCATCAAATCTGTTGCATAAAGGAATGTGGCCTCTTGCTGGCAATCCATCACCCTTTGTACCTCTAGGTCTACTTACCTAGGAATGCTGTGGTAAAAGCTGCTGAGGAAAGGTGGGTGAAATTTTCTGAAAAAAAAAGATGGCATTAAAGTAGGCATTCTGTCAGGAGGGATTAAACTTGGGCTGATTAAATGTGCCTAAAATCTGTTCTGGAGACAAGTGTTCTATCTACCACTGGCATTAGCATTGCTAATGCCAGCGTGAGTGTATCTTGTCACACCATGTGCTCCTTTCTTCACCTCACAGACTGGGGCAGCTGTGATAGTGCAGCAAGGGCACATCTAGCTCAGTTGTCACTCTTTGGTGGCTTTGCAGTCCAAACAACTTCCTGAATCAAAGTGATGATAAACAAAAGATCAGCACTTTTTTTTACAAGAGAGGTGGTGTATCTTTTATTCAAAGTCTCCCAGGTTCTCTTAGTCCCTCAGCGTGGTGCAGCAGGGACCACGCTGAAGGTGTCTGTACATCACTGAGGGGCCCATCCATGCAGAGAGAAGAAGAGGGGCTCCATCTAATGGTTTAAGGACTCCTTTCCTAAATGAAATAAATGAGAGGGGCCTCAGGCCAGCCTTACTTAGGTTTCTGAGGCTTTACAGCAAAAAAGCAAAAAGCAGTCAGATTTCAGTAAAGACTATCACTGGCCAGGGTGTTCTCCCATTTAGACAGATATTCTATTTCATTATTTATTTCACAAAATACTGTGACTCATTTTTGAGCCTGGTACTTGACAACTGAAAGAATTAATTTCAAGCAAAAACTTAAATTTGCTTGCGTTGTACAGGAATTTCATTTTAAATGAAAGCATAGTTAGTTATGTCTGGGCTTTTGAGACACGAACTTCAAAGCGGTGCAGTCACAGCAAAATTAAATTTACTCAACTCTATCTGTCAAAGCAAATGTTAAAATATTAGTAAAACTATTTGAAACTGAAAACTCAAATATCCATATTTGGTTAAAAAAAGTGATTTTATTGTTTGTATTTCTGCATATACATTGATGAAGCTTTATCTGTATGTCAGCTACTAAACCAGGTCTGACCAGCTTATTTGGTGTGGCAGGAACAGGATTATGAAAATTATTTAGTTCCGAGTGGGAAATAAAATTGGTCAGGAATCAGCTGTTTCCTATCTTAGCTCTAACATAGGAGGGCTTTTAAAGTAAGTTTCCAAGGTATTTGCTAACTTCTCTTCTATATTAGGAAATACATAGACATGACACAGTGTTTTAAATAAAGCAAGCCTTCTGTGAAACATGATTTATATTTAACTGGTGCCACTAATGCCCTTTCATCTAGATGTTTCTAGATGCCACCTTGAATCACAGCATCACAATAGAAATAAGATTATAATTGAGGACATCATCCTAGGCAGACAGAACCTATCCATGTCTCACTTGCGTGGCTCACCAGCTGGTTTGTGCATGCACGTTTTTATTTACTCTTCCACCAATGTCTATATCTAAACAATTATGAAGGCTTCTCTTTCCCTCTGGCTGGCTTACACAAGTCTCTGTAGTGCACTTAGTACATTCAAAATTAGTGATTTCTATCAGTAACTAAGGATATATGGGGCTGGACATATTGTAGCAGAGAAAATATAAACTAAACAAGAAGGAAGGAAGAATAAAATTGCAGTAATTACAGTCATCCAGCCTGGCAAGCTGTTTAATGTCATTGGCATATTTCATCCACATGATCTTGTGGGCAACAGATGGAAAAAAGTGGCATTGATTTTCCTGCCCTCCCTCTCCAGGGTTTGTGAACGAAATCCCCTGAGAGCATGCAAAAGCCTGACACTGCCACAGTACCTGCAGCTAACCCTGTGCTGGGCAGAGGAGCTGCCAGTGCAGCTGAGAACTTAAATTACACGGGCACCTGACATACAGCCTCTTTCTCTCCATGTTTGTTTTTTTTCCCCCCAGTCTTTGTTTCCTTATGATCTTCTGTTCTTTCTCATTTTATCTCTGCAACTATGAATCAGTCTTTATCAAACATGCTATATACCACTGAAGAAGTAACACCTTAAATTCAAAATTCAAATTAACTCTGTAGCAGTGCATATGGATCCGGAATTTGGCAGGAATTTAGATGAGATCTTGAAAGTTTCATTACATAAAATTTGGGGGTGTAGAGTTTTTCAGTTTCACCAATTCATCTTGTAGATTTTTCCTATTTACAGCTTTGGCTGTGTGAAAATAGATTTGATGTCAAGCTTAGATGTCCACCTGCTTCCATTGACTTGTCACCAAGGATGCCTGTAAATTTGGTTGCCTAAAACTTTTTTTCCAAACTCTGAATTTCAATTAAGAACACCAATATGTTATCATGAAGTAACAGAAAACATAGTTTTGACTTTTAACCAGTGTTAGAGCAAACTGGTGAGTACTAAATCTCTGAAGGCTAGATCTAACTGGAGTTCAACTGGGTGTTTGAAGGAAATAAGCCTATAGTCCCACAGTTTGTCCATCCACCGGCTTCCCTTCCCTAATGATGTTTCAATTTATGGACAAGTTCCAGCTGTATTTGACAGATAGAGACTTGGAGAACATGAAGCTCCTGTGTAACTTACAGTGAGGTGATTAAACCTGCCTGCTCTGTCTGTGGGTACTGGGGTATTTTTAATCAGAAGCATGGATGGCAGATGTTTCAAGCCAAATCCTCTCATGTGTAGATTTGGGTAAAAACCACCTTCCACATATTTTAGCCCATATTAGGCCTTTTAAGCACACTCTATCCATACACACAGTTCAAGGCCATATGCCACATGCTGCCATTTGTGCCCTAGAAGGTGAGTTGGTTGTTTTGGCTGTTGTTTGCTACCAGCCCTACTGAGATGTAAGAAAGTGGATTTCCCTCTTCTGTTTCACCCTTCTTTGTGTTCAGCACAGGGTTTTGTCCCACTAAAGTTCTACTGCCTGCAGCAATTGGAGCATCACACAAGACCACTGCATTATCATTGCTGTTCTTCCTGGCCTTGACCATGGCTGCCTATACCCAAAGTAACACTCAGAGTCAATGTGCTTCCAGGGAAATTGAGAAGATTTGGGATCTTCAGCAGTTGGTTTATTCAAAACCAGCTGATCAGGAGAGCGGGGTGGGCAGAGGGAGAGGCCAGAAGTGAATAATCAAGCCTCGCCTTGAGTCACATCACCAGAGGGGCTGGGACATGACCAGACATTGGGGGGGTCACAGGAAGCATTTATAAAATTAGAACTAGAGCAAATCAAATCATGAAAGCACTGTATTTCTTCTGCATGGATTTGAAGCTATAGACTCTTCATGTGTTAATAAGTGAAAATGTTCACATAGTGGGAGAATTTTTATGCATTTGATAAACAAAAATATCCTGGTAACTGCTCTGATTAGAAGTATAAAGAGCAGTGAGTCAAATTCCCCTTCCTTATCTCTTGGTTCCAAATCTTTTCTATGTTTGCCAAGAAAATATACTAGTACCCTAGCACCTGATAAGTAAACAATTCATGAACTCAGTTTCAAAATATATATATGTTGTCTGATAACAACTTAAGCTCTCAATAGTAGCTATTCAAACTGTTCACATGTGCTTTTACAACAGTACATTCAGGATTAAGAATTTCTGGATCAGTACTATCTGGGAGGAAGTTTACAAGGAATGCTACTGTGTTGCAAGTGATGCTGCCATTGGGTACATGCAGAGGGGATAAAAAGTGTATAAAAATACTGAAGTTATGGGGCAGAAAAAATGAAGACTTATACTGTACATTTTAGTATGTGCTAAAATAGATTTATTTATTTTTAATACAATATAGTGTATGCTGTGTCATCCTAAGTATTTGGCAGTGAAGAGGTTGATCCTTAAAGATTAGAAAAGCTCCCTCTCATAGAAGCTTTTCGATCCATTTGTGCTCTGTCCTGTGGGAAAAGCACAGATACGTTCTTTGTAAAGAAATTCAAGGAAGATCTCTGATCCATAGGATGGATTTGTCACACATCTTTCTTTTTCCTCCTACCTTTGTACTATCGTGTCCCATTGTAAAGGAAAACTCAAGTATCCACAGCTCTAGTTATCTACATTAAGAGCTCAACTGCTCTCCCCTAAATACATAAATGCCTTAAAACTGTTTTCAAAAAGGTCCACAGACTAGACTGAAAATAGTTAATGTGTAAACAGAACTTTTTCTTCCTCTCTACCTTTCAAAAATCCTTACTCCTACCTTCTAGTTGAGATATAAATAAAAACTTAAAAATATATTTGTCCTTTAAGTACTAATGTGTTCAGGTGCCCCAGCAAGGACTGTGACAAAACATACCAGATGAAACCCTTGTGACCTTAAGGATTCTGAATTCTAATTTAGAAATTGGTGTAATACAAGAACTTGACTGGTTAGAATTCATCTTCCTGTTCAAACTGCCAGCAAGACCCACTGCATGTATTTTAGTAGAAACTCTGGAAACTGTAAAAAGATGATTTCTAGGGATTCTAAAAAATAAAAAATAAAATAAAAAAAAAAAAAGAGGTGTCATCCTACTTTCTTTTATTTCAACTATGGCTCTAATCAGCACTATCAAAGGAAAATAAAGATTCAATGCAGGAAATAATTTTCTTTAGGATAATATAAAAACGCTTACATAGTAGGGAATACATGTGACCTGAATTTAGGTACCTAGATACACCTTCTCCTCAGGAGCTATTTCTCTCCGTTACCTTGTAAGCTGTTTTGCATACAATGGGCTACAAAAGGGAAGTGAAGAAGACCAGTTATGCGTCATCTGTAAATGAAGAGGAAAAGTCTTCCGGGAGACTGTTCTTCCATCCTCCTTTCCTTCATTCATTCCATTTGGCAGTGTAAAAGCGATTGCCTAGTGTGGTCTCTGGGCTGAGAAAAGATTGACTCCGCTCAGTTATTATGCTCTGAGTCTCATGGTAAGGGAATGTGTCCTCACTGACAGGAGGGAGACTTTCTCAGCTGCTGTGATTATTGGGCACAAGTATCAGTCTTGTCCTGTCATCCCACTCAAATAAAGCATCAATAGTTATTCTGTTAAAATCTACTCTTACAATTCTCTATGAACAGAACTCCACGATGTGAAATAATAATGCCATTACCAGGAGACCACCTCTCTATGCCCTTTGCCATTTTTGAGGAAGATTGTCTGCAGTCATTGACAGGTATTTTATCCCACCTGTAAAATGACATCCTATAATAGTCTCTTATATGGTGTAAGTATGCCTTAGTTCATATTCCATAAAATGATGAAATCCAAACTACTGCTGGGAAACACCTTTCTCTGCCATAATAACTGAAATGCTTCATAATGGTACTAAACTATAGGTCACAGTTGAGTTAAAAAGAAGTAGTGAAATGGAGGGAAGTAGAGAAAGTCTCTGGAATGGTGCAACTGGACATAAGATGTGATTTGCCTTAAAGCACTAGAGCAGGTCTGTGGAGATTCCTGCTGCCTTTGCAGGAGCGCAGAATGCTCTGATGAGAGTCTAGCCCTGATGTTGCTGTAGCTGTGCTTATCATCTGCCCCAACACTGGAGATGTTTGTCTTTTATGTGCATATTTATAATGCACTGATAAATTATGTTAAAAGAGCCATTTACCCAAGGGTCTCAACAGCTGTGTCTTGAGGAGAAAGTAAACTCTTATTTTTTCTTGTGGTAGGCTCTCTATCAACTTTGTAACTAGGCAGCTATTCCAGCTGACAGAAGATAGAGAGATCACCTGGCAATTCCTCTTCCTGTCTGAGCTGAAGCCAGGCTGAGCAGGTGTTTTACTGCTCTTCCCCTCTGCAACTGAAAGAAAACTTTCTCACTCTAGCCCAAAGGCAAGAGAACACTTGTTTTCTGCTGTGTAATTCTTCTGTCGGGGTGTTTCAGTATTTATAGAATGAAAATAAAACAGTGCTCAAGTTGAAAATATCCACCAAAAAAAGTAGAATTCACACTTTAGTCTCACTGTTGGTATAAGATGCTCTGGAATTACTTACACTAAGCAATGCACAGTAAAACCCAGGAGCGCCTTTAGCTCACCAATAAACAATTGATAACCTTGCTTGGAGATAAAGTCAGTAACAGAAATGAAACTGAAATGCATGAAATGCAAAATCATAGTGTAAAATAGTATTTAAAATAGCATCATGGTTCTAAATAGGGAGTTAGAAGTGATGATACTCTCTTTTCAAGTGGAAGTAGTCATAGAGTGCCCTAGTACTCTGCTAAGCAAGAGAGCTTAGTAGTCAAATTCTGGATGAAAAGGAGAGAGGGATTCATCACTCTCTGGCAAGAAGTCCTAGCTCATAAGAAAGCTGCATAATTAATGCTAGATATTTTAAAGCATGATTTACAATTTCTATGTAGTCTTTGGAAAAGGAAAAATGTACCCTGGCAATATTGCTGAGGAGGTAGGGAGGGTACCCACTGAGACATGTATATTAAGACAGAAATTGACAGCCAGGGATCTGAAAGATCCCTGATATACCAAAAGGTTATGGCTTGTCCTTCCCTGGAAATTATGTGAGCTTATTTGACATGCAGAATCTGCTAAAGGATGGAAAGTTAACTCACAACCCTAAATGTAGCAACTGCCAAGAACTAAATTAAACACGTTTTCACTGATTTCTTAGTTTTAAAAAATATTTCCCAGACACATATTTTACAGTTGAGTGACATTCATGCTGGTTCTCCAAAGATGCATTATCAGAAAAGGAGCTCCAGATGTGGCTGTTGCTCTAATCACAATTAACTGACAGCTTATAAAAGCCATCATCTTAAGGAAACCTCCATGCTACAAAGCTTGGGATCAAGAAGAGCGCCCCAGGGACCAGTTCAAGGCTTCTCACTCTACTAGAAATAAAATCAGCAGAGGAAGTGAAAGAAATACAATTAGAGAACTGAGTCTTGAACCAGACAAACCCTTTTCTCCTGTATGCAAAGCCTACTGTGAAACTGCAAAGCTGTTTACACTAAAATTTCAGTCCCATCTAAGATATAAAATAAAACTGGAATCTGTAGTCCAGGTTTTCACAGCCATTTAGTGGATTTAGATCTTTAGGTCTTACATTGCAACAAATAAAGCAAGTAGTGCGAACTCTTGTGCTTTGATTATTAATCTCTTGCTATTTTGTGTCTCCTTGGAGACAAGAAAAGGTGAGAAGATAAATTTTCATCTAAATTTATGGTTACATATGTATGTACTTATATTAAATATGTGACCCTCTTGGCTGTGAAGAAAACCTTGAAAAGGGAAATCTGTATTCATAACTAGGTAGACAGAACATTTGGTGAAAGAACTGTCAGTACTGAATCATTATTCACACTGTGTTTATTGCCTGCCTTCCTTGCTGTCTTAGTAAACAAAGTTAATCTGCTCTGAGCTCTGTCCTGCCAATGTCTAGACCACCACTGGTAGCTACATTTCCTACTTGTAACAATACCTTAAATATCTTCATCTTCTGGTATTGTTTCTACTGTGACTTCAATGTAGGCATCAGTTGTTCTTCACTGACAGCCACCTTTCTGGTGGTTACCATTTGGTACTATCTTGCCTCCCAGAAACAGGGGAGCTCTCAGAAGTTTTAGTGCATGATTCATTTTCCAGTAAAATCACTGAGTGCTCAAGTACTTTCATGTACAGGAAGAAATTTGTTCTCTTTCTGATCTTTTTTTTCAGATAAACAAACACCTCATTGAGAACTACTGTCTCCCTCTGGAACAGTTATTTCATGATTCAGAATTTTTCTATTTATTTTCTGCAAATGAAAACCTATAGTCAGAAGTTTCACTTACTATAACCCCCAGAATAAAACCAAACAAAACCCACCAAAAGCTTTAATGATAGGAACCCAGGTAAAACAATTCAGATATGTGTCAGCTTTCAGTGAGCCTAGTGCAATAGCTTAAACTATGGACAGTCTAGTTTGTTTTCACTGAAGTTTCTTTTAATCTCTAAAAATATTCTGTGCACTCTGTGACCCCCATTGAGTATAAACTCAAAGGAGTTGAATGCATTGCTCTGATATAACAAATCTGGCTGAGTATCACAAACACACTTAACAGCTGACATGACATTCAAGATCAACACAAGTCTGACCAGCAAAGCTTCAGAATATCAGCTTACTGACAGGGCCCACTGATGTCTAAATAAACGTGATGCTGTGACCTGATCAGATGATGCTAAAGCATCTTAAATTCAGATGTCATGGTAAGTTCTCCCAGGAAGTGACTAAAAGGGAAAAGTTCTAAGTAAGCAGGCACAAGAAGACTCTTCGCTAGATAGTTGTTTTTTTTAATGCAATGCTACTTGGAAAGCATCATGGATAGATCAAAACAAATCCGTCAAAACCACTCTTCTACTTTCCATCTAAGAATGAAAATTGAAGTCATGAAAGGTGCTAACTTGCAGGTGAACACTAGGCTCCAATTTGGCATCAGCAGTCCTGACTGCGGGCCAACTGCTCTACTGGCTTGCAGGAAAATCATTCTAGCCAGTGGCCTTATCCCAAACTTTATGCAACCGGTAACATGAAACACTTTACAGGGACTATTGATTGTATTACCAGTAGTGAGTTGAGTGATTTACTATTAAATGCCAGGAAAACTTGATTGAGAAGCTTACTCATCTGAAAATGAGTCAAGGAAATTCCTGTGGTGCATACCGAGTGCAAACTGGGGATTCCTATTGCAAAGAGCTCTCGTGGCATGTATTTTGATATTACATTTATTGCCCTTGCTGACTGTAGGATGGGGGTAAAAGGAACATTAAGGAGTTGCTTTATTAGAATTAATGAATACATGAGTAACGTCACGCAACCGTGTTCTCATCAATTCCTTGGTTAAAACTGCTTCTTTCGCTGGAAATTACCAAGGGTAAGATATGAGTCACCATCAACCCAGCAGAAATAAACCAGGGACCAACTAATACCCATCGCTGCGATGGGGGCCGTGCGGTGTCTATGCGGCCCCCTCGCTGCCCGTGCCGCCCGCACCGCGGGGCTCTCGGACCGAGCCGGGTCTCACCGGGCCGGTCCCGCTCCCCTCACCGGGGCCGCACCTGCCGGGCCGGGCGGGAAAGGGCTGCGGCCGCCCCCGGTACCCGGGGAGAGCACGCCCGCCTCGCCGGGAAGGA
>JAWWMP010000167.1:18921111-18944965 GCA_035047865.1 Dendrocincla tyrannina
AAGGTCCACTGGGCTGTGACAGGACTGTGTATGTGTATCTGCGTGTGCGTGGGAAATATCAATGTTACTGTCTCTGTCTTGATTATTGCTTATACAATAAAAATCGTTCACTGCCAAGTGTGGGACACCTCTGGAATGAAAGATACATAGTGTTACATGAGCACTGTGGTCTCAACAGCTCTCACTAGTAGTTCTTACATGTGAAACAAAGAATTTTGACTGGTTACCTAAATCTGAAACCGTGTATCAATTTATTAATAGTTAAATTCATGCACATCTCAGCAGCTTTTTTAACATCAGACCAAACTGTCCATTTGCTGCTGTTCTTTGGTGGTTTCTTCCCTGATATGGAATAATTTTCTTCCTTTGTTTGCCATCAGTTTATATATTTTGAGATTTAGCTGGAATTAAAAAAGTAGCCTGCTAATTTGCCTTAATAATCCTGTTTTCATAAAAGACCTGACTAGGAAAAGACAAGAAGACTTATTTCCTCAGAAGAGGTTTAAGATAGTAAGTTATTGGGAGGAGAAGTTATTCTTCTATTAAGAAGTAAGTTATTGGGAGGATCTTCTGTTCTTGGAGATACTGTTGTGTTCCTGACTAATGCATTGCAGAGAGCTTCAAGTAGTTGCCGTCTAATGGTTCAGGAACTGCCTTCCCACAATGAATCTTCACTGACAGTTGAGTTTGCATTGTTTTAAAGAGTGCAGCACATGGACATGGAGCAATGACTGCTGAAGAGCCAGGTATCCACACTGTGAACAGGGTGCCTTTGGTAGCCCCTTGTGCACAGCTTCAGCATTGGTTCTTCCACAAGAAGGAAAACCACTTCATAGTTGTACCATTTCTACTCCAGGTAAATTCTAATCAAAAAGGACCTTTCCCACACACAAAGTCACCAGTGAAGGTGTACCAAGAAATAGTGGTGAGACCTAAATGGTGAAGCTGTGACTTTTTCCTGATTCATGGGTATGATTCTCATTCCATGTATATTACTGATATTACAGAATTATTTTCTGACAGCTGAATCAGTAAGTACAACCTGATACTAGCAGGGAGGGTCCCGGTTTGTAGTTGCTGTAAAATTGCTCGCATCCAGTTTGTTATTCCCGTCTTCCAAACTCCACCTTACACACTTGTTTTGGCTCACCTGTTGTTACAACTTAGTTTTTGTAATATGATGTCTTGTGGAACATTTTATCATTCATTCTGTATTTGTAAAATTCGCAGTACTTCAGTATATCCTGGCTGATTTGGCTTCTGGTCTCTATGGAAATAAGTAATAAATAATAGCTTTCATTTTAGACCTTTTTCCCTGAATCTTTACTGTGTTTCTGTTCCAGTGCAAGGAAAAAAGCAAAAGAAGTTTTAATAGAGCATTTGTTCAAAGACCAACACTAAAAGTAGCATAATACTGCAAATAGACAACAGTAAAAGTGAAAGAGAATAGCAAATTCACGTTTTGTGACTCATGATGCTTCAGTGATTGAGACTATGATAGATAAGAAATCATTTTAACACAGTTCAGCTGGAAAAATCTCACAGGAATTCTCAAATGTGATGAACTTCTATAAGGGACAGATTGGTTCTAATTCTCATAGTATTTCCTGATTTTTCTTTAAAAAAAAATAAATTGTGATTTTCTCCAGTGATCTTTGAAAGTATTAGTGTTCATGGATTACTTTTTCAGGTCTAGTATAATTGTTCTGTAGCAGTATGAATGAACTCCATTTTATCAAACAAAACTAAAAAGTACCCAACTTAGTTTGCAACAGCTGTGAACTACTAGTTGTATGATCATACTATGATTTTATGACTTTTTATGACACAGTAACTTATATTTCCCAGTGACTACAGCTGACAAACAAATTTGCAGAAGTAGAATATCCAAGATTTCTCTTTAGAACTATGAAATAAAACATTTTAATATGCATTAGCATTTACATTTTTAAAAATCCTAAACTCATAGAGTATTTTAATATACATTCATAGAGATAATGTGGATGTATGAGAACACACTTGGATTAATCCTTATGTTGTCATCTGCCTGTAGACATTGCATTTTTGTTTTCAGTAATTTTAAAGTGGGGATAATCTATGTAAATAAGAGCTTGTTTAAAAAAACCCAAATAATGGAAGGCAAGAACATAGGTTGTAACGTGTATTCTGCCCCAGTAGTTTTGTAGCTTTTACTGACAATCCTGACCCATGAAAAAGTTCCTGTTAGGGAACAGTCTCAATTTACAGTCTTGGCATTCTCCTAATCACTACATTTTTCATAGTCTGTGAATTTTTGATGTAGAAAGGAAGTTCCTGCAGATTGAAATTACTGGTATGGTCATAATTCCTATTTCAGCTTTGTCAGTACAGTGATAGTGCTGCTGGCCTTTCTCAATAGCAGGGCTTGATTCATAAAGGCAGCTCTCCAAGATTTAACACAGCCTCCCTAGTAGCTGCTGGCATAATAATACAAGGTAAAACTCAAGACATGATCTTCAACAGGATAACTGACTTCCTCAATCTGAAACTATGTAGAAGACAGAAAGTTCCTTTTTAATAGCAGAAGACTTTGCATTGTGCTTCCTAGTTCTAGTTCTTGTGACAGTACTGGTAGAATATTATTGCCCTATTCATTGCATTTGGATTGGAAAGTCTGTTTATTAGATTATTCCAACATGTGTTGGAAGTTCCCAAAAGAGAAATTACCAGTTTTAGATGCAAAAGGTGCCGGGGTTGTCTGCTTACATAGGTCGAATTTCTTAGGTAGAATTTTTCAGATGACTTTTTGCATTGTGTTACATATATTAAAGTCTTTGTGTACAAACAAAGCACAGTGAAGCAACAGGATCCAAAATTTAAATATTCTGAAGATAGATTTCAGTGCTAGTTACTACTGATCAGATGTGACAGATAGATGTAGTCTCTCTGCCACAAAAAAAAGTAGTTGATCTTGAGATAAACGTCTTGAGTGGTTCTTTGAGAAGTGTCATCACTGATTAAAGCAAATGTAATTACATTTATTTCCTTCCTCAAGAAGAATGAAATGTATAAGAAACCAGGCTTTTGATTAATTTCATAATGAAAACACAGTTCTTTTTTGATGATGAAAGATCATTTCTTAAATAGCCAATGTGTGGATTGAATGAAGTTAAAGATGTTTCTTTCTTTCATGGTTTTATAAAATTGTTGTTTACTTTTTTGAAGAATCATCAGTACTAGCTGCAGAGACAAAAGATCCTTTATATGATATAAATGATATTTTGAGTAAGTATTGTTGGTTGATTCTGGCTGCAGAATTTCCCTGCATATAAAGTGATTTTGAAGAGCTGCTTAATCAAACCAATATTTTTCAGCTTTCCATCTTAACTCTTTTGATATATCATAGATAAAGTAAATTTTTATGCTTTCATCCCAAATACATATTTATCAAAAGTACAAGTGGGTGTGTTGGGTTTTTTTGTTTGTTTTGGTTTGGGTTTTTTGTGTGGATAGTGATCACAGTGACAGTTGTTGCCTCACACAGGCTAGTGTTTAAAATCTGCTATTGATGTGTAGCTCTTGTGCATTCATTGCTGAAAATTTAGGACGTAAATTTACATGGAATTAGCCTACAATTCAAAATTGCCATTAATTGCAGGGGAGCTTTTCTAGTTAATTTATTGTGAAGCTGAATGAAACCAGTGACAGGCTTGTAACAGAGGACATCTGGACTCTCAAGATATAATAACTCTTATTACATCAACTAATACAATAGTGAAAAACACACAAACTATTGGGCATGCAACCCCTCAGGTTTCAAACAATAGCAGCAAGCTGTGAACTAGAGATGCAGTTTCAGAGGACAGCTCCAGCCACTGCTATTGGATGAGGGAGTGCTGCTGCTTTGCCTTAAACTGTCTGAGCCCTGGCAGTCAGTCATTAAACCACCAAACAGATTAGGTTTAACTAAACCAGTGAGAAACTACTAAAATACAAGTTTTCTGCTGGTCTGGTGTATTAAGTGGACTTACAGATGGATCAACAAACTCCAGGGCATCCCTTCTTTTTGGTACACCTGGTCCATTAGATCAGCTCTGCTGTTCAGTTAACGGTAAGTTTAGGACAGATTTGGAATAGTTGAGTTTATTTCAATTGCAGCAATTAAATACCTAATTGGAGGAAAAGTGTGGTTATCACTCATAAATCAAAAGGGATATTAGTATGGGTAGAAATTGTGAGGGAGTGCTCCATCATGAACAGATGAAAAACAGATCTTGTTCACCAGAACACTGAAGGCTTTAGCTGGAGTGACCCCATGCAGTAGAGACAATATCTCAAGTCTGTTATTTTCGATACCTAGAAGATCTGTGAATACTCATTTCCACATTTGACTTGGTGATCAGGAGTATGAATGAGGGGATTCATGCTGGCACTAGAAATCTTGCTAATATGTGTGTAATTACATTGACAGAACAGCATAAATAGAACAATTTACATTAAGAAAACAGTTCTTTATTTAAGGTAATCTCTATTCTTACTTTCTGGGATACTTACTAGACTGCTGCACTAACTGTGTTTGGGTCATGTGGAAAGGGTTGTGGGAGCAAGTTTGATGTTTTCTGGTTCCGAACTACTTGGTACAAACTTTCCATCTGACTTCGTTCTTGGCAGTGGAGAACCCTCCCTGCAGCTCCCATCAAGCTGTCCTATACCTAGATTTCTCAAGCACCTCTGATATATAAAGAACATTTGAAAAGATCTGCCAAACATTGGACTTTTGGGTTTATAGTTTCCATCTTTTGGTACTGGGGGGATAATTTGTGACAACATTGACAGGCAATGCGCTGACTGAAATTTCCTGTATTTCCTCCACATGGCAATAGCTACTTATCATGCAATTTTTACTGTATATTTTCAAAGGCAGTGTATTGGGTCTTACGAATCCAAGGTAGTATCCATAAAAATACATATATAATTTAGAACTTTAGCTGATGAAAACTGCTGTAACCTAAGCTTCAGTTTAACCATTTGACTTTATGCCAGTATTGAACATGACTGTAATAGAGGAAAGCCTAACCAAAAGTACTCCTTGTATTTACCAAAGTTAAGTTATCATAGACCTTGCCTTGAATTTTTTATAAAATTGTCAGTTATTAAATATTTCCAAGAACAAGCTAAGGGAAAAGTAATTTTTTCCAGTTGAACAATTTTTTGGTAACCTTTTTATTAAGCCAGGATCTCAGATTTGACTTAATTATTGCCCTTGTATTGTGAGCGTATTTTTTCCTGTTCTTGTTAAAATAGAGCAGCGTTTGATCTAAGTATAAGCCTTTGGAAAAAGAAAATCTAAGTTTATATATATTCTTAGACAAGGTTGGTCAGAGTTTGTCAGTGACATTTTCCAAAGACAGTATCTGCAGCTCAGTCGTTGAGTAGAAGTTTCCATTTCATTCTTCTTCCTTGAATCCCACTGTGCACTGGGACAGAAGTATTAACAGAGGAGATTAGCTCTGCTCTGACTGTTGGAGGCACAGGCATCATGAAGGAGAAAGAAGTGGTGACTGCTCTGCAAAGCAGTGAGGATTGCAAGTGGCTTCTGTTTGCAAGTATCAGTGGGCAAAGGAAGCTAGAAAACTACTTGGAGGACCTAGGTGCAGGGAAATGGGAAGATGGATGTTGGGTGATCTGGAAGGGTCCTCTGCTCGGGGAAGGGTGGATGGTCCAAACCCAGTAGGAGCATACTTCCTAGGCCACCTCTTTGCTGTCTGCGACAGCAGAGAGAGCACGCAAAGAACTTCACTTCAGTGCTTTCTGGTTTGGTATTGGCTCTGTTTATTCGTGCAAGTGGAGTCTGTTTGGCAGGTGCAGAAGTCAAACTGCTGACAACTCAGGGTGCACAGAGTCATAGTGAGTGTGGAGTAGAATTCCCGTATTTTGGGAATGGATAAGTATAAAAGTTAGACTGTTCTAATATAGCTAAAGCTATGTAGCTAAAGATGTTTAGGCTGTATTCCTTCTCTTGAGGAAGGCAGTGGATCAGATCTTTGCAGGATGCCAGTTTGAAATACCTTCATAGTTAGGAGGTCCCTGCAGGAGTGAACTGCATTGCAATTACCTGCACCAGACATTGCTGGGTTTAATGACTAGGAGTCTTCTTCAAAGTTGTTTTCCTGTAAGCAAGTAGGGGATATATATTTTCATTTGAATGGGGGGCTGGAGTTGCTGTCTATGTAAACATGTTTTCAGTCTTTTGTTTTTCATGTCTTATGCTTGTGATTTTCTCTGCAACACTTCGGAGTTAGCAAAGTTTCATATTTAGGGGTTTATTTTTTCATTATCTGTTTGGTTTTGGGTTTTTTTTTGCATGTTCCTGTTTTTCTCATGAACACAAGAAACTGATCAAAACTCCAGGTAGAAGATAAATTTTGGAGTAAGAAGAAACTTGTGTACACTGAAATCACTGAAGGATTATTGAGAAGAATCTAGAGTTTCTGGTATGAAATTCTAAATATTTTCCTTGGAATTCAGGTCACTGTCTGCTCTGGGAGACAAGCCTCACTTAGCATAGAGTATAGCATGTAAAATAGTTCCACTGCATCTGTGCTGACCAGGCTAAGAGTACTTCTTACTAGAAAAACTGTGTTTGAATGGGTTCAGACTAGCATAGCTCGTACTCTGTTGTACATGGTATCCACTAAGTTCATGCTTTAACCAAATATTTAAGTGTCTCACATGTAAGACACTTTCTTTTGTATGAAAACTAGCCACAAAGTCAGGTCAACTTTCTAATGCCTGAATTTTTACCACTGTTACAAGTGTTTTGAGTATGTGGGTTTTTTTCTTTCTTAGGATGTAGGAAGGAAAACCATTTGTAAGTAGTACTGAGATGCATTCTTCAATCTCCGCAATATAAAATCAAAAGGCAATTCATTTTCTTAACACTTAAGAGGTTGAAATATTCCACACATTTAAATAATACTATATCAGTATTCACCTAGAGAATACCTTGGTCTGTTTCAGACTCTGTATTTCCACTGAAGGCACTGGCAAACATTCTTGCTAATTTAAGGGCCCACAATTTGAATTTTTTATACTTACTGCAGAAGTTCTAAACCTATGAATTTGCACAAAGCAAGAATTGTGGTCTTTCATTTAAAATCAGATGGTTAAAACCCAGTAAATTCTATATAAATTTAGAAAACCTTAAATGCTCTTTTTCACTTCTGTAGCACTAAAATGGTGTATTTTTTTTAAATATTAATTATTTCCAGAATTATGCTATGTTGCAACTTGTCAGGCCAAAAATAGATATACTTGCATTGTAAGTTGACTGACTGGAATCAGTCACCTAATCCTAGAGAAATGGCTTGATTATTCTTAATGTTATGTAGGTGGACTTACTGGTACAGCTTCAAAAGCTTTCTGTTTATACATGCAAGACAGAAGACCGGAAGGTCTCCGTGTATATTTGTAGGCCCATATCCTAGGTAGTGTTATAAAAACACCTGAAATTCAAGTCATGATCTCACTGTTTGTTATGTGCCCACTTCAGCTCATGTGAAGCATGGCTGCTGGAAGTTTGTTAGTTCTTTGTTCAGGGTGACCAGAAGAGGAGCAGGAAGAGGAGAAACTCATTACAAAAGTAGTTTAGCAAGATGGCACAAAACCTCAAATAAGGACCGGTGTATCAGTGGAAATTAAATGGAGGTATAATGTGGCAACTTTCTAAAAGTAATATAATCATGATTTCCGTACAATAGACATTTGATTCAAATGTTAGACTAGAGTCAGCTTAACTGTGAGTCAAAAAAGCATCACAAAGGAGATGGAAGCCAAAGAATGCATTGGGGGAGGGGGGTTGGTGCTAGACATTCATATCCTACCAGCTCTTTCCTCATTTAAAACTGCAGAAATACGTGTGCAGTGTTTAGTTGTTCGTGATGGAAACAGCAGAAGAAAACACAGAAAAAATGGGAGGAATTCTAAAATTGATACATTACATGTAAATGTAATTAAGCTCCCTGATATTAGATGAGTTCAAATACACTTTCATGGGCATATTCCAGCTCTAAGATCTAACATAATAAATAGAAGAATAGGATAAATAGCAAAAGAGAAATCCCTATGTAGAAACTATTTGTAGGTTCTATTTACAGAATGCCTTATTCTTCCCTCACAAAGCACAGACTTCTAAAGGAGTTTTGAAGGGTCATGGTATAATCAGCTGCCGGTGTCAAGAGAAGGCTAAAGAATGAAGGTAGTCTTAGATGAATGGGCAGGGGGAATATCAAGCAGTTGTTGAATTACATTTATTCAGTGGTTGTTAATGCTGTGATCACCACTCATACTGAACTTGGTTCTGACAATTGTGCTTCAAGAAGCATGCAGAAAACTTGAAAAGGATATATAGAAGACCTAAAAGAATGATAGAGTGCTTGGGACACATGCTTTATCATGCAGGATTGGGGCACAGCTTAGTAGAAGTAAAGCTAGGGTGGCACTTCCAGACAGTAATCAATCCATCTCTTAATATTTTCCTTGGTAAACTACATGAAAACATTTGAGATAAAGTAAGTGATATTCAAAACTAGATTATTCAGTCTTGGTGATTAAAAGAAAATCAAATTACTGTAGTTTAGCAAATGAGGTAATGAAAACCAGACTAATTCAGACTAATATTGAGGATTTACATATTTTTTAATAGCTGCAACTAGTAATGACAGTTGTAGATTACTCAGCACTAGAAAATTAAGGATGATTTAGTCAAAATAGTCTGTTGAACTTCATGAGAAAATTAATATATATAAATTTTAAATGACCTTTTATCTTCCCCTGTGGTGCGTAGTACTTTAAAAGTATGCGGAAGATAAAGCAACAGCTATCCCTGTAGCTCTACAAAAGATAGCCTTTGGATATAAGGGAGAGCTATCTGCTGTATTTGCATAACGTGTTGGTCTCAAAGTTGGTTAGACATCTCCTTGGGCATTTAGTTTTCTGTAAAACTACTCTTCCCTATTTGTTCTGTATTAAACCCTTCTCCATTTATATTTTTATGTTCTTTAAAAATAAATGTAGAAAAGATGTGTTGTTTTAACAATTAATAAAAACAAACTAGCTAAGGTGCAGAATGGTCCAAGTTTAGCATTCCAGAAGAGTTCTTTGAGAAAGGAGAAAGACTTGAGTGAATGTTTCATATTTATTTTTCAAATAATAAGGTTATAAAAAATAAATATAGTGTGGAAGTGTATGCCTAGCTTCCTCAAATTAACACAAGGGTGTATGTAGTTTAAATAGAACTAACAGATGCTTAGGAATCTTAGGAAGCCAGGATTCCTATCTTTCAGGCTTCTCTTCATTGTAGCAGATTTTTTTCATACCACTGAGAGGAAATAAATATTTTGTTGTGATCGATAAACATCCTTGTTAATAACCACATTCTTTAAGCCATCTTTGTGCTATATTTCAGTGGTATGCAAGACAGAGCTTTGCTTTAGATGTACAGTAATCTTTAAGCCCCTTTAGGAGATTCTCAGTTTGCTCTAAGAAGTAGATTAAACTTGTTCCGCAGTTCCTAAGTATTCATAGTATTTTTCATATGTAACAGTGATGCAGTGTTTATTTTAAGAGTCAAAAGCCCCAGGTTCCAATCCCCTTAAAGTCAATAGGGAAAATTGCTTGCAGTGACTTCTAACTTACATAGCCTGTATGTTTTGATTTCTATTTTACCTGTAAAAATTACGTATGAAAATCTACTACTAAGTGCTTTTTTTATTTTTGATGTAGTACAGCATTTTAGTACTAAAAGGACATTAAGAATATTCAGTAATATAAATGGTGCCTTACTATGAATGCAGTAAAAGTACCAAGAGTCAGTGAGACAACACCCAAAGATACTAACATTTGTATCTAGTGTATTCCCAGTGTAAAGAACTATTCAATAACTTGATATAAATATCTGTCTGTTATGAGATCATGCCATTAATCTGTATGGCTCCTTACAATGTATTTATTGCCACATAGATGAAACGTCTTCCAGCAGTGTAGAAAACAGTAATAAAACAGCCTAATATCTGTCATGTGCTTTTCATATACCTCCCCAGGGAGAGAAGCATGCACAGTACATAGCCATGTTTCAGTAGAATTCTTGTGTTTATTTTGGGGCAAGTGTGTTGAAAGCATTTATGTTGACAGCACATAACCAATATATAGAGCTACACAAAATTCCTTTGTTTATGCTGATTGGCTTATAGGCAAACTAGAGATTGAGTTGGATACTGCCTGGTTAAGTACTTCAGTTGGCACCCAGCCCACTCCCACATTCTTGCCATCACTCAGAGATGTTGGTCCTGTCATCCAATGCACATCTGCATCTGGCCATGGAGAAATGGGACAGCATATGTCTGATTGTAACACAAATACGGGCTTAGTCATGTCACAGGTGTGCAGAAACCCTCAATACCTACTCATACATCATTGGACAACACCACAACAGAAAGGTTAGAAATTACATGTTGTTGATTATGTTATTTTTGTGGGTTAAGCTGAATAGGCAGCTATGCACCACAGACTGCTCACTCACTCACCCCCAAGCCCCTATGGAATGAGGGAAGAGTGAAAATAAGAAAACTTGGGTGTTGAGATTAAAAAAAAAAGTGTAAAAATTTATAAAGTGAAGGATAAATTGAAGATGACAGAAAGGAAAGAAAAAAAGTGAGGCAAAGGCACTCGCTGTCCACCTCACACAGGCAGACTGATGTCCAGCCAGTTCCCAAGCAAAAGGCGGCTAACTTCCCTAAACCCCCTTTCTCCATTATTATGGCTGAGCATGGTATTGTATAGCATGGAATCCCTCTTTGATTAGTTCAGATCATCTGCCTGGTTGTGTCCTCTCCCAACCTATTGCACACTCCCCAGTCTTCATTGTGTGTGTAGCGAGAAAGAGAAAAGGCCTTGATGCTAAACACTGCTTAGTAGTATCTAGAACGTCAGTGTGCTGTCAGCATCGTTTTGGTCAGATATCTACAAGACAGCATCATGTGAGCTGCTATGTATAAAGTTAACTCTGCCCTACTCAGGCCCAGTAGAGTTCTTTAGCAGGATGTCATAAGAAACATTTGAGACTTAAGCTATTAAAAGCTACAGAGATCATTTGAATAGCAAAGTATTTTTCAGGAAAAAAGAATGCAGTTTGTATTTTATAGATAACCTTGGTGCTTTTGAACACACTTCATGGGCCTCGTGGCAGGGGAGATGATAAATATTTCTAGCTCAGCCTGGGAAGGAAACCCACACATAAAATATATTTAAGGTACATATTTGTGTGCCCCACTGAAGTTGCTCATGACTTGAAAGAATTGAAAAATAAGAATTTATGTTTGTCTTGGACAAAAATTTGTACTTAGGTCTGTTTCATTCCTTTTACTGCAGAAAACAGACTACTTATACAGTTGTGTGCATTGTGAAATGCTCAACTTTCTCAAACTAGAGTATCAATTTTCTTGTGCAGGAGCCTTTTAAATGTTCTGCCTAAATGTCTTATGTTTCTGCCTACTCCTGTCTAACATAATGCATTCCTGTTTTAGAGAAATGAGATCTAAAAGATCATACTTGGCATTAGACTCCAGTGAAACTGAAGTTTTTGACGGAATCTACTAAAAGTTTTGCAGGTTTACTCACAGTGCTGTTTTGGGAATAGTGAGAAAAGAGGTTGCTGTTATTTTTGTTGACATGGAGTCTATCGAGATGTAAGCAGTTTAGCATTCCTCCTGAGTAGCTTTCCATAGCAATGTTCGAATATTGCGTGAAAACTTTATTCTTTCCTCTTCTCTGCTTGCATGTCACTAGCGAAGTGACCCACTGACTCCACTGTGAAGAGTTTGCTTGAATGCTTATGAAGTATGGAAGACATAAAAATAACTTGTTTCAGGAAGTCATGGCAGTATTGTGTGGGATTAGGCTCTGTGAACACCAGTATTCACATTCATGAGATGTTTGTTAATATGAAAAAAAAAATGAGTTGATGGTCTGATTCTTTGTCATCTTAAGCGGTTATTTGCTTAAAATGGAATGCAAAAATGTCATTAAACCACAGTATTCTGTTTCAGTCACACAAGTGTGTGAAATTATGTATCTATAAATACACAGATACATACTATATAAGGTATGAAATTCTGAAGAATCCAGCTTTTTATCTTAAAATATTTTAGCTTGCAAAATGTTATACTTCCTTCCATATGCTGAAAATTTGAGACTTAACTTTTAATTCATTATCAACCCTGGTTTAAACCTAACTGCAAATATCTTGATTATTTTCAGAAGCTAGTATCTCTAGCAATATAAGGCAAAATGTAGGTTAAATATTCACAATGGCTATTTTTTTTAAAAATAAAATCTCTCACCTCAGAGATTAGGTCCCTGGTTTAAATGCATGTCAAATGAACTTTCAGATGTAGAGTAATATTGTGATTAACACATTGTATTGGAATTTGAGAGCTGAAGGTTTAATTCCTAGGCAGTCATGTCTTCCTGTGTGGTGGAAACAGAAATCTATTAGGAAACAGCTAGAAATATTTTAATGTTTACGTAAAAGTGGCTCAGTAATGCATCCTTTTCTTCACACAGACTTTTTAGACCAGATGGACTCTTAAAGGGTATGTTTCCACTGCAGCTAAAGATGTATTACCTGAATGGATATATTTGCACTAAGTGTAATCTAACAAGCTTTGTTAAATAGCAATAAAATATTGTCAGGTGTTTTGGTAAATGGGACCTAGTTTGCCCTGGACCCTTGTGTGACTGTGTTATGCTGGTGTATGTGTTCACTTCTGTTATTAATGGGGTCAGCTAGATTAAAGAGTAGATCTGCTTTTCCCTTTCAAAACAATTGTTTTGTCATGGAGAAAATGGGAATGCACACAAAGCTGCTGTGTAATATGATACCAATCTGTACTGATATTTAGGAAAACCCAGTAGCTTTAGTTTACATTATGATGCTCTCCACAGTGGATCCTGCAAGTTAGTGTAGACAAGGAGGTGACAGAACCAGTGCATGCTTGGATGTATCCTGAGTAACCAGGCTGCACATTCAGGAGAGACCAATGTCAGGGCCATGAGAGAAGACCCCAGCATTCACCATGGCATATACCACTGATACGGATCAGACTCAACTGGAATGACTAACACTTTTTGGTTCATAGGTAGCCTAGAAAGCAGGTAGTGACCATATTCCCAATCTACTGGGTAATTCTGGGTAGTATTTCACAGAATCCCAGAATCAGGTGGATCTCTGGAAGTCATCTATTCCAACTGTCCTGCTTACAGCATGGTCAACTAGAGGAGATTGCTCAGGACCTTATCTAGTCTGGTTTTGAAAGTCTACAACAATGGAGTCTCCACAACCTCTCTGGGCAAACAATTGTTTCTAAACACTAGACAAACTATGGAGCTACTTTTCTTTCATCAAAAATGTGACTGGATGTAATTATCTACAGCAGAGCAGCATCCTTTCCATTTCTCTTCTTTATACCAATCTTTATTACGTGGTTTTGTTAGCACCACATTAATTGTACCAAAAATACTAGGTTTTGGGAATATTGTTGAGTCTCTCTGTACTGAAATTCATTAGTTTGTCCTTATTGACTGAGGAATACTAACGTAAAATAGAATTATTAGGAAGCAGTTTCAGTATCTCATCTTGAGAGTTTTCAACTGTTCTTGAATTTGTTACACTATTCACTAATATATGACAAAAAGGTAGAGGGGAGGGTATTACTTCACTGGTACAAATGTGGACACCAACAGATGCAATGAAGAAAATTGTACAATAGTTTTTAAATATATCAGATAAAAGTGTAAATTGGCATCATAAGTTTGAAGGTATTTCTTTTTGATGTATTTATAATAGTAGTTTCTCTCATGATTTTGGTAACTTGCTGCTTAATAGAAGACATAGCCCCCAAATACATATTTTAGTACCTGACTGATGGAAGGTTTGTATGGCATCAGTGTTTCTGACAAGTTTAAAAGACATGGGATAAAACACTAGACAGCATTCCAGATTTCTCAGCAGGAAAAATTTAAATCTCCTTAATTTTATTCCTACTGATCTGTGGCAACTGAGGTCTTGTATTTAAATGTGAATTATTAAACAGACAGCATGATGATGATAGGAGCAGGCTATATGTTACATGTATCAACAAGTTCTCATAAGCCAAATACCTTGTCAAAATTTCATATTCCCATCTATGCATTTGTGATAAAGGGAAATAATTTTAAGAGTATTATGCCTTTTATTCTTAAAAGTCTACCAGGGGTATTAGATTAGGGACTTGAGTGAGATTTGCCATGTAAATTGATAGGTGAAACCTTCTACCTTTAAGCTTCTAGAACCTAAACTTAATACAGCACTGAAGGAAATAGTCATATTTAAAAAAACACAGTAAAGCGCATGCAGGTTATAGCAATGTAGAAAGGTTAGAAAGGGTGCATCTTTAGCGTAGTTTATTATTTACTTAGAAAAACATTTTTGAAATGTATTTAACAGGACCTCAGTTCACTACAAAATGTGCAAAATTTTGGGAGTGAAAGGGCCTGTTTGTGGGATTTTCTAACTGTGTTGATACAGTGAAAAGTCAGCTGGCAACCTGAAGCTGAGGTATTATATCTGTGATAAATCTCATCTTGTGCAGTCTCTTTGATGGTGACTATAGAATTTTAAACTCTTGCAATACAAATTAGAAATAGCAGTGAGGTATGAAACAATAGTAAAGAATGATGCATGCTTTGTGCTGATTTTATATACCTTTATAAGATATAAGGAGGTGGCTCTTGCATATATATGTACATTGATGCATGGACTTCCATATTAAGCTTGATGAAAGCTAACAGTCACGCCCTTTAATGAGCAGGACTGGAGACCTGCATGGACTGTGGGCATGCACAGTGAAGTCTGAATGGTAATGTTTATAGAAGCCAAGGCCTAACCATGAAATATAAATATAGTTCACCTGCCATTGAAGTATAGGTAGGAGAATGTAGTGAATTTAGCAAGAATTTGATTCTTGCTAAATAACAGCTTTTTGAAGAGGAAATTAAGATCTGTTTTTCTATATATAAAGCAAAAATTTTAATAGAATGATGCAATTTATGCATTTGTCAGACATTTTCTTTAGTGCCATAAGATATTTAAGCCCCAAAAGAGATATTATTTTGTTTTATTCAATGAACTTGATCTCTAGAAGGGTTTTGCCTGTACTAGTGTGCTTAAGAACACATTTTTTTAGACTCAGAAGCATGTAATCTCCTGAAGTATTACCTACATTTTTTACCAAAATTTTCTTCTACAGAATTTTCTAGCAAAGTAGTTCACAATTGTGTCTAGCTGAGGATACTGGACAAGGTAGTAATGTGAGAATGAGCTTCTGCAGGCAGTACAGCTTTTTAAAAGCAGGATTGTGAATATTCTTTGTATTCTCAGCCCTTCTCTGTCCAGTGCCTAAAAACAGGGAGTCCAAACTGCCATAGCCTACTCAGCTAAAAGCCACGTGATCTCATTAGCACTGTGCTGAACCCAGACTTCCCAGCATTACAAAAGGAAGCTCAAGGTGCAGGGGTGGTAAACAGTCTCACATTTTTTGGTTGATTTTGTGCTCAGTCTGATTAAATGTGTGTAAACCAGCAATATGCTGTTTGAATCCAGGCAGTCTGAAGGCTGTGATTTTGTAATTGCAAAAAAAACCCACAAAAACCCAAACATATTTTGCATACTTGAGAATTGTTTTATACATCTTTTCTTTAGAAAACTCAGTGATGATAATGTCAGATGCAGGCGCTGTTTGTGCAAATTTTTCTGACTTACTGAAGTTATGGGACTAAGATTGGGAAAACCAGCACCGTCAACTGGAACATGTTGTTGCACAGACCTTTAGATATGCACTAAATTGCTGTCAAAAAAGATGTGAGGAGGATGTGAAGCTTGGTATCTCGGTCTGCTCCCTGTTTTCTCTTAGTTTATCCAGAAGAAACATTCCCTATTTTGCAAGTTAGGAAATTAAATTCACAAGTGTCTCTATTAAGTTTTCTCCAATGAAGCTACTGTTTTAAGGGTGACAAAGTGACAGTTCCCATGAATGAATCTTCCCATGCGGCTCAAATGAAATGGAGTCCAATCCAACATCATGTTATTAAGTTAAAGGTTTTATTCTTGAGAGAGCTGGAAACAGAAGTCCTGTTGAAAATCGATTGAAGTAGAGTAGTTAACTCCCTAAGACATTGTGAATGTCATTAATTTGTCATGTAAAAGCAATTTCGTTGCTCCTTTTCTATTTCCTTTCAAGCCTCTTTGTTTGCTGGTTCTGCCATCATAACAGGCATGAGTAGATTTGTTGGGGATTGCTTTTGCTGAGCTTATTGAAGTTTTAAATTTGTTTTGACTTAAGATCTGGTAGCGAGTCTTGCTTTTAATTTTCAGTTGCAAGTTGATTGCATAATTGTGAAGCTGTTTGACATGTGTGATACAAATTGATTTGCATTCCTGCCAGTTTTCAACTGTAAGAAACAAAATCTTTTGGTAACAATTTTAGCAGGAGTCATTGGAAGGTTCTTACAATTTGTTTTCATTGTTTTCATTTGTCTTTCAATTTGAAGGAAATTAAAAGATGACACTCTTATAAAACTATTTGAACACTTCATATTATTGTTTAACTGTGCTGTATATGTTGATGTCAGTGGCTTTGATAATTTCAGGGCAAGAAAGATTTTTAGAAGGATTTGAAAAAAAAAAGTAATAGAATTATAGCAAGTAGCCATTTGGATATCTTGTGTGAAAGCATAAATTTCATTGAGTCTCAATTAGAGAACTCAAAACCTATGTTCATACTGGTATAGAGATACTTTTCCCCTGGAAGGATACATACATAGAATTGACGAAGTGCTTACACTATGACCTGCAGGTCCTAGAAATCTGTGGAGGAGACATAGTCCTGCCCATGCAGCCAACAGCTATACTCAGGCTGGCCTGTGCATGTTACACCACTGGAGTTTTTCTGGTAGTGTGGCTCTGATTGTCACTGATTTATTTTTTTCCATTGTGCAGTAGCAGGGAGACTTGAAATAGCATTAATTCTACAGCAGATTTTCTCTGAAAAGCCACAGAATAAGCAGGTAATACTACTGCAGAGAGCAGAGTAAAAGTGAACTGAACTAGCAGAAGCATATAATCCGATAGCAATAGGTAAAGAAGTTAAGAAGTATTAGAGATTATACAATGATAGAAATGGCAATGCAGGTGTGATTTATGTGAATTCAGAGACAGTCTGACAAACTCTGCAGTAGAAGTGAGAGAGACCAAAACATTTTTGGCCAGGGACCATAAAAGATATTCTGAAGATGCAGATGTTTGTGGTGCATGGAGAACAGCTCATTAAGAACCAAGGTGATTGTTTCTAATTATGCATCTTTTTTAAGATGTTACCAAAGTGCACAACCATTACTCGCTCTACTTATATAGAATTGCTAGAAATTTATATAAAACGTAGGACTGTAAAAGACTACTTTGGTCATTCCCTGTGGTTCTCCACAATCCCAGGCAACTCTGAAATAATGCCTGCTCCATTGCAGCCTACAGAATATACCACGAACCACAAAACACTTTTTTCAATAACCTATAAAAAGCTAAAGGAGATGTAGCACAGCTAAATAACATGGAAGGTACAGTGTGCCATGAGACAAAACCAGGAGACATTGAGGATATCACCAGTAGTTTAGTTGCCCATAGTTCCTAATTCCACCATAGATCACTGGTTTTTGCATGTGGGCACATGGAGGCACAGAAGCATCTTGATTTCATGTCTTGTAAGCATCCTGCTGTTGTGTCACTTCCTGTGAGCAATCTCTGATGGTTCAGAAGCAGACCTCTCTTCACCATATCACCAAAAATAAATTACCTATGAAGAAAAAAACCCAAAATTGTGGTGGCTCAATACAAGGCTGTATAGCATAACAAAGAATTCTTGCCTTTGAAGCCAAAGTAATGTCAATGAGGTCATTCTCACATGAAGAATCAGTTTGGCTACATGACAGCCTGTACTATACCTGTACTGTACCTTAAAAAACCCAGACAAACCAGAAAGCAACAGCTGATCACAGTTCACACAAATGGACACTAGAGTAACTGAACAGACATTGTGATCACTTAATATTTTAGAAGTTAGAAGTTTGTCTCACTTTCTCTGGGAAGTTTCTGGAAATGTTTGTGTCTGATGCATGCAATCCTGCCTATTAACTGTTCTTCCAATGAAAAATACAGAATAGTGACAAAATTATCAGGGAAATACAAGGAAAATCCTTTTAAAAAATATGCCAATTGCACCTAATTCTTTAATCTACAGCTGCTTTCAGCTGAATAGTTTGAATTATGCTGTAATAGATTGGTGGTTTTAAATTTGCAGTACCCCTGGAGTTTGTAACCACAGTTCTTAAAACTGTTGTTTATAGGAAGGGGTGTCAAGCTGGTCACGAGATCTTCTCTCAGTATGTTTAATGGTCAGCTAATAAGATGTTCTAAACCAGGTAATTTTTGTCACTTCAACCTCTGCATACAAGTGTCTAAATTGCCTCCTTCATGCTTGTGACAATTTCTAGGCAATTTTATTTCAAAGTTAAGATTTTTTTTTTCCCCTTGCAGTGGCAGTCTCCCACTGCTGTGACCTTGTTTTTTACTTGTTTTCTGTGTTTACCTAGCTGGGAAGAGACAGCATGTGCCATAGTTGACCAGTATTTTAGTGTGCCAAGGAAATGTTTAACAATACAGATCTGCTTATCTTTCCCGTGCTAAAGACACTTATTTGATTTTCTCTTCTTTACTAGCAGCCAAGTATTGTAAAATCTGTAGGATCTTACTTTATGATTTCTCTTACTTTTTAAATTTGCATGAAATTAGTTCAACAAAGTTGGAACACTTTGTGACACAATTTTGCCTTACTCTTGAAGTGTATCTTGATTGCATTTGTCTTGTTTATGTATTTGTCAATGGCCTAATGATGCAGATGTTGGCATTTTGCAACCTGCTTTGCTACTTTACTTTCGGCTGTGAAAGAAGAGTAAGCATAAAGAAATGCTACATATATATCCCAGAAGTGCTATTATGTGCTAACATATGTCTTCTTCTAGAGAACTCAGTGGGGATGAAGAAAAACCCTCATGGTAGAAATGCGAAACATCATTGCTGATCATTTTCATGAGTGATGGGGATAAGAATAGCCTAATTCCTATTGTTCCCTGTCAAATCAAAGGCAGTCTTCACACTGAGCATAGTAATACTGTTTATATGATACACAATATTACTATTCTTTCCCTAAAAAAAAAAGAAATACGATGTCAGGCCCCAAGATAATGGCAAAGACATTGATAATGACATTAAGAGTTAAGTTTACTTGCTGTTAGTAAATTATTCATATATATGAGAAAGTACACAAGATGGAGCAAGGAAAGTTCCAACTGGACCTAAAGAAATAAACCCACAAAATGGATTGCCAAGTGTTGAGACAGGTTGCCCCGAGAGGCTGTAGAATTGCCTATATATTGGATATATTCAGAGTTTCTTTGGATGAAGCCATGAGCAAACTGAATTAACCTTAATGTTAGACCTGCTTTGAGCAGAGGTCTTGGACCAGATGACATCCAAAGGTCTCTCCAACCCAATTAGTGTATGGTTCTATTTTAGATAATGTTCAACCTGATTGGGAATGTCACTGAAAATAAGAAATCCCAAAGCGGTTATATGTGACCTCTTCTTCATACCTGAGTAAATATGCAGTAAGTTCAAGTAAGTATGCTGCATTTTGAGGGAGGTTGATCTTCCTTTCTATTCAGCACTGATGAGGTGACATATGGAGTTGCTGGGGCCAGTTTTGGGTTTGTCAGAACAAGATGGAAAGCGAGTCCAGCACGGAGCCACAAAGGGGGTTAAGGGACTGGAGTGTTGTTCATATCAGGAGAGACTGAGAGTTTGGGGACTGCTCAGCTGGGGGAAAAAAGGCTCAGGGGATCTTCGTAGCATTTGTAAATACTTTGTGGAAGAGAATGAGGATGAGGAAGTCAAAGTGTTCTCAATAGTGCCCACTGACAGAACAAGAGGTAACAGGCAGAAATTGAAACGTGAAATTCCATCTGATAACAGGAAAATTCATTTTTTTTTTACTATGAATGTGACTGAAACTGGAACAGATTGCCCAGAGAATGGGTACAGCCCCATCTGTGGAGATAATCAAAACCCCACTGGATACAATTGTGGGCAACCTGCTTTAGCTGACCCTGCTCGAGCTGATGGGTTGGATTGGATGATCTCAGGAGGTGTCTCCCAGCCTAAACAATTCTATGAAGTTTTCAAGTTTCTAAAAGTTGTAGAATGACATTTCCATGAAATGTCTAGAGACTCCTTAATCAGTGACGATGAATGCCCTGGGTCCCTCTAAATATCATTCAGATTGCTACACAATTTCTATTAAGAAAAGTAGGATTTTTTTCCTGTTAGTTTCCTAGTTCAGATGTGTCCCAGTAACCTTTCATCTACAAATACAAGTAATTCTTAGGATAACTGGAGGATAATTGGAGACTTGCCTAGAAACAGACGCCAATGTAGCTCTATAGAGATGTAACATGGTATCACTGTGGATCAATTTGCAGAATTAGACTTATTCACTCATTTCAAATGTCACTGAGAATTTGGTTTTATTGACCAGTGTTTATTTTCTCTTTGGAATTTACATGGGAACTGATGTTAAACATTGGTATTTTTCAAACATGCTGGAGCTGCTTTAATGAAATGCCTGGAGTTCACAAGTTCTTGTGTGTCCTGGCTGTTCCTTTAAAAAGATACATTTTATTCACACTAAATGTAAATAATTACTCTGTTTCACATTAGGATGATCCAATAGTTCCTTAGGGATTTCAAGAACTACTCAACGTTGATAATGCTTAGAAAGCAGTCTTCATTGTGTTAGACAACTTCATATATGTAAAAAAGGACTTGTTTTTTTGAAAGAAGTAAGCACTGCGTTAGAGGACACTCTGAAAACTGCTGAGTACAAGCCAGTTGATGAGAAAGTCAAAAGTTTAAGAAACACAGGAAAATGAGAGCAGCTGGATTTTCATCACTCATTTGAAGGCTATAATCACCCTCTCTGTCATACCATATTTTCTGTCACCAATACGTGATATATATTTACTCTGATGAGCTCAGTTCATTTTGATTCTGTTTCTATCATAATATGAAAATGACTGCCTTGTTTGATTCAAGCAGTTACTCTCTGTAAGCTCTGTTACCTTTTAATTGTTTTAAGTGGATCAAAAAGCTCACATCACTCATTTTGACCTGTATTTTTAAATAAACCTGTTGCATGCAATGCTAGAAGTTAACTACCTTTGAAATTATAATTAATTCATAAGCATTTATTAACATTTGGTTCCTCACGATATAAAGTGGGAGTAAGTATTTAAAGATCTACTTTCCTCTGATAATGAAATGAGAACTTCTTTGCCACTTCTCGTTTGCTCTTTATGTTGTGGTCTTGAAAGGTGCTGAAAGCCTCAGCTTTCATCACCTTCAGTCAGCATCTCATAAATACAGCTTGGTACTAGCAGGACTGAGTGGATAGAGGAAGCAAGAATTTGTCATCTACACTGTCACTTACCTGGCATGGGACTGGTTGCCTTAAAAGAGAAACTTTAGTATGGCATGTATGTATAGTATACCGGTTGTGTATGTTTGCAAGTATCATAACTGCTGTGTGATTATTACTGTATGGGCTATACAGTATAATAAGTGACATAACTGAGTTTTTAATGTGCTTGAATCAAACACTGTATACATTACTGTGTAAACATGAGCCTGGCTGAATAATTTGTTTAGAAAATGTTGGGTTCTTTTTTTCAAGTGGGACACTTGATAAAATATGATTTGAAATCGCACGTAGAATCCAGTTTATTTTTAAAACAAGTCTTACCAGATACAGTCATTTTGAAACAGTCAGTAAAGCATCAGCAGTTGCTTGTTTAAAATGTGTGTATATAAGTTTAATAGTGCTGTATCATACTTAGCCTACATTTGAGCAGGGCCACTCTCATGTTCATTCTGAGAAATGTCAATTTCTGCTAAACTGGCAGAATGTGACTAATTAAAATATTCCCATGAGATGTATATAGTCTATATAGTCTCTTTCTCTGTTTAGCGTTTAGTTTAGAGTTCTGTGTTCTTTGACCTTTGGCTCATCAGTGTATGCTTCATGGGCAAACAGTGGTTAACAGGAGACAGCCAGAACCATCAAAACACAACTCTTTGTTGAACTGCAGCATATCCTGGGGTGCATCAGGCACAGCATGACCAGCTGGTCAAGGGAGGTGATTGTCCTGCTTTGCTCTGCACTGTTGCAGCCTCACCTTGAGTGCAGGGGACAGTTTTGGGCTCCACAATGTAAGATATTAAGCTATTAGAGAGTGTCCAAAGTAGGGTAATGAAGATGGTGAAGGGCCTTGAGGAGAAGCTGTGTGAGGTCACTTGTTCTATTGAGCCTGGAGAAGAGGAGACTGAGGGAGACCTCACTGCAGTTACAGCTTCCTTGTGAGGAAGGGGCAGGCACTGATCTCTTCTCTGTGGTGACCAGTGACAGGACCTGAGGGAAAGGCCTGAAGTTGTCAGGGAGGTTTATATTGGATATTAGGAAAAGGTTCTTCATCCAGTGGGTGGTTGGGCACTGGAACAAGCTCCCCAAGGAAGTGGTCACAGCACCAAGCCTGTCTTAAGTTCAAGAAGTGTTTGGACAATGCTCTCAGGCACCAGGTGGGTTTCTTGGAGTGTCCTGTGCAGGGCCAAGAGTTGGACTCAGTGATCCTTGTGGGTCCCTTCTAGCTCCCTAGCTACCCTGGGGTTCTATGCTGCTTCAAAAGATTTTTAGCTTTATAAACTTTTGTTCATGTTGGAAGAAATAATCTTATACAAGATGAACATTTTATCAGTAAAAATTATGCATGTTTTGTTGAATCTCACTATGTCCAGTTTATTATGCATTCTTCATTGCACTGTAAGTTTAATGGTAATAGTTTTTAGCGCACCTGACTCAGACTGGCAATTGATTTGATGTACATGGAGATCTATTGGATGGTAAGTATTCCAGAAGTAAGAATAGATGGCAGGAACAGGCCAAAATTTTTAGAGCCTTCTGCTGTTGCAGCACTTAACCCAGGACTGAAAGGCAGAGTGTGCTGGAGAGCCAGTGCAAAATGAGTATTTATTTTAAAATGTAGCATGGAAAAGCAAAGACCTAACATAGTCACAGGTAGTGTGATGACATTGCAGCTGATATAGGAAACGTCTCCTTATGTTTTTGTGATTATTGTTTACACATTATTTATTTACACATAAAGAGTGTAAAAGAAATTTTCTAGAAATAATGCAGTTGAAAAATTAAGGCAGCTTTAATTCTCTGGATAATTACCTGGTAATATGGTGCTTTTCTTAGAAGAGGGTTGCAAAAAGCAGATGCCCTGAACAGCTTTCACTTGTACTAAGTGGTTCTCTGGCTAATTGTTCTCAGTTCGAGGAAAGCACATGCATGTTCACAGGATTTGGGTAACTTAGTCCAGTGTTCAGTATCTGCATTTGTGTGCTGGAGAAATGGGTTTTACTTTCCCCCTTCCAGGGGCAGAAGCTGAAGTTTTCAAGAAGCGGCGGCGGATGCCTGCGGGGCCGGGGGGCGGGCGGGGCCCGCCCCCGCTCTCACCTGGCCCTGCCCCCGCTCTCACCTGGGCCCGCCCCCGCTCTCACCTGGCCCGCCCCCGCTCTCACCTGGGCCCGCCCCCGCTCTCACCTGGGCCCGCCCCC
>JAWWMP010000167.1:18945411-18956931 GCA_035047865.1 Dendrocincla tyrannina
GGCGGGGCCCCTGCACCTGTCAGCCCGCGGCTGCCGGGCCGCTGTTCTGGAAATACCGCCCCGTGCCCCGCCGAGCTCACGGCCGCTCTGGCCCTCCCCGGCATCGTCCTGTCCGGCCGGGTTTACTCAGCTGTCTCTTTCCACGTGTGTTACAGGTAGGAAAATGACTCGCCTGGCACAGGAGCGGGAGTTATGAGCCATGTCCCAGTGAGACCGCCGGAATTAAGAGCAAATGCCTGGAGAAGTCCAGTTGCACGGAGCAGTGCTACAGCGCTCGTGAACTGCGGGCATCGACGCCTCTCAGACTTGCTTCTCTGGCCCCGAGCACTCTGCCAGCATTTCCTGCCCCACGAATGGCTACTCAGAGGAAGCACTTGGTGAAAGATTTCAATCCTCATATCACCTGCTATATCTGTAAAGGCTATCTCATCAAGCCAACTACAGTGACCGAGTGCCTCCATACCTGTAAGTAGTACTTTGTAAAATACTCCCTCATTCATAAGTGATGTTTTCTTGAAGTGTTAATGTGTTTAATATAACCACTACACTGTTTTTTGTTTACTGAGTTTTTACATGAAATACTCTGAATGAAATCAGTCTCTGTTGGGGTTTCCTAAACCCTGGTCTGCAATCTGAGTCATCTTGAACTGTGTGCAGTACTGTACTCCACAGTGCACGAGGGGCATGGAACTCCTGGATCAGGTTCAGCAGAGGGCTACTAAGTTGATCAAGGGTCTGGAGAATCTCTCTTACAAGGAAAGGCTGAGGGAGAGGCAACTGAGAAGGGGACCTCATTAACATGTATAAATATCTAAAGGGTAGGTGTCAAGAGAGTGGAGTCAGGCTCTTCTCAGTGGTACTGAGCAATAGGACAAGAGGGAGTGGGCAAAAACGGATGCACACGAAATTCCACCTGAACGTGAGGAAGAGCTATTCGAGTGACTGTGCACTGGAACAGATTGCCCAGAGAGGCTGTGGAGTCTCCCTCACTGAAATATTCAAGAACCATCTGGATGGAATCCTGTGCCATGTGCTCTAGGTTAACCCTGCATGAGCACCAAGGTTGTACCAGGTGACCCACTGTTGTCTCTTCCAACCTGAGTGATTCTGTGAGGGTATGTAAATTCTGCTGAACACCTTGCAGAGTAAAGATATCCCTTTTGTTTCTCCTAAGCTAGTACTGACTGTGATGGCTGTAACACCAAACTTGTGTCATTGTGGTCTGGCTGATCACAGGTGAGATCATTAGTCAGGTCAGATGTGCTATTTTGATAATATAATTATGCTTTTTAAACTTAAGCTAATGTATCTGTTGGCAGTGTGCATGATGGATACACAAGTTTGGTCAGTACTGGCACATATCTCTCTGTAATGTGTTCCATGGCACTATGCAGAGAAATACTTGAAAGTTGGCAAAATATTTATTTAGGGAGTAGATTTCTTTCAATGAAACTATCTCAGGAAAAATTAATCAGGTTGTCGTAGGCTCCTAATATGTTTAAAACATTGGTGTGTATGAATTATATTAAACATATGCATGGTCCTGTCAAACTCAGTCATCTTACTTCCCCACTTCATTTTTTTTCTGTGTCTATTCCTGAATAGGCAGTAGTTTGATTGGACGTTGTTGAGAATTTGACATCTTTCCAAGTAAAATTTGAAGTCTTCTAAAAGAAGAGTAAGGGGAACTATAGGCTTCTAGTAGATTTCCCATTTTCAAAACTTCAATGAATACTACTTAAAAGCCTTGTCTTGGCATTTCCTGTCATTTCTGTGCAGTTGTTCTTGCAGTTGTTGTTGTCTTGGAGTTGTTACTGTCTTCACTGTTAATTTTTACTATGGTGTTATGTTCCTATTATATCAAGCTCATAGAGAATTAAAACAATGGAAGCCATTGTGCAGCAGGAAAACTGTGACGTAGTTGCCATCAGAGAATCACAGTGGGATAACTCACACAACTAGAGTGGATAGCTATAAACTCTTCAGAAGTGATAGGAAAAAAGGAAAGCTAGTGGGGTAGCCCTGTATGTTAGGAAGTGTTTTGAGTGTCTGGACTTTAGTGCTGGTGATGGTAGAGTTGAGTGTTTATGGGTAAGAATCAAGGGAAAACCAACAAGGCAGGTATCATGGTGAGAGTCTGTTACAGATCACCCAACCAGGATGAAGAGGCAGATGAAACATCCTGGGAGTGGCTGAGGGAAGTCTCACAATCTCTAGCACTTGTCTTAGTGGAAGGCTTCAACTTAGCAACTGCCGGCAGTACACTGCAGACAAGACAGTCTAGGTGGTTCCTAGAGTGTGTGGAGGATAACTTCCTGACAGAGCTCACAGGAGCGAGGCCCAGCTGGACCTGCTGTTTGTGGACAGACAAGGAATAGTGGGTGTTGTGGTGGTTACAGGCTGTCTTTGGGCACAGAAATCACAAAGGATGATTTTAAATTCTTGGAAAAGTGGGAAGGGTGTTAAGCAGAACTGTTCCCTTGGTCTTCTGGAGAGCAGACTTTGGTTGACAGAGTCCCTTGAGAGGCAGTCCTGTAGGGCAGAGGAGTCCAGGAAGGCTGTGCATGCTTTAAGAAGGAAGTCCTAGAGGCACAGGAGCAGGCTGTCCCCATGTGCCAAAAGATGAGCTGGCAGGGAAGATGACCAGCTTGGCTGTACAGAAAGCATTGTCTGGAACTTGATAAAAAAAGGAGAGTTTATGAATTTGGAAAAAGGGGCAGTCAACTCAGGAGGACTACAAGGATGTCTTAAAGTTATGCAGAGAGAAAACTAGAAGGGGCAGAGTCCAACCAGCACTTAATCTGGCTACTGCCATAAAAGATGATTAAAAATGTTTCTATAAGTCTATACATTAGCAACGAAAGGCAGGCTAGGGAGAATCTCCATCCTTTATTGGATACAGAGGGAAAATAGTGATAAAGAATCAGGAAAAGACTGAGGTTCTTAATAGAGGTAAATTAATCAGAGAGGGGTAAATATGTTATTAAAGTATCTTTCCCTTAAAGAAACTGGAAAAATTCTAGTATTAGATAATTAGTTTTGTGGTTGAAGTTTAATGAACAGTAGTAACTTTTAAAAGGTTGGGGTTACAAAGACTCCATATGGATGCTGCTGTTTATACCAGACAGGAGGCTTACCAAAAAAGAAAAATACATTAAAGACTAACTCCTTCCTGTATTATAGGAGTTAGCAGAAGAGGAACTCCATCTCACTTGCAGTTCTCCATTGAAAAAGACTTAAGAGAACGGGGATTTATACTCTTGGAGAAGTGATTTTTGTATATATTTTGCTGTCTCTGCCTCTTCTCTATTTTATTAGTGTGTGTGTAACTGGGTTTTGAGTAGTGAAGGAGCAGAATGATGCCTTCAGTTGCTCCCTGTAGTCTGTATTTAAGGTGAGTGACAAGGAAAGATAGTTCAGCTGGTTGCAGGAGCTGGGGTGGCAGAGGAGCTACTGATCAGCGAAAGAATTCCACCTTGTGATGTTTGCCCCTGGGTTGTACAAGTGCAGACACTATGTCTTAAGGAAAGCTGAGAATCTTCTTTTCAAGTTCAAGGATAATTTCTGTTATTTTCAGTCCTAGAGTGGATTCTCAGTCATATTAATGAGAAGATGTTATAGAAATCTAGACTACACACATTTTAAAAGTTATTTAGACTTGTGCTCTAATTTCAGCATGTTCTTAAATGCTCTGTTGGCCTTGCATGAGGGCTTCTACATGGGTGATGAAATTCTCTATTATGTAAGTGTAGTAACAAAATGTTTACTTTTAGGAGTATTAGTTATAAAAAGTATGCAGACAAATGAAGAAATATTGGTGTATGTACAGTCACATTTGCTGCTCTGTACCAGACTTCATACCCTCTGGAAGTGCTAGGGAATGAATGTGGAAAAATCAATTAAGTGTAGTAATTTAACCAATTGTAAAAGAGCTGTGATATAAGAAGTGTTCAGTATTTGCAGGTTCTTGCATCTGTATGCCAGTGGCAACTGAAGTTAAGCAAAACCGAACTCGTGTTCTGAGCACTGCTCTCATGGCATTGGTGTTCTCAGCTCTTTTGGAGACCTCGTGCAGAGGACAGTGCTATGACCACCTTAGAGGGCCTGTCTGGCAGGGCTTGTGGGCTTCCTGAGCTCATTTTACCAGATCATCTGAAATCTGCCCTTCATCCAACCTTGCTAGAGCCTTTTAGCTTTGAGTGCCAAGAGCCAGCCAGAGAGCTCTGAAGTCTGTTGTCATATTTAAAGTGGAGGCTCATTGTAATTTAAACCAGAGCTGTGAACTTAATGTCCTTAAGTTAGTGTTTTAAAGCAGTTGAAAAAAACACCTACATGAGGATTTAATGTGTGTGCATTATCAGCATCAACTGATTTGACATAACTCTTCTGAGCATACCACAGCAAAGACAAATGCAGGCTTTGCTTGTTAGATGACATTTGTTACAGGAATTTTGAGATTCCTTAAAGTTGTTTTATAATTTGGATTTACCAGCTTGTTTAGAGATGCTCATACTTTTTTAGGTAATTGATGACAGAAATTACAGTGTTTCAGCAGAAAGCATATTGCAATCTCAGCAGTCCATTTATTTTTTCAGTCCATTTACTGATGAATTTGCAGTTCTCATTTCAGTGTAGGTGAAGTAATAATAAGCAGAGGATAGAATTTATCTCCATTGAGGAAGTTTTAATGCAGTAATAATAGTAGGCATATTTGTTCTCATCAGCTTGGCTTCTATTTTCTTAATAATGTCATTAAAATCTACAGTCTGCAGTTAATCATTTGGAAGCAACAGTAGCATAGCACCTTGTTTAGTTTAATTTCAGTTTATTGGGTTTTAAATTCACACTGTTGTTGGTTTGAGTTTGTTTATACTTGCCATGGTCATGATTCTGATTTTTCATTATAAGATTCAAGTATAAAATGTTTACTGTAAGTTCTGTCATTGCTTTTGAAAGCGGTGTGTCAAAAGAAAAACACTTTGAACTGTGTACAACTTTTGTGAACTTTTCTTTTGTAGTAAGTATTTACACCAGTATTTTCAGTTGCAAGCAAGCCATTGGAACAAAAATGATGTGCATAAGTCATTTTCAGATCCGCTGAAGTGATGGTTGGCTCTGCTGGGCTCAGGCTCTCCAGCACACACATTCGTAGAACCTGCTCTTTAAGGTGCTACATGGTATGGGCTTTACATTTTATGATGTTGGGATAATTCTAAGTAGTAAAAATATTGTATACATTAAAGCAGCGCTTGTCTAACATGTGCTGCTGAACTTGGTGTCTCAGCAGAGCAGAACTAGCTATGGCTTTGAGGAACAAGAGGCGAAGAAAATACACTGGCATTATTTACTTTAAGTCTGATGCATGTAATAGCTAGTAGGTATCATTAGGTCATATTAAGCAATATTTTTTAGATCTTGTCTAATTTTTTTTCTTTGTTTTTTTGTCTGTCGCTCAGTTTGTAAGACTTGTATCGTTCAACACTTTGAAGACAGCAATGACTGTCCCAGGTGTGGCAACCAAGTACATGAGACCAATCCACTAGAAATGTTAAGGTAAGATGCTATTTCACAACACTTACTAAAATGGAAGAACAAAAAATAGGAAAAAAAAATCCCAGCATCTTTATCCTAAAAGGGAATGAATTCTTTTGCTTATTTGTATAATGCATATATTAACTGTTCTGAGCCATATAGGTTGTCATTTTCTCAGTTCCCACTAAATTGTAAATTGATTTTTGAGATACAGTAAAAGGAGGAAAGATAAAGGAAAGACACTGAAAGACTGGGTATATTGTGCAAGTTAAAATAAACGTTTTAATACCTCTCTTAAACAAATAAATGAACCAGATGCATTTTATTCTTTACGTGGAATGAAATTAAGTTCTAGAGTTTCTTTTTACAAATTATTTAGGGCATTCCAGTTTGCATGGCAAGTTTTTTCTTCTTAGAGCAATGTAGAAAGTGAATCATGCAATTAACAATGTTTTTCATGGTATAGATCTCAATCTGAGTTGAAATCTGTGAGATTAATGAAGAGACACTCAGGAAAAAAAGTTTTGACACTAAAAATACCCTTTCTCGAGAATTTGTATTTTTATATCACAGTAACACACCTTTTTAAAAACAATTTTTCCTGAAATTCTGGATTCTCTTATAGTGATGTTATGTTGAAACAAAGGTGATAGACATCCCATTAGTATAAGATAGAAAAATCAAGAAATGTCATCATAAGTGGAAGAACTTCATGTTTGCCTCAAGTGATGAAGGCACTCCCTGCCCTCTCTCCCAGCACTCCCTCCACCTCACCTCACCATATTCTTATTTTGCAATATTCTTATGAACTTAGGAAGAACTATTCTTACATCAGTGTTAAAATATACATTTACATCTGGCATTTACTAGGGTTGGTATCATTTCCTGATATCGTTGCATAGGTACAATTTGTCATATATTGTTTGATTTTTGACTGATATGCGTGTGCACAACCATGCTTCAGTTATATACCAAGAGGATAGATGAGAGAGATTAAATTCAGTGGCTCTAAAGGGCCTTAGTCTTTATCATCTGAATGTTTTTTTTGAAGGATAGGGCTAAGAGAGTTTATGTAAATGTTTACTGTACTTTTCTGATCTCCTGTCAGTGTCTGGGGCGCTGTGTGCACCATAATAGAAGATGCTATGGGCTACTAATGAGCTGTAAACAAAAGAATTTTAGAAATGTTTTTATTCTGATGGGACCACCTCACAGGAGATGAAAAATGCATATTCTGAAACATCTTTAGTAAACGAATACTGCCCTTTTAGCAGCAAATTATGGATGGGTGAGAAAAGTTAGAGCTATTTTTTATGGAATTATTTCCTGAAATTCCTTTTAGAGTAATTTGGTCTGTTTGCCAACAAACTGCATATAGTTAGTACTTTCCTTGTTATATTTTATGAAATGGTTTAAAGTATTTGCTAAACAAACTATCAGAAGAGCACATGAGCAGTGTAATAGAATTATCTTTTTTTGGAAGTTGCCTGCATAACTTACTATGTGTCTTATGCTCTAACCATAGAGGCCAGCCCCATCATAGCTAAAGAATGCAGTCATTTTCTGAGAAATGGTTTGAGCACTAGATAGTAGTTTTAACTGAGATCTTTCAAATAAACTTTATAAACTACTTATAAACTTAATTCTGAGTTACTTCATAAGTCTGAGTTTTTTACATGTATCTCTTAGCTGGCAGTACTTAGGGTCTGTTGAAACTATAAGACCATCTGAAATTCAAGTGTTAAATTCTAGAATGCTCTTTACTGATCTGGCAGAATTCTGCATCATCAGTGCTCCCTAAAGTCTCTGTTGGTTATACCATGCAGGCAGGCTTCTTTTTCTCTTGGTAACTTGCTTCTGTGCATGAAAGTTTTCCTGAATGATAGTCTTAGTTTGGTTCATGTTTGCTGATAATTACCAATTATCAAGAGAGTATTGATCTTATCACCCATTCAGCATTATAAAAGAGGTGTAAAAAGAAACTACACAAAACTGACACAAGTGCTTGGTGGTTCTTTCTGTACATTATTGTTTGGGGTGGAAAGAGTTGTGTCTAAAATATAAATGTCCTTTTAACAGCATTAGCAGGAAGTATGTTAAATGACTGCGACCAACTTTGTCAAGTAGTTTTGCTTTGGAAAGGGTTTGCTGTAAGTCACAGAAATATAAGTCTTTATTTTAGACTGCTCATAGGTGTGGATAATAGGAACATTGTAAGATGCATCTGAAATTGAGAATCTTTTATAATTTAATTTTTTCTCTATAGTTTTCATTTTCATGCACTTAAAGATCAGATAGGATTTATTTTTTTCTGCCCTTCTTAAAAGTATTGATTAGTATCTCTGTAATGACAGCAGCTTTTCTTGTTTCATTTTTTGAAAGAAAATAAAGTCATTAACTGGAGTGGGAAGCAGGTTCTTGCTGCTAGCATTGTAAATTTGCAAAGTATGCTGGGGGTTTTTTGCTACTTTAGTATTACTAGTGACTTTTGTTTCAGGCTGTTGAAGACGAATTAGAAAGTGCTAAGTGAGAATTTTCAAAAATAGATGTAGAAAACCCAGCATCTATTACACCATTCTGAGGAACAGTGGGGTTTTTAATTAAGGTAGTGATGTTCTCTTTTGAAGTCCTTATTTCATTTCTCTTACTTAGTAAGCTATGAAGATTGGAGCTTTCTCACAACATGAAATTAATTCCATTTCTAAGACAGGTTCCCAAGTTCCCAGTGCTCTGCTATGGGAACTTCATAGAAAGCAGTGCTATCTAGTTACATGAGATAGTGGCAGAGGAGGCCAGAGACTACACCATTTGGAAAGGTAGACCTATGTGGTCATCTCTCAGAACTTAAGCACTCAGGCATCTCATTATTTTTGTTTCCTTCTTATCTGTGAGAAAGTACTCTCTGTGCTGCTTTGTTTTAGGGAAGGTATATTTCACTTGCTGTTTGTTTTGGGGGATTTTTTGTAAGAAGCAATTAAAAACTGGATTGTGGTTGTAGCTTAAACATGAATACTCCTATGGTATGGTTGTATCCATTGACGGATACCACAGAGAACAAGTCTCAGAACATGATGTTTGGGTAAAAGTTCTAATTGTAAACTTTGAATTGCAAGTACAAATTCTGTAAAGAAGAAACCTTGAATACTCGTGTATGTATTATAAGAAGATAATTGTTGTCAATTAAAATAGATTGTAGGCATTCCTCAGCAATAAAAACATTCAGTCTTATTCCTACTTTGTCACAGTTGGCGAACAAAGGGACTGTAATACCTAGTTTTGGCACTAATCTAAGTGTATCAGAGGACATGCTTCTGCTGTGTACTGTCTTCTGATATACAAACTTATGGCAGATTTAAATAGTTCTAATTAATTATGCTGAGTACTGAGAACTGTCAAGTCAGAGCAACATGGATGCTCTGTGGTCTTCTTTATCCTACCAAAATCAGTTTGTCTGTGGTGTAGTAAGTAGGGAATAGTTTGTTCAGGTTTTTGTAATCCACTTATTACCAAAGCACTTGAACACTTAATGTAGTAATGGAGTTTATAATTTTCATGCTTACTACTCATGAGCTGGACCTTAAATTTGGACACTACTTTCCCAGTCTGTTCCTTCTAGTAACACAATTGTTTGCATGTAACACAAATTCAAACAGTAAAAATTTTAGAGTATAATATTTTTTCTGTTTTGTTTCATTCTTGTCCTTATGCATTAAAAAATAAATTCCTTGGTTATTTCTAAAATAATTCCATTCAAGAGGTGGTTGAGATAAGCTTTAATGCATGTTCCCTCTTTGGCTAAAATCAGTTGGCTTTGACACGATTTATTAGTTATCAGAAAAATGGAACTCATTTTATTATTCTAAAGTTTCTGTTGTTTAAACGTTAAAAATATTTAAAATGCTAGTTTCCATTTAATGTGAAATATATTTTTTCCCTCTGAAAGGCTGGATAACACCTTAGAGGAAATTATATTTAAGTTGGTGCCTGGACTTCGAGAACGTAAGTTTCTCACTTGGTTTTGGGTTCCTGTTTGGGTTGATGGAGGGAATATGGCTATTTCTCATTATATAACTGTATTATTGATTTAAAAGTTCACATTAATGTTCTTTCATATTAACTAGAGGAACTGCAGCGAGAGATCGAATTTTGGAAGAAAAACAAACCTCAAGAAAATGGACAAGGTGATGATTTTTTTTCTCTCTCATCTGGGTGTTAGGTAACATTGTTCATTAGGACCTGTTTGTTCACTTACACAAGTATATTGTTCTTACTGAATTCAGAGTACTACAGAATACTACAGAATTGTGTAGGTGTTGTATGGGCCTTCATGTACTGCTGCTTATCTATTAACCAGTTGTTTTACAAACACTAGCTGTTTCACCATTTTTTTCTTTCATTCCCCTATGCTCTCACTTGCAACACTCATTTTCCAGTAGAATTCTTAATTTTCTTAATACAGCAAAATACAGATTATTTTTACAGATTGGTTTCTGTTACTGAATGTGACCATCTGTTAAGTAGGAGGTTGTCAAGAATTAGTTATGACAAGTAGTAAAACAGTTTTCCACACATGCTAAACAATTGTTTCATATAGCTTCCAAAATGCTCGTTGTGGGGGTTTTTTTGTAGTTAACCCATGAACTTTGAAAGCTCAGTATCGAGATGCTGAGGACTACATCCAGCTGGTTTTATGCCCCTTTAATTTGACATCAAGTTTTTGATAGCACAGCCTATTTGATTTGATTTTAAAGATCTTTTGAAAGTCTCTGCTAAGTTAAAGAAGTAGCTCTTTTTAGTAAAGAACAACTGTCAAGTAAACATCTTGTAATACTCCTCTGCAATCAATTGTTTATAATATCTTCTTTTCAACTTCATAACATTTCATTTTCTTTCTCACTCATTTTGATGATTTGCATTTGGCATCCATTGTAAGGAACAAGTTTATTTTCTCTGTTACATAATTAAATGAAGAACTACAGAACAGTTTACTACAACATACTATGTAGTGTATACCTGTTCAGTTTAAAAAATACTTAGAAAATATATGAGATATAGACATTTCTTGACTGTTTAGGAAATTATTTTCTGCTATATACAGAGACAGATGCAAATTTGTAGAATGTGACTTTCTTTAAACCAGCTTATTCTTCTGGTTCTTACCTTCCTCCCATATTTTAATGGTAAACCTAATGGAGATGAGTTAGTGTAGTGAGAGCTTGTTTTGTGAAGAAGAGAAAGGGTCTAACTCTCAAAATATACTTTTGAGTAGCTATGTATGTATTCAGCTCCATTAGTGATTGCATCCTTGGGCTATGGAAATTTGTCTCTACAAACCATTTATAAGTCATGACAACTCATTTAGACAAATTACGAGCGTTTCAACTATTTTCTGCCATAAACAAGGGAACTAATTACTGTGTCAAGAAATTTAGTTGTGGCTTGGTATTTATTAACATTTACCTTCTATTTTCTCATCTGAACTCTTCTAAATTACTTTTGGTGTCAGAAAGCAGCAGAATTTGGTCTGAAATTTTTTCAAAAAGATGCGAAAGGAGCTTATTCAAGTTAATTGTGGTAATGTTTTATTCCAACAGAGAGCAGCCTTTGTTTTAAGTCAAAGTAAATAAGATTGGGATACAGAAAAAAACCCAAATGTATAAAACAGCATTATTGTATACTGTATTCCAAATCTGTAAAATTACTCCATTTTATGGTTATTATTTACATACGTTGTGGCCTTGTTTAGATGTACTTGCTGGTCTCAGCTTTCTGGTGTTCAGCTTTGCTAAACCTTTGAAAACTGTAGAAAATGGTACCTTTTCTGATGAGGTAGAATTTTAAACCAGGAGTCAATAGAATATGTTAGTAGCATCAGTAAAAAGAGATAATATGAAAAATGGGATTTTGTAGTATATATGTGCTTTGCTAAAAAATATAGGGACCTTTTTTCTTTCTCTTTTTTTTTTTTTTTTTTTAAAGGGGAATAAG
>JAWWMP010000167.1:18957459-18983554 GCA_035047865.1 Dendrocincla tyrannina
TGTTTTTTTGAAAAATAGGGGGGCCTTTTTTTTTTTTCTTTTTTTTTTTTTTTTTTTTTTAAAGGGGAATAAGTAAATACGGAGCTATTTAGTTGTAAAATCCTTCTGGAGAGAAACACCTGGATTTCTTACAATGACATTATTTAGATGGATCAAAATTGGATGAAAGCTAAGCTTTATCTTCCTTTAGTTTATTTCATGATAACTTTTCAGGAATTTGCTTCCACAGGATTATTGTGGCAGACAGTTAATATGAATTGATTACCCATGTTACTTTGATATGCAAGTGTTGGGATTAGTTATTCCACTGTTTATTTAAAAACATTATTTTTTTGTCAGTGAACTGCCACACCATAGACTAAGTTTATGTGTTTGAGTGTTTGTGACGCATGCACAATTCCAGGGTTTTAATTACTGGACACATCAGAAGCAGACAGCCATAACCATTATAGTCCAGGAGGCTAATTATTTTCTGTTCCATGGAATTCTGTTGTTTGCATATTGCATTAAAATTTCAGAAGTAAAAATTTCTTCTCAGAGATTTTTAATTTAGGAATGCCCTGAATTAAAATCGTATAATTTGAAGGAAAAAAAAGCCCTTGAAAATGTTGTATTTAAATATGTGATTTTGTGATTTTTAATTACTTTACACTTAAATAATATGATCTTCATATTTTACAGATGAAAGTCCAAAAGCTGATAAACCCAAAGTAGATGAGGAGTGTGATGAAAATGAAGAAGATAAAGACTATCACAGGAGTGACCCACAGATTGCTATCTGCCTCGACTGTTTACGCAACAACGGGCAGTCAGGAGATAATGTAGTCAAAGTGAGTAGTAAACAGTCTGTGCTGTTGTTATTGATGGCAGAATAACGTTGTATAGGAACCAAATCATTTTATAACTGTTAACAATAAACCTTATTGTGTTGACCCTCCCCACTTCCATACTTAGTCCTTCTGTTTGAGGCATTTCGATGCATCTTGGAATTTTGTAACATACAATTCCATACAGAAATCCAGCCACGTCAGTGGAATTTTTTTTGTGTATGGATTATAGTTTTGTAGTCTACAGCCTTGATGGTATATAACTGCATTACACAACAGATTACAGCATACCACAGAGGTATTTATAAAGCTAGCTGTAGGTGAGCTGCCTCATACTTTCAGGATTACTGTCTTAACATGCCAACATGAATCTGCTTTTCAAATACGTTATGCACTGAGTGACTGGGATCCAGATCTTCTGAACTGGAAACCTGATTCTGACACAGATATGTTGTCTGTGGCCTTGGGCAGGTCACCTCCATCTGCAAAATGTGTAGAGTAATACCTGCCAACTGCGGTTCTAAGAATTAGGGATATTTGGTTTCTCTTCCTGAAAAGGATTACCTAATGATATTGAGTCTAGAAGGAAGTCTTTAGAAATCCCCTTAGATTTCAATAATGTTTTATGAAAGTAAAAATACAAGAATTAAAAAACACAGATTTTTTTCTAATAAAATTACTTGCATTTTCTCTGTGTTATGTTACATGTATAATTTGGAAGTTCTTAACACAGTAAGAAAGTTTTGATTCATCAAGAAAACATACATATATGTTATCACTGTTAATGCTACATACAGTGAGAAATCTCTGTCTCCATCAACATGTGGGAGTCTCAGGTTTCCAGTTTTCCTGTTGAATTAAAACCATTAGGTTCTGGACTGTGGAATCTATGGTACTAGATCAAGTCTCAGCTTTGTAGCTTTCCTGTATTTTACTTAGATGGAGAATGTCTTTACTTTTTCTCTCAAGGACTGAAGAATTTTGAAGAAATGCATCATTTGTTTAACACCCCCAGTGTTAATTAATACAAATTAATTAATTAATTAAATGATGCATTAATACAAATATGTAGATTATTTAAGTTCTTTTGCAGCTTTTGGTGGTTTTATGCTGGTTGGGCTTTGGTGTTTCTTTTCTTTCCTCCCTTTGGTATGTTTCAGAAATTTCTTTAGAACCAGAGATGGGTCAAATGAACTTATTTGTCATCTTTTAAGTTTTGCAAAAAAGTGAACAAAAATTAAACTACTGTGCCCTTATGAATTAGAAGAGAGTGCACTAAAGTGGGTTGCTGGCTGAAAAAATTATCAGTTGCACTAAAGATTGCTCACGTTTTCCAGAATTTCTAACATGGTTTTTCTGATTTGTTGTTTTTGCTTTAGGGTTTAATGAAGAAATTTATCCGCTGTTCTACTCGAGTGACCGTGGGAACTATCAAAAAGTTTCTCAGCTTAAAACTAAAACTTCCAAGTTCTTATGAGGTACATTTGAAAGAAAGATGCTTTTATTTTTATTTCCCTGCAACATAATACATTTCTATGAAATTTAGTAGTGTTTAAACCTGCTTCCCTCTTTCCAAGGATGCAGGAATTAAGACTGAAGCACTGACTATTTCTTCAACCAGTTCTCTTACAGGAGCCAATGACTCCATGAATTGCAACCTCCCAGCTTTGGTCAGGGATAGGGCTGAAATAGGCTAGGTACACCCAGGAGTTGATCACAGTGTCATGACGTGCTGATGAGCCTTTTTGGTGTCATTTTGGCTTTGTTAATGTAATCTCTCTGGCACCTTAATGACTTGTGTTGCAAAGAACCTGCTTACTTCAAAATTTTGATTCTTATTTTGTCTAAAGCACAGAAAAATATTATAGCTCTGGTACTCAAAAGTACTGCCAAACACTTTCAGTGATGTGTAGCAGTAAGATGCTATAATGTAGTTTAAACTAGTAATTTTTCATAATAAAATCATTATTTTTCTCTGTCTTATGCTTTCAGTTAGTGAATGTTTCTTGTAATTTATAGTTATTTTTAAACTAATTTTTTAAAATTACAATTACAGTATTTCTGATTTCTGTGTTTGGGTTTGAAAGAGCACTGGCATAGTAAGGTGGCCTTCAAAATACAGCGCAAGGCTTTCTCTTCAAACAGATACTGTGTAGTATTGCTAAATATAGGGAATGTGTCTACTAGTGATTTCCTACCTTGTTAGTAGACTTCCTTCTGTTCACACTTCAGATGAAAACACAAAAGTGAAAAAAAATGGAATAGTAGTGTACAAAATAGCATATTGTCAGCTTTTTTTATTCATCCAGGTTTGATATACTTGTCTGATGGATTTGTTGTATAACGATAGGAGTTGAGGGATTAACTCTGAGATTCGCTTAGGAGTTCATTTAGACATCAAAATTTTGCATCCCTTTGTCTTACTGTTTGTTCTATTGTATTTTAAGCTGGATGTACTATGCAACGGAGAAATCATGGGGAAGGATCATACTATGGAATTCATCTATATGACAAGATGGAGACTAAGAGGCGAAAACGTAAATACCGTTACATTACAAATAAATGATGTTTTGGTGTATTTATTATAGATGGTATACATGGTTTCAGAGCTTGGTCCAAAATATATTCTATGACCCTTCAAAAAACCCATATTTAAAAATGTCTTTAGCATGTCTTCTGGATTTCTTATGTAAAACCCTATGAGGGAAACCCTGCAGCACATATATTGTGTAGATTCTGAAACTTCAAAATAGCAGATATACAATGTTTACGTGCAGGTTCTGCTCTGAGTCTTAAGTCAAATATCTGAAAACACAGCACTTATTCTTTTTCTGCAAATGTGCTTTTTGTGACCTTTTGAGCTACAATAGTTGTTGAATCTGGATCCAGCAGTTCTTCTGTAAGAACCTGTTTTATTCAGTCAGTAAACTGAAAGTGGCACAGGAAAGTTACTGGTGAGATCTAATTATTTTATTACTGTTTCTGTTAATACTACACACATCTTTTTTTAGATGTGCTGTATAACACTAACATCCAGATAACAGCCAAATGGGGTTTCCTTGCTGCATGTGCATATTTTAAAATTGCAATATTTAACTTTTTAACAGACATTTTTTTCAGGTCTGATTCTGAGTTTGATGTAGTAGCCTTTATATTGCCTTGCATATTTATTTTTTTTGTTAGAAGTCATATCCCCTTTTCTTCCCTTTGTTGTATACGTTTGTTTGTATGTAGCTGCTGATTGTTCTTCACTCTTTATGGCCTTGTAGTGTATGCAGGTTTGTTGTCCATTGTTACTAGTGGAGGCTAAGTTGGAGTGCAGCTCAGGTTAAGCATTTAACATACCTTAATGTGCTCATCTGTAGAAAAGTCCAAACTTTCTGTATTCTTTTTTTGTTATAAGCATCCTAGTGTTCAGAATAAAAAGCACTTGGGCACAGACAGAGAAGACAGAGGATTAAACACACTGTGGCATTAACAATTAATGAGCTTCTCAAAGTTTTACCTTAATCTAGAGTGGCAGGAGGAAGGATAGATTTTGATAGGAATTAGGGAAGTTAATGTATATAAACCGGTATTTGTTAAATTTGAAAGTAATATGAGATTTGATGTTTCCTGAAACCTCAATATTGCATGAATAAGGGAGCTTTAAGTAGTATTTTTTCCAATACTGCCTTGAAACCAGTGGGTGTTTGTTTGTACTATTAGGAAGTGTTGAGGCAACAACTTTAGTGATAATGGAATTTTTTCATGACATTTCATACTGCAGCACCGGCCTACCAATGGACTTTTGGCAGATGCATTGCATTGGGAGAAACAATAACTATCATCTTGACAAAAAAGACACTTGTACTCATGACATTTTTTCAAAGATCTCAGAACTATAGCTTTTAATGTTAAGTGAATATGAGTTGACAACTCTTGATAAAGTTTGTAAGTTGTGTTTACATACACACAGTATAGTCAGTTATGTGTTTATCTTTTATGTAGTTTTAAATTGCTCCCCTGAAGTCAGAGATTATTAAAACCCGTAAAAATTACACTGTGCTGGTGATAAATCCAGTAATATTTAGACTTCTGTGGTTTTGTTTTCCTTACTGAAGTTGCAGTGTGAATTAATTAACAATCTCTTCTTCTGAATGAAGATCAAGTAAGTCCATTATATATGTCTTTGGTACTAGTGACCATGAGTTTTTACTGGCATACCTATGGACCTTACATGAGGTAGACAAGGGAAAACATCCATGTATTCATTAGAGAAATCTTTCCTGTTTTAAAGTAAGTTAATTGTGAGCTTTACATTTGAAAATTTAAAGAAAAACAAAAAAAAAATCAATAAATGGTAAATGTGTATGTCCAGCTGTGGATGCCTCTTATCTGATCAGAAAATCATCTCCTTCGCAGTTTCGGTGTCAGAACTGCTCATCTTCGCAAGTCTGCTCACAGGATGGCACTTTTTATCAGGTAAGAGGCACTCACGACTGTACATATTACAGTCATTAAGGTCCTGTCAGCACTTCAATTGTAATTCAGCTTTTTATAATTCCTCACTACAAAGTGCTAAAACTCTGTGAGCAAGGCCCGAGCATTTTCGTTCCTGCAGTGCAAGCTTTTTTGAATGAATATTGAATGAATAAACACAGTCCATTCAAAAGCTTTAGGGGTTTCTCTTTTTAGTCTGAAAGAAGCCATTCTGTAGGCTGATACCCGTATCGGTCTCAAAGGATTTTCTACCTCTTCCTATCTCATCCTTCTAATTAAGCAGCATTGGGCAAAGGGATCAAAACTGAAGAGTGTGAATCAAAAAAGACAACGTTGGTTTCATCTCTTTATGGGAATTCATATGTCCTTTTTAATGGAGTAATGAAACGTTAGATTTTTCTAAACTATATTTCTTTCACATATTTTAAAATTAGAAATGAATTAATGCCTTAATCTCTAGACTGTATAACAAAGCAAAACCTCCAGAACCTGCAAACTGAAGCTCATTTCTAAGTTTCATTGACCAGTCTGGTTTATACCTATTTGAAACAATATTTCAGTTTCCTCATTGGGAATTTTTATTTGAACTGGTTTCTAAAAGTTACTTTGCAAGTTTGAAATAATATTTTTGCATGAGTAAAAAGTTAAAACTAGTATGGAAGGTCACTCCCCGCTACCAATGGGAGCAACTTACTGCACTCATGCCTGCTTCAATGATTAGAATTGTTTCAGCTTAGTGTATTTTATTTGTAGAGTTTTGTAATTTTGTTTGCAAAAACACTGAACCTCACTGGTTTACTTGGCAATTTCAGTGAGGTGACTGCTCTGTCTCTGCCCGTGTGCGCTTCCAATTAGATTTGTATACTTGTAGAGACAATTTATATAATCAAAGTGAAAAGCATGTGAAATAGCATTCCAATAATATGGTATATATCCTGTGCCAATACAAAAATAATCAAAGACCAAGTAATTTATGGTACTACAGATACAAGTTTTTCAATTGCACGTGCAGACTAGACTGCACATGGTGCTGTCTTCTCTCTTAAATGCTCCTGATACTGTTAATACCTCTGGGTTTATGTTGCGATTTCTCTGCACTCCAGTTTGTAAATCCCTGGCAATTGTGATCACATTTAGTTCTCGTGATCATTTCACTAGCATGGCATGCAAGTCTATTAACCCATACAGGTCTTTGCAGCTACATCTTTGGTTTTTTGTCTTCATTGCATTTGAAAGGCGCAGTAAAATATTTCTGATTTTATTGATAGCTTCTGTAATAAAACCCTTAAATTAGCTTTGTTCCTTTGTTCTGTGGCAGAGAGGTATTTAAGCCCATACAACTGCTGAGACAATGAGATTTTCCAGGGTTTTATACTATAAAAAACATCTAGTACCTTAATGAAGAGGAAAACTTCAGACTTAAATGAAAGGCTGTCGGGACGAAAAATTAGGGCATTTAGTAAAACAACACTTTAAGCAGCAAGTGCTCAGGTATTCTATGGGCTTTTTGGGAAACCCACCCTCTCTTGCCTTCCATTTCATGATATCTTTGTCCAGTTCAGGGATCTGAGAAGTAGAAGTAGTTGATTTGCTTCCCATTTTATTTTATTTTATTTTATTTTATTTTATTTTATTTTATTTTATTTTATTATTTTATTTTATCCCCTTTCAGTAGACACTAATAAAAATGTATCACTAGATCTGAGATTAAGGAGTTTGGATTTGGGGGAAAAGTTAGCCCTCATCTCTCAAAATCAGCTGACAGCAATTTGACCTCTTCTTTTTTATTTTTTAATAGTATAACTATGGAACCTCCATATATATAAAATTCAGACAGCGTACATCACCTGTAAATATACTTCGGTTTAGAAAGTGTAAAATTTCAAGATTGATTTTTATCAAGCACAGCAACACAGAAATTAGTTGTTTGAGCACTCCAAGTATATATATGTGATAAAATATAAATATTGAAGTATATGAAAGCAGACAGAGAAATTTTATATCAGTGACAGATAGCTAATAGATTTGCAGTACAGGTGTGGATTTAACCATTGAAATGTATGGAATTATTTCATATAAATAAAACTGTCATATACTTGTGTCTTAGGGATAAGCTCTGGTTATTCTGAAGGCAGTCTTTAATTGCATTTTCTTTTTATTGTTTATGAATTATGTCTTCATGCTTTGTCTGTTTTTGTTGTTGTTTTCCCCTTGCTTTTGTTTTCAGTCTTACCCAATGGTACTTCAATATCGACCTAGAATTGACTTCGGTTAGACCAAAGGGCCAGATCCCACTGAGATGAATCCTGCACTATTTGTTTACCCATCGACAGATTGCACAATGAATGGATGTGCCTGGATTGGGGGGACACAGCCAGATTTTTCAGCATGCAAATAAGGATATTGTCTTTCTTAAAATTGTCAGTTGCATCTCTGTTGTTTCTATTAGAGCAAGCCAAGTGCCATTCTGCTACTGAAATGTGCATAAGATATTTGTGTATCTTAAGGATGTGCTGCAAATCATAGCCAAAACCATGAAGTGTACAGTCAAGATTCAAAAACTATGGAATATTTTTGCTTACGTGTTAGAAAATTTTTCTGGTCCTAATACTGATTACATTAGCAAAATGGCAGAGTGCTCATTCCATGTGGTGTTGCTGTTTCACACACTATTTTACTGAATATTGTTGTTTAAATCATAGAGTACTGTACAAATAACTAAGGATTATACCTTGACAATATTTTGTATAGAAAATATATTTAGAAAAGTGGTGATTGGGCCACTACCTTTTTCTTGATAAGGTTCTCATGGGTCCAGGTATAGCTCACTCATGAGTGTGCAACAGTCCTTTTGCAGTGAATGAAGATTAATTACACTTAACAAGAGATGTAGAACACGATAATTCAAAATAGTAATTTTAAATCTTCTAAATAGGTTTTGCTAGTATTGCTTAAAAGCACTGCAGCCTTTGTGATTGCACTTTTCTATGGTTTCCCTGAAGGTTGGAATTTGGGATACTACCTATTTTTGGAAAATGGCTTATGGTCAGATTACATTTCTTCTAATTAAGCTTTGATAAAAATGAAGCTAAAATAATATAAATGTCTATGGAACAAATAAATTTCATGACAAAACTACAACCAAGGCAAAATCTTACATAATTGTTGCCTTTCATACTAAGCATTTCCTTTTAAGATTGGATGGAGGTATATAATATGCTAAGACAAAAATAATATATAGCTTTAATTACGTATCATATATCTTGCAACTATCTGGAGTTTAGAATTCATTACAGGTATTTTCATTAGTTAAAGTCACATCATGAAACTTTTTCCATAAAATTAGAGGTAATGCAATACTGAAGATAAGCAGTCTGACCAGTATAATCGTTCAGGTCATCTTTTTTCCTAAGACCTGGTAGTGCTGGATAAAAAGTGATTGTTGCCTTAAGTATTGCAAATGTAACAGTTCTAGTATGGAATTTTTATTTGGGTTTCTGGTAATGCTGCAGGGAGCATAGCAATGTATATGTTTTCTGTAGTCTTCCATTATCTTTACTCTGCTTAAAAGTCAGTTGAGTTTTTCTCTTCAAATTCTCTGGAGATACTTATAGTTCAGTAATTTTATGTAATTTCTACTTATTACATGCCTGCTAGTGTTGTATTTACTTTCTTTATGCCTTTTGCATACAGCAAAAAGGAACCAAATCAATTTTTCAGAAGCTACTGTAGAATGAGCTGGTCATTCTTAGGTAGACAAAGTGAAAATTCTTTCTTGGGATCAAGTATAAAATATGGATGCAAGGCTGTAAATCCTTTGTAAGTGTATGTTCATGTACATTAATATGTTCTGTAGGAGAAATAAGCATGTTGTGGATTAAATCTGGCCCCTTGAATAGTGTTAGGAGTTTGAACATTGATGACTTGAGGAATCAGGCATACTCGGGTTGAATTCTCCCATTGCACGCAAAGCCCACATGACAAGCAGAAACCAAGATGCTGTCGGTAGTAGTCTGTTTAGGAAACCTGCCATTGCAGGTCAAAGTTGCACATATTGTGCAGATGCCAGTGGAACTGGGGAAGCAAAATGTTTAGGAAACTGCTGCCCCTTTCTGCAGGCATGTTGTGCTGGTCCATACAGGCACTGGTTTGCCCACCCACAGATGGGAAGGGGTGCACATGCTGGCTGCAGGGAACAGTCATCCTTTTGCCCACGCAGTCTGTGATGTGCTACCTGTCACAAAGAAGATTTTCGATGTTGGGAGAGCCCTTCTCTGCAGAGTCTCTAGGGAAAAACAGATTCTTTGTATATATAGAGGTCCTCCTCATGGAGCAGCGTGGAAGAGCAGAGCATGCATTTTGACTGCAAATCATTCTTCTCTTTAGTATATACAGTTGTTTTGTACGGTAGAAATAGGATATTATTTGTAAATATTTACATGCACATACAAATGACACCTTACAGTTTTTATATATTTCATGTGGTTTTATACCAGAATTTTCACTGTAGATTTGCTTGACATAAAACACCTGTTTCAGTTTATCACAAAGCTAGTGGTAGGATGCTTAAGCATAATTTCTGCTTGGTTCAGGGCACAATTTTTTTCACAGCAATTGCACTTGCTGTTTTGACAAATTTTAACAGACTTGTTTTAAAAAGACAGGAATGCATAATTTTTAATCCATCTACTAACAGGACACCCGTAATTGCACTATTTTGTATTGGCTTTGGAATGGCAACTAATAGAAGCTTTCTTTGACTGTTTGATAACTTTCTATATTCATAATTCAGAGAACCATGCATTCTCCCGATTAGAATTGGACATTGATTTAACTCATGGTATTTTCTTGATGCAAGTTAAAACTGGATTACAGAAGGCAAATCTTCATTTTGAGCATGGAAAATACTGACAGCTCTGAATCGACGTTCCCAGCTAAGAATGGTGGCATTAAATGCATATGAGCTATCTGCCTACACTTTGTGCGTTTCTGATTTGATGGCACAGTGCCTCACTGCTGCTACAGTTTAATAGTGTTTGTAACAGTGAAGTGCCAGTGAAATACATATCTTAACTGGGCAGCTTGTATAGCACAGGCATTGCCTTCTTTACAGGAAATCTGTCTCCCGTATAGTATGTATGTGCCATGTGTCCACAGATATGCATATTTAATTAATTTGTGCCAATTAAGAGTATTTGAGCACCATAGGAATATGAGAATGCATGTACGGAATGATTCCTGTGTGCCAAAGATGGGATAAAGTGAAACGAGTACCTAAGCATTCCCTTCAGACTGCACCATATGCCATCCTAGAGCAGATGCCTGGATAGAGTCACACTTTCTGAGCATTCCATGACAAATTGTCACCACTGCATGCTTGTAAAGCATAGGAATATAAAATAAGTGTTGCTGCCACTGTGTTTCTATGGCTTATCTGTATCAGCAGCATCTAGCTGCAGAGGGATAAGACCTAAAAAATTCCACACTACTACCTAACCTTGCTGTCTTTTACTTAGCACATTTGGTGCTGCCTTTTTTTTTTTCCCCTAAAAGTGAAAAACTCATTAATGAAAGTACTAAGCAACTTTTTGTTCAGTCCTAAGCAACAAAACTGATTTCTACATTTATCTAGTAACAAGCTATGAGCTAGAATTTACAAAGATCCTGTAACATCTCAAACAATATAGAATTAGATGATTAGTTCAGAAATGTATCTTCCATCATGCATTACTACACTGCTGGTAGCTAAGGGCCTAGTTCTATAAACTTTCTCTATGAAATACCAAATAAAATTAAAACAATAACTTAAGTGACTCATCACTATAGTAGGTACTGTTCACATGAAAGCTTCTGGGATTTGGATCCTAGGAGTATGCAATGCTATAAGTATATTGTGCATACTCAGCTAGCTTGCAGTTATTATGCAAAAAAAAATATTATTTTGACCTTACTGAAAATGTTATACAAAGCGAAGTGCCTGATTATTAATACAGAATACCTTTTCAGTCCATTATTTACATTTGACAGGGTAATATTTGCTTCTGTATTTTATCTATGGTCTTAATATTTTCAGCAAGAATATTTCATAAACATGCTGTATTGAGAAGCTTTCAGGGGAAACAGGCATAAGAAGAAATGTGCCCTTTTAGATAATTTAAATTAAACCCTATCTTAGTAGAAACTATATGAAAATGATTATTTTTATTTTGAAAATACTCCATTTTCTGCATAAGGGACCCTTGATTTCTGGATATTAGTCTGTTTTTATCCATAGGTTCTGCAATTTGACTTGACTGTTTTCTGTTATGAAAAACAGTTCTAATATATCTGCAGGTGAAAAGAAACTGATCTCATTCTGTTTAGATTTAAGCTAGGCTCTTATTCTCTCCTGCAGATGAAGTAGTGGTCCAGAGTTTCATCTCATCTCTCCCATGTATAACTATTACACATGACTTTGGGAGAGAGGTAAACATTTTCCTTCTCTGCTGCTTTTTAAAATAACAAAATAGGCCAGGGTTTAGTCCTTTAATTGAACGAATCACTGAGTTGTATTGTTTGTGGAGTTTTTTACATTTTCATATAACTGAAGGCAACAAGAGACATTCACACCCCAGATAAAACCATTCTTGAGAGGACTTGAAACAAAAGGAATAGTACCCAGCTCAGACAGATACTTTGGCAGAAATAGGAGAGAACAGGTAGGTGTTCAAAGCCAATCTTAAGTCTCAAGCAGGTTGAGTCTTGTGTATAGAGGAGCTACGTAAAATACTGGTCAGTTACATGCACTGGTCAAACTAATTTTTATCTGGGAAAAGTGAAAAGGCATCAAGACTTACTTGCCTATTCAAGAGCTTAGTCCAGTTTCTTCACTTAATCTGGCAGGTTGAAGGCATTTCTTTGCTTCCTACAGAAATGCATATATCATGCAGCATATTCCCCTCTCATTTTACGTTATGCTGTGTTATCTTATTATTTCTCTCAGTTAAAATGTCTAAGCAGGCACTCTCTGTCCTGTAAGCAATTCTGGGTTGTTACCCATATTTTGCCCTTTCCCATACCCCACCCATTTTCATACTCAACAAGTAAAAACATTGAGGAATTATAAAGGTGAAATTGCACATCCAGTGTCAGCTCACAGATTTCATTCATCAGGCAACTCTCATGGATTTCAGTAGTTTTCACCGTTCTGCGTTTTGAATCCTTTTTAGCCAGTTTAACAAGGCCATACTTCACAAGGGGTTAAGCTAAAGACACTTGTTTGAGTAAGGATTGGAGTCTACTGGAATGTGCTGCGGGATGAATTCCAAGACACAAAGGAATTGATTCACCCTAAAGGAAATGTGGAAAGCTCCCAGCAGCACATTTTCCACTAATTTTGTCACACAGGGATTGTCTGACCTTCAGACCTCAGATGAAACATCCATTGTAGGAATGTCCTCCAACAGATGATCTTGTAATGTTAATATATTTTTTTCTTCATAAGCAGACCTACCTATTGATTTTCTTTTTTAACTACTGTCTACACTGTGTGTAGATCAGATTAAAACATTAGATTCCAGAATAAGAAATTCATTAATTAACAATTTCCCGAAGATTCTTCTGTCCAAAGCATGTGCCATAAATCTGAATTCAGGTAGCTTGCTACTACAGTTGAGTAAAGATGTAGTTTCATTCCCTAGTAAGCAATTTAGGTCTGTATGGTTCTGGAGTGTGTCAGTGAAAGGGAGGAGCTCTGTAGATGGGTAGAAATGTCCAGGATATCTTTTGTACTTGCAGAAGGAGATGAAGTTCTGTAAGATCAGGATGGAGGAGAAATTATGGAATGAAAGATGTCTACAAGTGGAATTTTTTGCCATTACATTAATTTTAACCAAAGAGGGGCATTGGTTTGACTTTGCTTGTTTACCTGAACCATTGGGCATACTTTTCTTTGAAGTAACTTTTATGTGTATTTTTAGGAAATTCTTCTAACGTGGCTGACAGTTGACAGGATGAGGTGAACAGAAGTAGCTACTGTGCATTTTCCTTCTTCCTCATGATAGTGAGTGGAAAGCAAAGTAAGAGCTGAGAGAAAGTTGCTATACAATAAGCAAAATCACTGCAACAGTAAAACATTTTGCTGCTAGTTAATATATTGAGGGGTTTATTACAAATGAAGATGTTTATTATCAAAGTGCAAGGCACATGTTTTATGATGGTCTTCTACTCCTAAAATTCAGTTTAGTATTAATATTGAGTGTGGTAGATGTTGTTCCTGTTGTCTCCTGAATTTTGATGCAGTAAAATTAAACATGCTCCCTTTTTATTGAAAAATATCACATACTAATCAATTTAAAATTAGTCTTTGTTGTCGACTATTTAGTTTGCTCATAAAAAACAGGGTTTTTTAAAATAAACTATTTTTATGGATGATCTGACTGCCTAATAGTTTGAAGGGACCTATTTAATACCAAAGGTAAGGCCACCCAGAAACTGACTTGGAATATGACATTGACACTTCTCTGGCGTGCAGAGGTCAAGAGGTACACCTGGAATGAATCAAGCAGAACTAACTGGTGGTAGTTGTTGTCTGTGTCACCAAGCTGAAGGGTTAGGCACACCTAGCAGTTTCCAAAACAAAAGGAAAAAAACAACAGGAATAGCATAAAGGTTGAGTTAACAGACATAGAGTAGCTCTTTGAGTCCTAGCCCGTGTTCCCGAAGAAAAGCACAAAGGCTTGCATTATTGATGTGTCTGCTATACCTGGCCTGTGAACTAACAAAAACTTCAGTGTGCTGTCAATCCTGTAAACCTTCCAAAGCACAAAATAGTCACCAAGCTACTTTTGGGGTTTCTAGTTGTAGTTCAGTGATATTTTGGAGGGTCGAAAGGACAGACTGGGAGGATAATGTGAAGATATTAAGTATGTTTTACAGATTTTTATAGCTATTTTTTTAGCAAATGGCATTGCTGTCTTCGATGTGAGACCATTGATTAGCAAGAAGTGATTAGTTTACTTGTGCAGTATAAAACAGAGTGAATAAAGAAATCCAAATATCTTGATTTCCTTTTCCAGGATAGTGATTAACTAAACTGGAAAGTAATAAGTTAATTTATTTAGCTGGCTGAAAGATTTCATTCTAAATACTTACTGATAGTATTTTTTTCTCAAATACAAGCTTCTTAGCATAAACATGAAGCAATGCATCATTTTTTCCCTTATTGCAGACTTAACTGTCGAAATAAAAATATTTTGCATTTTTTTAAATTAATGCAAAGCCTGAATTGTTAGATGTTCCAGGCTACTGAATAGATGCTATAGTTAGTTACTCTCAATGGATTTTTTGGGGGTGGGGGCCTAAGTGTCCTTATATAAGCTGTGATCCAAGTTATGATAAGAAAGGAGCCTATGGTGAGCAGTAATAATATTCTAATGCTTCCTTGCATTTGATCAGTAGTTACCAGTTTTTAATAAAGCTGCCCTCACAGTACCTAGGAGCTCGTAGAACATATTGTGATCTTATGTTGCTAATTTGTTTTAAAATATAAAATGTTTTAAGCTTTTTGTCAAAAGTGATAACATCATATTACAAATAAACCTTTTTGTGGTTGTAAAATTTAGCTTATAAATCATTCAAATTGAAGTGAAAAAAACACAGGTCATTGTTAATGACAGTCTATCCTACTATTAAGAATATATGTATTTTTGTAAAGGAAAAGCACTTGTAGATATTTAATCAGTCCAATATCTATCTATGTTAATGTTTTGAGAAAAAAAAAAAAAAAAGAAAAGAAAATGCTGCTTACAGAATCACTTACATATTTTTATTTTTTGTGCTCAATTGCATTTTCTGTTGATTTATGGAATGTTTATTCTGTGTGAAGCTGTATGGTTAGTACAGCTGGGCTAAACGCATTTCTCACCTTAAGCAATTGTATCTGACTATGATAATATATTTTGTGTCTGAGCAGAAAGCTAATTGCAAAACATAGGCTGGTGGTGCTGTTTTTCATCTTCAATATTAGCTTCATCCTGCCTTATAACTTTTATACTTCATAATAGGTATAAAAAATGCTACCCATTTTTTGTGACGTGTGTGTTTTAATGGACATTTCAGGGTATATTTGGTTATTTAGTTGAATCTTGCTGTGCTTACAAACATCTTTATAAAAAGTTGACAGAATTTTATGTACAGTATTTAAAAAACAGTCCCCTGGATGAAAAAGTGTTCAAGATTAGTCAGGTTTAATACTTTCCTTCAGAGGAAACTTCTCCTGGGTGCATGCATGAAACATGATTGCATCACTAAAGTTTCTGAGAATTTTTGCAAATAATATTTTTTAAATTCAGAATAATTCATTCCTTGTAATCTTTTGCAGCGCTTTGAAACCTCACTTTTAATTGTATTTTGATTCATCATAATGCATTAACATAGTTTCAGGGGGGAAAAAACAGTAAAGCAAAGAATTCTATCAAAGTACAGTAATTGGTGGCAACCATATTTGTTTGTAGTTATTACTGTACAATCCAAAATCTATTTACTTATTTCAGTGGGATTCTCCAGGGATCTACTGCGTGGGCTAACCTAATGCTCAGTTGAGTTCTTCACCTTGACCTCAGTGGAGCGACTTTCCATAATTGTCCTTGTAGCTAAGTCTTGAAATGACCCAGACTTCCCACTTCTTCACATAATTTCCTTTCATGGGTGGCTAATGTTGTTTAAATTTAGTCTCATTATATTAACCTTCCCAAAAGTAAAGAAGTTTTGCACCACTGAGTGTGTACACTAGCAGTAGAAGTCATTGTTAGGGACTCAGCTGAGTAAATACTTATGTTCCTTGTCAGGTTGGGGGTGAATTTGACTCGTACTATGAACATTTGAAATGGCATTCTCTCACTTGTGTGCATGCTTCACAAACATTTGCAATTGATAAGGATATGATGTGTTTTAATATATGAACATTGTCCATTTGTATTATTTTTGTTAAGACCTAAGTTCTGTATTAATTCATTAGGCTCGACATCTCAGGGTCCACGACGTAGCAGTTTAAAAACTTAAATCCATTTGATCTGAGTGCAATACCAGTATTGCAGGCTTGTATCTTTTGAATAACCAAATATGTTGTTTTTATTTTAAAAAGCACTGTAAATTTCACTCAGTTCTACCAAAGGAATGAGGGGAGATTTTTTAATCTTAGAAGCTGAGTGTGGCCCTGAAAAAAAAAATGAGACACTTGTAACTGTCAGCACTAGGGAGCAATTTTACAATTAGGTGAGGGAAGTGCTGGTACTTGGGGGTTTTTGGCAAAACCCCGTGGTTGTGCCTCTTGATGTAGGGCAAAATGTGCCTGTTCAAAGCTGCATCAACATTTGTAAGCAAGATTTATTTCAGAAAAACAGCTCATGCAAACCCTATAAAGGGGCCTTTAGAATCTTGTGTGTAAATGTATCTGGTGTGTAGTATTTCTACTAATGAACTACCTGTATGGCTCAGTACTGGTGATGTTACATTGAGTGTTTCGTGCTAATGTGGAGAAGGTTTACAGCACCTTTATAATGGCTGATAACAAATGACAATTTGGCCTGACCCGTATGCTGCAAGATGCCTCTAGCCCAGTTGGATTAATTTTATGAAAAATCTAGATGAGCAAGAAGTACAACTAATCTGCTTACTAGCACTGAATTGCTCCTTTCTCAAAGCAATAAATATATTCATGTTGTAACATCTGTTGTGCAGCCTACAATACTAGTTGTTTTGTTGCATTGTTTCTATATAATTTATTTTGTGCAATAAAAAAATCTCTGGTTTTATCTGACTTCTCTCTAGTTTGTAATAATATTTGAATTAAAACATTTACTGGCTTTATATCTTAATCATGCAAGCACACTGTCAACTCAGAAATGCAGAGTAGGAGACAGAATGCAGTAATATTATGCATCCCAGAAAAATCAGTGTGCTCACATGGCCTGATTTTGTTCTAGTTAATGTCATAGAGTGCTAATAATTTTCACAGGTGCAGAGTCTGCCTAACACTAAAGTTGACTGGATTTGGCACCCCATTTGTAAAATACGACCAGGTGGGTTACAGAGTGTGACTGTGTTTGAGCCTCTGTTTAAAAAAATCCCAATAGAGCTTCTATCACTTTTTTTAACCTCATTTCACTGCTTTTTACTTTTTTCTGTTTTGATGTTTTTCTGGGTTAATATGGTTTCAATAATAATTGTTCTGTGCATTTACCTTCTGACTACCCTTTATTATGTTGTTGGAACATAATACAGTGCACTCTAAGATAGTCCATGCAAATTGGAAACTAGAGGATATCCCTACAATAAGCCCATGGTGTGAACTAACATTCTTCATAACATATCCTGAGTTATTGCAAATAAAAACAATGGAGGGAGAGCTGTTATTCAAGGGAACTTGTACCTTTTATCCGAGATGCTACTGTGAAACTTGCAATACCACTATCTGAGACATGGTTCAGACTGAGAAATAATAGAAAGGATTGCTGATTAAACTAAAATGTTCTGAGGCAAAGAACATTTTGCATCCTCTTGTAAAATCCTTCTACATATTAGCAGAAGAAGATAAAAATTGCTTGTGAGCACAAAATGTGAAGGTATGTATAGTATATGTCACTATGTACATATGATTAAATAGGAATTGTTCATTGCATTGCATTTATCTGTTCACAGGCAAAGAGCAGCTGTGGCACCATTGCCTGCTGTGTAACCTGGGCAGATGAAGCAGTGCAGCCTCACTTTCTTTGAACCTTTTCAACATGGGATATTTGACCTCCAGATTTGTCAAATGTCATAGACTAATACTTTTCCTTCTAAAAGTGTTCTTGAAATTTAAGGTCACTCAGTGAAAACCCCCAAACTTTATGTAATGCTTCTACAAAATGTTATTACACTCTTTATGAAACAGAAATTGAATCATATATAAATGCAAAATCCTGCTCCTAAGTAAGGAGCAGTGTTTCCTCAAGCAAGCTTGCCATTAAAAATGCTGGTGACTAAACTATTTTAAATAATTACTTTGTTTCAAGTAGCTAAAAAGAGAATCATTCTGGGGGAAGAAAAGACATGCATAAAAATAGTAACAAATGCCTGATCAGTCATAAACCTGGATTGTGTTTTATTGAAGGAGGAAGGTAGGTGGTGTACAAACAGCTGTTTACATCAGGGGCAGAGCATATGAATTTCCCTGTTAGAACTGTGATTCAAATTGGTTTCTACCCTGATTATTTTTTTCTCTTATTCTAGAGGAGAATATGCTATGCAGTGTCATTATAGGCAAGAGTAATGTTTTTCAAAAGAAAAGTGCTTTTGTAATTTGGGTTTCATTAAAGAAACAGGAATTTGCTGGCAGTATGTAATATGAGCACCTCATTCCAGTGGCACACTTCCAACATCTTCATTTAGAAAGAAGACTGCTGCATTCATAATTCATAAAAGCGTTGGCATCTGTCCCATTAAACTCACACAGGAAAAGAAAACATTCTTATATGTAAAAACACTGTCTATCTTTTCTAAACTATTTATAGGTAAAGTTCTGTCCTTTCCTGCAGTACACAAATAACTACAGTAAGTGCATTTATAGATAAGGAAAATAATTACAAAAATAAACCTATTCTTAAGAAAAGCTTTGCTTAATACCACATTTGGAGACACTTTAAATTCCTTATGTCAGTGTCCCTGAAGACTTCCAGTCCTGCTCCCAATAGCCTCTACAGATTTTAATGTCCTAGTACATCTCTACAACCAGCAGAACTTGTTACTAGCCAGTATTCCTCCTTTAGTTTTTCTGTCCATGTCTTAAAATAGTATGATTTTTGTCTTGACTAGTTTCTAAAACATGTTTTATTCCTGTGCTCCTCCCTATGACCTGCTAAAAGTGATGCAGACGTAGAGTGCTCTGTGTGCTCATCAAGTCCTTATGCTGCACCCAACATCTGGAGTTCTGAAGATCTTAAAAAGTGAGCTCAGGAAGTTCACTGCTGCTCCTTGCTTTGCTAGTTTATTATGTTGAATTTGAAAAGCACCTTGTTACTAAGGAACTCATGGAGTGTATTTGAAGCCATTAACAAGGAAAGAGAAGGAGATGTACTCCCAATTTCCTTGGCAGCAAATGGCATTCAGAGTGGCACCTGTACCTTTATATCTACTTTATCCAGTGTTGATTGCGTTATAATGTTCAACAGCAATTCCACTGGTGACTTCTAGACCTTTTCTCTTTCTTCAAGTGTTCAACTCAGGCTGTTATTCTCTGGTAATGAAAATTCCTGGAACAAGAGAAAAAAAAGGCATGGATCTGTACTGCTGAATGGCACCGTAACTTGCAGCAGTCAACCTACCCTTCGCTCCACTTTATGCTGGTTGCAGAATCTTTCTTCTTAGAGTGAAAATGTACCACTCCAGAGTACCTTATAAATAAGCAAAAAACATTACCAGTCTGCTTGAGGTAAGCAATATGCAACTTGTTTTTCAGCTTCGGAAAAATTCCTATTGAAAAGCTCTCTGGCTAATACTTTGAGTGGATGAATGTGCATGTTCAGAGCAATACCCATGTGATTTGACTTTTATTTATTCACAGACAAAATCAAAAATGTTTGCTAGTGAAAATTTTTGTTAATATAATAATAAACATGTAAATTATGCTATAGCTTGTTTAGAGAAGTGATCCTATGAGAGATAAAATCTGTACTGTTCTTATTTTCAACAAAGGGCTGCTATAATTCAGTTTTCTATAGTTGCTATAAAAACCACAAGGTATTATGTCACAGCATAATAACAGCATGAAACCAAACACGTTATGTAGCTGCCTGATCAGATAAAGGCATGTGCTTAAAGAATACTCGTGTAACATGCAACACATGTGCCATAGGCTTTTAGTACTCCTGTTGCAGAAATATGAAATGGCCTACTGATACCATGTTCTCTATTTGTTCTACAGATTGTATTTAAAACAAGAAAATCACTTGGAAAATAGATGCCTACCATGTCAAATGAATCCAAAGTGCTCTGTAGATTATGTATTTAAAACATACCCATGCAAGAGTGACTTTGCCATGGCAACGTGGCCATAGGTAAAAGTAGAATAGAGCAACTTAGCACAAGAAAGTAATTGAACTGCAAGATAAGTTTTCAGGGTAACATTAATGTGAAATCAGAATTCACGCCTAAATCTATTGAGGTCTGTCCCCTGCCTTTGGAGAAAGTGCCGGTAAAACGCTTTCAGTGACTGCACTGTGAGCTGCCTGCCATCTGCAATCAGCCTCAAAACACTGATTTCTTCCTGCACCTCCTGGCCAAGACTATTCAATGGCAAACAAATTCTCAGGTAAAAAAATTCAGAGTAAAATGCTTTATCCCTATGAGCCTTAATGTAGTCTCGTTTCTCAACATGGGGAAACTACAATAATCACTTCTTGAAGAAGCTGAAGAAAAGCTAAATTCTTCTAAGTTCCTTGTAATATCTTCTGGATTTTGAAAAGGGGGTGGATGTGGTAGGAGAGCCTACTTGTCTTTCACACAAGAGGGCTGTATACTAATTTTCTGATGTCATCTATTGCTAGTCACAGGAGGAGACTGACTAAAACCAAAGTTGAATAGCCCACAAGAAATTCAGTCTTCACTTCTGGTAGTTCTCATCTCTCTCAATTGCACAACAGCAGGTGGGGACAAGAATTTCCAGAGATGCAGCATCACAGCAGCATGTGGAGGCAATTGCTCAGCATACCAACACAAGGGAGTACCAGTCAGCCACCCCACGGCGCAGTAATGAGCCAAGCAGCTGAGTACAAGTTCCATTTGTGCACTGCTCAAGCTATTCATAGCTCTGTGCTGCAGAAACTGTGGAAACTGGCAGCAGATAGGCAGTGGCTATGTGTTTTGAACCCCTGTACAAGCTCAGGTCACTGCTAGCCACACTACCTGTACACCACACTTCACTCTATACAAGATCTTTTCCCATAGGTTGTATAAAAAATACTGTATGTCAAAGTATGTTCTCTTTCACCAATAAACATTTTTAGTATTGCCCATCTTGTTAACTGCTGCCAAGGCAGGACTCAAGTAGGTAGCCAGCAGATACAATGGTCCTCACATTTTACTACTAGGAAGTATAGACTTAGTTCCAGCTATTGTTTGCAGTCTAATATGAGTTACCCAAGAGCTTCACCTTGGAAAACAGTAGAAGAGCATCCTAGAGCCTTACTCTAGAGTTGCAGCAGAAGCTCTGGCAGAAGACAGAAGACTTGATGTGGCCATCAGCTTGAGACTGAGGCTATGAAACCCAGTGCAAGACTGAGCCTGTGGATTCACAAGTTTCTTGTTACTAAACACTTTGGGAACATAGGTCATGGGGAAGGAAAAGCACCTGTTGTGCAGCAGCTGTATCATCATCTTCTCTGCTTTTATTTGTCCACAAGTGACCACTGGAATAAATATTTGTTTGAGAGTTGTAGCAGTAGAAAATACTGTGGTAAAGAGTGCATAGTTGTGAATATAAATTAAAGATTTCTATGAGAAAGTAAGCACTAGACAGTGCTTCATAGTATTAATAGCTTCTAAGAAAAGATACCATGTCCCAAGAGCAAAAGCCTTACAGGTTGTAGCCTGCTGCTCAGAGAACTTACCTAAATGTAGTGTTCACAGAGGCTGATGATTATTTCTATTGACTCCATAAGTCAAATGTGGTTTTTTCCACTTCAGTACAGGATCAATTATAATCATCTCTAAAAGCCTACAGGTACAAGCATCTCTAGTGCAAGAGACCGCAAGGCACATAGACATTTTTAATTCCAGGAGCCAAAGCTGAACTGAATTTCTCTTCATGCATGAGTAATATTTAGAAAAAGAGAAAAAAAGTCCATCTATGAGAGTGATGATCCATGAATGCTGCATTAAGAATGCCTGAAGTGTCACAGATTCCTTCCAAGCAGCACTGTAGAGGCTCTGGTTGTGCTGTAACAAAATTCACAAAGGGAGGTGGCAAGATTTTCCCTGACTTCCATAAATATGTGGGCAAGACAGCAACACCCCAATGTTGAAGTGAATCTGAGTAAGAGTGGGGAGCAGCAACACAGCTCACAGCTGATTGCTGTCAGCAGGGCAACGTGGATATGTGCAAGACCCAGGATGGTCCTAGGAAGGGACACAAAGAAAGTACAGGCATCCATTCCAAGGAATGGGAGGAAAAGTTCCTCTATGGTTCTCCAGAATCAGATGGAACACGGCTTATTTAGTTTTCACCCACACCTAGGTCTTTTTTCAGAGTGAAATGCACATGAAGAGTTTGTGCTTTGCATTCAAAGAAAAATGACTTTTTTTTCCAAAAGCCCCCAGCATTTTTTTTTTCAAAATTAAATGGTAAAACCCCATACTCAAAGACCAGAAGGCAAAGTTCATCCTTTAGCACCGAGAGACCTTCAGTGGCATGGGGAGACTGCAAATAGGACAGCAGCAAATGAAATTCTGTGAATGGAAAATGTGCTAGTAAACAGAAAAAACTACAGAAGGTTTTAAACATAACTGAGATGTACATCAAAGCAAAAGCCAAGAAAATAAAAGAGGAGGAAAAAAAAGAACTTGTTAATGGTTTTATAGATGCTCTCCATGTTCGTTAATATCTGACCTTTTTCTTGTACAGAGACAATAGTTGAGCCTTAAGCTGTTAATGATCAGTCCAAAGCAACCTCTCCCTGGGCTCAGATGTGTCCAAATCAGGATTTTGAACTGTAAATAATACCTTTACTGTGGTTAGGCAAAACCTGAGCTTAAATGCAGGAGACAGCTGCTGTAGATCAGATGTGATAGCTGGGGAGGAGGTGTAGAGACTTATCTTAAGGTCTGGAAGCTCCATCTGTGTGCAGTCTGTCATCAGCTCTGATCTTTAGGAGCTTGGTGTTAGTAAAACAGAGTGACTCCATACCCAGGCAGAGTGACACACCAAACACCTCTCTGCAGCTGTAGCTCTTATGTGGTAAACATTTCTAGCAACATCCATAATATCCAGGATCTGGTCAACAGGAGACACAGCTGGACTCTTCTGATTGCACTTATACTAGGCAGTTAAGTAGGAAAACAGGTAAACTGACCTGTTACTCTGCTGCCTGGCGATAAGCAGAAGAGTTATTCATACTCAGAAGCTGTTGGTAGGAATGTGCTGGACCTCTGCTTTTTAAGCTCATTATATATGGTAAGTGTCACAGATACTTGTTTAAATTACAGAAGGATTTTGCCCACAGTCTTTCATTATCAATTCAGTTCAAGCAGCCAATGGGCTTGTGAAACCATAAGCTTTTGCCATTGATTTTACCAGCAGAAGTGAGGGTTATGCTTGCTCTTCACATCAGAAGTCTCACTTAAGAAGCCAGGTGCATTGTGTTAACCAATTTCCATCCTTTCAGGTTGGATCTCTTATCAAATCAGGTTCTGACTTACCAGATCTTCTTACAGAAAATTTCCCTCTGTTCATCATTAAAATGTCATTATCCTTTTAACAGCAACAGCTCTGCTTGAAATTACAGTGGTTAATTTCTTTGCAACTCCTTTTCCAGTGCTGGTGTGTCACCAGGATGGAAATTGCTTCTAAACCAGCAGCCACAGGTACGTGCAGTTGCTAAGGTCTGAATGCAAAGCTGTACTCAGCCACTCCTTCCTTATTAGCACGTCAAAGCATGGGGCATCCTCCCCAGGTAGCTTCTACTCTGGAAAATTCACATCTCACCTGCATGAGGTGGTACAAACTCACAGACAGGCTCCTGGGGTATCTGTAGCAGCCCAGCCCTGTACCCTGGCTCTCCTCACTTTTCAGCTCAGAAGACTCCCAGGAGTTAAACTCTGGGAGACAGGCTCTTAACTGGTAACACCTGTAACATAAATAGTGCCCTGCCCTGCCCTGCCCGTGGTAGTGAGACCTTTCATGCTGTAGAGGCAGAAGGATTATTTTTGGTACGTGAGTAGATCTTTTTTCTAAGTGCCCTAGTTGGCTGTACTCAGTTAAGAATGCATTATATTAATCTAAGATCCTTCTAAGTGGTAGGCAGATAGATCAGTTTCTCCTTTTGTTCTCTTTTCTATCATTATTTATAGTGTTTTTTCCCTTGGCTTTAGTTTCATATCATAGGCTTACAATAGATGGTTCCAGTTCCTTCACACCTCTCTTACATTATGCTGTACATACTGCAAGGAGGAATGCTCTGCATTGATACTGCATTTCTAAGTAATTTCACAATGCATGCTTCACCCATGAAATCCTCTTCTCCATAACAGTGCTCTTTATTTTTTACCCCTCAGCCTCCGGGGAGACCTGCTTCAGCTATAAAAAAGCTGTCTGGATATTATGCCTGAGAATACCTGTATTTTTTTCCTTTTTTCTTACACATTAAATTTAAACCTTCATTTTTCTGTTGTCTTCCAAACTTTATCTAAGACCAGCTAATGCACTCACTAAATCCTGTGCCTCTTCTACCTAAATGTGACCATGGGAATTTAAACTGGGCCAACTTCTGCACTGCCTTTGCCAACGTTTTAGGATCAGGGAGGTTGTATGTGACAAAATTTGGCTATGGTAAGACCCTTTTGGAGGAGAACCAATTTTGAGCTTTCTCAATTTAAGACTGGACTTTCTCCATGAACCTCAGGTTCATGTAAAGCAGAGATTAGATCCCAAGGTATATGCAATCTTTTCAGTATATGCTATATTGAACCTTATTTCTCTTATTATAAACAAAAGTGCTGTTGTGTAATTTCTTCCTGTGATCAATGCTATTGTTCATTACTTCCCACAGGTTTGCAAAAACAAACCCTACTCTGCTGGTTTTGAGGGTCTCCCTGGTGGCATCTGTACATAAGCTGCAGGGTTTCCTCCAGCTCTCCAGGTGAGTCTCTTCTTCCTTTCCAGTGTGGACCTCCTCTTGGGATGAAACAAGGCAGTGAGACTGGTTCCTCTGTCACAATAGGTCGGATTTAGAATAGTGGTAATTTGTGCTGTGCACAGGGGACACCTAGTTAGGTTTAATGTCACCTTTGAATTTGTTTCAACACAAAAACAGTATTTATAGTAGGAGTGGGTTGACTCTAAACCTAGTGAGAACGGACCAGAGCTCATCACTACTCTTTATTAATCTTTCAGTCAGCTAATTAAAGAAGCAGAACACAGTCTTGCTCTTTGTATTGCTTCCTCATATAGATAAAGTATTAATTTCAACCTTAGCTGCAGGAGGACATTGGCAAGAGGTGTTTGGATTCAAATAGTTTCCGGCTTTGTTTTAGCCTGGTTTTGAACATCTGCTGAGGTGGGTGGCTGCTTCAGGGGGGAGGGAAAATTAACTTGATTGATTGAGTAATTTCCTGTATGAAGGATCTGAAGGGGATGGCTGCCTGCAGAAATAATATTTGTTAAATGGCCATATTTGGAAAATGAGTCAGTGAGAAAATAGCATGCAAATCCCTCAGCTTATCTCCTGCAGGGAAAGAACAGAGACATGCTAAGAAAGGAATAAAGATGCTGACTTGGAGATGACAAGCTAAAATGACCCAAACAGGATTTCTTTTAAATTTTGAACTAAAAAATGCATTAGGAAAATGTTGGAGCTGACAATTTCAAACGCTAGAACTTTTTCCTAATGAAAGAAATTTGCACTGAAATAATTGCCACCTGCAAAATATGTCTAAGTTCACAGGTGTCCATTAGTGCTGGGTATGTAAGGTTTTGCAGCTCTATCCTTTACCTAACCTTCCCTACTTTTTCGGGGGGGGGGGGGGGGGGGAAGAGGTTAAAAAAAAAAAAATGA
>JAWWMP010000167.1:18983654-19015022 GCA_035047865.1 Dendrocincla tyrannina
AAGAAAAACACAATGATGTATTTAAGGTATGAATAATAAAAGAAAGGGAAAAGAAACATCTTTGTGTTGTATGAACTACTTCAGCATAATATGCAAGGGTGGCAAGGCCCCAAAAACTTAAAATATCTAACAGACAAATCCTTGGTTTACAGACAGCCAGGCAGCAGCCCATCTAATTAGCTACAGTTACTGTCTCTTTAGCAGCTTTGTCACTGCTGACCTTTCTCATTTACTGTGAGTCTTTGTAAGAGGACATTTTCCATAGTCTTTTGCCCTGGCAGCTGACTCTTTAAACCAAGGAGTGGGCTGAAATAGTTTCTACTTCCTACCAGTTGGGACTGGGAGGGACTGGGGAGGACTGGGAGGGACTGGGTTAATGGGTGTCTTGGGTCTTGTTTTCTCTTGTGCTCCTGAAGAGATGCCACAGCCTCTCTTGACTTTATGTCGATGTGGGCTTGGAGTGCCTGCTAGGGAAGTGGTAATGCTTGTTGTTTGGAAACCTTGGGGAGGGGGAAAGGAGACCAGCAGCAAAGTGCTGCAAAGTTAAATTATTGCTTTTGTCCTTAGCCTTGAGACTGGGGTGAGAAGTGGTAGATATGAAACTATATGAAATCTGATATTTACTAAGTAAGGTTTTAAAACTCATGTATTAGCCTAGGAGGCTGCCCGTGGAACAGAACAGCTCTGCACTGATGCAACTGAAATGTTCCCTGCCAGAGCTAAAACCAAAACAGCTCAGCACTGGAGGGAAGCACTGTGGGAGCCAGCGTGCTCAGGATGGCCTCCTTCTGGGGAGCCCTGAGGGTACACCAGCAGCTGTGAAACGTTTTGAAGCCTTGAGCTGGAAGGCATAAAAGGTTTACAACAGAGTTATTCATTTTCACTAAATCCCTCCCCACCTTACTGTGTGGTATAGACATCTCTAACATGGGTAATACTCCTCTTCTGAGAAACCATTCAACAAGCAAAGCAAGCCCTCTGAAGTCTCTGGGGCTTTGCAAAGCAGATGCACAGTACTGGGAGTGACCAGGGGGTCTGGCTGTGCCCTGATGGCAGCACATGCCCTGCCCTTCCCTCTGGGTGGGCACTGCTTCACCTCACACCCGTGCTCCTCTCCAGGAGACTGTGGAATACAGCCTTCTAAAAATACTTTGCTGTATGATTGTCTGATACCAGCATTACCTTCTTTTCCTGGTGATGCCAGAGAGAACACATACTGCATTAAAACAAATGAAAAACTCCCCAGACTCTTCTGTGGCAGTCGGTGTTTTCCAGCGCACCTGGAAGCTCTTATCTCTGGCATGGTTTTGCTGTATGTTTTCTCGAGGATGTCAGTCCCTGTACCCAGCACTGGTGAGGCTGCACCTCGAGGGCTGTGTTCGCTTTTGGGCCCCTCACTACAAGAAAGGCTTTGAGGTGCTGGAGTGTGTCTGGAGAAGGGCAACAACGCTGGTGAGGGATCTGGAGCACAGGTCCTGCGAAGAGCAGCTGAGGGAGCTGGGGTGTTTGGCCTGAAGAAATGAAGGTTCAGGAGACCTTACTGCTCTCTGCAGTTTTCTGAAAGGAGGTCATGGCAAGATGGGGATTGGCCTCTTCTCCCAGTAATAATTCCCAAGTGATAGGACTCAAGTTGTACTGGCAGGGTTTAGATTGGATAGTAGGAACATTTCTGTGTGGAAAGGGCTGTCAAACATTGGAACAAGCTGTCCAGGGAAGTGTTTGACTCACTCTCCCTGGAGGTATTTTAAAGAGGTGTAGATGTGGCACTCAGGACATGGTGTAGGGTGGACTTGTCAGTGTTAGGATAATGGCTGGACTTGGTGATCTTAAAGGTCTTTTCCAACCTAAACAATTCTGTGATTCCAAAGATTGTGACAGGGAACCAGTTGATCAGCGTGGTACTGAAATATAGTCCTGCAAATATGACCAACAAAGGGAGGATTGCAAGATGTGAAACAAGCACAAAACAAACTGTGTGTGGGATGGCCCTATGTAAGGTTTTCAAGAAGACAAAACATTTTTAAAAAAACACAACTTCCGACAAGTCAGAGTGCAGTAGCTCTGGCCAGTGAACATTTTGGCAACTCTTTTTAAAAGATGATCCTTCTAAGAATAATATTTAAACCCTCTGTTTACAGTAAGGATTGTTTTCTGGCCCTGGACTGTGAAGCGTTGTTATCTTTGTTCTGTTTACTTTAATAAAGATGGATATATCACCCTCATGTCCCAGAGAAATCTGAATTAGGTTATTTCCTTCTAACTGAAGCTTTATGTCTTAATTGGATGTACTCTAATTTGCCTTGTGAGGTTGGGGAAGAGGAACATTCTGTGCAGAAAATCCTGCCCAGTGTAGGTCATACAGGAGGTCTAATGAGCGGGCTGCTGAGGTTGTTCCATCCGCTCCTTTGATCTGCCCCAGAGCTTCCATCAGCTTGCAGAACAGAAAATAATTAAGCATTGCAATAAAAGTTTTCACAGTGCTTATAGGTGGATGAAGATCTGCAGTACTGAACGTAATGTAGCTCAATTGTCTAAATGGCCAATGTGTTTATAAATTCCTAGTCGTTCACTGACTTTTTTTCCAGAGGCAGCATATTCAGAATTCAAAGCAGTGTTGCTAGTGCCCTTTTCATGCTAGCCACAGTACCTTGAGCTGCACCCTTTCTGTTAGGCTCTATCTATGTTAGTTAGCTCCTCCACTGGGGGTGTCTTAGAAAATTCAGACAAGTATCAGTTCTGATCTACGTACCAAAATAACAAACATTAGTTTGCTTTGTGTTGGATTTGGTGTAAAGGATTGAGTCAGTTATAAGTGTGTGAAGAACAACATCAAACAACACTGGATTCACTGCGTTTTCTGTAGTAGATTAACTACAGCTCTGTATGGTCTTCAAAAGGGGTACAGATGACTCTTGTAGAGTGGACCACAACTGGTTCCATAGAAAATAAGCATAATCCCATCTGGTTTGAAGAAAGCCCAGGTTTTAATGCCTTTCATTCTACACTGGTGTATTTAGACTTGCTTATGGTAGGAAGACCAGAAATATATAATTTTTCTTAGTCAAGTGCAGTTACTGACAAATTAATATATTCAGTGGTGACCACTGAAATGGGGGGCTGAGGAGAAGGCTGAGCGTATGACAGAGGAGAAGAAGAGAGCTAAAGGAGGGTGGGTTTGTGTGTCCTGGAGCAGAAAAGGCTGGGAGTATCCAGTTGCATTCTTCTGCTATCAAAAGAGTGTTAGAGAGTTAAAAGGTAATTTCAGTAAACAGAAACTTCATTAAATAGTAAAATTGTTTGTAGGCAAAGGAACAGGGACTGCTGCTGAGGTTACACAGTACTGAGGATTAGCATATGCCTCTGTACTGGTAATACCTGTTCACTGCTAGAAGCAAGCCAGATTAAGCAATGTTCCTCACATATTCACTTCTCAGACTTTTTGGGGGTTTAAGTGTTCTTGCAATTTCTGAACAAGTATTGTGTCCTTGGAGTTGCTGTCCTGACAGTGGTGGGGGGAAATAAAAAGTTTCAAGTTAGAAACCCAAGTTTCATGGGAATTATAAATGTCTCAATGAATTTTAGAGGATCTTTAAGCAAGCAAAATGAGATGCCTCTGAGTAACCAATTTCAACATTTATGACTCAGACTATGAAACATTCAATGCTGAATTATTCGCTCTGGTAAAAGAAGAAAAATAAGACACCATCTTTTGCTATACTGTGAAATATTATTACAGGACAGTGGTGGTAGGTTGAACTTCTAAAAATCCTCTTAGTATAAATTAACTGAAAGTAATAAAACATAACAGGCTTGGCTTTTGGACATATCCAGCTTAATTTCGGAAGTTTTTTTGTTTGTTTGTTTGCTTTTTAAAATTTCTCTTTTCTTAAAGCATGGGAAAAGCAGAAGTAAAAATATTTGTATTGGAACAGCATGGTGTAACATGGTAAGTGTTATTTCAGTTGCTTTTGATCTTTAGCACATGAGACTGTAGGACTGCAAGGTTGGGCAGGGTCACAGCCTCTTCGGCCCCTGGGCCTTTGCTATGGATGCCTGAAGTAGTCTTCATTTGACACCTTTGCAGTACTCTTAGCACGCAGCAAGTGATCTAAGTCCAGCCCGTGGATATCTGTTGGCATTTTTTCAGAAAGATCATGCCCTCAGACAACCTTTTTGCGCTTTGACTGGCTCTGAGTAACCCTGACCTAATGCTAACTTTGCTTGAAAAGAAGCTATAGGGGAAAATTCTCTTTTCAGCCAAAAGGTGTAAGACCATTTCACCTGAACTGTAAGATCAGTGGAGCACTTGTACGTTGTTGGCTCAATAGAGAAAACATCACTATTACTATACCAATTTTTAGACAAAATCACTGATTTATTTTTTTTCCTAACATTTTAGATTAGCATTCAGAAAACCTAAGGAAAGGGACATGAAAAGTCAATATGCTCAGCAGGAAATTGCCTGGATAATTACCTGAGTAAAATGTTCTACTGCAGGCATCAAGCTTCAGGAAAGTGCTTTCCTGCAGGAACCTTGTCCTGGCCCTGTCCTGAGCACACTTCCCAAGGTCCATTCCTTCAAGGAGCAGGGTAGGGCTTGCTCTGTTTCTCAGATGTGCACCTTTCCCATTGCAATGGGTGGTTACTGCCCTTGCAGAGAAAGCAGGAGCTTTACATTTGGTTCCCTTCTCAACTCGAGAGAACTCAAATCTGTGTGTCCTATTTCCAAGGCAACCACTTATCCTAGAGGAACACCCTTCTCCTCTTTTGAATGTGTTCTGCCAAACCAAATTAATTAAAAGGAGAGAAAGCGTGAATACAAAGAAACAAAAATGCTGCAGAACTGTGGGCTACTGCTTAGGGCGCTCATGAGGAAGAGGGAAATTTAGAGCTGTGGTTCCTGCCCCCCGATGAGGTGTGTTTGGCACTTGGACAGTAACATATGCAAGTATTGGCAGCACCCCTAACTCCCCGCTTGCACTGGAGTGCCCTGAGCATGGTGAATGCTTCCCTGACCAGTGCCATGGCTTCAGCTGATGGGATGGGGAGTGTTGCCTCATGGAGGATGAAGCTGTCACCTAGTGACAACGTGATTCCCGTTCAGAATCACAGCTTTATTGCCCACAGGCAGAAGCAGCTAAGCATCAGATTAATTAATTGAGAGGACCCCACCTCATCATCTGTTCTACAAGAAGACAGAGCTGCCATGACATCTGTCTGCATCTCTGAGACTTGGAAACCAACTGCCCCGTGGCTGAGTCCTGCCACTGGGCTGGATTAAAGCCCTGTTCTGGGTATAGAGCAGGTTGAAGCAGAGCAGAATACTGAGCTCCTTTGCTCTCCCTGAGCAGAGACAGTTCTGGATGTATAAAGTGGTACAGCTCAGGGCACCTGGGCATTGGGAAGTGGGAAAAGTATGCATCTGTAAAATTGAGGGGGTTTTGATTGTTTGTTTTGTTTAGTTTTGGTTTGGTTTAGTTTTTGGATTTTTGGGGGTTTTTTGGTTACCCCAGGCCTATTGGTCTGAATTTCCTCATTGCAAGACCCTAACAGGTTTCTGAGAGGATAAGCATTTAAAGGGGTTACATGTATAAGTAATGCCCTCCAGTATATAGAAAAGCTGTTTTAAAACCTGCTTCCAGTCTCTTCATTTAATCTAAAGGTTGTTTGTTCAAGAAGCTTGTGAGGACAGTGCTGTTCATATTAGTACTTAGTGATACTGCTTAGTACTTAAAAGATACTGCTTTGGGGGATGTGCAAGTTTGGCTGTAATGATGTTTTAGTCTGGATGTGCTCAGCCAGGGTGTGTTACTGGAAGAGGGACCAGCTTTGGCTCACTCCTGCTGCACTGGCTGGCATTCCCTGTCACTGATGTTTATTTTCTTTGCTGTTGGAGCCAGAGAGAGGAGGCTGAAATGAAAGCTAGAGTAGGCAAGAAAAGAGTGAGGTGTAAAAACATGAATCTCAGCATTCGAATCACAACCATGATTATAATTAGTGATATAGCAAAGATAAAATGTGCAATATGCCTGAGGGACCTCTATATCCACTGCTCCTGGATTGCTATCTGACAAGTTTAATTAACCACAACAGTGTTGAAATACATACTCAGAATTGTTGCTTGGGACTTGACTCACCATTCCTTCATTAGTGACACGGGGAGAACAGAGAGAAACTTAAGGCAGTAAAGAAAGCAGTGAAGGAAGGAACTATTTCTCAATCGAAATGAAAGAGTTCAGGCTAGTAAACCTGCATTGCAACTGATATTGAAAAGTGAGCTCCTTCCCAAGCACAGTCTGGACTTGGAGCATGCTTAGAGAACTTAAGCAGCATGGAGGAAGAAGAATTTTTCCTCTGTGGCCAGCCCACTTCAAAATATATTAAAAATAAAAAGAAAAAGCCTTCCCTGGTTTAAGGAGACTTCTCTTATACTTAAATTTTCTAATGTCTTCTATTTTCTTTTGCCTAAGGCTGGGTGCTTCTGAGTCACCAGGCTTTCTGTGGATACCAGAACAAGAGCATAAGCAGTGGAGTGGTGATGGAGCATTTCTTCAGGGTAAGCAGAGTGAGTTTCCAAATTTGGCTTACTAACTGAATAGCTTTCTCAGCTGTAGGTGCTTGGTACACAGTGCTGAGTAACCACACTTAAATACATCATTATTCTTTGGTGTGTGCTGACAGATTCTGGTGCAGAGGAAAGAAATCCTATATCTAAAGGAGAGAATGCAAAGGTGGCCATAAATGAGAATTTCTGTCTCATGTGAAATGCTGCTGTGTCAACATTTGTTCTTGTCTTATCTGCTTGGACCAGAGAGGTGAGATAATGAAGTTTTGAGGGGTTTTTCTTTGACCTGTAAAAGATGTCAATCATGTGGAAGCTGTTTCCTGGAAGATTTCAGATGGGTTTCTAAACTGACTATATTTACCATGAATTGGCAGGGCACCCTGACGATGTTTCCGTGACACTCTCCCACACCAGTGTCCTACTCTTGCTCACGTTTTTTTGTCTCATTGCTGAGTGTACTACAATCCCTGCCTCTGTTATTCCAAAGGAGATGGACTGTTCTAAGCTCTGTGAGTTCAAATTACTGGGTCAAAATCTTGCACTGTTTATTCACCCAGGAGTGCCACAGCACATTCTCCTTCCCTCACCACAATTCCTTGTTCTCTTTCAATCCCCTAATACCCCATTCTAGCAAGAAATCTGGAAGGAGGGCATGGAGGAAGGATTAGGAGGCTGGTGAAGCCATACTTGATTATTGCCAATGGTAAGAAAAAGTCACCACTTGCTTTAACTTTGTGCTTTGGAAAAGTATGAAATGCCACCATGTTTTGGGTAAATATTTAAAATTATTGAAAGAAAAGCGTAAGATGTAATAGATGCAACTGAGTGTTCACTTTCATTTTAATATATTAGTTATTTCTGAGTGAAATAGTGAGAAAGGTCCACAATGCAAATAGACCAAAATGAAGTTTTGGCACAAAAGGCACATCTTGCAGCACTTAATTGTGCAAATATTCTAATAATTCAGATGGAAATCTTGCTGCAATAAGGATCGTTTTTTGGCAAGAAAATATAAAAACTACAGCAAAACGTCAGTAATTTTTACATGATGTACTTACTTTCTTCTTTGTAAGTGACTTGTTTCTTATTTGTGCTTGTAATATGAAATCTCCCTCCTGCACAACCACAGAGCCTGCTTTAAACCCCAAAAGTTGTCATTGGCCTGTTTTAAGCTGCTTGCCTTGACATCACTGGGAGATCTGGCTCTCCCTGAAACACACTAAAGTCGTGGATATGAATGTTATATCAGGAAATAAAGACATTTCTTCTTAATAAGTGAGCAGCAGCTCCTACCTCGGCAGACACCCTGTCACCTCCACTTGGCAATAGGCAGAAGCATGGCTGTTTGGGTAGATATCCTTCTTCTGAGCTGTTGTCTTCCATTCCAAAGCACATCTGTTATTTTTAAATAGTCATATCAAGTTAAATCTAAACAAAGAAAGGTTCTGTCAAGTCAAACAAAGAAGCAATATAATTTTACTATGGAGCCAAAAAAGCAAATAAAATACTTGCTAAAATTTTATACTCCCTGAGCAGAAAAAGTGCTTACTATTCAGTCATGATGACTGCTTTATTTTCTCTGGGCTTTCATACTGCAGGAGATGCAGAGTGTAACCAGGGACAGCAGTAAGTGGCTTTTCTTGTAACATGAGATTTTCATGCATTACGCATACGAGCAAGGCATTTGTGTGCAACACAGCACAAATAATCCTGCAACGATGATCACACTTTGTTATTGATGGAAAGATGATGCAGCTCCTCAGTCATGCAGGAGCAGCTCTCCCGATGGTTTGCATTAGTTCATATAGAAGGCATCCAGACTATGTCACCAGCAGACAGCTCTGCCGTATTAGGATGAGGCAGCTTTCTTCTCAGAGCCTGCGCTTTCCTGGGTTGCTCAGAGCCCGATGAATGGGTGGATACCAATCTGACTCTCACCTTTTTCATGCCAAACTGACTATTCTGTTTTAACATACTAGAGCCCCTTTCTTTAAGCTGTGTGTTGGCGTTTCTTGGAGTCTAAATATGCCGTTTTCTATCTTGGGAAGGCACAGACTGTGTTCATCGCCATCTGTGGGTGAAAGCTATATTCTTCACATGTTTAGGTCCACATCAAGTCCTAAAGATGTGTATGCCAGAGGGAGAATTTCTACTGGAACCTCTTCCCTTCTTAATCTGTCAGCAGTGATGTTTTTCATGTGGGAACTTCCTGGGGAGCTACTGTAATATTATCAAGAATTACTTTTAAGACTACTTGGACCAGTCAGCGCCGGGGCTTAAATGGCACTACAAAGTAAACACAGATATAAAACATTGAGCACTGCAGCTTTGGCATTAGGAACATGTCTGAGTTTTTTACACCAGTTAATTTTGTAATACAAAAAGCTGCAGCAGCAGGAGAAACAGCTTCAGTGAGACTATCTCTAGTCACCCATTTCCTTAAAGAAACATAGCATGCTAAACAAGCTTTTTTTCCAACACTGAGCAGAGCCTAGTGCTTTAGGAAAGCCAAGGTGTTGGTTTCCATTCGCAGACGTTGTAGCTACATTTAAAATATGTATCTGCAGGGCAGCTGGGCACTCACACCCTTCTGCAGGTCTGTGGGTGTAAGCGCTGCAGTCTGAGCATGGGGCAGCTCAGCAGAGTCAGATGGTTGGTTACTGAGAAAGGGAAATTTGCTCTGATTTCCACCATTTGGTGTAGGCTGGCCCAAAACGTTCAGGCAAGAAGGTATCCTGATATTTGCCTCCAGCTTCAAATAGGTGGTTTTGCTGAAGCTGACAATTTACTTTAGTTTGTACTCTACTCCACATTTGCAAACAAAACAGACCTTCTGAATACTCAGAAAACAACTGACAGTATTGTTCCAGAATAGACTGAACAAGGTAACTTCTGCTTTTAGAAAAAGGAGTCAGACACAATGAACATTTTCTGAGACCACATTTGTCAGTAATGGCTCCTTCTAACAGTAAATGTAGGCTTTCACAGCACCCCTCAGGAGCAGCTCTGGGGCCTGCAGTGAAGAAGCCAAGATTTGGAGTCCCACTGCATTGAGTCCTGCTCATTTTCTATAAATCACAAAATGCTGACAAGTTTCCCACGTGGCTGTGAAATTATTTCTGTTGTCTAAATTCCTGTTACAACCATTACTGACAAAATATCAGAATAGAAAAAGAAAATTCCTCTCATTTCTTCTCTGAGTGAGAAGTCCCATGAACTGTTCTGGACGAATCCGCAATTGCTATAGCATCTCATTTATTTTTCTGCAATAAACTGTTAATTCCAGGAGGAAAATATTACTCTTCTAGACTGTCAGATTAATTTCTCATAAGGATTTATATCAGTTCTCTTACCTAGATTTCCCACTTACTTTATAGTTACTGTTTCTGTAAGTTTCCCGAGGGACATCCCACAACACTTCCTGCTCTAGACTTTCACCAAAGCCAAAGAGCACAGCAGTTACAGCCATAACTTCCTTAGACAGATTCCTGAGAGAATGCATCATCTCCCTTTCTTTGGCTTGCTATAACATGCTTAACTTTTATAGGCATTAGACCTTTTAACACTTTCTAAATTTATGCTACTGAAGAGATGAGTGGCATAGAAGAGCCCTGAGCTGCATCTATTACATTGCTCTCTGTTAAATATATCTGAGAATGCAGTGTCTCTTGCCTAACAGAGATTCCACTTTGTATCAAAGACATGTACTTTTAATTAATTAAAGCTGAAAGAAGGCCTCAAGCAGAGGTGTTTTGAAAATCATTAAATTCTTATGTCTCAATCTTCAGAAAAAAGGCATGTTTAGACCATTACACTTGTGCAGAGCATGACTACCTCATCTCTCAAAGTTTATAGCTTTTGGCAAGGAAGAAGTGTGCAGGGGGGTGTGAAAAAAAAAATGGAAACCAGAGGTGAAACATAATGCTGACCTGGATAATGCACCATTTCTTTAAATATGTCCGTTTTTATTAGCTACAAAATCTTATTTCCCCACCGTAAAATATTTGCAGTAGCGGCTTCATTACCATCACAGAATTCTGCTTCCAGTTACACTTTATAACACTAACAAAGCTCTTTATAGCTGTTTTTACAATGATATCTGATTAAGATAAGCTTGAAGACTGTCTAACATTTCATCCTTCTTAAAGACCATTACTTGTCTGCTCATTATACTTTCTTCCCTACTCTTCTTTTCTTGAAATTTCTGTATAAAAGCAGCATATTGGTTTTCAGTTTTTCATTGTGAGCTTCCCCTTAACTCTGTAAAGGAGAAAGGATTTTTTTTTTTTAATCCTCTGAAATGTTGATTAGAAAAATGTTTTGATTTGAGAATGTTCAGGTTTGCTCTGAAAAGAACAGACTGTAGTCAGAGAACCAGAAGACATCTCCAATAGCTGCTGAAGTGTTAATGACTTAGAGAAGATCCACCATAAAGTGTCTTCCATCTGATACTTGACTTCTTTCACCTTGCGAAGGATTTAACATATTCCCTCCTGGTTCCCATGGAGCTGTGCATGAACTGCATCAGAGCAAGTGCTTTGTAAATTACAGGTTTTAGGGTTTGTTTGGGTCAGTTGGTTGGTTGGCTTTGCTGTGAACAGATTTGCATCTAGCCTTGTTTCCATTGGTTTTACTGAAAGTAATGGCTGCTGGAGTTGACTCAATTGCAGTAGGATAATTCATGCTATAATGGAAGTCAAGCATTAGAAAATATAAAAATTAAAACATAAGGGTCCCTGAATAATACACAGATATCTACCAAAATGTAGATTTCTGATGCTATCTGTTCATTTTTGTACTAAGCATCCAAGGCAACCTTATCATCATCTGGCAACTTAGCTGTTTTCCCTAAACAAAGGCTTTTAAATTTGGAAACACCTCCAGAATCACCAGTTGAAAAAGTTTTGATGGTGTTCATCTCTGATATTTCTACATTATCAGATACCTGGCTTCATACCTTTGCAAATTTTATGTCTGAGGAGAAGGGACAGATTTGCTGATAAAAATAACTTTCTTACTGTATGAACCACAGAACTAACAGCTTCTAGGTAAAAAGATGAATGTGGTTTTTTTCCTTGCATTGCTGCAGTTCTTGGCATGGGGGTTGATGTGATGAAGGGTCGTTGTGTCAGGAGCAGTTCCCCAGGTCTCCATCACTGCCTTGTATCAGTTTGGTTACTGTTTGGTCCCATCTAGACTGTAATGCATACAGGGACTGGATCCTGCTGCCAAAACCCATCTAAGTCCCCTATGGCTGCACAGCAACAGATGGCTGTTTTGTAAAGCCTGGGAGCACAAATGCAGTGTGATCTTTGCTGGGGCTATGGGACCCTGCAGCTCAGCTCCCCACATGGCAGAGCCACTGCCCCTGCCAGGGCTTGCTGTGAAACTTTAGTCAGGGGCTGTCTACCTAATCCTCTGCAGGGGGTTGATACAGCTATGAGCTGGCTCGTGGCTTAACCCAACATGCAGCAAAGATGGGAGCATGAAAGTAAAGGCTGTCATGTCAGCCCTTTGGAGCTGCTGTGGTGTGAGGTACGTGCCACCAGCCCTGCTGCAAAGCTGGTGGATCTCTGCTCCAGTGCACATCCATCACAGGAATAAAGACATAGCAGTGATAGTGATAGTGCTGGCTGCCAACCTGAGAAATCCACTGACCACCAGGCTCTGCTCACCTTTGCCTGCCTCCAGCTTATGAACCAGGCTGGTAACGGAGCAAAATTTACAAGGCAATACCTTCTATTTGCTCTCACCAATTAATGGCCACAAACACAGAGGCAGAGGGGAAATGCTTTTATCGTTATTCCCAAAAAATAAATGCCTCATCCATTTATTTGACCTTACAGTGAAAAAAAGAGCCTGTTACAAGGATTTATCTGAAATGTTCTGCTTGTCTGAGCAGGTAGCTAATATAAAAAGATCGACACCTTCTAACAAAACAGGGCAGGGCTGGCTTTCATTTTATAATGGCGAGAAAACAATCGTTGGCTTTTTAACGTGAAATGAAAGAGAGAGAGAGCTGAGACTGTTGGCTTTCTTAAGTCCTTTGCTCAATTTTTCCTCTATGCTTTCTGATCCCTCCTTAACTGATTATTTTGCTATTTAGTGTGGTCATTTTGGGGGGTAGGACTAGAGGACTAATTGGATGGTATCTCTCTCTCCCTACTGCATTTTTAAGACACTTTGGAGAGTTGTCAGGACATACTTCCATCTCGTGTAATTTAAACTGAATCTTCTCTAGCAAGATATATGAAGTTCTCAATTTTAACTCTTCCTTTTTTCATATTTTTTAAAAGTGACATTATAATCAGCACCAAACCCAAAAATAATCTGGGGTTTTCTGTAACATAAGACAGGGAAAAAAGTTTTCATGTTACTGGCCTGCTCAAGGCAGCAGAAGACTTGTGTGGTATCTGAGGTAATTTTATCCCAGGCTTTTCTTGGAAAGTGAGGTCTTGCTACACTTCTGATGAAGCATGAAGTTCAGTACATGAAGTTAACCCATCACTTGACCATCTTTGTCTCTGCTGTGCTGGAAGGAGGGACACAACTGACATAGCTCCTTCACTGGGGCAGTCCTTGATACTGTAAAGGTGGTAAATTTTGGTTGAAGTAAATAGTGTTTGAACTTTGTCACTTCTCTACTTGGGGAGCTGTGCATGAGAATCTTGGCTGAAGCCAGAGTTCCTCTATCTTCTAAATTTTAAGTTCACATCTTCCTAACTCATTTAACTGTGAGCTACCAGTACTGCTGTCAATTAGATAAGAAGTTTCATTTGTGCTATTTTTCCTATTTTTTATGACACTGAATTAATTCCTAGTCTGCATGAGAGGGAGAGATTAGGTCTGTCTTTTTCATGCCTGTGTGTTAGCTATGCCAGGATAGGACTAATGGCACTAAAATTATTACTCCAATAACGTCTGTGAAACACTTTGTCCTCATTGCTTGGATATGTTGGAAATTATAATGGACTTGAAGCAGAGATTTGGGGCCTGAGTTTCCTCTCCTTTTTTCTACAGCTGCTGCACAAAGTTCTTTGTAATGTGAGAGCAAAGAATCACCTCTAATGATCTCTGCAGACATGTTCCTACTTGCTACATATGTTCTTCTAATGCCATAGCCCAGTACTGAATTAGTGCCAGGATTAACTTGAATTTCATTAACAAGGGGAAGTGGGACAGCACATGAATATTATCTTTGAATTGCCCCTGGCTGGTTTTTTTCCAAACTGTGGAACAACAATCATTTGTTTAGGCCAAATATGGTACTCTGGTTCAGATCTGTATCCCTGTTTCTTTCCAAGGGATCCAACTTGCCCCTCTCCACTCTAACCATCACATCCCAGTGCAGAGCTCTCTTAAGACATATGGGGAGCTTAAGTCATGTTTTGTGGTATGTCAGAAAGAAAAGGGTCTAGTTCTGAGAGAACCTTGCCCCAGAATGGCCAGTAGCCTTGTGCTTAAGGCTTATGCACCAGCAAGGTAGCAGACCCAGGGCAAAGCAAGGGCTCTGCCTAAGAGGGAACAAGAACCTGGCCTGGACATCCCACAAGGCTGCTGTTGTTCAGAAGGGTCCTCTCTGTATTTATATCAAGCAGGGAAGATTTTTCTTTCAAAGATACACTAAAAAAACCCCAACAAAAATATAATCTACCTTTCTTTGGCAACTACTACCTAAGAGCCTAGCAATTTAAGTTCCCTTAATATATTTATTGGAAATAGGGAAGGTCTGTTTTGCCACATTTTACAGACCAGGATATGAGAACAACCATCCTGCAAGATCAAATAGCCCTGATAAAACAGAGCACTGACACAGCTCTTCTCCCAAGTTGAACTGGGCAATACCTCTCTAGGTCTCATACCCAGAGCAACACAGGCTATAGGCAAACATGACAATCACTGAAACGTTTGTACCTAGTCCTCCTCTGTGGTATGGCCCTGCCCCAGGTGGCTGGAAGACCTTCCTGACTTCTACCCCAACCATGTAACTAATTGATGGAATCTGGATCTGCCTTCTCATGTCCGAATGTGGATTCAGAAGTCAGGCTAGTATATACATTTTTAGAAGATACTTCTCAAAATTTTCTAGTAAGGCAAGGTAAAAAGGCTACAATTTCTACAGAAGAAAATACATGATGTATGTTTTTCAAAGGTCTAACTATACAGAAGTGTAGTGATTGCCAACATGTGTATCTTATTTTCAAACTCTAATCCAGCCAATTTCAGTTAATAAACTGGATCATGTATTTGTTTACAGTACTCTTTGTTTAAAAGAGAAATCCCATTTATAATAATCTCATACACATGGAAGTCATTTTATTCATGCCTTGTCAGTTGTTCATGCTTTTCAAATATTCTTTATTCCAGTTTCACCAAAGCAAGAATTATTTTAGTTCTGAATCTGATTAAAGAAACATCAGTGAAATGTATTTGTTTGCTAAGCACTGCAGATGAAGTGAGAGTTATTTCTGTCCCGTACCAGATCTATCCTGGGGTTTCTGTTGATGTACAACACTAGTATACTCTTAGCCAGCCAAAAAACTCTGCCACGTGCCAGGTAAGACTTTGTTTCTGCAGCTGAGTGACCAATATCACCTTATTCTGCTCATTTATTCCAGTCTTTCCCACAGTGAGTGCACATTTCAGGCATTCCAGATGGAAGTGCTGCTATCACATAGCACAGCCTTGCAAACAATGTCTTTCAAACACTGCCCTCCACACTGTCCAGATTGCATCATTCCCATGCAAACTATCCAAATGAATGACTTTTTAAAGTTCCCATTACAAGACAGTAGAAAGCATGTATATAGGAGTTTTAGGGGGCAAGGAATTGTTGACAAAATCTGTGGTGAACTTGACACCATGTTCAATTGTTATTAACAGTTGCAAAACAGAATGTTCTCATTTCCGGTTCATTTAAGTTTCATGATGGATTTAGCCTAAACTATGATTGTATTAACAGAAAGGGGTAAACAGTGATGGATTGTCTGTTGGAATATATAATTTTTTATCTTTGTGCTTCAGCTTTTATGTGAGGAATAATTTTCATTAATGTAGTTTTTGTTGAATTAATATATTTATGTTCCCTATTTTCCTGTATTTTGCAATCCCAAAATAAGTATTTAACCATACAGAAAGACTTTTTAATATTTCTGCCTGTTTTTGTTCCTCTTACTTCTCCATTCCTAGCAAGCAGATCAACTGTGAGATACCCATATTCCCTTTGAGTGGCATCTTGCTTCACAAATAGCTTCCCTGACACCAACTCTTGTTATGTCTGGCAGCAGCTATTGAACTGTGACTTACCAGCCCAGTGAGATTCTGGCAGTTCCAACAGGGTGACTAGCCTGACAGAAGTACAATTGTTCATATAGTTTATATGGTTACAAACCCAACAGAAGTGGGATAAAATGGGGGGAAATCTGGGAAGGGAATCTAGGCTAGAGGCTAAACAGTTGTGAACACAGATACCCCAATCTGGCTCTTGATCATAAACACTGTTGGTGAATGCTGTAGGATGGCTGCAGATATTTTGTGATGCAAAACAGAGAAGCAGTCCTTGGCTTTTGAAGATCACCTGTGCATGCCAGGATGCTTCATTCAAACAAACGTTAAGTTTGCAGCCCAATGGCCATCTACAGATGCCATTTCAGCTCTATTGCAGAAATTGTGCCAATAGGTTGAATGAACAAATGGAAATTGTTATGGATGGGGTTTTATCAGCTACAAGGTCATAAGGGATTTTTCTTTATACAACTTTATCCTCCTTACACTGTGTCCCCAAACCATCCTACTTGTTTTGCCGTTTCAAAAGAACAACTTTACAAGCTTAACCTTATGTTTGCTAAATTATACAATAAAAGTTCAATTCAAATGCAGAGCTAATTCTGCAACATTTCATTGAATCTAGTTTATTGTTTCATCATGTATATTAAATGTTTAAGAGGCGAAAGTCTTGTAATACTCAATGAATGGAAATTAGTTGAGATCCACATCTAAAACTAATAAACCTATAGGGTCAGAAAATAAACAGCGGGTTTGCTTATGATGATAACTCCATCCTTACAGAAATCTGCACCTCATAAAACTGGAATTGAATTGTTAGTTTCATTTGTCTGATTACTGTGAGTAAGGACACTGTGTACCTGGGAGACTGGCTGTGGGAATGAGTAAGGGCACGCAAGGCCTTCTAGTTCTCCATCAGAAAACTTAGTGTGGAAAAGGGTATATGTAAGTAGAGTGAAAAGTTGCTCCAAGTATTTAGAGCAGTGAAGTGCTGCACTTGTGAATACCAATTTTAGGAAGTTAAAATTGATCTAGGTCATTCAGCTCAAAGGTTGGAGGACAAACAGCAGAAGTCTGAAACTCTCGTTCTTTCTCCCTTTCAGATATTCCCCCATGTTTGGGCTGCTCAGTGACACGAAGAGCAGGCTGGAGAAATGATTGCCCCATGCCCATAGTGTTCACTGCTCTTTGGCTGCAGTGGTCTTGGTTTATGCTGCTCTGGCATCACAGAGATATACCAGCAAGGGACAGGCTGAATGCCACCACAAGCCGCTGTGCTAATCTCTTGTAGCTCATTCCCAGTGGCTTTTGCTATTCAAGTTCTCAATGTCAAGGTCTGCCTGAATGCTCAGCCAGGCTTCTAGAGTCAGGCAGAAGCCAGGACAGAGGAGGCTCTGTGAATTGCAGCTAATGAGAGATGCACTGCTGAAGGTCGAGTATGAGAAAAAGAAGAGGGAGCTTCAAAGGGTGAGATGAAGAGCCTGAACTTTGCCTCTGAAAGTGTATCTGAAACTCTAACACCCCAGGCAACAGATTGTACACAGGGTTGTCTTGACCTTGGCCAAGGCACATGGAAAAGATTTCCAACTTTGTACTGAATGTCCTTACATTTGATTGAATGACATAACCATTGGGCTTGGGAGGTTATTTTATTAACTTTGGGCCTATCAGATTGTGAAAGGAATACAGATGGAGGGTTGATTGGTTTGGTGGGGTTTTTTTTATACTGTAACAAGAAAAGTGACGTCTAGTGGAAACTGCTTACTCCAAAGTGGAAACTTTCTTAACTCCAAACATGTAGGTGTCTAAGCAGATCCTGCTTCCTTGCTCAGGAACACATACTATTTCAAACTGACCTGGAGGGTTAAAGACTACTTTGTTTATGGGTATTGCTCTGGGAATTTCCAGTATAGAAATCAAAGGTGGTTTTGGCTTGAAGAGAAAGGAAACTAAGTATTAAATGCTTGAAGTCTTGCTTCTTTTTTCACTAATGAGGTCAAAACTGGTTAACTGTGGGGTTTCCAAACCCCACGCCTTTTCAAACTGTGTCACTCCTATATGTGGGAGACACGAAAATGTGAAAATGAGGAAATACCAGAAACAAGAACTTAAACTGTCACATGAAGTTAGTTTTAGAGTGTTAATACAGACAGTGTAGAAAAGTGACAGGATTTGCCTTTCGTATAGGTCTTGTTGAAATAATTAGCACTAAAGAGATGAAGCTTTGAAGATCAGTGTCCTGATATGCCATGAAATATTCATTTCCAGTAAGTCATTTAAATTAGAAGCATTGAAAAGAGAAATTATTCTAAAACCTCTCACAAAGTCTGTTAAACAGTTAGACAGAAATAAAGAGGGGGAGTGGGGAAGCAAAAGTCGTTTTGGTTTTGTTTTCTTTTGTAACTCAAAACCTGAATTGCAGCTTACTGCTATTACTGATGAAACCCTCGCCATTTCTTTATGTAGTCATATGATGCTGACCAAAACTAGGAAGGAAATGTTTGAAGCCCCTTCTGTTTCAGCAATTTGTATTGTGGGATATAGGGTAATATCAATCAGCAAAACGGCCTGATGTGTTGGTTAACAGTGTTGTGGAAGATTTATTGCCACCCAGAACATGAGAAATTCTTCTCAGTTCACTGACTTTATAGTAGTAAGATCTCAACAGAAAAAAAAAGAAAAGGCATTTACTGTAGCAATATTTGGAAAAATTCTCTTTGTACTACTGTGTTGCAACAGGCTGCCAGCCAATGTCATCCACATCTGCTTGGTAGTAAAAAGAATTTCAGCATTTCTTCTTACTAAAATGAAGCATTACATATGTATTTCAAAAGCATCGTGACATTTTAAATTAGATCGCATACATTTAGCTCTACTATGAAAAGGAAAACAAGTTTCACACTACTTATAGTTTGGCTTCACTTCCTATCGCACAGTTCTCTCTTTTTTCAATTATCTTTCAGCACTATGCCAACCAGTCTTAAGCCGAATGCCTTAGATTAAACAGGCCCAAGTTTATACAGCAGAGAATAAAGCACACAGTGCTACAGCTCTAAAATAAGTGCCATCAGAGGAGTTTCACCCACGTACTGGGAGTCTGGAGTCTGATTTAACAGGTGAGCTCAGCTCACATGAACCCCGAGTTCATCACAGTCAGTGCTTTGCCCACAAGACTAGAACAAGCCAAGAGAACAGATAGTCATTGGAGACATTTGCATCATGAGCAAATGGAAAACTACTGAGGCAAGGACATCTTGTGTCCTTGACCTGTGTTTTCAGTTGTCCAGCTGTCTGTTACCATTAATAATTCTTACTTGTTTGGATAGGGACTCTGTTATCCTTGGTACAATACAAAGACCCAAGTGATTTCTTTTTTCTGCTTGAAATGCATTTCCCATGACACATGGACACTGGCAGCAGTCTGGTCTCTGGTTTTTTCTCGTAAATCTACGCCAGAGCCAGATGTGCTGGATTTCTGGCTGCAGAGCACCACCACAATGCTGAACTCTGGTGGGACTAGATTCAGCCGTAGGACAGATGCCTAAGGTTTAGGGGACCCCCCTTAACTCAGCACAACTTCGTAGCCAACCAAGAGAATTCCACAACAATTTATCAAATATGTATAAAGTATAAGATGAAATACTTCAGACTCACTAAATACCCATCAATGTTAAGATGAATCTCCAACTAGACTGTAAAAAGACACTGAGAAAAGTCCTTCTATTTGGAAACAACATTTTTGCTAAAAACCAGGAGGTTTTTACCCAATCTCACCTTCCCTGCATACCGAGTCTTCAGAGGGCTGAAGAGTAACAGAGTTGTTTCCTTATTTCCATCAATTAGCACTCATTTATCATCTTTTGTATCACACACAGATTGCCAGCTGTCTTTGGGCCTGCCTTTCTATTCTAGTTCTGTACAACATTCAGCATGACAGACTTAGGGGCTCCAGAAGCAGGGATGAATGTCTGTACAGAACTCTGCTAGCTTCTGAAGTGTAGCTCTTGGAAGTGTGGATAAAAATCTCAATTCATATTGTTTTACTTCTCAGTAAAGTGAAATTTGTCCCTCTAGAGCTGTTGCAATGCTGAGCCAGTTGCCCTCTCAGTAATGTTCCTAAAAGGAATGGACACAAAGGGAGTCTTCTGGGGTGTCACTTCTCATGGTCGTAATAAAAAACAGCCAGCCGTTTCCTATATGTACCATTTTTCAGGGAAGAGATGTTACTCACAGCTCCATGCAAATTCTGACAACTGGTTTTTACAGAGTATGTATTGTACACATGCATATTACAGACCATGATTCTCCTGAATATCCTTAAGTACGTCATGAATAGCATAAAAGAAAAGGAGAAACAACTCTTTTAAAGTAAACTTGGTGCTCTAAGTCACCCCTTGTCCTCACAGCATAGAGTCAAATAAAAATGTGACAAAATAAAAATTATTAAAAAAACCCTTCATGGATGTCACACAGTACTTTACTAAGATTGGTACTTACAGCATGAGCAAATGGAAAGCAACTTTTCTAAATTAATTATTAAAGTTACAAAAGCTTTACCTTTGTACAGGTTTTGGATTGTTAATTTTGGGAACACACCTTTTAGATGTAATTATGAGGCACATCTGTTCTTACAACAAATAAATGCCTACTGTGTGCAAGTCTAACCCCACTGGTGTTTGCATGGTATTATGTTCCGCAAGACAGGCAGTTCTGTGCACTCAGCATCCCTCGTGCATATATCAGATGTTGTCAACATTTTGGCATGGAATTCACTCAGTGCCACTTTCTGGATCCATGCTCATGGCCCCGAGGTGCCACATTGCTCCTGTGGGCAGTGAGCAGACAGTTGCATCATCCTGCTCTTGCACCTGTTTTGGATGTATTTACTTTTCCTCTACCTCTTCTGTGGATGCTATATTGACATACATTGCTCAGACAGAAGAGGGAGATAGAGTGGTTTAGCAGTAATATGAAGAGAATTTCATAACATGGGGCTATAAAAGCAGAAGTTTTAATGAGTATGACTGAAATTATTAAAATGCATAGCAACAGAGAAGCAAAGGAGCAAGTTATTTGTTTTTATTATAACTGGCAATTTACTAAGAAGCAGATTGTTGTTAATGAAACCACTCAAATGGGTAAAATGGGCAGGAGTTGGCTATATAGCTCTCTAAGGCTGAATTCAATCACTTTGTTAGTTATCCAGAACATTTTGTTTATTATCTTATTGTCCTTCACAAGTAACTCAGTGTATAAATTTCTCTGCTCCCTCTCTTCTATGACTGTAGACCCTGAATGTATCCATTTAAATAATTCAGCAGATGCTGCTGTCTCTAACCAAAATTTTAGACAGGATCTTTGGTACTTTTCTAAAAAGTTCGTCAGAAAAATCTCTCCTGAATGTTCTCTTAAACCACAGTCATGGTGTGCCACCCAGAGTTGGGATAGCAAAGCCCAGGCACAGAGTGGGTTTGGAGGGAGCATGAGGTCCTTTCATGTCAAGCATCCCCTCCATGTTTCCCTAGAGATGAGTGACTTTAAATACAGCTTAAAAATAAATGAGTCTTCTCATGACAAAACACAGGGAGGAAAACAATGTCTCCAGTAGCTACACAGATATGATGTGTAGCAGAAAATTGATGCTTAATATGGTGCAAATGATTACCTAGGCGTGTTTTATTTAGCTATGACTCACTTCTAAACAGATCATTTCTCATCCTGCAAGGGACAGAGGGAAGAGAGGGATAAAGAATGTCAAACCAGCTCCAGCTTATCTTGCTGGCAACGGAAAAGGCCTTACCTTAAAATGCCCAATGCTATGTTTTCCCTCTTCTGTGGTGACTGACATTCCATGTCCTCCTCTGCATGTGATAATATACTGCATTTCCACATGCCCAGCAGTATTTATAGCACATATTGCAGTTCCCTAGATGGGAAGCAACACCACAATGTTGTATCTCAGTCCAGTGGTATCACTTCAGGCCACAGCCATGAGCTAGTACTTAAGTCATACATCCTTAATTATATCAGATACATACTGCGATTGCATTCTTTGCCCTGGAGAGTTGCTGTGGCATGTCATGTGTCAAATCACACCACAAGCAAAAAATACTCACTGTACCTTTTTTGGGCAATTCTTGCAAAGTATAACCTACATGCACCTTCCCCTTCTGTACCTCTGTAGGCAGCCAGGCACCAGAAGTGAGCTTGGGCTCTGAATCCCGGGGATGCCCTGTTTGGGTCTCCTCCAGAGGCTGATTTAGTTGAACTTTCCTGCACAGCATCTTCATCAGTGTGGTGAATTCCAGTCTTGGAGCTGGTGCCTGACCTTCAGGTACTGCACTGAGCCACTTCTGAGCCCAGGTCCTGCTGCTGGTCCTCACCATTTTTTCAAGAATGATGTACTAACTTTCTTCTGATTTTCCCTGATTTAAGCACAACCAGCTTTACACACAAAATGCTCCTGAAAACACAGGGGAGTGATAGGATTGCAGTAGGTAGCTGGAAGTTGAGAGAAAGTGGACAGCTTCTTTCACACCAAAACTTGTTTATGCTACCTGGAAGCATTCATGAAACTACAGCCATTGCTGCCTATCAACAGCATGAGTAACATACCAAAAAAATCCACCTTCTATTTGTCTCACTTGAAGACAAGTACAGATGAAATTCTTCAGACGTAGAAATCTCTGGCATAAACCATGATGTCTCCTAAGGGGAGATGTTGCAATGAGACCTGGTGTTCATGGAGGCTGAGGAGACACAAAAACCATCTGGCCTAGGCACGCTTCTCTGGCCCTTTCCCTCCAACAGCCTGGCCTTGGGAAAGGCATGGAGCTGCTGCAGCTGCACACCACGTGGAGCACACACGGCAAGCACAGAGGTCACACTCAGAGCTCTGAACCAAGTATTCTGGAGAGGCATTGAAAGGGAGTGCTGGCACCTTGGCCATTCTGTGTTCCTCCTGCAGCTGTGCCCAGGCATCCTGAAACCTCTTTCAAAAGAGGGTACAGTGCTAAAGAAACACCAGTTTATGCCCACACAACGGCAGCAGATGATGTATAAGGTGAAGATCCTCCCATTCATGCAGCTCCAAGAGATGGTCTAGGCAGACACCAGCACTAACATGGGTTCTTCTGCCTGTATATTGCCAGGCTGTCTCATTTTTATGCTCCACAAGAAAAAATGCAATCTCTAAATTTTTATATATAATTCCAAAAGCAAAGCATTTATAGAGAAGAATCCCTTATGGGTTTGGGGTTTTTAATTTTTTTTTATTTGTAAAATTAGTTTAACATTTTGAAATTTATTTTTTTTTTAAATCAGATTTGTACCACACTGAGGATTAGGGGGGTTTTAACAGACATGATTTGGTTTAACCTCCATGTTTTTAGAGTTAAGAAAATGGACTCTGAGTTTTCTGTAAATAAGTTTTTAGAGGAATAATTCAGAGAGCACACAATGACCAGAAAACATGTTTGCTATTTCACAGGGACAGCTGTAGCAGGAGGCAAAGAGACTTCTGACCAAGTTCCCATCAAATGATGGTGTGAGATATGTGGCCTTCCTAATAGAATACTGGAGCACCTGTTTGAAGAGTAAGCTCCTGCTGGCATGATTTCAAATCCTGACCATATATCAGTACTCATCCACAGCTGTCTAAAGCCCAAATAAATTAGTCAGGTTTTTCACGTTACTTCATTCTGACAGAAAAGACTAAAATATTTGTATGTCATGAGTACTGTAGGTGTGCAAATCTTGGCTTCTAAATAGAGCTTGATATGGTCTCATCTATTATTTTGATAAATTCTAGAGGAGAAACTACTGCTGAAGACCTCTAAAAAGAGGTATAGCTAAGTGTTGAAATTCTACCATTCCTCAGAGAAAATAAAAGGATTGAATATTGAGTATGTATTATGTATGAGCAAATGCTTCAAGCTTACAATTTTGTGACTGGTCTTTTCATATTTGGGTCTAGTTTAATTCAGTGAAATCAAAGGGTCTAAACTTAAAAATATTTATCTGTGACAAATTCTCTTTGTTTTTTAAACAGATGGAACATGCCTCCCTAGGAGGGGTAGAATAAAAGAGTCATGCATATTAACTTGCATTGGCAGAAATGCTTCTACCAAGAGTAAATTGCTCACTAAAAAAAAAAATCCAGCTATGAATTTGAAGATCATGTTAAATGAGTAAGTTCAGTTGAAACCTGATCACACCCTTTGAAACCTGTATTCTTATAACTTCTAAAATTCACAAAAAACTACACATGAGACTTTTTTAATATATCAAACTGCTTGCAAATAATTATATTTTTCCTCCACTTACTACAAATGGAAACTTGTGCTGGAGACAGACCTCTGACTAGACTGGACCTCCTTAGCTTTATCTTCACCATCCCATCTTTCAGGGTGCTTACAAAAGAAAGAGGGCAGGGTGTATGTCATGATTACATTGACCTGCTCTCTCCTGCAGCTGTTGGCAGAACATTCTGCAAAAAAACTCCTGTGTTTTATAATCTCCTAGTTTTGTTTTCTAGTCTAACAGAACTTAGAATTTCTGTGGCTGTGCAAAATGGAGCAAATGGGTTCACTTGTGTATATATATATATATATTTGGCTTGATTTATTTTATGAGGGGCAGTTTGTTATCACTGAAACAGTGTTGTAGATCACTGAACAGAAGTTACAAGTTTTCTAAATTGTAGTGCCTTGTGGTGGATGTAGAGCTGTACTCTGCAATGGTTACTGGAGGAGGAGATTTCAGTGATCCCTGGAAGCAAGTCCTTTCTTGTCTAAATGGGAGTGTTAGGGAACCTCCACAGTGCTGGGGATTTTGTCTTCCCTTTCACTGGGCTGTCAAGCAGTGTGTTAACATTTTGGGAAGCATGTTCACTTCAGATGTCTTCTCTATTGTTTTCTTTATGGTGACTCTGTGAGGATAGTTCTGTTTCACCAAAAATGACTGTTACTTACACCTGTTTCCAGGGCACCAGCATTCTTGGATTATCACTGCAGTGTGATTGGTGGCCTCCTTATTCCTCACTGTTCAAGACTGTAATGCTGGATGATGGAGTAATGCTGGAGGAAGGTGACAGAGTAAGCTTTTGTGTAATTGAAAAGCCAGAAAACTAAAGCATCTGCAGCCACTGCATAAATAAGCCACTTGACACCTTTAAAAGTTTCCACATATTCTATTTTTGGAGTAAAACTAGCATCTGTGCTGACAGCTTACATGCCAAGTTTCAGCTTGATGCTGAAAATTTGAAAAATCCTGAATAAAAACTGCTAAATCTCAGGAGCGTATAAACACTACCTGATCCTAACTGACATTCAGAATAGACAGTAGCTAAGCTGCAGTATTTATATAGTACACTACTTCATACTCTGAAAGATAGGGACTAATCTCCTTTAGACGTGCTTTACCAAGTAAATGATTGAGTCACCTGAAAGGTTATTATAAATAGAACTACTTGGCTAAATACAAATGATGTTATAATTTGGCACCACTGTCTTGGGAAGGAGCCTGTACTCCTGCAATGCTCTCCAGTAAATCAGGCACCTCTGTACTTATTAACAGTCAATTCTGCAATAGCAGCTGAAAATGTGGGACGCTGTGCTACGAGCAGAGGCTGCTTCCCTTGTTCTCCTACTGTCAGCTCAGCCCCTTGGAAGGAGCGGGGCCATCCTCACCCGCCGTTCCGATACCCCTGCTCGCCTCTATCCAGTCTTTGTGGCACAGGGAAGACCTAAAAATTCTTGACAGTCTTCAAGCATCCAGCTCTTAATCCTGCCCAAACCAACATATGGGATTAATTTTGTCTATGCTGTTTGCCCTAGAGGTTTCCAGGATACTCATGCAAATCACTGGATACATGATCTGACCCATATTTATTATCTGTAAAGCTCAAAATCTAGGAGCTTCTACCATATGAAACGTGTCTGTGAGCTAATAAGTAATTTGCAAACGCCAGGAACCCCGAGTGCGATGCTTTTTCAGGCAGGCCGGCTCCCTTCGCTGGAAACACCGCCGTGCCGGCGCTGGAGGGAGCTGCAGCCCCGGCTACTGCCGCCTCCACCGGCACCCTCCCTTCCTTCAATTCCTCCTAAGCAAGGACGATGAGGATTGAAATTATTTAGATTTTCTCTCTCGCTGTCACTTCAGCTCTTTATAATGAAATCAGACTCGTTTGTTAACCACTAAATAAGCAGAGGTTTGCAAAGCCACGCTAAACAAATTCTAACAGTATTTTACAATTTTTTAGGTCATATGACAAAGGTACAGCAGCTACTTTCTGAATTAGGCATTATTACTGCCTCCTCATTTGAACCCCCTTCAGTACGGCATATTTATTTCTTATTTCCAGTTTGAATAGAAATTGAATAAAGTTCCTAATATCTGCCTCTATCTCATTTAAAAATAAATTCTGGATCAGACATGACAAAGGTAGTGGGTTATTACCCAGCCTTAACTTCTGACCCTCGTTATCCCTTGGTGAAGATCATGCTGCTGTTATATTCTGCAAGAGTTTAAGTGAATTTAATTGAAGTTTAAAGATGGAATAACCAACACCAACTTTTTGGAGAGAAGAAGTGGGAACTGTATTAAAGTTGCATGGCCACTGAGTGCTCTTCACTTAGTAAATTTTCTCTTGCCATATCTTTCTTCCAGCACATGCAGTGTATTATCACAAATAACCTCACACTGGACATCACTAAAATAGCCATAGCATTTCTAAAAGAGAAGCTAATGATTTCTTTCAACCCAAAGGTCCTGTTCTATGGCAAGGGGTAATATAATATTCATCTTATTCAGGGAGAAAAAAAGGAGTTAATCACTAACCTAGAAAACCATCTGTTGCCTAGGCACCAGTGTCCATAAGCCTTTTTCGGTCAGCTGGTACAGCTGTTGAATTGCAGCAGTCAGTGATGACAAGGAACCCAAACTGAAAACGTAATTATGCAGATAAGACAGAACTGCTGATTACCTCTTCCTTCTCTGTACTAGAAATGCCCAAGCTGGATGCAACCCATTTGATGATGTACCTTCAATCAAAAGTTTACCATTTGCCAAAGAGAAAGATATGAGTATCTGCGAAGACAAACCAGCTTGCAGGTAAGTGCCTCAAATGAATTATGTGAGGAGTTTGTTGCACCACTTTTTATAAATGTCTATAAACTTTTTTTTAAAAATTAGGCTTTCCAAGTACTGGAGAATGGCCAAAGGGTAAGTGAGAGCTATAGATTAGTTCATCTAATGTTAGTCATAAGGGAAATAATGTGGACTTGGCTCAGGAGAGCTTGACTGCACCTTGCAACATGTGCTCCTGGAATAGAAGGAGCTTTTATCTCTTGCAAATAAAGGCAACTAAAGGAATACAGGAACTAAAAGAGAGTAAGACAAGCTCAAGGTTGACATGTTTTCAAATTTGCACCAAGAATAATAAACATAATTAGACTAGCTTGTTAGCGATGACAGATGGATTCGTAATTATTTGGATTCTTTTGGACAACATTCCCCCAACTTATACCTTATTCCAACTTTCAGGGGAAAGACATGGCTGCAAATAGGGGAGGTCAGACAAGACTAGGGTCATCCCTTACAGGCTCTAAGGCTGTGCAGTCTCAGAACAGTTATGACTTGTGAGCAGACATGAACTTCCATCTTCCCTAAAGGATGCTGTGGGCAGGTGGCACAGGAGGGTACTGCAGCTCAGGAGTTAGTGGGAATCAGAAGTTATTCTGTCTCTGATTTTGGTGACTCACATGTCAAGTGTGGTGAGCTCTCCAACTGAGTCAGCAGAATAACAGGTGGATTTCAGTGGCATCTTGCCGGAGTTCTGCTAAAAGGTCACTCAAAAAGACGCCTCTTTGTAAAACATTTCCATTTCAATGAATCAAGTCTTTCTGTTGAAACTGAAATGTTTTGCTGAAAACCTGTTGTGTTGGAAAACTCCCAACCACTTCTTTCCCACTTACTCCCACAGAGAGGAAATGGGTTGTTTCCAGCCTTTGCTTCCTCCTTTGATGTTTCAGCCATCATGTGCTTCCCCTTATGCCCACTCAGGATCCATCTCACAAAGCACACATCTGCTTAATGGTGCAAATATTTTGTACTGGGAAGTGTACAAGATCTTCAAAAGGTGTGAAGCAAAAGAAACGGCACTGCTCAATAAAAGAGACACAGTGCAGGCGTGTGATGAGAGTTTATCACCAACTGAACAGGAAAATTCAGCCTACCTTTTCTAAAGAACACAGGTCACTTCAATTCCTGAAATATCAGTTTACACCACAGATGTTTGAGACCATCTGATTGCAAACACTAGTAAACCATTTGAGAACCAAGAAAAATCCAACAATGGACCAAACTTACACCTAATGTTACTGAATTATACTAGGGGTGATTTTGTCTATGGCTGAATTTGACTTCTGACTGTGGAGAAACATGCGAGATACACTCATTTGTCATGAAGATAGTAGCCAGGGAATTTAGCCCTTTTTATTGTTTACCTTTGTGCATCACTCCCAAATGCCACTCTGGGAGTGTATCTGTTACTTGTAAGCATTTACTAATCATCTGTGAACAAATGTTAGCATTTGGTTTGGTGCCATCTGTCGTTCCTAGTGGTGGTCTGTGCCTGGCTGCGTTGTTGCACAGAGATGTGCAGGTGACTTTTTTCCCTCCCTGAAAACTCAAACTCTTTGGATAGAAGAAATATATCTTTGAACCATTTAAAATAAGTTGTCAAGAAAGTCTGATTCTGGTTGAAAGGATCAACACCCTGCTAAGGCAGTATTGTTCTTCTGTAAGTAGAAGAAAATCTGTTCAGGGTCGCCCCCCGCCTGTGTTTCCCACATAGTCATTCCGAGGTGTTGCTGCAGTGTTACATAGTTTATCTGAGCCAGCAGCTTGGCATGCCAGCGTGGGGTCCAGTGGGAATGCAAGCTCAGCCTGGATCCAGGGGGGATGTGTAGGCCCTGGCAGCGTGTACTTGGCATGGGAACAGTTTTCAGCTGAACTTTACCTTTCCTGCTATCACCAAAAAATACTGTGAAGTAGCTGGCACCATGTAATTTAAGATTTTTAAGCAGCTTAGAAGATATTTAAAAAACTAAGGCAAGGGTCCTTCAAAACATAGGCATTGAGTGTCCATGGCCCTCTGTCAAGACTCCCAGGCCATCTGGCCAACAAATTCACAAAGTCTGTAGAATGGCAGCTGCATACTTCTGTTTAGTTTTGAATGTTGTGTATGTTGTATATCCTAAAAATCTTGTCTTTTAGAAGACAGACTGTCTTTATCCTGTTTTCTGACTGCTCCATTTCCCACTACCCTAGTTCATCACTTTGACAACAAATGACTGCAGGTCTACGTGCAGTGCCTCATTACATGCAGCACTGCTGCTCCCAGCTAGCATCCATCCGTGCCAGCAGACTGAAAGCCAGTTTAGACATGTCCTTTCCCTCTGTGGTTACATATTTGACTGTCTTGTGGATCTGTGAATTATATTGAAATACTTTTAGTTTCAAACTCTGGGCACTAGATGTATTTTGCATTTGTTAAAAGTAGGAAGGTGTGTTTGCTTCTCCTTCAGTATGTGGTGCTTTTACCAAAACAGAAATAATTTTTTTAACAGTATTTTTGTGTTTATTTTCATAATTGTTATGACTCAAAATATTCACCTTAATTAGTTTAGTTCAACATAATGCATCAGCTTCAAATGGCACAGGACAGTAAAAATTTATGTCTTTGATGTTGCATTAGCTTTTTGAGATATAATTTTCGTATAAGGCTATTTCAGTATTTTTGAAGCTGACAAAAATCAGGCCTTTATAGCTCAATGGAGCTGAAAAAAAATTATGGATTTTTTTCTATACTTGCCTTGCTACATTTAATTTTCTCTTCGTTTCATCTCTCTCTGCAACTTCAAGGGAGCAAATCCTTCCATGTTTCAAGCTGGCACAGCTCCACAAAACAGCTGTGCTAATTATTTCTAGTTGGGGACTGCCACTGGGTGTAAAGCTGCTTGTACTGAAGTTGTTGCAATTACTATCATTATGTTATTTCTTGGCATGGAAAGGAAAAAGATAAGTGAGTGTTTGGGGAGCTTTGTTTAAGTGCAGCAGGCCACTTATTCATGCAAGCTGCTGAGAGCCACTGGGAAGTAAGCACAGTGACGAGAGAGAACTTCTCAGAAAATCAGATCTCATATTTAATTTGGTAAAGACTCAAAGCCTTTTCTTAATGAAACCTGAAAAACTTCAGGTCTGCCAGTTCATTCAGAAAGGAAAAGCATTTTTCAGTGTGCAGTACCTATTGTGCCTTTGCTTTTATGCCACTTACAGAGATCTTTCCCACAGCTCCTGCAGGAGCTACTTGTGTAGTGCCAATGCTCAGAAAATCCATCACGTTTACCTCCATCTGAAAAACAATTTTGAAGACTTGTTTCAAGTGGTCTGTAAAGCTATTCACACTCTGTTCCTGAATCTGGGAGGGAAACTCTTCTTCAGACACAAAATTAGAGTGGTCTGAAAGAAACTTTTATTCATCTGGCGGCTGATGGTTTGAAGGACTTAAATTTGATGTAGATTAGGGTACCCAACATGTCCCTCACAGGCAGCAGGGCTCCTGTACCAGCACATGCAAGCCAAGTGGCAGTCAGTACCCCACAGCCAAGTGCTGTGTTGCATCTGGTCTGGATGTTGTACTGACACCAGGTCAACATATCCCCTCTCCTGAAGACGTTTTTCTCCATGCAATTACAGCAAAGCTTCAGCACGGCCAGGGAGCCACACAGGGGCTCTGACAGCGTCTATTGCCTCGGGTTTCCTGAGACCTGCACCCCTGGAACCGCTCTGGCCTTGCCACTGAACAGAGACAGCACTAAGCTTCAGCACTTCATCTCACACATTCACTGCACATTCGTTCTTCACTCTGTGGTTTAGTCCTTTGCCATAAGGGTTTGGTTTCACAGTATAGTGTAGCTGGCACGCTCGAAGGTTGGACTTGACGCTCTAAAGATGATTTCAACCTTAATGATTCCATGATTTCTGCTTTTTCCTCGTTGGAGAGTGACTTGAAGCTGCGAGGAAGGTGCCGTGAGGTGTGAGAGGTGCCACTGCCAGCACGGCCGGCCCCGAGAGCCTTTCACCCCACCTTTGTATATATTTATATTAATTTATTTATATTTATTACTTGTGTGTTTACTTGTCTCCCTACACCCCGGCAGCTCTCGCCAGGGTGGCTGCGCGGGGAGAGCCCCCGCCCTGGTCCCGGTCCGGTTCCTGCTCCGCGGAGTTCCCATTCCCGTTCCCGTTCCCATCGCCGTGTCCCCGCTGCCCCCCGAGCCCCTGTAGCGAACATGCCTGCGCGACCGCCCCGCCGGGGCACTCCCGGCCCCCGCCCCCGCCGCGGCCCGTCCCGCGCTCCCCCCTCGGCGGGGGCGGTGGGGCCGGGCCGTGCCGAGCTGGGCCGGGCCGTGCCGAGCTGTGCCCTGCTGGGCCGGGCCGAGCTGTGCCCTGCT
>JAWWMP010000167.1:19015590-19101901 GCA_035047865.1 Dendrocincla tyrannina
TGCCGCCGCGGCGCTGCTGCCGGTGCCGAGGGTGCCCGCGGGAGGCAGCGGCGGAGCGGAGCGGAGCGGAGCGGGGCCGGGCCATGTCGGTGCAGAGCCCGCCCGCGGCCACGGCCGAGCTGCCCCCCGGCCCGGGCCAGGCGCTCCCGCCGGGCGGCGTGGGGCTGAGCCAGGGCAGCGCGGCATCCCCGGTGGCCGAGGAGGGCGGCGGGGAGGAGGAGGAGGAGGAGGAAGAGGAAGAACGGGAGAAGGAAAAGGAGCGAGAGAAATTGCCGCCCATCCCGTCGGCGTCCGCGGCGGCTGCCGGGGTAGGTACCGGCGGCGGGCGCGCAGCCGGCCCCGGGAGCGGCCGTGCCCCTGCCCCTGCCCTGCCCCTGTCCCTGTCCTTGTCCTGCCTCTGTCCTGCTCTGCCCTGTCCCTGTCCCTGCCTGTGCGGCGCCTGCCTCTGCGTTTGGGAAGGGACGGGGAGGGAGCAAGCGTCGTGGTCCTTTTCTTTCCTGTTCATTCTCTTTCCCGTTCTTTTCCTCTGAGAGGCTTTCATTCAAGTTTCTTAAAAATAACAAGTGCATCTATAAGCAGTGACATAATGAAGCTATAAATTCTGCATCCGCTTTTAGTTCTTTAACATTTTACATCGGTCTGCTCTGTCGGGTTAGTCATGACTGAGGGCTTGCAGCATTGTGAGTGTTCATTAAGGGTTCTCGAGGGTGGAGGGTGTCAGCTCAATACACTTAGTGGCCATAGAGCTAGCTGGGAAATACTTCTGTATTTTTAACTTTTTCATTAAAAGTCTTTTCCGGTTTTTACTTTGCGTTGAAGAAACGATGACAACGTTTTGATGAAATGGTAAATGAGTTAACGCAGGTAAAAAACTGGGAGAAGGATATTTGCAAGAAAAATTTCATTCCAGAAACCTCGTCTGAGATTTTTAATTATACTGAGTGGTGGTTTTCTTTCTGTTAACCATACAATATTACAAAACATAAAATTTTCCTGGTGTGAGTTGAATATCATACATAGCTCAATGTTAAAACTTCATGTAAGTTACTTCAGTCCAACAACAGAGTAAAACCATCACTAATCCTGTAGCAAGTAATACACTTATGAGATTTTAGTTCAACAGTTCTGATAAGTATCTGACTTACTAGAAATTAGCATTTTACATAATTTGATTTTAAAAGATTTGAGTGTATAATATTTATGACTGTCAGGAAATAAATGTAATGTTAAACTAAGTAATCATATGCAAACTGCGAACTCCTTGGAGTAACTCTGCCAATTTTATGTTTTGCCTAAACGTTCCAATTTTCTGAAAGACTTTCAGCTTTGCAAATCTGTCAGAATGTGAAAGAATGTGTTTGTTCTTGTGATTCAAATAGCGATTTGGTGGGAGAAGTCTGTAATGGACAAGTGCCCAGGAGCTATTTTTACCTTTGAAAATCTCCACTTCAGACTTTGAATGGCAAATGCTAGTCCCTTAGAATAAAGATGTGTGTCAGGCTTAGCTCAGCTGATGAAAAATGTGCACCTGGACAGCCGTATAGAATTCCAACTGCCTTACAGAATCAGGAAAACTTCCCTTTAACTGGACATCCTTCCTGTACCTCTGAACTGCTGCCCACAGGCATCAGTTGTCTAAGTGGAGGCGCTACGGAGGAGCTCAGAGATGACTGGGTGTGATTGCTTGTCAAATGCAGGGCGGGGTTTGAATTTACCAAGGGCTGTATATGAGGTTTAATAGTATGTTACACAGAGAGAGAGTTTTGTGGAAGGATGTCAGAGACATTTCCATAGCCTTGGATTTCTCTGTAACAGAATGCCATTGTTGATGGAAATACACCAGACAGGGAATGCTTGTATGCTTTTGCAAGACCTTGGAGTTGCTGTGAAGAAGGTATTGGACTGTTGGTCTGCTAAGCCCCAGTCGTGACCGACTGACACATCTACTTCCAGAACTGAGTGAAGTACATTGTCAGATTCATCATACAAAGCATGATTTTAATAAAAATTCTTGAATTCAAAGTTCTAATGGAACATCTGAAAATGAGTGTTGCTTAATGCTTGTTTGATTGTTTCTTTCTTTTATTTCTAAAGGACATTGTGGAGATTAAATTATTCCATGAATAAATTAACTTGATACTACAAGGAATTCAGGCATTTCTTATAGTCCAAATGGTGATTAGAAATAATGCATAAGGGGTGATGGTTTCAATGTCAGTATTCAGTTTCTGAAAAGAAACTTGTGGGAAGCTAAATAGCTTGCTCCCTAGTAAGCAGGAACAAATGGAGACTTTTGTAAAGAAAGACAGTCCAAAGTTACACCTTTCAAGGTATGAATGGAAGGGAAAATCCTGCTTCTTATGTAGGCTGGTGCAGTGTCACTTGCCTTTTGGTAATGAGTGTCCTCCATGTCTTCTTGCACAGAGAAGAATATCTTTTAGTCTCACTAGTCTTTGCTTGCCACATATGTGTGGCTTTTGAGTAAGCAATGTTAGGGCTAACATAGGATTTTCAAGAAACTCTTCTAAATGGTCTTTTGTCTCTTCCCAAGAGAGCAGTCTGTATGTGCTCTTTGTAAGCAGTTTGACTTGTTTTCACTATTTAATTTAACTTCAATAATGAAAACCATAGATTTATAGAATATAGTGCTAGTACCTCTCCAGTCTTGTGGAGGGCTTAATGTTTCGGAAAACTTCCACAAAGAAGCCAACAGAGTTGTGAATTATTAATATGCTCTTAAAACAGGACTAAAGATTACTTTGATCCACTTACTTCCTCTAAGCATACTCAATCCTTATGGTGGGGAGGAGGAAAGGGGGATGGATGTTCAGTTTTCTGATGGCAGTATGTGTGTGGAGTCTTAGGCTCAGAACCTCCTACAGAATTTTGTAAGTATGACATGGTGTTGTGCTCTTGTCCTAGATTACTCCCCCAGGAGTTGTCAGAGTTCCTCATTAATGAGCATGAAGTTTCCCAGTATTCCTCCAGGGCCTTCCAGTAAAGCCTTTGTCCATATGTTTGTCTAATATTGTTGAAACTGCACTTGGAGCAGCATGATAGAGTTATAGCACATGCAATTTTTGTGCTTTATGATCACTGCTGAGCGAGGTGACATTAAGAAGAAAGCTTTTATTCATCTGTAGTATTTCAGTGGCATGGCTGGAGTAAAACCTAGAAAGCTAAGTCAGTCAAAAAGGCTGTCACAATAATTTATTTAATAAAAGCTCATTTTCTCAATTATCTGTGCTATCTATTCTCTATTCATCATAATTAGACTAGTCCGAGCTTCAGAGGTTTTCTTCCTGGAGCATACATTTTTGTGACAGAGCAGATTAACCTCAGATCTCAATTTGTGTAAAAGTTTCTTTTGGTCAGTGATGTTTGTTCAGGGTCTGTTTTTCTCCAGTCATGTGACTGGTGATTTTTCAGAAGCATCTTAATGATATTTCAAAGGTTATAGAATAAAAGGGAAAGTTAACGTGAAAACTACAGTGGTAATTACATTTTATTTTTGAATGTTTCTTTCATACAAGGAATTTAGAACTAGAAATTGAAACTTGGTATTTTTTAAAGTAGGAGTCCTGCTGATTGTTCAGATTTGTAATTTACTGAATTATAAGCCATGGGAAAATAGCAGTTTGTGCCACAGTTATTTAAAATTCCTGGCAGTGTACCAGTTTGTATACCCTGTGGTGTGCTAGGTTTATAGGCTGTGTTATTACCCTCCTGGTGCTGTTTCAGGATGTTGGGGGGAAGTGAAGTACTTTCCTCAGAACTCTGGCTGTATGTCATAGTGCAAATTTATTTCTCTTCAGGGGAAAGAGAAATGTACTGGCTTAAAAATTTTGATAGGATGTTACATTAATTATGTTAGGACTTTTATTCTCATTTTGGGAATTAAAGTTTTGATTTACATGGAAACATTTTTTCTAACTGAGAGCACAGGTGCCAGATATCAAACAAATGAGTCTTTAGGTTGCTGTGAAGCTGAAAATCATGATGTGCAGGAAGACTGTGAATCTTGAGTTGACCTACCTTTTCCTGATATCATCTGATGACTTGGAGCTGAGATGAAAATTAAAATCTTCATCATGCAACTTGTATTGTATTGGGCAAGCCCCTTTGCTAATTCAAGGGTAAGTTAACTATATCTAATAGCACCCAGTGTCAAAGAGACTAACTGGCACAATCTTTTGGAATTCTGTTGTGTGATTTCACTTCTGTTCACTGTTAAAACACATTGGCACACAACACGTCTTAGCAGAGACTTGTGCAGGCTCCTTGTGGCAGCACAGGCAGGTACTCAAGCAGTACTTTTAGCCCTGTGTTAACAAATGTTTGCTGGTTAGCCTTTCCTCAGTGGCGGCAGATGCTGACAATTTTGAATCATTAGGGAGTTTCACCCAGGTAGTCAGTATTTAAATTTTATTAGCAGTTTGGCTCCACATTTCAGGTCTTGGGAAATCTGTCTGAAATACTTCAGTATATGAGGGTTATTTGGAAAAAGAAGTATGGGACACTTATATCTGTTTAAACTGAGCTGGATGTAGTGAGGAATACACAATTAGCTAGACATTAGGATCCAGTAAATTTGAATATCATTGACAGTAATCTAACTGTATTGTGTTTTCCTCACAGTACTCCAAGGATATCTTCATATCCTGCAAATTAATGTTAGAGGTTTTTTTAATGTCATGAAAAGGAATTTTATGGTATCTCTTCTGATTCAATTTGAAACAAACTTGCAGAATCATTTTTTTATGTCTTATTTAGGTATTATCTCTCTGATTTCAAGCTTAAAGATATTTAAGAATTCTGTGTAATAACACCCTAGTAAGATTATTCTTGCAGTAATATATTAGCCCTTTATAGCATACTGTCATCTTATTTACAGGGGTTGGAGGGAGGAGCCAAAAATCAGTTTTCCACTTTCAGCAATTTCATCACATCTATCAATCAAAAGAAAGAAGGCATCGGAAACAGAAATGCGCCTACACAACTTGTTATACCCAACATCAAAAACGGTAAGAGAAGAAAAGCCCTGTGTTACTTAGTTACCAAGTTAAGAAGGTGCTCAGTTTTCTGCCAATATTTGTATTGTGGTAGTGCCAGAAAATCTAGAAATCTAGTTTTCATTAAATTATGCTGTGTGGTACGTTGTACAGGCAGTGGTATACATGATAGCCCATCCTCAGTAGAGGATGTATCATAGAGACAAGTTGGATAAGAAGAAGAAATAGACCTGGAGGATGAAATAGTCATCTGAAGTTAAAGAAAGATATCAACTCTGTAGTCTGTCTGCAGATAGTGTTTGTCTAACTGGAGTCTGGCAATGTCTCTAAAATATTGTCAAAATTTTGGAGAAAATTTTTCTGTTGCCATCTGAAGGATGTCAGAGATGAGGCAAGCATAAGGCTTTTGAGCGGGGACGGGTACTGAGAATTGGTGTGTTTCAGTGAAGGTGAAGGCCAGTGATTACACAAAATAAAATGCACAGGCAAAGATTGGTATGTTCTAAAGAGCCTTAAAGGTGAGAAGGAAGGTGGTTGTGGCATGATGAGGTGACAATAGCTGATGAAAAGACAAAGTGGAGCTCTGTATTCGGTTTGGTAGGCTAGAATCATAAAGCCTAGATGAGATGATGTTGTGGTTAGATCTGGAATTTTTATTAGTTTTTTGGGCTAGGACATGGAATTTCAGTCATCCTGGACTTTTCATAAAAGTCTGTACAAATATTTTTCAGGTTTGTATTGCTCTTGTCTCTGAGATGTCCCTTTTAGCCTTATTCTGCTGTGGTTCACAAAGTCATTATAGCACTCAATGAATTTGAGGGTAGATAGGAAAAAGTAGCTTATAACTTGCAGCACTGGATTCTTACTAAGAGAATCTTTGTTCTAGCTATACTGAAAAACTAAAAGTTTAACCACTGTACCTGGAGATGGCCAGTAAAGAATTCTCCCGCTGCTGCATCACATACCAGAGTTAAGGTCAAAGCGGTGTTCTTGAGGGCAACATGTGGGGTAAGGCAGAAAGAAGAGGCTGTAAGGCAGGTCAGAGCTCTGCTGATTCTTACAAAGTGATGTAACAAAGCTGGAAGAATGACGTTCCGGTGGCCATTGCTCTCACTTCTATATTTCAAAGATGTCTTCGTATGTGAATTGCGTGTAAGCGATTGCGCTATTGTTTGATCTAAAAGTCTTCAGAGAAATAAAATATTGTACCTTTCTCAGATAACGTTATTTTCCTCAGAAACAAAAAGTGATGACCTGTCAATATTTACTACTCAGCTGCTAGCCTCTCTACCAGAAACATGCATGCAGTTGATTCAGACTCCAAGCTACTGGAATAGTATTATTTAAGCGTTAATTGTTTCCTGTGCAGCCTCTGTCTGCATAATTGCTTAGTACAATCTCGCATTACAATATGAAAACCTGATACTTAATAAAATTTAGGACAAAGTGAAATTAATATTTGGCCAAACAATGTGAAAAATACAGTACCCTCTCGCAGAATTCATTTCACTAAACAGGAGAAATCTGTTCATCCCCTGTCTCCACCTCCCTTTTTTTTCTGGTACCTGACAAGAATGGTAAACTCTGAACACCTTTCTCTTGAAGTGCCCTCAGTTTTGCTGCTTGTAATAGTGTCCCAGTTGTAATTACTGCCTCATAAGTACTTAATTGTTAATTTTCACCACACTAATGATTGGCAATATTTATTATAGTCAAGGATATATTCTTGAAACAGAGCTTAATGTGTAAGACTGAGCAGATATTCTGGTAGTTTCAGAATTAGAGTACCTTACCTATATAAAACCAGATTATTTTTAGCAAGAGTCCAAGGTGAATATCTTGAGGCAGTGTGTGTGTTCTATGTAAAAAGTAACAATTGAACAAATGTCTCAGTTAAAAATGCTGCTTTTTCTATCCTGGCATTTGGGAATAATGCTTGGTTGGTGTTTTGGTGTGTGTTTGTTTATGTACATACTTATATCTATACAGGTGCTATCTCTCTGAACACATGTAGATATATGTGCATATACTGATAATACTTTAGGCTTGAGTTAAAGGATGTTAATTTCATTGAAAACAAAAGTGTGGGAAAACCAATCCTCGTAAATACAGCATGAAAGCTAAGGAGATGTTTGTTACCTGGCTGACACATGGAACAATGATCCGGTATGAAATTTATATATGGATTGTTCTACTTCTTTTGTTACAAATACAAGTAAGTTTTGTTTGCTTTAGCTGCCTTGAAAATTGTCATCTACCAGCAGCTTTGTTGATCACCATGCAAATATTTAACTGGTGTTCTAAATTCATTTACCCTGAGCTTCCCTGTACTACTCAGTTCTGCTTTGAATCAACAGGATTTTCTTCCCCGAAAGTTTTTGATCATTCCTTAACCAGTCTTGCATTGCTCAATCTTTTGACTTGATTTACTGGGCAAGAAGCCAAAAATAATTGGTTTTTCTCATCTTGTAATAAGGTGTTATTACTGCTTATCAGCTAAATAGATAAAGTTTCAAGTTTCTCCTCAATGAAACTCAAGTGACAGATCTTCATTAGTATTCTTGACTGGCAAATGAACAAATAAATCTATTTACAAATAAACTTGAATGATGACAAAACATACTGAAGTTGACCATATTTGTTAAACATATTATTAAAAATCAGTTTTAGCATATCTAAATTAAGCTGCATGTATTTCAAAGAAAATTGCATGTCTGGCAGGGTACAGCTTAGCACCTGCAGCCTCAATTTACTGATATGAGAAACAGCTTCTGTCAGCAAATGTCTCTTCTACAGATGTGAAAGAAGTATTATCCTCATTTCAGTGTATTCAGTTGGTTATAACTCAGTGTTTAATGCATTTAAAATTGAGAAGACAGAATGAGGGTTAAATGAAAATGGCTTGTTATTCTCAGAGTATAAAAATAAGACAAAGTCCTACTTTCTTTTAAGTCAGTTCGTATTGCTTTCAGAGAATGATGTGCAGTATCAGAGCACTTGCATGGTGGGATTGTTTGGCACTTTGGCTTGAATTAATTTAGTATCTATCCCACTTTTTTTTTAAATTACTACTCTTCAAGTAGCTTCAAGTTCCAGCTATGAGAATGGACAAGGTTCCATATCTGTAATTGATGCCATACTTGGGATTGAAGGCAGGTCTGATCACTTATCGCATAAGTGGTGGCTGAGTTAAGTCACAGTGACAGTCTCTGTCATTAGCATGAGTGAAAAGAATTTGCATTTCAATTTTGGGGGATTTTGCTGGCATCCCTTTCCCTGCTGTGATAAATGAAGTAGGCAGTGGTGATACTACTTTGATGTTTAGCTAATTAAAACAAAAAAACCCACACTATTGGAAAAGCCTTAGAGGGCTCTTAGACAATTCACAGAGGATTTTCATTAAGTATGTTTGACTTTTGAGGACATTTTTATTTTATATAATGTGTTTTATCGCAAACATATGTCACAATTCATTTTTTTAAAACGAATTTTTAAAAAATGTGCCATATAAATCAGACTAAAAAAGCACTTTGAGAATATTTGTGAAGACACTGTCAGTAAAATAAGTGTTGGAAATGCACTGGAAATTTTCTTTTCATGTTTTGGGTGGGTTTGCCTTGGCTGGCTGCCAGACACCCACCAAGTTGCTCTTATTGCTCCCCCTCCTCAACATGACATGGGGAGAAAATAAGATGAAAAAGCTCACGGGTTGAGATGAAGACAGTGAATCCACTGTTGTAAGCAGAGCAGTCGTGAGGATATTTATTTACTGCCAGTTAAACAAGACAAAACTCAGAACTCCTTCCCCTGCCCTGCCCACCCACTCCCCTTGTTTCCAGTCTCAACTTCACTCCTTTTTTCCCCACTCTTCTGTCTCCTTTCCCCCAATTGGTGTGTGAGGGTGAGGAAGAGGGATTGCAGTCACTATGCTACTCCTTCCTCCTCACCCTGCTCTGGCATGGGGAGGTCTCCCATGGGATACAGTCTTTCACAGGCTTCAACATGAGTCCTTTCCATGAGTTGCAATTCTTCAAGAACTGCTCAAATGTGGGCCCTTTCCGCAGCCTACAGTCCTTCAGCAAGGGAGTGATCTAGCATGGGTCCTCCATGGGCCCAATTCCTGCCAGCAGCTGCTCAGGCTCGGGCTCTCCATGGGCTGCAGGGGGATCTCTGCTTCACTGTGGTCCCACAGGGGGATAACCTGCTTCACTATGGTCTTCTCCACTGGCAGCAGGGTCTTCTCTGCTCCAGACACTGAAGCACCTCCTCTCTCTCTGTTTTGCACTCACCTGGGTGTCTGCAGGGTAGTTCCTTTTTTTTTTTTAATCCCTCCTCTCTCTCAGCTGCTGTGCAGGTTTATTTACCCTTAAATATATTACCACAGGGCTGCTACCAGTGTCACTGATGGGCTCAGCTTTGGCCCACGGTGGGCATGTTTTGGAACTGGTTGTGTCTGACATAGAAGCAGCCCCATCTCCTCTCACAGCAGCTGCACTGTTGCCAAATCTTGAGCAAATAACCTGATAGAATGTTCTCAGATCAAATCAAAAGTGAGGAGTACAATAGAAAGACCTTGGTAAGGCACTGTAAGTTGTACCAGAATAGGTGGCCAACTTGTTGAGAAGAAATGTTCAAAGATGCTGTTGTTTCACTAATTCTGTGTCAGACAAAAAAGTTTGCCTTTCCTATTTCATCTATTGGAGGGATTCTTTAAGGAGGCAGTAGATGGTCCACAAGCAGCTCTAGCTAAAATTATGACAGTGTTAAAAAACCAAACTGAGCTCTTGTTCTTGTATGATAGTTGGACTTTGATGTGGTTTTACTTGAGATTTTTTTGTAGCTGTAGGGAACACCATTGTTGCAATTTGTATGTTACAATATTTAAAATCGATATGGTAATTCCCCCTATTGTATAATAGGGGGATACACTGCTACTTCTTTCAAAGAGTTTCCGTCAGGTTTGGAATGTGCATGTAGTAAGAAAAATCCATGTTTAAAGATGTAGAATCAAATACTGTGAGTTTTGCGGGTTTTTTTCCTACTTCCTGTGTATCTGCATTTTACTATCAAATTGTTTATGGATATGATTGTGTTCTATTTATTCTTCTTTACCTTTTTTTAAGTGAGAGACCTACCACCTATTTGCCTTGATGTACGGCAGAAGCAGCGCATGTCTATAGATACATTACCCCAAGAACTGAAAGCACCATTTCCTCCTGAACCTTCCCTTCCCGTTAGAACCAAAACTGTGAAAGATTTTCAGTAAGTTATACTGGTGTTCCTAAAAGTGTATGCTCTTTCTTTGGACTTTTTTTTCATTTTGACCTAATTCGTACATTTGATTTTGCTAATCTTAAATGAGGAAACTGTTCAGTAAGACTGACAAGCAGTTTGGTTGGATACTGGAAGTGATAATCCTGTTGCTGTGAAAATTATCAAAATATTTTTTCTAACTTGAAGAGTTGTTCGTACAGAACTTGGCAAATCATATACTTCAGAGTTAGAAATTCAGTGGATGTTTAGTTTTGGAAAAAAATATGCATGGTTTATTGTAGGCTGGAAAATTCCTTGCAGTCTTAGGTATTTTGTTTATACTGCCAATATTTCTCTTTTCCACATTTGAAATTTTGTGCAATCAGTGAAGAAAATGAATGCTTTTTTTGATTGTTCGGTGTGTATTTGGTGGGAAAGGCAAGTCATATAAAGGAGAACTTGAAAAGAGGTGATCCTTTGTGGGTATTCAGGTGATCTGAAGAACTGAAATTTTTTCCATATTCAGATTTTTGTATCTATTGATGGCTGCCTAATTATGAATTATCAATAATTTTATTCTTTTGAGTATTAAAAAGTCATTAGCACTTTTTGTATGTCCCACTGCTAATATTTTTTTAATATCTAGTACAAAAAGCTAAAATAAAATTCTGCTCCAGAGTGCCCATTCAGGTACTGGATGGCTGCCATAAGGTCTCCCCAGAGCTCTCTTCTTCAGGCCAAACAACCCCAACTCTCTCAGCCTGTTTTCATAATAGCAGAGGTGTTCCAGCCCTCTAATTGTCCTTGTAGCCTTCCTCTGGACTTGCTCCATGTTGTTGATGGTCCCAGAGCTAGACACAGTTTCCAGGAGAAGTATCATCAGAGTAGTAGTGGTAGAATCACCTCCCTCAACTGCTGGTCACACTGCTTTTGATGCACATAGCTGGGTCTCATTGAATTTCTCATCCAGCAGCACCCCCAAGTTCCTCTCTTCAGTGCTACTCTCCATCTGTTCTCCTCCAAGCCTGTATTTGTGCTTGAGATTGCATGGATCCAAGTGCAGGGCCTTGCACTTGGCCTTGGTGATCTTCATAAGGTTCACACAGACCCACCTCTCAAGCCTGTCAAGGTCCCACCGGATGGCATCCCGTCCCTTCAGCATATTGACTGCACCACTCAGCTTTGTGTCATTGACAGACTTACTGAGGATGCACTCGGTCACTGACAAAGATGTTAAACAGTGCTGGTCCCAGTACTGACCCTTGAGGAACTTGTCACTGACAACTGAGCCCCTTTTCACTGGTCTCCACTTGAACAGTGAATCGTTGACACCTCTTTGACTGCAACCATCCAGTCAATTGCTTATCCCCTGAGTGGTTAGCCCATCAAATCCATGTCTGTCTAGTTTAGAGACAAGGATGTCATGCGGGACAGTATTAAATCATAGAATCACAGAATCAACTAGATTGGAAAAGACTTCTGAGATCATCAAGTTCAACCTAGTATAGGTTTGGATTGAAGGGGACCTTTAAAGCTCACCTAGTTCAACTCCCCTGCAATAAGCAGGGGCATCTTCAACAAGATCAGGTTGCTCAGAACCCCATCCAGACTGACCTTGAATGTTTCCAGGCATGGAGCATCCAGCACCTCTCTGAACAACTTGTGTAAGTGTTTCACCACCCTCATGGTAAAAAAACCTCTTCCTTATATCTAATCTAAATCAACCCTCCTGCATTTTAAAACTATTAGTCCTTGGTCCGTCCCTTTTAATTCTCTGCTGTGAGTCCCTGCCACCCCTCCATTGCCATGATTTCCATCCAGCAGGAATGGCTAGTTCCTCCTCTATTGGATCTGGCAGCTGCTCCCTGCACTGAGCCACATTTTGGTTTCCCCATGCATCTTTCTTACATAGTCTTCTGCAAAGCAAGAGGAAGGGTCTTTCAGCGGAAGACCCTGCACAAGGCCAAGTAGATGGTATCAGTCATTCTTCCATCACCCATCACCACTGTAACCCTATTAGAAGGCCCCCAAATGTGTCAGGCGTAATTTGCCCTTAGTGAAGCCATGTTGGCTGTCACCAGTGACCATCTTGTCATGTGCCTAAGATTGTTCTATTGGAAAAATTTGAAGAGAAATAAAATTTTGTAGAAATGAGAATGAACTTGACTGGTTTAGAAGCCTCCATACATAAATTAGACTGAGAAATTTTATCGTACTCATGTAGCTTCAGCATAATTCTGTTCTGCTAATTATTTGTCTTAACATACTGAACTGTGACACTGTGAATTAACATTTTGAATAAAAGACATTGCTCAGGTGTATCAAACACAAACTATGCTTTTGTTCTCATATAATACCATGATCTGTGAATGACAAGGAAGATGTTAGAAAGATACCAATATTATACTTTTCTGTATTCTATGTGAGAAAAGCTTAGAGTTACAGTGCATTCTGGAGTCTAAGTGGCTGGAAGGAACAAACTCTTCTATTACCAGTATTTTAATGTATTCTTTCTAGGGATGATATGGAAAAGTCTAAGGCATCGGGAGATTGGAAGGCTGTACATTATTTTTATTCTACAACATTTGATTCTTTCCTGGAGATAAATGCTGCATTTAAGGTACAAAATAATTTATAATACTATTTAGTAATTACAGTGTTTTGTATCTTCAACATGTTTACAAAAATGATTATCTAACTTACAGAAAGATACCAATTCTCCATTTAATACCGTTGAGGACTCTGGAATTGATGCACAGTTTGTGAATGTTGTCTATGATTCCTTATTAAATACTGTAAGTAGAAGAAAAGAATTCATGTCTTAAGACATTGTAACAATTATTTCAGCAAAGCAATATGTTAAGAAGCACTTTATATCAAAAGTTTTTCTCAGATAGGCATGATTTCTGAAGAATCTCTCAAAACATACTTAAAATGATTCTGTGAGAATTGCCATAGAGTCATGAAAGCTGCTCTAGTAAAAGAGGAGGAAATTTTTCCCACTTGTAAAACACGGTCTGTATTGTGGTAGATCTTAAAGGCCACTTGCAAACTATGACATGACTGTGATGGGACACTGCATGGTGGGAAATAAAGAGAATGTGAGGATAGGGATAGCAAAAAGTAGGCACTGTGCCTAGTAAAAAAAAGGCATGAGTAACTTAAAAATTATATTTACATTTTTTATGTTGGTTTAAGTGTTGAAAGCCACAACTGGCACAACTGCAGGCTAGTAATCTGTGAGGAAGTTACTTAGGAACTCAACATCATAACACAGAAGATTCCTTAGTTGTCTTGAATCACAACCGAAATAAGCTGCTTGTTTGTATATCTTGTATTGAATATGTATACTTCAGATTTGATTTTTCCTCTTATTCTTCCGTAGCCTCAAGATGTTCAGAAGTCAGTCTTAAAAGGAATAATTAATGGTCTGCTACAAGAATGGACAGGGTAATTATAACAAATGTTTGCATTAGTGCTGTGCCAGCACTTAAAACTGATTAGTGTTTTGTCAACATTGTTTTAGACAAAGAAAGAAAATGTTGTGATACAACTTATTTGATGTATAAGAACTTAATTCCTTCAGCATGGCAAATCTGCTGGCTGAAATACATCTTGAACTCTGTAAGCTGATATTTAACCTCTGAGAGGCAGATCCAGACCCAGCCATACATTCCTTCACCAAATCTCAGCTGCTTGTTGCCAGGACATTCTTTTGGACATCTGAATTGTGAGATGAATTAAGGAATTTTTCTAGGGTAAAACTTATTCTCATTGTCCGCCCCCCAACAGCAACTAGGATAATTCCCTGATCCGAAGTTAACTTCACAATACCATTTGCGTGTGGCAGCAGCGTAGAAAGAGCAGTGCAGGATGCAGAAGGGGAGAGCCCAAAAGCAGGAGGGTTTTTTGGTGATGACATCTTAGCCAGAAGTAATAGAAGTGAGAAAGCATAGTGTAATTCATAAAAAGATATAGCAAGAGGCAGTTCCTTGTTCTGACTCACTTGTGGTCCAGGCCTTGGCTATTCCTTTCTCCAACTTATACTATTTTATGCTGTTGCTGGATGTGTACATATATGTATATATATATGGTTATGTAAAAGCCTTGATAAACAGCAAGAAGTACGGAGGCTTCAGTGGTAGAAGTGTGTGGAGAGTTCTTGAAGGAAACATCACAGATGGGGCAAAGAAACTCATCTGTGGTGTCAGTCAAGATAACCAACGGCGTCAAATTGCCTCTTTGAAGCACCTCTTACTCTTCAATTCTGACCTTTTTTTGGCCTTGTCTCATGTTATGCCACAAAAGACAGATGATAAAATATCATTATATTTACTGGTTTTAAGTTAAAGTAGAGAATTCTCAGAATCCTTTTCAGTTACTTAGAGCAGAGAAGATTCTTAAATATAGTATTCTACACGTATTGGCAAAGCAAAATGAAATCATGCATGATTGCATAACTCTTAATGTGTGTAAATTATGCATTCATATGGTTCTGTTTATTATTTCATTTATTCATAGGCCACGAACAAAAGATGATCTTAGGGCATATTGTATACTTTTACAGGTAAGAAAAATAGTCTTTTAGAGTATGTGTCTGCTTAATTTATAATCTATAAACCAGTATACTATGCAAACAAGATAATTTGTGTAGCTGAGATACTTCACATCTAATTTCCTGTTATAAGAGTGTAATAAACTATGGAAGAAGTGTAGGGAATGCATGATGGGAATGGGACCTTAATGAAAGATAGTTGATGGGGAAAGGTTGCACAGGTTAAAACGATGAACTAAGTTAGACAAGTAATTGTTTCCTGTTATTTTGTGGGTTAAAAGAGCAAATGTTTTACCAGGTTATTTGTTCTTTTTTCATTCTTATTCCCAGATTTGCTTTATAGATATGCTGTATTTCTGAAAGTTTCAGTATATGCACTTTCTGATATTGCTGTAACTTTTTCCAGTGTTGCAGTTTATCCAGCAGACTTTGTCCAGTTTATCTGACTGGCTGTGTTGTGTGATTTCTGAGTTCACTTATTACCTTTGCTACTATAGTTGATTTACATTTTTTAGCAGCTTTCCCCTTTAAATTTTGCCAGTGTAGATAACACTCCACACAAGGAGAGCAGTTTCAGGTGTTATTTGAGAATATCAGATGGGGATTTAATTTTTTGGAGACAATAGTTTTTGCCTCTGGGGTGGTATACCAGTTGTGAATTACAAGGACTGTGTCCTGCTGCTAAAATGTGGGAATGTGTGAACTCAGATAAGAGGGAAAATACATTTGGATTGATGTGCGGATAGATAGGAGCTACAAGAATCCTTATTATTGAGATGAAAAGAGCATCACTCAGAGGAGTGTAATTTATGTGGTACAGTGTAAAAGATAATCCAGAAGAATATACTGGCTACTGCCTGCGGGCTACCTGTGGGCTTTCTTTTGGGGAAAAAAATCATACTTTTACAATATTGCAATTATGTATTTCATATTTGGCTAGAAGTTGCAAGTAATTTTTCCCCATAGTTTTACCTGTTACAGCTATTTTGTGAATTCCTTTCCTGCGTAATTGAATTGTATTGGCAACAACGAACATAAGAAAAAACACTAATGACTTTTCTCCCTTTATGCAGTTTATTAACCTAACACCTTTTTTTAATCTTTTTCAGAATCCTCAATTTAGTAACACTTCTACTTATGTCATCTATGCTCACTTGCTAAGACAGATAGCAGCCTTAACAGAAGCTGACCATCATTTCCTAGTGCACTGGTCTAAAAAGTAAAAAACAAAATAAAAAAATAAATTTAAAAATTCTGATTTTAGGATTACAATTGTTACTGTATTTCCATTGATGTTGACTGTTTTATAAATTATATGAAAGTTAATTTAATTGACTAAAGAGATTGTTTTGTTGTTTTCAAGGTACATGCAAACATGATCCACTAAGTGATACTGATTTATAGATGCAAAATGTATATAATGTATAAAAATTAATATATTTATGCAAAAAAACCTTAATTGCAAAATAACTTCTCTAAGTTATTTTTCTATAAGACATACAAAATAACTTGTGTATAAATTTTTAGTTACATGTTTATATGGTATTATTAAAACAAACATCTTTATGATCTCTGTGTAAATAAAGTTTTATCTTGCATAATTAGCAAAAGATACCGGATTGTATGAAAAACACAAATGAAAAAGAGTCCTTGCTTCATAGTGGACTAGAGGTGGTGAGAGAGTGTGGTTAGGGCATCAGATTTGTAATTAATTGAAATAACTCTAATAGCACCTCACTGATAAAGTCATGGGGGTAAATGCCCAAAGAGCAGCTTGTAAGTTGGTATGCAGATGGCTTTCCGTGTACTGACTGTGCAAAAAGGTCAGTTTGGGGTAAAAAAAAAGGGTTTGGCCATATTCACAATTCCCTTATCTCCTAGGGAACCTGCTAGTAAAGGATTTCATTCTCTGCAAGGATGGAAGTTCTGTTTCCCATCCTCCACCCTGTGTCTAGATTTACTTGAAACTGTAGGAATGTATGATATCATTGGAACTGGTGTTTACAAATGAGGTTTGCACTCTTGGTTAAGGATGCAATAGGCATATCAATGTTTTTAGTCTTAAAACATGTATTAGAAAAGGAAACCATTAAAACAGGAGGTCTCTTGTTTAGAAAAGGATATTTTAACATGCCTACACATGTGTATTCTGTTATTATGGTAGTGCAGCACATAATTTAAAATGTATATTTGTCACAAGCATATGAAGTACTTTCCCTCTTAATTCAATAGGGCCAGGTATCTCAAAATAAAAAAATCAGAATTCCTCAGTATTCAGAATATGGAGTGAAAGAGATAAGAAATTTTGTTTTGTTTACTAGAAGTCAAGAACAGATAATGATTCTGTTGCCTTTTTTTTTTTTTCCACAGGGCAGTAGTTAGGGGTGCACTGAAGAGAATTACCGTTTGTCAATATTTAAAAGCATGTTTTTTCAAACTTTGTTTGGAATTTTGTTTTTATGTATTGGGCAAAAGGATGTTATTTTAAAATAACATTGAAATCTGATAACAAACTCTACTGTAGGCAGTGATCACATGAGAGTAAGTACAGCATGTTTGTTTTAGGATTTGCCAGAGAAGGTTCAAGCAGGTGGTGGACAGGTTACTACAATTTATTTCTTTACGCCTCTTTCCTGCAAAACCTGAAGAGTTTCCACCTATGGTGAAATGTACCTGGTGGATTCCATCAGCAGCAAAAGTCCTGGCTTTATTTAGTAGGTGTTTTTCTTGAACTCTATGCATGTCTATGTTTATATATGTCTGTTTGTGTGTGTATGTAACATTTGGAGATATATATAGAGAGAGGATAGTTTATACCGCTCCTCTTGTGGGGGAGACTTAGAATGGTGGTGGCACAGTACAAACTACAATAAAAGTAGTAAGCAACAAAGGAAGTCTTCTGTTGCTTTCCAGTAGAGGATAGTTGCTATGCATCATTTTCCTGTGACAACAGCTGAAGATCATTCAAACAGAAGTCCACAAAAGTAACCAATGGCTCAAGTTTCCCTTAGATTTATAAAAGAAAATGTCTTAAATATGTAATTGCCAGGATTTCTTCTGTAAGTGACCTACTTGCACAGAACTGTTTAGCATCTAAAGGACGTTAGGCAATGCATATGCCTCTCAAATCCAAAACCACAGCTTAAAAAGAGTAAATCCCTGCTCAGTTCAACATAGAGCACAGCAAATCTGACCACTGAAAATTCTAACCTTCTCCTCAACTCATGCCAAATAGCTTTGCGATTAGAGCATTTACTTTCTCCTTTCTAGAAGAAAATAAACACACTAAATTATAATTAAGATTTGAATTAAGATCTTTTCCCTGACAACTTAAAACTTTTACTTTATAGCATCCTTTACAGTCCTGCCTGTCCAGAGTTAGGCACATAAGAACACGTGTATCTAAGACCAAGATGTGTGTTTTCTAGTCATCTGCTAGTTCCTTAGTTTTGGAAAACAAGCTATTTAGTAAATCAAAAGACACTACTTTGTGTCTGACTGGCAAAAATTAAATTATGGTGAAGTACAAATAGAGAAAACTTATTAGCTGTTTGACATTATGTGAATGTTACATAATGAGATAGCTTAAATGTGAATTGGTTTTCTTCATTTAGTCAAGTACTTAATTTTTGTACAGGTGAGTCCAGATGGTATAGTAGTTCCCTGAGGAAATAGGTGTGTCTCTGCATACTATGTTTTGTGCCCCTCCCTTTCCATGTCTTTTGAAAAAGGGATCCAACACAAAGAGGTAATTTTTAACTGGAAAACATGTAGATGTTCTATACATAGCTATGTTTGAAATGAGGTGGTTTTCTTAAACACCTTCATTTATCAAATTGCTTTTTCATCTCTTTCAGGAGAACATAGTGACCTTTATCTGTGAAACCTTAATTTAGTGTATGTCAGTAAGGGAGTTGGAGTCAAATTGAGGTTCCCTTATAAGTGGGCTTGGGATTTATTGCTTTCTATAGGAATTAATGTGATGTCAGATGGTGTTCTAGCATAATTCTGTAGCTAAGACTGAGTTGAATTCTGTTGCAAAGTTATTTGTTCATTAGTATTGGTTTAGACTTGGCTTAAAGTTTGAGTTCCCTGGTGCTTGTGATGCTGAGAAATGAGATGTGCTGAATCTAGGCACTATTTTAAAAGACTTTGATGTTTTCTTTGTAGATGCTGCAAATAGTCTGATCAATCCTCCTATTATTTCATATACGGATTTCTATAATTCTACGCTTGATCATATTGATCTTATGGAAGAATATCATAACTGGCAGTGCTATGGGAATTCTCACAGGTAAGAGGAATAGCTGGTTGTTTCTTGTTAAGTAGTGTTTTAAAGCACCATATCTATGCTGTGTATATCTACATGAAATATAGTGGATATATATATATAATCTGTATATATAGGGTATAGAAACCATTTACGTGTGTTTATATATATATCCACAATAAATACTGTATTTTTTTTGGACAAACATAATATAGCTGCTGCTTGTTGTACCTGCTACTACATGGATGTGAGAGTGACCGGAATAAATCTCATTCTGCCTTTGCAAACTGAAGAAAATATGTAAAATATAGATTATAATAAAATAAGTTTATTTAATTATGGGCATAGACTTTTAATTGCATCTTACTGCAAACATATTTTAGCCCCCAATACATTCATAGACAGTGATGATGTGTGCATACTTGCCACTTAATGATGAAAATGTATACAATTACATGTATATATGTGGCTCCAGTTATGTTTATTCATTGAAATCAATTGTGTTATTTCTGTTGCTTGAAAATAAACACAGAAATTACATCTTTGGACTCACAGCTTGCACAGGTATTTCTCCTCTTGTGAGAGGCAGCCCAGCAGTATGATTCAGAATCATCCAGAGAAACAGTGAATTTTTTTGCTAAAGTTTAAAATTGTGTTAACTTATTTTCTTAATAAAAATGGGTTTTTTGCATACCTATATTTTTCAGCTTATCACTGTGTATCACTCAGTCTTTACAGCTTGAATCACAAGATCAATTAAAATTTCCCCAAATCTCAAGACTTTTCAGTAAGCTAATTTAAGACATCAACCATCTAAATGTATCTTTTTGTTTATTGTGTGTGCAATTTTCCTTGCCTTTAGCAGCACTTGTGGAAAGCTTGAAGATCATAATTTGTTCCTCCAAAGCAGGTATTTCAGGCTAGGCTTCTGTCTGATGATACCTGATAGTCTGCTTGGGAAGTAAAAAAACAACCAAACAAAACAAACCACACAAAACCCAAATAATTGGGAAAAAAAAAAAAAGAAAAAAAAAACCCTACCCCAAGCCCCATGAAACACTACAGCAAAATCTGTGCAATGAGCTTTGCATAGTCTCAGTCAAAGGATTGGAATATGAATACTGCTGAGTTTTGAATGTTTTTTGATTTTTGTTTTTTCCATTGGCACCATCTGACTGTTTTGACACTCACATCCAATCTTATAAAAGGCTGTGAGATTTCCACCTGCTCCAGTTCTTTTCAGTTAGCTGGGACATGGGGAATTCAATGTATGTCAAAGTTTGCTTGATACGTAATTATTGGAGACTAGCTGCATTATTCTTAAAGTAAATATAATTCTGTTAATTTGTTACAAGCATGCTTTTTTTCAATTTTACATCTTTTGATTCTGTGTTGTTCTACTTAAAACAAAAGGAAAAATAAACCAACCTGACAACAAAGAAGGCTGAGTAGGAGCAAGTCCTCATTTGCCTTCTATATGGAATATTTTGAAATACATTATTCTTTGAACTAAGTTAAAACACTTTGGTAAAATATTTTGGATTATAATTTCCAGGAGACCAGGTGGGCTCTGGTTATTTCAGTGTGAACTTCTAGGTGAGATGCATGAGCTAAATCAACAAAAAAACCCTCACCGAAATAACCAGTAATAAAAAAATCTTTTACATGATGATGTCCAAAATTTTTCAAAATCACTTTTACTATCTGATTGCCAAGGAATGTGGCTCTGATCTATATTCTAGAAGTCCTAAACTACTGTAACCCCAGGTTAAAACTGCTGGGTCTGTGGAAAACCAGTTCCTTTGAAAATCAGTTTTGTAGCAAATAAACCAGACCAGAAATACTTCCACTGCATACCTAAGAATGCTGCACTGAGAGAGATGTTTTTGTTTTATTTAATAAGAAGATATTACTGTTCTCCTTAATTCAAGGTAGTAATTAAAATTTAGTATTTAAAGCAGATGATGAATGTTTTTATTAGGTCTCTTGATGATAATAAACAATAAAAAATGAGCTTTTTTGAAGATAAGTATCATTACAGTTTCTAGCAGTATTTGCAAGTAACGATTTGTTCTACTGAACATGAAAAAAAGCAGCAGCTATTTCCAAATTACTATCAGTGAAGGTAGTTACTGAACGGTAATGCAACAATTCACTCCTGTATTCTTAAATAGAAAACAACATGCTATATGCTAAAAAGAAAATATTTTATCTTCTTTTCTCTTGTTGTTAGGTTTTCTTTCTGTCAGTACCCATTTATTATTTCTATAGCAGCAAAAAAAGTTATTATTCAAAGGGACTCAGAACAACAGATGATAAGTATTGCACGGGTAAGTCACTTAGTGATAAATATTGGCATCTTGTGCCTTGGTATTTTGTAAGTTTTTGTTAGATTGATATTACACACAACCTGTCATTACAACTGTTAGTATTTCAGACTACCCTGAAAAAGAACTTAAGCCATTTTACTATGATTTGCCTGCAAATGTCCATGCTGGGGTTTTTTTTGTTATTTTAAGTTTTTATTTTTATATGCTTAGTTTCAGGATGCTTATACATACCAGTGTTGTGGAGAAAGAGTTACAGTAATTTACCTTCTCTTTTTCTCTTTTGAAAAATCAGCATAATGTGCTAGCATGTTAAATTAAGAAGATAAGTAAGAAAGACAAATTCTATGAGAATTTTGGATTGTTTCATATTTTGAAGATGTGTTGTCATGGAAGACCAAGATTGAGCTTTATGCTTTCAAGTCATGGAGGTGGTAGTGCTTCTGGGCAGCCTCTTCTGTTTTGAAAGAGGCATCGTCTGCCTCCTTCACTGGTAATTTGCTGCAGATGCTCTATGTGGCAGCAGCACCACCTATCTACTCCTGTCTTACTGGATATGACTTGTGAATAGCTAATTAAAGCACAAGCCATTTCCAGAATTTATATTTTTAACAATTTAGGAGGTTGAAAAAGTTGCTGCACAATTGCCACTTTCTTGTTAAACTTCCTGGTAAGTTAGTTCAAATATAATGCAAATGCTATCTGCAGTAGGAAAGTAATTGCTCTCCATCTCTTAGAAGATATTGAAGCAGCTATGATGTTAGCGAAATGACTTTAATGCAAGATAATAAGAAATTTTTACATTTAATAAGTGCGGCATTTGGGGCTTTTTTAATGAAAATACTGCATGTATGTTGTTTCTTTTTCATTTAAATAGCAAAGCCTTGTGGATAAAGTCTCTCGCAGACAGAAACCTGACATGAATATGTTATTCCTAAATGTGAAAGTGAGGAGGACACACCTTGTTAGTGATTCACTTGATGAGGTAAAAAAAAATGTAATTAAATGGTGTGTTGCTGTGGAATAGCTACTGAATTTGGATTTCAGTTTGATAAGTCATACTTAACTCTTTCTGCACTAAGAGATTGATAATATAGCTACGTAATACTATATAAAAACAACTTAATTATTGCCACAAGATTGTGTTAGATATTCTGGAATTCGTTTTCTGTGCTCATACTCCTCTATGGCTAAGCCCAAGCCCATATAAGCATACATGCTTGCACATGGTATGTATTTGTGTTTCTAATTTTTGTTTAAAAAATACAGTGCATAATTATCAGGGTATGTAGGACTTGAGTCCATGATAGGAGCATGAATAGTAATTGACTAATCCCTAATGAGTTTGTTGTGTTCTAGTTCTTGGAATATTTTTATTCTTGTCCTTTCCTAACTTTTCTATCCTATAAGAATTATTTGGGGCTTTCTTTTCTTAAATCCTTATCTTGATTTTAAATAATCCCTCAAATTCTTGAATGTAATTTTTCATTTTTTAGAATTAAACAGATGTGTCCACCAAAGTAGGCAATTCTTCAGTATCCTCTGAACCTTGCTAATTAATATTGTTTAATAAAATCTGGTTCCCTACTCAGCATTGAGAACAGCCTAATTATACTGAAAAATAAATCCAGGTAGTGAAAACAAGATCAAATAGATTTTGGTTACTCATGTCAGAAAATGTAAGTTTAAACTCTATTTTCCTATATAAAAGCCTGTCTATTTTGGCCTTCTCTCCTAAGACAGAAGAAATATGAGTGGTCATATTGCTTTGTCTTAGGCATTGTAGGTTGGGTTTTTTTATGACACTAAAATAACCAACTTCAAAAGTTATGATAGTCAAAATATTCTCCTGTTTGTTTCTAATGTTTTCCTCTGCCTGTTTCAGAGATGAGTAAGAATGTATTATATTATTCATATTCTCAAAAGTATGGAGAATCGCAGGTGGAGGGGGAAGATGTCTTATTTGTATTTCAAATTTAAAAAAGAATTGTAAAGGAAAATCACTTCAACTAATAAGTAACTTCTTTAAAATAACATAAATACCTATAATTATAAAATCTGTGCAACAGGAATTTACTCAAGCAACTAACACCGTGGAAGTTATTTTGGCACATGCATCTTCCTGACTGGTGTAAAAACTTTCTCTATTTTTTAGCCAGTAATCAACAATTTAAAGAAAAATTGTATAGGGACTTGATCTGAAAGACCACTGTTAATCATGAAGGGCTGTAGTCTAATTCTTTGCAGGTTTTTTGCATACCTGGATGAAATGCTCTCTCTTAGGGCAAGGCAATGGCAAGAGCTTGTTACCATTGTCTAAAACACAGTTTTAAAAAGCAGCTGATTCTTGTTGGCAGGTATGTTGTAATGAACTGAATAGTGTTCAAATATTGCGAGTCTTAGCTTACCTCCTTATTTCTAAATACTTCCAAATTATGTCTAATTATTTTCTAAAATTTGTAATTTCTTCCTGGTGGAATGTCTTCTGTAAAAGGTAAACAAGGTCTAAAATATTCCAGGCAGACTCAATTCAGTGTATGTAGTAGCCTATTAAGTCTCTTTGCATACCACCCAACTTCTTTTCAAGCCCAGAGAGTGACCCCGAATGCAAAGCAGTTGATGCTGGCATGTAGTCCTAGTTGTTTTGCTTCTGTAATTCAATCATTATTTTAACATAGTTTTGACCAATTAGTAGAAAAATCTGCAAATTAGTAGTTTAAACAAAGCAAGAGTGGTAGAGAGAGAGGTGTGTTTTTTGGGTTAGAAGTAGTGATGTTATGTTGAATCTCCTTTTACTTCTTCCCTACCTATTTTGCAATAGCTAGCAAGGAAGAGGGCAGATCTAAAAAAGAAGTTAAAAGTAACGTTTGTAGGAGAAGCTGGTCTTGATATGGGTGGCCTGACAAAAGAATGGTTTCTTCTTCTGATTCGCCAGATTTTTCACCCAGATTATGGTGAGTCCTCTTAAATGTTCTTAAATATAGTGTAAAAATTTGTTCAGACTCTATGTAAGCATTGCTCAGCAATAAAAGTCTTTTTATTATAAACACTTTTTTCAGCAGAAATCCAAAACATAGCTTTGTATTAGATGCTGTGAAGGAAATTAACTCTGTGTCAACCTAAACCAGTACAATGGTTTAGCAAATATTCAAGTGGAGGTAACATTTGGTTTATCATCCACCATCCTTGACTCTTTCCTCTCTTGCTGCATTTTCCCTTTTTACACTGCCCTCATATTGCTGGTTTGGTTAGTTCTGGGTTTTGTAAGTAGCTACAGTTGGATGCTGTAACTGTACTCAGTTCTAGCAAACTGCTGACCTTGATCTCCAGTGTATCAGTGGTTTCTGTTGGTGCTGATAGTAGCACTGAGAGTGTCTGCAAGGTCTAACACTGTTTCTGTGATTAGGATAGGTAGAGGTTAGTTCATACTTCAGACTTTGTCATCATATATTCTGTTTGTGGTATTTTTGTGGCCAGTATTCTTAAAGTGGTCCAAGGCGATCTGAGGAAAGAAAGGTCCTTTAGTCAGGTGCAGAGACAGTACAGGCAGGTGTGAGCCTGAATGAAATCGCTGCCCCTGCTGTTACCAGGACCTGTGAGTCCGTAATGATATTTGCATGCCCAAAGGAAAAAAATGAAGACTTTTTGAGCAAACAGGAGATCATAGGACATGAATGAGCAGTCATAGACAAGCAGTTCACTCTATTTGTTTACATTTCTGTAGATGGATCTGAGTGGATTTTATTTCCCACTCTAATAATTTCTCAAATGAGTCAGAGTTCCTAAACTGGACAAGAATACATAACTGATGGTTTAGTGGGTTAAATTGTTTCCAGGCTGGCTTTTAAATTAGAAACATTAATTTCCAGGGACTTAAGCAAAGCACCTGTAAGTCATTGGTAGAATGCAAAAGCTTGAGTGTCTTTGCCTGGAAGTGTTTATGTCCCTTAAATGCATGGTCCTTTGTTGTTTTTAGGACTCCTTCTAAAGGTAAAGACTTTTAAGTCATAAATATGTCCTCAAATCTGCTAAGATTGCCTGTAGCCCTTTTTCTAGTAAAAAGGGGTCTGTGTGGAGAACATGACATTGATAATAACAGCCTTAATAGGAAACAATTTATCCGGAAAAAAGTGTTCTGTAAGTTTGACAGTTCTGCTAGGAAAAATGTTGTCAGCAAAGCCTGGTAGATGATGAGTTTGGAAACATTCAGAGTAGTTTATTTTTTCACCATCTCTGGCAGGCTTCCTTCCTTTAAAGTGTAAATTCTTTCATTGTTACGACTATCAGCCAAGTGTGGGAGGAATTCACAAATATTAATGTCCCTTGGAAAGGGACTGTATCCTCTGCTGTCTTTAAGTTACAAATAAGGTGTGCCAGAAGCTTGGAAGGGAAAACATCCCTGTTCTTACTCTTTCTAGGTTAAGTAGTCCCACAGATTTAACTCCTGGAATTTAAGAACTCATAATTAGCTCTGCTGTCTACTCTCCTATGTGTTTTCCACTGCTGTGTTCATCTTACTGTGGGCAGTTAATAACTGGTATTGAAACCTGTTCTGTTCCTGCCATCTTTTAGCATGTGAACCTTACTCTGCCTGACATGCAACTGTTCTGTTGCTTCAAGTGAAGGCACTGTCTAAACCTTTTGTGATGAGCACTTTTTTGAGCTAACGTTCAAAACATAAAATTAAATTGTTCAAGAGAGTAGGAAAGAAAAACGTGAATGCAGATTTTTGCCTATAATTTATCATAAGAACTGGATGTCCCTGAAACAAGATGGATTTTCATTCTCTTTTTAAATCAGTACTTAGATATTTTTCATTTAAATATTGTTTTTCACCAGCTTAATCTTCAAACACAGATGCAGTGAGCTATTACATGCAAGATGTCCTTAGAACTACTCAGTGCTTTGGTTTGTACAGACTGTGGAAACAATAATAAGCTGTTGGCCCATTTAATACCAACAAATTAAAACCAGTCATGATGTTTCATCCAGTTTACTTCAGCATTGCTGAAATCAATTTCACTGTTAGTGCATGCTTATCTAGAGTATGTCTTGCTTCTCTGAGCAATACTTCCTAGGCATTTTAAAGCTGTTATCTGCTTTCATTACGTAGGATTTTGTTCTGTCACTCTTTAAAACAGAATGTTCTATATCTGATGCAAATAGCAGTCAACCTAGTCTATACTCATGATTTCAGTAGGATCTAGCTTGTCATTTAGACCCATGAGTGGCTTTTTTAACTTCTCTGATAAAATTTTTTGACAGAAAATACGAAACATACCCCTTTGCTGCTAGTGTGTGCATATAACATAAACCTTTTACAGATTTCTATTCTAAGAAGGTCAAGCTTATGGTATTTGTATCATGGGATTCATGCCAGCATTTTTAGAGATTGTATGTGCTACTGACCTAGGACAAAAGGAAGAAATAAATGGGTTTACATTGCAGTAAGAAAAAATTCAGTTAGTTAATGTTTCTGGCTGTAGAGATGCTGAAGTGCAGTGAAGAAACAGATTGTACAGAGGCAGTGCAGAATATCCACAGCTAGGGACCCTGAAGAACATATTGCACCAGCACCAAACAGGGCTGCTGGGCTTGAACCTGCTTCAAGGCTGGCACTGCCGTTGGTGGTCCTTCCCAAGGCTTCTGCCATGGGTGGGAAGAGGGGGCTGAGAACAAGCATGGAGATACAGGCACTCCAGGGCGCACTTCTAAGGGTGCATGTGTGACAAAGGTGAGGATTTGTACCAGTCATTATTGAAGCTCAGGCTTTGTAAAGGCCACATTGCTGTTCTGCAGGCATGTTCACCTACCACAAGGACTCACACTGCCATTGGTTCAGCAGCTTTAAATGCGATAACTATTCTGAATTCCGACTGGTTGGAGCTGTATCCTTTTACGTCGCCTAGATGGTGCTGAACGATGAGCCATCTGGTGAGCGGGCATGGGGCTGAAATAAGGCGCTGACTAAAGCTCCTTCAGGGGTTGTATATACAACTGTGCTCCACTTTAAATGAATTGTTTTGAATGTTATTCAAGCAAGTGAACTAAAAATAGGAAGAAAATGGTAATGTGTGGGTACATGGTACACTTTATAGTCAGAAAATACTAGAATCCGAATTTAACCATGCAACTTTTTTGTGTATAAGGCTTAATTTTTTTGTACTTAAACCTCTGGGTTTCATTCAGTAAATATCAATGTACCTGTATGCATCAATTCTTCATTTAAGTCCCTGGTGATCAGTGTGTGGCATTTTGCACTTTGCCAATGCAGGTTTGTCTTTATGCTTTTAGATTTATTTAAAAGTAATGTTGCTATATTGAGCTCTCACTAGAACTTTTGGATTGAATATATATTTTATACAGTTATCCTTTTTTTTCATAACAATACTTTGGAACAATTTATTGTAGAAATGCTTGTATAGAACATTATGAAGAAGATTCTCAAGTGTTCGGTCAATGTGCATCGTTTGACCATTTTAACCTCTACTTCATTGTAATGCAAAACTGCATTTACAACTGTCAGTCCAGAAAAAAAATTAAATAATTTCCATTCCTTCTGTTTGCTGAGCATGAATTAGAGTATTCTGAATAAAATCTTAGAAAATTTTTTTCTAAGTTACTAAAATACTAACTGTGATAAGGCTACGTCAAGTTTGCCCTTAACATATTCAACATATATAGCTAATGGGACTTGCTGTTTATAATAGCATCACCCTGGACATTCGTTTCCCACCTTGCTGTTACAAGAAATTATTGAGTCCTCCCATTGTTCCCTGTGATCATAACACACATGTAGGCATCTGTGACGTCACATTAGATGACCTGTTTCAGATCATGCCTGTAAGTATTACCTTTTTGAAGGAAGCTGAATTACTGATTTAAAACCTGTTTTAGTTATATTTAACTCTTGATTTGTAAATTGTTTCAAAACACTTAGACTGAAATAAAAATACACACAATAATTAAGCAGTGAGTTTTTCTTTGTGCATACATTTTAAATATACAGCTTTTTCCAAGATACTTTCTGTATTAAGTAAAGCTTCTGGCACATTCTTGCAAAGTGCATGAAATCACTTAGTTTTGTAGATTTACTAAAGAGTTTTTATTCATATTGTAGGAATTGGCCCATGGACTAAGTGAACTTCTCTCCTATGAAGGCAATGTCGAAGAGGATTTTTACTCAACCTTTCAGGTCATTAAGGGATTCTCAAACTCATTCAGCCATTTTTACCAATGTTAACATGGCAGTGGAGTGGCCTTTTATGGTGTGATTGCTGATTGATTGGAATATAACTGCACAGGCTTCAAGGCCAGGCCTGTCCTGGGGCCTCTGCAGAGGCTGGCTCAGTGATGAGGCTTTAGGCTGTTGTTCCCTGACAGTGCAGGTCACCGAGTGCTGACTGCCGGGGTCACATAGCCAGCTGCTGGGGCATTTCCAGCTCTTTGCTGTCTCTGACACCATCACCTTACAGTCAGTGCTCTGGTTTGCAGAATTCAGCTGGCTGCAAGATAATCCCTTTTCTATCTAACCCAGAAGCTAGTCAGAGCTTCCTTGGTTACGTGTTTTATACTCTGTCCAGGAAATCTCACCTCAGCAACAGCTTGTTCAAGTTATGAGAGTTTTGCCGGACCTTTGTCTTAACTGTTGCTTTAGTCAAAAAAGTCTTTTCCATTTATTTATTGCTTTAGAACATATAATAGTTAATAAAATTTCAAGTTGGTACTTTTTAGTTCCTAGGCAAGCTGCAACAGAACGAGTAGCTTCTTAATTGTGTTTGCCATTCCTAGATTGTTCTTTTGTATGGAAAGCCCTGTGACTCCAGAGTGTGCAGGTCAGTTTGACATGCTGCTGTGTAACAGGCTCCATTTGTCTACTTTGAATACCGATTTCTTGAGCAATTCGTTGAAAATTGTGCCATTTAACTTTTAAAAACCTCATAACCCTCAGAATTACAGCATGTGCTAAAGAGAGAGACATGACATAATAAATACAAGCTTTGTTATTTGTGAGGATATTAATGTATTTTCCACTACTGACCTTGAATCCTCTTTTTCTATAGGTTTTTCAGGAAGAATTTGGTGTTATAAAATCTTACAGCTTAAAGCCAAATGGAGATAAAATTCCAGTCACAAATCAGAATAGGAAAGGTACCTCAATATATATGAACTACACATATTTGGCAGATTTTAAGTTTTTTTCATTCCTATAAGCCCAGACTTTTGTTAACAGTGTGAAAATGAAATTACTGTAGTCCTTTCTGGTATGCCTACCAACTTAATTGTATCTAAAATGAAATGCATTCATTTTTCATAATTCAGTACAATTTGGGACCACAGGAAAAAAATAATTGATTGGAATTATTATCATGGAACAAAATGTTTTTCTTTTTTAGAATATGTGCAGCTCTATGTTGATTTTCTTCTCAACAAATCCATCTACAAACAATTCGCAGCTTTTTATTATGGATTTCATAGTGTCTGTGCTTCATATGCATTACTGGTAAGAGTAAAGTGAAACATAACTCTTTACTTCTGTTTCAAGTATTTGACAATGCCTTGTCTAAATTAAACAAATTGTCCTGGATGATTTTAAGATCTGTGAAGAACCTTGATTAATCAATAAACTCAATTAATCCAACATAAGTCGAAGTCATCAAGGCGAGATGTAAATAACTGCAGCGAAGGTTTAGGGGGGAGAATGAGAATCCATTGAAATGCCATGACATACTTCCATACAATATTACGATGTTGCAGTAAATGAGCAGGTAGGCTTTGCACAGCAGCATGTACAACTCAGAGCCAAGTTATGTCAGCCACTGTTGCTCAGCTACCTGCGCTAGGAATTGTCCATGTAAGTTAAATGGAGTTGTAACCAAAACTGACATCAAGACCCTTCCTCAGAGCTCCATGCATACCAACTTAATTTTCTTCCTGACCCATTTGTAATCTAATCAGATGGCAGGCAAGTCAGTGTCATAAAGGTAAGGATGAAGAAGAGGTGAGGTATGAAATAAATACACTAGAATATTGTGTTATCCTGTAATTTGCATTTTCCTATATACAGTAAGAGATTCTTCAAAGGCTTATTTTTTCTATAATTAGTATATATCCAAGTTAGAGACTTATATTGAATGACATTCCATTAATTTTTCTGTAATGACAAAGTAAAAATTTAATATAGTAGCATCATTTCTCTCCTTTTTTATTTTTATTTTTTTTTAATACATACTGTATCCTTGGTTTCTGGCAGCTGCTTCGTCCAGAAGAGGTTGAAATTCTTGTTTGTGGCAGCCCTGAACTGGACATGTCTGCTTTACAGCGGAGTACCCAATATGAGGGCTACCAGAAAACTGATCTTACTATACGGTAGGCTTGGGTTTTTTATTCTAATTACTGAGTTAGAAAACATCAAAAACTGTTAACTTTTTGCCAGTAGTCTTTTCAAGGGTAATCTGAGAATGACTGAATAGAAACCTAATTCCAAATAAGAGAAAGACCCTTATTAAATTATCCTAAGTAGGAAGAGCTGGATCCTTAGTGACATATGTTGCTGAATATCCTTAAAAAGTTATGACCAGATGGAAGTGGAGATAGTTTGAGAAGAAGAGCTTCAAATCCTTCATATGAAATCTGAGTCTTTATTTTTATTATCCAGTCTTCTAAAAATAGTCTTTTTTTCAATTCTATTTGATACTAAGGACATTTATATTAGTGAGTAGAAGGCATTTATATTTTCATAGGAATGTGGATTGGGGTATCATTTAACAAGTCATCACTCCAAAATTAATAAAACATTGTACATACCAATTCCTTAGGAATTTAACCTTGTATATTGGGATGCTACTCATGTCCTATATATTACATTAATGAAGTTCTTAGTAAGTGGCATTAATTTTGTAGTACTAGTGGTTGTATTATTATCTTCATATTCTTTTGTCATGATATTTCATCTTGCTACATTTTCCTCTCTCTCTGCCCTGATCATAGATACTTTTGGGATGTAGTGCTTGGATTTTCTCTTGACCTTCAAAAGAAGCTGCTACATTTTGCTACAGGAAGTGATAGAGTACCTGTGGGAGGAATGGCTGATTTGAATTTCAAGATTTCAAAGAGTGGAACATCCACAAATTGGTAAGTAGTGTTTTGGGATTTTAAATTTTTTTGTTTAATTGTTTCCCAATAGCCCTTATTGCTCTTTAATGTCTTTTTAAAGAAGAACAAGCGAATGTACAAGGAAGAACTGCTTGGGCTCCTTTACTTTGTCTTCAAAATGTTATACCCATTTATTGATGGCATAAATTTTGCAGGTGACTATTATAAAATTGTTTCTCCAGGCAGTGTTTACATTTCAGGCCAGCAATTATTTATAAAGTTCCCTTACATGTTTTCAATTCAAATAAATTATTCATTTAATCATTCTTACATGACAGCTGAAATAATGAAAATATACCTTGGATCACCATGATTTTTTCTGAGTTTGATGGCGTTATTTATAGCAGCCCCTGCAGCTGCAGAAAATGCTTTGATTCTCTCTTGATGGTGTAAATAAGAATTCTAACATGTATGGCTGCAGAAATGCAGCATGCCTTTAGGGCCTCTGGTGTATGGCTGGTACAAAAATTGCTCAGAATATAGGAACAAAGCAGTCTTGCAATTTCATTTTGAGAATTAAATTGTTCATGCCAAGTTCTTATGTTTCTGGTAGTGTTTTATTTTGTATTGAATTGACTTGAGACATTCCACCTGCTTTTCAGCTAGTATTCTCCTTTCAAGACTGGAGAAAGTCAGTTTGAATAGTTTGATAAGCTATATAGAAAACCTTACTGCTCTGAAACTCACTGATAAGCAGTAATTACTGACTTTATCTAGATTTTTCAAACATTTAGAGTAATCAAAATACTTAAATGGAATTTTATTTTCAAAGTAAAATTTTGTTGGGTTTTCTATGGAGAGCTGAACTAAATGTATAAACAAAATAAACTTTGTTTTTGTTTTTAAATTAAGTTTATCTCATTATTGGGGTATTTCTAATGCTTTTTTTCAATGAGCTAATAACTTGTTCCAATAACATTAAAGAAGCGTGAGAATCTGATGTAAAATGAAGAAAAATCAGTCAACATTAAATCTCTGTTTATGTTCCTTCTGTAAATTGTTCCTTTTCTTAGAAATGAGAAAATGGGGTTTGAAATAGTGTGCATTTTAAACTGAGGTAGGTCTGTTTTGCAAGATAATTGCCTCTGTCAGACTGCCTGCACAGGGATGAATGTAGGTATGTTGCTCACACAATAGGATCAAAGACTAGAATAGCAATACAAATTGTCAAATTAATAAAAGTTTCTCAGCTTTCCAAATTCTGAAGCATGCGACTTCAGTCTGATTAAAGATCTTTGGTGGTATTTAAAGGGCAGGAAGGAGAAAGTACCTTGGGTCTCCAGGTCTGGGCAGTTCCACCCCCTTTCCGGAACATTTGCCAATGATCAAAGGCCAGGCTGCTGCCCTTCAAAAGACTGAGAGTTTAAATGAAAGGAGACCTAGAGAGCTTTTGAGTTACATACTGAAATTTAACTTTTAAGTGTCAGAGTTTAAGAAATTTTTCAGTGCATTTTCCAAGTGTCAGGTTGAGCTTCAGCTCGTTGTGTTTCTCCTCTCTCCCCTCAAATAATCAGTTGTAGGAGAAGTCCATATCCTCAGTGTTGTCCTGCATGTTGCTTGAGAATTTAAAGGGCAAGAAGGTCCTGTGGCTCATCAAACTAATCCATTCTAGTGAGAAGCAGGTTTTCCAGTGTTTCAGTCAGGCATTCCTTAGCAGTATCTGCAATACATGTATTCAAACTCTCAGAAGAAACTCGCAACTGGAAGTGTCCAGCATTTCAGTCCTCTCCTCAGAGCTCCACACTGAGGGATGTCTGTAAGGGTGTATTGTACCAGGCCGACCTTGACCTTCTGTTTCCTCACATAAGTGTGATTCATCGAGGTTTGTCTGTACCTACTGTGGGGCCCACCTTCCTTCTTTGTGTTGTGGATTCTGACTATACCCATGTTTTGTGTTTAGAGAAGTCATGTGGTACCTGGAGCTTCCAAAATCTGGAAGGAGATGTTTCCAACTTAACAAAAAAATAAAGATGGGGAGCTGCAGGCAAACAGATTCGCCTGAGATGCTTATGAGCAACAGTGGTGTTATTTACATTCAGCAGAACTTGAACCAACAACATTAGCATAAATGTTCCTTTTACAGGGTTTCTTATTTAAGTAATGTTTAACTGAAAATGTGTAGGCATTTGGCAGTGTTCCACTTCTATTGCATTATTATTAAATGTGTTTTGTTGGGTATTTTTTAAATTGTTTTAGGTTACCTGTGGCCCATACGTGCTTCAACCAGCTTTGTCTCCCTCCTTACAAGAACAAGAAGGAACTGAAGCAAAAGCTGATCATTGGCATTTCAAATGCAGAGGGGTTTGGTCTAGAATAAAATTAAATACTCAAAGAATAGCATTTTTATGTAGCATTCACTCTTCTGATTGTGCCTTTAAGCTTTTCATTGTTATGTCTCTTGATACTGTGCCAGTTTTATCTCACTTAGATTTTTTTTTTTTTTTATTAAATACAAAGTATATGTTTTTTCCTGAATGGCAAAACATTTACTGCTTGCTTTGTTACAGAAAGTAGCTTTCTTTGTACAAAAAGCTCGTCTCTTTGATAAACAAAACCCAGCTAAGACAATTTCTATGTTTTAATTTTTTCTTCATAGCACTTTATTGTTAATCATAATTCCTTTACATCAAGGTATCCCACTGGGAGATAATACACAGAATATTTCTTTATTAGTTAATCCCAGTGGAAGAATGTTTTCAATCAGCATTAATAATAGAAGAAACCCCACAACATCAGCATGTAGCCATTTTTTTCATAAAGGCAAATAGGAATTTTAGTCTTTATATAATGTATGTAGTTTTATTATTCTGGTTTTCCTTCTTAGTGAAACCAGCTGTCTAAGGAGTGTGTAAATAACTGCCTGTGAAGAAATAGGGTTTTGATAGTGCCATTTACTGCTATAAAATTATTTTTTATGAATAAGAGATTTTAGATGTTCTATATTCAGCTTTTACACTTGACTGCACAAGAGTGTTAAAAGGTATTTTTTCAGCTTGAGGGGATTCATGTTCAAGCTACAGGTATTAAGGAACTTGTATGTTCATTCTTAACAGCAAAATAACCCAATCTACTGTAGCATTAGAGTAAACAAAACTAGATATTTAAAATAAATTCCACATATGGTGAAGTGCTTTAGGGAGAGAATTAAATCCACAGTTCATGACAAACTGATATAGTGTATAATGCTGTCATTTTTTTCAGCAACGTTGTTGAAAGTCTTAAGTAAGCTCTGACAAAAGTGAATACAATAACATTTCAGAAGAATGTTGAAGCTTCCAGTAACTTGAAGACCAGCGTTTAAAGACAATGTTTTGTGTTTTTCACTGCACAAACTACATGAAAAGAATAATTGGTATGTCTGCTCTGAGTTAGTAAATTAGGAGCTGGGAAATAAATGGTTCTAAAATAATGATGTCATTGTAAGTCTGGGGTTTATTCATTAAATTGAAAGAATTTATCAGCATTCAGTATAGTATTTTTATATATGAATAGCTACTGTGTGTTCTATAGATTTTTTTTTTTTTTCAGCTGAATGAGGCCCAGATCATTTGAGACACTTTGGCATCTAATTTGTTAGTTTTCCCCATTGACTTCTGCTGGAGCATGGATGATTAAATACCTTGTAGTGTCTGTGCTCAAATATTTCATTAGTCTTCCTTTCTCTCTGTATTATTTATTTATATAGAATCAACAGATATACAAATTATGAACAAATTAATCTAATTCATAGTTTCAAAGCTGTTGTGGATATTCTTCAATGGCAAAGTGTAAATTTTATTTTAGTCTATCTCCTTGATAACTTACTAATGATTTTACTGTTTTATTAAGGCAGAGATAAATATTAGGATATTTTATAATATTTGGCATTATATTGTACTGTGCCTGAAACCAGTAGTAAAATTTCCATTGACTTTAGCCTGGAATTAAACTAGGTTAGCAAGAGAGTGTTGAAAGCAGCTCTGCAGTTGGCATTGTTTCTCCTAAATGGAGATTTTGAAATAAATTTAACTTACATGACTTCATATGTTAAGAAAGAATGAAACTTTCACTCTTGCACTGAATGAACTAGATTGCTTCAAGCAATGTTAAATTTCTAATAGCCAAATAGGGATATAGTTAAGAAATCTGGGAACAAACACCTCTCCCCTTTCCCCTCTCTGTAGAACTGGATTCCTGGAAGGTTGACTTACGAATAAATAGTTATACAGTTTATCTAAAAACATGGCAAAATAGCCAAATTTTTTTTTAATGGCTTAAGCCCACTTTTAATAACTATTTATCTATTATTGTTAAAATAAAAGCTCTATCTTCTCATTTTCACTGAATTGCACTTTGCCTTCAGTTTCATTTTATTTATTGCAGCTTTTTTGATTTAATAGGTAATATTACCTCAGAATTCTAAAAAGGCTATTGTATTTGCATCAGTTTTTAAATGAGATTGTCATTCAAAGATGTTTTATATATTTCCTGATGTTGATAAATTAAATAGTAAATTTTGTATTTGTTAAATGAAAGCATTGCACTGTATTTATTAAATAAGCCTCTGATAATTTTAAAACTTTTCTTCAATGATGTTTTGTTGTTATTTTGCCTTGCCCTGTAATCCAACAAATCTTTTTTTATCTCCATCATTGTTTTGTACCATACAAAAGAAATCTGGTTTGTATAAACTTGTTCATTACTAAGTATCTATTTTTATGTATGAAAATTGTGCAGTCATTAAATATATTTCAATTTCTGGCCTCACTTGTTTACTTTCAGATTGCCGAAATTGATCATAATGGATTTAAAATTATGATCAAACTCTCTGATTTTGGTTTTGGGTTTTTTTTGGAAATTTTTCTTTACATTAACAATTTTGCTAAAACATTGCATTGCCTACTGAAAACAAACTAAGTTTCACTTACCAGACATGCACCAAAAATTATAATTCATATTTATAATCAAAATTACAGGTGTTCTGGTGCGTACCAGAATGTAATAATGTTGAAAAATAGCATGGATCCTGAACACAGACCCAACTGCAGTTGTTTCAGATGGAGAGGAGAAGCCTTCGGGGACACCTTGTTACCTCCTTCTGGTACCTTAAAGGGGCTGAGAAAAAGGAGGGAGAGGGAGGTTTTATACAGGCCGATAGTGACAGGACAAGGGGAAATGGTTTCATACTGAAAGAGGGCATGTTCAGACTAGATGTTAGGAAGAAATTCTTTACTCGGAGGACAGTGAAGCTCTGGAACAGTTTGTCCAGAGAAATTGTGGATGCTCCATCCCTGGAATTGTTCAAGGCCAGGCTGGATGGGGCCCTGAGGAACCTGACCTAGTGAATGGCATCCCTGCCCATGGCAGGGGGGGTTGGAACTAGATGGTCATTAAGGTCCCTTCCAACCCAAACTGTTCTATGGTTCTGTGGTTCTAACTTAAGTTTCCTTTTTTTTTTTTTTTTTTTTTTTTTTTACTACCTTAGTTGCAAGATTATTTTGAGATGCAAGGAGAGACAAAGCCACAAGCTGTTGTATGTTTTATCTTTTTCTGCCTAATTTTAACATTAAAATCAGGAGGGATAGGTAACAAGAACATTATGCTTTCTCATGGGCACAGGTTCTGATCACAGGACTGTCACCTGACCAGATCCAAAATTACTTCTTGTCTTCTTTGTACCGTTCAGATGTACCTACAGATGGCAGCAAAGATGAAGACTGAAACAATTTAATTAGAGGTCAGGCTTTCCTCTTAACTAACAGTAGATATTGTAAGTGCACATAGTAAAGAAAAAGCTTGTATCTTGTATATCACAAATTATTTCAGATTTGCAAAATCAGCAAATATAAATTGCCTTTAAGCAAAGAGATGTGGAGAAACGGAAAGCAGCTGCTTTGGTCTAGTTCTGGATTTTGCAAATGCCTTCTCTTTCCATGAAGGAGTTCCCTAGTGTGTTATTGGGACCAATGAGAGACTCTGCCAAAGCCTCAAAGAGAGGAGATTGAGCTTATTGACTGTTCAGAGATCAGTATAATCAAAACTGATGTTTGGAAAGAGGTTAGAAAGCCTAGCTTGCCTTGTCCTGTTCCAAGAAGGGATCAGATGGCTGGTACTTAAAATTGAAATGCAGTATTTCCTTTTGATTTTTTTGGCCAAAAGTAGTGAGGTTCCTTCTCTGTAGTTGGTGTTGGCACTGGTTGACTTGCTCCAAAAGCTAAGGCTATATCCACTGTTATTCTTCAGAGATGTGGTATTTAATATTCTTTCAGAATCCCTCCTTGAGGTTTATTAAAGGCTCCTTAAAGCCTCTGTTTTAATGTCCTGACTGTCAGATGATCATGTCGTTTTTATTCTGGAGCACCTAGTTCTCTTCCAATAAATTTGTTTGTTTGGGTCAAGTAAGTTTTCAGACTATTTGTAATTTTTTTTTTATTCAGGGCCTCTGCTGCTGTATGTGTTGTTGAAATTCCTTGGCCTTTTAAATATTCATAGTGTATAAGAAAATAATAATGTGACAGCCTGGGCTGCCACAGCTGTTTCACTTGTATTAGAAATGTTCTAATTAATAGGTAGGTTTTGTTGTTAAATTAATGAGCAAAAATGGCCCCTCAGTGATCTGCACTTTTCAAATTGTTAATTAAATTATTATTGAATTTTTTAAATCCCAATGGGTTTATGTAAAATACAGCAGGTATGGCAATGGTTATTATGTTTTGATATAACTAATGGATTCATAACTGTAGAATGGATATTTGTTACAAAAATAATTTATTATACAAGCTACATCTAGGAAAAAACTCTGAGGTCAAGGGAGATGGAGACATTTTTCCTGATAATCTAGTGAAGCAGTTGCTCACTAAACTCTGGAAGAGTGGGACAAGGTCACATAAGTTGGGCAGCACTTCAGTTCTGGTCTCTTCTGCAGTACTAGTATCAAGTAATACCTATATGCATAAGAATAGAATGTATCAAAGTATCAAATATATTGTGTGTTTCAGAGTTTTGTGTTCTACCACAGCAAGGCTTCATTTACCATATTTGGCATCAATTTAATGATTTGATACTACTACTGAGGGATGAATAGACTTTAACTCTTTGATGCAATATTTTCTTCCCATGAGAGTTGTCCTAGATTCTGTAGATATATGATGTTCAGGTTTAATTTATGGGCTTCTTGTTTATTTGGTGCTTTTACTCTGTAACATTATTTCGTATTAACCAGGAGAGGTGCATCTGTTCTCCCAGAGTTCTTAGTTATCTTTACACCAGGATCTCTGGCAGCTACCATACTGTGGATAATAACAATCCAGCCTCCACTGGGCTCTGCAGGCATTACCAGAACAGAACTATTTGTAACTGTGTGTATGTTACTCAAATCATCCTGTCAGTGGGTGAGTTTACTCGATGTACATTCAGTTTCTGCTCTAGCAGAGACCTAGAACATCAATTTCTTTTTGCTATTCCGTTTGTGTCAGTAGCAATACTGTGGAAGGCGAGAACTGCATTTTGTTATCTGGAAAATCAGTCCAGCTGGATATAAAGTAGCCAAAGCAGTCATTTTGAAACCATTGTGGTTTAAACTCAAAACATGTGGGTCTTGGTTTTGGTCGTCTCCTAGTGAATTTGTGTAACCTCACACGCCTGGTTTCCAAGGACTGTGGTGGCAGCATATATACTGCTTGCGGGTTTTAATAGTTGCCCTTGATAGTAGGAAGGAATAGGTAGATGAGCCAGTAACATATACCACACTGAGCAAAGAAGGCACTTAACTTTGTCATCTCACTCATCTACTTTACAGAGAGATTTTTCCCAAATCCTTCTGTGTTTCAAGATGGAGAATTGTCCTCCTCAGATTTTAAAACATCCCTGACAAGTCATGTTCTATGATACTAAATGCCTCATATTCATTCTTAAATGTCCATCAATAGAAAAGTTCATTAATTATGGCAGATAAATGGGACCTGTGCCAAACAGAGATGAGCACAATAGCAGAAGAGAAATATTTCTTATAGAGAAGTGGAATAGAGTTGCTTTTTAGTTGCAGAAATCTAATTTTATTCCCTTAGCTAATGAGGTTTAATTTTTCTAGTGTTTAGTATCTTAGAAAGTTTAAGAACTGAAATTTTTTTCTTTAATTCAATCACCATGTTAGATAAAGCTCCAATCTGAGTAAACTGTAATATTTTTCTTGTGCATCACTGCATTCAGTAATTGTACTGAAATCAGTAAAGTGTTCTACCTCACTATTCTTTTGGAATCCTAACTTTTCTGATAATTTTTTGACCATGAAACAAAAGCTTTCCCAAGCATTGAAAGCACTTGTATTCATTCAAATTGGAGCTTTTAAAGTAGTAACATAGGTTTCTTTCAGTTCCTTATAAACAACCTCATTGCATTTTGTTTTGGGTGGTTGTGTGTTAGGATTCAGACTCTATTCAATATCATATTTCTGCATATTGATTAAAATGCATTATGTTGTTATGTCAAATGGCACATTCTGGAAGGTCAAACCTCTCTTTCCATAGCTTGTGCTACTAGAAGTTACTGTAAATATATGAAAAGAATTACAAGTTAATAATTTTTTAATTTGCTTTGTTAGTTGCCAGATAGGAGCAGAAATCTGCTGGAGTATTACAACCAGGCTGTGTTTGAATTACCTGGGGAATGTTTGCTTTCATCCTGTTGATCATCTGCTAGCCCATGCTGGCCCAGTTTCTACTGGTGATGGGTTTCACATACTTACAGAGGTTTTTTTAATTGTATTTCATACGCTATCATATTTAATACCCATTAATTATTCCTTTCAAAAAGTGAACTCAATTTGTTCAACAGTCTGTAATGTTGGGCAAGAACTCACAGATACAGAACTAAAAATCTCAACAAAACTAGGTTAGATCACTGTTTTATTTTCCTATACTTGATTTTAAGAGTTAAACATTATCCTATAATCAAAGATGTTGAGGCAACATCAACTCAGCTATGCTGAGAGCTGTGTCTTCTGTTCTTCATTGCCTGGTTTTTTGTGTAAACTACTGTAGGCACATAACCAAAACATGGAAGATGTGATAGGAGTAGTTTTTATGTAAAAGTAGTAGTGTGGGAACTTTTTAATCTCTTTGCTTGATTTCTCATCCCGGTGTGCTAGTTGTAGTTGTTTGTGGTTTTCATTTGCAAGCATTTGCAGTGGGTGCACTGCAGCTGGGAATCTGAGGGTGCAAGTGCTTACATCACTTTTCATATCATTGTTCAAAAGGAAAAATGACCTGAGTTTCTCTTCCCTGTGTTCAGGGTACCAACTGATGCATCAAGGCTTTTCTATTTTATGGTGCAAAAGTATTCTCAGGTTATCTTTTGCCCTTGAATTTCTTCGCAGTTTATTTGTTGCTGGCTTTATTAGTAGGGCTTATTAATTATATATGACATAAGCAAGGCTGCTATGCTTAATCATGCATTCAGTTACCATTTTCTTACTTGCAGGTGTACTGTGAAGAGGAAATTACTACTTTCATGCAGCACAACCAATCTTTGGTTAATTTGTCCTGTCATTACTTATAGCAACAATCTGCATTCTTTCTGTGGCTTTGCTGCCTTTCACCGTGTTCAGGATCTATTGTCATTCATAATAGATAGGTAATTGGAGAATGATTAATGGAAGCTTTCACTCTGAATTTCTCTAGATGAGAAAATCATCTCTTTGGCTATTTGTGACATTTATTCCTACCTTTTTTTTTTCACTAGACCTCAGGTTTTATTTTGTGTTTTCTCAATACGTAGAGTAACTTGGGGGAACTTAACAGACATTTTAGAACTGAGTTGTCACACATATTAATTATATTTGGTTAGGTCTCTTGTCAGTCATTCTAGCTGCATGTGGTGTCAATCCTCTTTGCAGCACTTTTTCATAAATCAAAGTGATTCTAGTATTAAGAAAGAATACACAGACAAAGCTGCTGCAAAAGGATGGTGACTTGTGTATCTAAGGTGCACCTTGCGTGTCTCTGCCTCTTAAAAGTAAAAAAAAAAGGCTGATTAAAACCAACGATTCAACGTGGTGGCAGGGGAAAGTGGAGAGAATTGCTATGCTTCATCTCTCATTTCTGGGGAGCTACACAGAAGCTACATACTGAAGATATCCTGTATGGGAGAAAAATTCCCGTGGGGATAACACTACAAGCTTCTGTCATTGTAACTCAATCTGCTCTTCCTTTTAGTTGCTACTAGCTTATTTGAATTACCTTGGGAATGTTTGCTTTTTTCCTATTGATCTTGTCATAGCCAATGCTTACCTAGTGATGGGTTTCACGTGCTTTCATTGTCAGAATTCAGATTTATATTGAATAATAAAGCTCCACTTTTGAGATGAGAAAGAAGCCAAGGCTTGTCTCAGACCATCTGAAATCCCAACCTATTTGACAATATGTAGAAAGCTAAAGTGTTAGCAGTACCTATCTCAAGTCTGCCTAGGGGGACCCATGTTTAACCAAGCCTGATTGCAATGCTACTGGGAGACCTTGTTTGCCCAAATAATACAGCAGAGCCAGTGCAGAGGCTGCAGCTGAGGCTTGGCAGTGCAGCAAGTTGGCTGCAGCCCTTCATTTCAGCTCTTTGAACGCTTCTCAGTTTTTCGCTCTGGATTCATTATCACTTGTTGGTGTCAGTCAGTCAGTGAAGGCTGGATCCCCAGATGAAGCCTACTGAGTATCTTGGCTCTATTCCATTCTTGATTTCTTAATCTTTTTCAAACAGGTTTTACTAGAAATTGATAAGTGGAGGTGAGCAAATGAATTTGAAATGCGAATTGCAGTTTGTTACCAAATTGATAGCATTAGTAGGTGAAATATTAGTAATTTCTTTTGAAGGAAATAATTATGGGGGAAAAAAGCCACAATCTATCTGCCTTTTTTAGTTTACCCTTGTTCATGGTTTTTAGTATGTGGTCATAGAGCTGTCCCAAAAATGTCATAAAAGCAAAACCCTGATGTGCTAAATTTCTGCAATTCCCATTCTTCCCTAATTAGATGCATGTATGCATCTCTGTAATTACTTCACTCGATTTGAACTGCAATGTCCTTTCAGCTCAAGGGTCAAAGAAGAAAACCAAGAAGCAGAAGACTCTTGTGGTTTGAGTGGCTCAGGTGCTACCACCACATTGTCAGCCAGGGGGTTGGTGACTTTTATTGGTTTTTATATCAAGGCAGTTTTGCAAATGTGCAACACTGATATAATTGATTCATGTCTTAATTGTTGCAGATTAAAAGATTAAACATCTGCACCAAACACCATCCTAGAGCTTTGTACTAGTAATAGCAAAGAATTTTTCACATAGGTTATCAAACTTAAGAGCAAACTTAAGTGATATAAAAAGAATGTGGAAATTTATTGTCAGGATCAGAGCTTCATCACAATTATTGAATATTACTAGTCCAAAGCAGTCTAATAAAATAGTCTCATATTTTAGCATATAGTACCTGCTGGGTATTATATGTTTGTTATATCTTGTAAAACTGGGTAACAGCCTTTCCCATCTCCCTCACTACTTTTTTAGCATAGGCGGGATGTGAAGAGAAGCACAGAAAATACTGAACCACACATTGGCAACTTGCATATAAAAAAGAACGTTTGTTCATTTCTGTGTATTAAAGGGCAGGGGTTTTGGATTTGTTTTGTTTTGGTGGTTTTATTGGTGGGACTCACAGACTGTCCACAAGCAGAGAATAAGATAGCTTTGGCTGAAGGGAATTAAAAAACAAGAGGTAACTCTAGGGCAGTGTTCTAGTTTGCAACTGCTCTTGACCTTCAGGAGCTTGCATTACATCTAGCCAGTAGTGAAAGTGCCTGTTTCATTAATGACTTACTTTTGTAGCAAAGGTGTCTGATTTTTGCAGCAAGATAAATACAGATATTTATACAATACACTTCAGAAATTATATTTGATAAATAGAACATCCATAAAATATAGCTACAGGGGTTTGCATACTTGCAGCTATTCAAACCTGTAGTAATCATCCCTTGTGTCTTCAGAACCTACTGGAGGTTTTTGTTTGTTCCAAAATTGCTGATAAAATTTAATGGCTAATTTTGGCTCATGAGCTTTATGGCGAGAAATACTTGATTTACAAAGTGAGGAAGGTGTCATTCTTTTCCATCCTTTCCATTCCACACACAGGTAGTCAGAGCATTTACCAGCAAAGGGGAGAATTGGCATTTCAGTCTTCTGAGGGCATGATTTGAACTTCGTTGTCTGTAACCCTTGAGTTCCTCAATTTTTTTTTGCAAATGGCAGAGGGAGGCTGGTCCTCTCCTACTACAGGTGAGCACACTGACTCGCTCAGAGAGAACTGAGTTCTCCCACCATCATGCTGTATGAGCTCTAGCTTTTACCTTCTGTGGTTGCTCTTGTTAAACATCTTCAAGTTGAATAAAAGCTTCAGTTCTGATTCAGTGTAAACCATAGCCTTCGACTTCCTCATCTTAGGAAAATAAAATAGCTTGCACTACACTTTTATCTTGATTTATCTTGAGAACACACCTGCAGTACTGGTGAGACCCCACCTAGAGTACTGTGTCCAGGTCTGAGGCTCCCGACACAAGAAAGACCTTTGAAATGAGCCCAGAGGAGAGACAAGAAGTTGATCTCACGTCTGGAGCACCTCTCCTATGAAGATAGGCTGAAAGAGTTGGGGCTGTTCAGCCTGGAGAAGAGAAGGCTCCAGAAAAACTTACAAGTACCTGAAAGGGAGCTGGAGAGGGACTTATGACAAGGGTATTTAGTGACAAGACAAAGGGGGAATGGCCGCAAGCTGAAGGAAGGGAGGTTAGATTAGCTATTAGAGAGAAATCCATTACTGTGTGGGTGTGGAGACACTGGAACAGGTTGCCCAGAGAGTTTGTGGAGTCCCCATCCCTGGAGGTGTCCAAGACTGGGCTAAATGGGGCTATGAGTAACCTGGTCTACTGGAAGTTTTGCCTGCCCATGGCAGACAGTTTGGAACTAGATGATCTTGAAGATCATTTTCAACCCAAGCCATTCTATGATTTTATATCAATCTTTGTTTTCTGTAAATCCTTTGGTTTGGTGACTAAACCAAAATATTAATCATACTCAGGAGTCATGCATGAAACCCTCCCTCCTACTCACAAGGCAGGTGGAACACCAGGACAGAAGGGGCTGAGTTTGGGAAACCATTCTGGGAAGTGTGGTAAGTCTAACAACTGAAGTACCATTCTTCTTCATCTCTCAGTATGCAATTTTCCTGAGCAACCTGCAGAAATAACAAGCCAGAAATACCTTATTAGAAGAAAATACAGAGAATACTGTGAAAGCCTTCATAGCAAGTTGTTGAGTTATTACATAGCACTAACTTCTTTTTTACTATCAAACTCAGAAAATTACATGTTTTATCTTAACATCAGTGCTACATTCTTTGGGCTGCATTTAGCTGTTTATATAACATCATAAACCTTCGAGCAAGGCCTTGCCTGGCTTCTGAAGCACTGAAAGGATTATTTTCTCTGGGGAAACCACCTTCCCTTTGGAGGGAACTGGTGTTGGGTCAGATTTGAGCTCAATATCAGTTATGGGGTTTATTTGCAAATATTTTCTCATGTGAAAGAGACCTTATCACCAATTCTTACCATTACTTTTTAATATTCCAGTCCGTGTCCTACACTGTATAGTAATTTTGTGTGAACAAGTGTGATTTAAGGCATGCTAAAATTTTCACTTCTATAATATATGGAAAGATTTGTAAATTTAATTTTTAGTGGGTATTTGCAGAAGCCATACCAATGACATTATGAAGGCTTTGTAGTCTGTTTCTTCTAGAAAACTCTGTTCTGGGTTGTAGATAATTGAAGAAAAAAGTTTAATTGTTCTTTGCAGATTTTCTCAGTAGAAAAATCTTATTTCTTAGCAGAAAAATCTTTGCCCTGCAAGTACCGGAGGAGAGCACGCCTATGGCACTTTGAAACCCTTGCCATCACCAAAGAACAGACTGTTTTGCACAAAATCACATTGATTTTTACAGGATTGAACCCAGCGTGGATTTCCTTACTTCTGGTTCTCTGTTCTACTCATTAGCTGTTTTTTTTCATGTAGGTAAATGAAATATAGACAGTTTTGAAGAATATGTGTTGAAAAATATGCATCTGAGATCTCCATGAAACTTTAAATTTTTAATGTGCTGGAAAATTCTAAGCTGAAAATAATCCATTTTAACTATAAAGCTTCAAGCAATTTTGCAGAAATAGGTGTTGAGAATGCTATGTCATTTGCATTACGAAGCATATCCTGTTAAAGTCCTTATTCAAGCTCATGAAAATGCTCACTGATTTCTGTAGGCTTTGGATGAATCCCATACTTGCCAACTTGTAAAAGTGCTGTCAATATAGAACTCAAGTTTTGACTGTAGAAATTTCAGTTTAACAACTTGATTGGCAAAGACTTTGATGCAACTATTTATATACTCACTAGTTTACAAAATATGTTCCCCAAACTTAACAACTTCATAATTCTTTCCTTATTTCTGAAAATCATACCTTTGTGCATAGAATTGCAATTTTCCCAATGAAAAGGCATGTTTTATTTTCTAATATTTTTCCCCTTTATCAAGGGATGTTTTGTGACTGTTTATATCCAATGCATACAGCTTGCCAAAAACCATGTCAAGCTGTTATGTCTTCTGTGTATTCCTAAGTTGCCATATTAAGTTAGTTCTTATAACACCCTTGAAACAAAAATACTTTCAGTTCTAATGGAGGAAGTGTTTGTTTTCAGGTAAATAGCATTCCTGTAGGTATCCCCCGCTGCCTAGAAGTACTACTGCACCAAATATTATGTATCTTTTTCAAATAACCTCTTATTTTTTAATGAACTGATTTTTGTCAAGACAAGGAAAATAGAATGAAATGGGCTTATAACTCTCCAGTCTGAGGGAGAGACCATAATCAGCTGCAGGAACACTGTGGCTCTGAATATACTATGGAGAAAAAAGAAAAACAGCATGAGCAATTTTGTGTCTGTTTCCCATGGGTATTTATGAGCATATATTTAACCATTTTTTACATGTATCCTATTCAGTAAGAATTAATTGTACCATAAATTAGCTGCTCCAGTTCTGTGTTTGGGCTTAACTGTGCCTGATCACATTCCAGTAAAGCTCCCCTGGCTCCAGATGAGTTTGTGCCTGAGGTGAGTTCACCATTCCCTTACCTAACTCTGCATCGCTCTGCTCTGTGCAGTTGCCCTGAGGATGCAGCAGGCACAGCCCCAGGCTCTGAGCTGCAGGCAGTGCCTTCCGTAGGAACGCTCTCTTCAAAACTGCTGGCCACTTTCGAATGTTTAAAGTGTTGAATGATGAGCCTGAATGAATCAAGTAAACCACAGTCCAGAATGTTTTAAGCTTTGCAGTTTCTGCAGGTACATGCTTGTATTGGTATCTCAGCATGGGCTTATATAACTCATCAAAATCATAATTTTTAAATACTTCTAATAATTTAAAGAAAAGACTACTTCTCCAGTCTAATTTGTTTTCATTTATTCTGAAAAAGCTAATCACTTGGTCTGTTGCTCTTTTTACCCCTGTTTTAATAGACGAGGTGTTTTCCAGTTGTTCTCTAAACTTGTTGAAGAACTTTGACTCTGTCCAAGGCAAGAAATGCTGTTGATAGGTTGACGTGGAGTGCATGTGGGGAGCTTGCTTGAGCCAATGCATATTGTCAGCATTAAAAGCTGTGATTCAGAGTGTTAGCAGAAAGACAGCTATTGAAACAGGAAGAGCCATACTCCATCCTAGAGGTGCAAGTTCACCCTGGGCAAGAATCTGCCCTAAGGCTTTATCTCCACTTTTATCCTCACTTTAATGTGGTAGAGTGCTTGCTCAAAAGAGTGGTGACAGTTAAGATATAGGAAAAAAAAGTAAATCTGTGCTTAAAAGCCCCTGAAAATATCAAATCTGCAGAAGCATATCCAGTCTTGCATTATAAATTTTTAAATCATTGTTAAATGGTTTTTTATCTAAGTCCAATTCATCACCTAATTACGTCTATTTTACAAGTATCATTGATGCCTTCTTGAAACACAGTAGAATTTCCACTTAATGCTGGGATTTGTGCATTATGGACAACAGATTGATTAGAGTAGAGTGCCCTGGTGTCTCTGGCACCCACTCTCTAAAGTTGGGTTCAGGGGCTCTGCCTCCTCTGGCCCCACAGGTGGTCTGGTCCATCAGCAAGATCTTTCTCCTGGCAGAAGGCTGTGCCTTCAGTCCCACTCCCACTGTTTTGTAAAACTGTTTAATTAGAACAATAATTTAATTTACCTTTATTTAATTTAACTTTGTTAAAAGTGGACTGTCGTTCAAGTGAGAAATTGCTGATTTTCAGAAGGAAATAATTTCCCTTATGTGTGCTCCTCCAAGTCTTCTGGTACCTATCCAAAGAGGAAGCAAATGAGGTGACCCACCACTGCTGCTCCAGGATGGAGCCAAAGCCTGTTTGCGAGCTGGACTGGATTTGCAGCTGAAGGAACAACCTCTTGTGCCAAGGCAATCAGCCTGCCCTCTCAGTATCAAGGCTCAGTGAGTAGCGTGTTAGCGTGACTTGGCAATCACAGGCATGCTTCAGGCAAGTGAAAATGCTATTTCAGACTACCCTTACAGCACCTTTCCAATATTCTTGCTGTAATGTCTCATTGCAGTCACTTCTCTTAAAGGCTAGCACAGCAGCAGGCAAAGAGAGAGATGGAGAATGAAGCAAAAGAAACCAGAGTTTATGGGGTTTTTACCTAAAATTTTTTGCTTTGTGTATTTAGGTTTGCATTAGGCCTTTTCTCTGACAGAAACTGCCTCTGAGCCTCCCATGAACAAAGTGTATTTGGCTGAGCTGCTCCCCAGGGCTTGCACACTTCTTTCTGCAGCAGTCGGACTTCTGAGCATAAATAGACAAATGACGAGGGAAATGGCAGACAAAGTAAAACATCGTTTTCTTTCCCTGTGTATTTCCATGTCCTGCATTGTTACCAGTTCAGTAAGACCACGAGTGATCACAAGACTCAGGTTACAAAAACCAACTCATCTCTCAGATGCCAGGGAAAGAAAAAAAAACAACCCACAAAAAGACCTGAAAAACCAAACCACCAAGTGGAAATGGCTCATCTGCCACGTCAGCCACAGCACATCGTAGGAGCCTGCTTATCCCTCTGGTGCCAATTTACTGCTGAATGCAAAGCATCAGCATCTTGAGCAGTCAGTGACAAGAGGCAGCATTTCATGCAAATTGTAAGGTCATGGATACAGCAATAACTATGAAAGGATTTCATTAGCAAGGCCTGTCCTGTTTCCCTAAGGCTGGTCATCTTGCAAAAGCTGATCTGAAAGCTGTGTATCTGTTGGTAAATTATCCTTTCCTAAGCCCTTTTCCAACATCCACAAACTTTCTGCAAAAAACAGATGGGGATTTAACCACTGTTCTGCTTTTTCAAACTTGCCTCAGGATTAGTATTACACAAATCAAATAGGAAAGTAATGAAAATACATCTTCTTGGCACGGTACATCTCTGGGGAAAAGTCGGTTAATGCTGAGATTAAATTCAAAGCTGATACATGCATGATAAGTCTGGATAATACAATTTTTGAAATTATATTTTAAACTCAGGCTCTGATACATTTTTTTGTGCATGCCTTCCCTGGGAGATGAGTTTCTTGTGGATCACTGAGATGCCAAAGTCCTTCTTTCCAGCAAGTGGACACTGCTCATGGTATATCAACCTAGTAGGCTGTTGAATTCCTACCTAGTAGGCTGTCATATTCACTGACTGGTATTTTGGGACTGAAAATTAGTTACTAATGTGTCTTTCATTACACCTTTCATCACACCTGACATTTTATGAATAAAGATGCAAATACAGCTCTGAATTTAACTCATTTTATGCTATGAGACATAAATATGTTTGTGGGAACTTAGATGACAATGTTCATTTACATTATAGGTGTGTTTAATGGGCAACCATCTAAAGATACATCTTTCCCATCTTGCAGTACTTCACTGAAGTGCATTTACAATGTAGCAAAAGCATGTTTTATAAAATTGTTCAATTAGAACCACAATAATGAATGTTAAAGGTGAACTCTCATTCAAATATGAAATCGCTGATTTGCAGAAGGAAATTATTCCCCTGCCAATGGTTATATAAAGTCCAAATGATAATGTAATACTTCATACGTGGACTTTCCAGGCTTGCTGCAGAATGCTCTAGCAGGAGATGAAAAGAACAAGTAATAATTCTTGACAAAATTCTGTAGACTTCTCATTATATTTTCTATGGAACTTTTTCTATATAACATTCTGGGTTGATATTTTTTTATTATTCTGTGAGATTTTTGTGTAAAGTAATTACAAGTTTTAGGTTTCTTTTTACTTTTCCTGTTCTTTTTTTCAATTCACAGTGTCATACACCTTGGGGAGCGAGTGCAAGTGATTTGCCAGAAAATGGAGGGGGGTTGTGATGAAGGAACTGGCCTGAAGCCCCAGGGATCTGTACCAGGCTTTTGTGCAGAACACCTGGCTCCGTGTCAGGGCTTTTGTGTGACCTGGAGCTGGCAGCAGCTGGTACCCAGGTGCAGCCTTGCGGGGCATGGGAGCACACAAGAGACATTGGACGTGGAGCCTGGCTCTGGGCAGGGCTTGGTGGCTCCACACGATCCCATCTTGCTGGCCAGGAGGTGCAGCAGCAATCCCTGTCAAGCCTGGGGGCACCAAACTGTGCCTGGTATGACCACAGCCCATGTTAGCCCAGGTTTAGGCAGCCTCAGCAGCATCCCACTGAGCTGCCTGGCTCCTGTTTAGCTGGTGAGCAGACCCACAGCTCCTCTCACAGGTGTCACCTCCAGCACCCACAGACCCCATAGAGCCACACCCTCAGGAGAGCATGGGGGTCCCTTTTGCTCTGTCCCTTCTCCAGGAATTCAACTGCAACCACAGCGATATTCCCTTCACTCTTCATAGCTTCTTCCAAGGCTCCAGTGATGCTCTTTCCGTTTCATTGCAGCTCTCAGGTAACTCCTATGGATAACGTCTGCGTAAATGGAGGCAGCCACAGACCACTCTCTAATAAGGTAAACAGGATTATTTTGCTTTTGGGTTTAATACAGCCAACCCCTTCCCTGAGCTGCATAGTTTGTGTGTGACATTACTTTTGCAAACATTGGTGTGCTTCCTTACAGCTCTGTTTTGAAAGCAAATAGCCTTTACCTGAAAATTATGGTATGGTGTCAATTTTCTCAAAGGAAGCTGCGACAAGGTTGGTAATTATTGACTCGACAGTACATCACAAATCTTCCTAGGCTTCAGTTTCCCCAAGTGAAAACGTGGTAGCAATGCAGGGTTTTAGTAAAAGCTGTGGATGCTGAAGGACACCAGATAGTGGATGCCTTGCTGATTGCTTACTGGTCTGGTAACATCACCAGAACTAACCTCCCCCAAAAACTTTACCTCTGGATGAAGATTACTATTTGTTTCAAGAATGTTTATGTATCTGAAAGGAATGATAATACCCTGACTAGAATTAAGATAACTCTGAACTTAGAACAAACATAGCTGAGATTTCAGCTGGGGTGAGCGTGCCTTGGTGCCAGAATAAACACACTCATTTTACTCTGGCCTTCCTTTGGAAAACTAGCTGCACACACATAGCTGCCAGCTTCTCTTGGCTGAGCTGACATGCTTCTTACAAATACAGATTTAACTCAGCCAGTGATTACAACAGACTTTCTTTGCCTTTATATGGTTGTTTCATGTTTCTCTGCATCTAGCTTAGCCTACTCCCAGTTCTGACTTCACAGCCTAAGAAAGAAGCTTTGTATGTCTGGGCATGCTTTGCAATTTCTTGAAGTAGTGTGGCACTGACGCTTTTATGCTTAAGGGGTGCTAAACCCACAACTTCTAGTCAGTTGTTGAAACCTAATGGCATTAATAAAGAGTGATGCTGAGAGGTATTAAGCAGCTCTGTTTTCCTCATGGGAATTGTGTTGTGCTTCGTCACTTTCCCCTAAGACTGATCCATATTCATCTTTTTAAAGAGTATTCTTAAATAAGCACCAGACTTTGCTTACACATGGAATAATTATTTGTCCTAATCTTCATATTTAAGCAGAAGGGTGTTCATATTCCCAAGGAAAGTTTTCTCTAGAAATGGACTATTAGCATTGCATTAGCAGGGTAAATCTGGAAGCTGGAATACACACCTCTGTGCTACTGACTTCCAGTTGTACCGTAATAAAGTGCAGCCTATGTCTCTATATATGATAGTGGGGTTTTGCTACAAACCAGCATTATCCCAGGAGACTGTTTTGTTTCTTCATGGGAAACTGTCCTGAGTCTGCTAGAGTCAGCATACCACAAACTTGCAGCCAGCCTCAGCTTTTGTTATTCCTGGGTCAAAGCAAGATGCTGGGATGCCAGAGTGTTGCTCAATTTTTACCATGTTGCCTTCTGTCTACCACCACTTCCTTACCCAACAACCTTTCCTGCTCTTCAACAGCCAGTAAGGTGTGGTCAGGTTTGCACAGTTTGGCATCCCACTTACTGTGGCCCCAGCACCACTGCCAGGAACATTAATGCGACGGAATTGCCTCTTTGTAGTCACAAAATTCCCTCAAGAGGGTTTAACAGAACCAGAAACAATGCTGGCAAAGGTGGCAAAGGGCAGGCAGGATCCAGGATGTTTGGGAAACAAAATCCTGAAGCTGCTTCAAAAGGAGAAGGCTGTAGCCAGAAAAGAGCCCAGCTCCTGGGGATCATTCCTGCCTAGCAAGAGCTTACCTGGACTTTCTATATTGGCAATGTGCACCAGATTCCTATGCTTTCCAAACCCTGGGTGACTAGGGGAAAGAGGAAAGAGACATCATGAACCTGAAGCAATGTGTAAGCAGGTTGGCTCAGCACCAAGCGAGACTTATGTGCTTGCTGAAAGTGAGGGCATTTTGATACCAAAGGTATGGCATAGGTACTCCCAGCTGGCTTTTCTTTGCCCAAAATGGATGAACATTTGTCTTTGCTCTGCATTTTCCCTTCTTTCAGCAATACACGTTTATGTCACAATAAAGAATAGAAAATAGCTTGTTTGGATAACATAAGCTTTATCAACATTTTATCTTTTCAACACATTCAGTTAATCCCAGTCAGAGCTACATTAGTCCACTACTGCAATATGACACAGTAATTTCTGTCCATACTAATTATGCAGAATGAGAATTTTGGCCACTGAAATGAAAACACCTCATACAATTTTCTTATTGCTAACACTTCAGGAAAAATCAGGCAAGGCATTTACTTTTGGATGGCATACAGCCACCTTTGTTAACTTAACCAGGAGCACCTCCAGCTCTGATCAAATTCAGAGCCAACAGAGAGATTCTGACTCTGGTGCTCTTCAAAGCTCAGGGTTGTGTTGAGGGGCTGCATTGGGAAGAGAGAGCAGTGTCGCACTTGGTGTCTGTGTTTTGTGTCTGTGGTGGTGTGGATCCTCTCTGTATCTGAGTTCATATCACAGCTGTGTAGCTCTGGGATATAAATATTCATTATTTAAATGTAATTGAAATGTAGCATGACTACCCAGAGTTGGTTTCGGTTCCAGTGTTGGTGGGTGAGACCTGTGTAGTTACATCATGTGAACACAGTTGTATGCAACACCAGGCAGCACTTTGGTTGTTTGCAGATGAGTTTATGTTTTCTGTATCCAGAAAGTGCATCTATTTGGTTCAGGTACCAGCCTTCTGGAAAACTCTGGCCAACTGACCTCATGGCTCTTAGCTAAATTATTTAATATATCAGCTGTGAGGCTTATGTATTTTCCTACATTTGTTATGAATGTTTTAAGCAACATGCACACACTTTTCCTAAACAAAATCTGTTGGGTTTTGTTTGATTGTTCTTTTATTGTTCTTAGATTGGAAAAAACTAGGAGATTCTTAGGGGACTGAAATGACAATAGGACTGCCTGTCAGCTAATGAGTCCTAAGGTATTTTCATATTTAATAGCTAGTAGGTATAAAGAGAGAAGTAAATCCACTTGATTCCATTTTTGGCAATATTGCTTTTAAAGAAGTTTAAAAAGTTGATTAGAGACCAGTTGAATAGCTTGCTTGGAGAGGCAGAAGAGGAAGGGAAGGCTTCTAGTTCATGACATGATTTTAGTTCATTAAACTGCAGTGTGTTTACATTTTTGTTTGCTAAATGAAGAAACAGCTCATTTCTTTCAGCTGAGATCTGCATCCAGGAAAGTGTGTTGAAATACAAAAAGCACAGAGCCAGGGAATGGCTTATTATGTTGCAGCAGGGCTGTGTTTCTGGAAGACATCAGTGAGAGAATGTTAAAATATGTTCAGAAAAAGAAGGTTCTCACGGTTCAGAAACATTTCATGTACATTCAGTACATTTCATGTACTTCATATGTGGCACACAATTTTGTCAGGAGTTGTATTTCTCCTCTAACCAGACAGGTAATTTATGCTTTCTGCTGCAGAGACCACAACAAAAGCTTATGACTTTATTGCCATTTCTTCACGTGCCTACAGGAGTTGTTTAAGTGTCATATCACAAAATCTAAGTTTACACATGCCACTGAACCAGGTAGATGGAAATGAAGCACTGTGTATGTGCTGACACACTTTGGTGGGTACTGTCAATTTTTCTGAAAGCAGAGGTTCCTCATTCTGCTGGAAGTTTCCTTTTTGGCATCTCCAACACAGAGCAGAGTCAGATCTCTGGGCTTCAGAGATCTCTGTAACACTTTGGTGATGATTCGGAGCTCTGTGCCTGAGCTAGAGGAATTCATCCTCTCAGTCCTGGGAAGGAAGTCCGAATCTAATTATAAAATTAAAAAAAAAGATAAATAAAAAAACCCCAGGCAAACATATTGTTGAACGTGTGACAATTATCTCCAGCCTCTCAAAACATAGAATGGCTTTCACTGCTGACCATATTTTGCATTAATGATAATTGGATTTAAATGTGATAATACTTGGCTAATAGGATAGAAGGAGAGATCTGTGTCATACATAAGGTGTATAGATGGGGTGAATACTGGTATTCACACTGGCAACAAATAACCTCTTAAAATGCTGACATTAAAGAGACTGTCAGAGGGATTCGTTTTCTGAACGGACAATGTGAGGTGATGTTTTTGAAAAAAAACAAAACACAAAAGAGTGGTGACATGCCTCAGGGTTATCCAAAGTGGGTCAGGGTGGAGATAGGGAGGAAGCGTACGTGGCTTCAGGACACGCTGGAAAACTGCCAAGTGCCAGGACCTTGCTCCTTTTCCTGAAGCAGGAGGATCAGCCTTCAGGAGTTTAGGGAATTCTGACACAAATGAAGAGAAATGGTTGTACTGAGCTTCCAGGTGAAACCTTCACAAATCTGTGTATTGGCACAAACTACACTAACAAAAATGGACCAAAAAGATGTAGTTTTTTACCAAAAACCTAGTGTTTTTAGGTTAAAAAACCTAGTTTTTTAACCAAAAACCTAGTGTTTCCCTTCACCTTCTCAGATTCAAAGAAAGGTATGGACAGTGTATGTTCATGTTCCCATCTGTCAAAGACTATCTAAACAAGATATTTAAAGCCCAGTGTGGACTAAAATTCTCTGTTGCATAGTTGTAGCTGTCCACATCTAGGCTCTTTGGTACTTTCAGCATAAGTTGCACATCCAACAAATGGTACTACTGTATTGGGGTAGGCAGGAGGAAAAGAGAGAATGAGAATACCAGTGCCTTTACATCTGAGCTCCAGCAAGTAAGTCTAACTATTTTTTTCAAACAACCTTCATTGCTCCAAATTCATCCTAAGATAGCTGAGGCAGAGGTCTGTAAGACTGATTTCTGGAGCACATGCAGACTAAATGAGAAAAGATTCTGCTTTTGGTTGTTCGGTCCCATCATAAAGTCTCCAAATTAACAAATTTGACAGTTATTAATTAGCAACATCCTAGAGGAAATATCTTTATTTAGGAAAACACGAAAAGGGCTTTGGCCATCCTCATTTTAGGTGAACAATCTAGACTTGTCATTAGGGTAAACTTTTTACTAAAATTTTTTATTGATGGCTTTTGTTGGGTTTTGTGGGGTTTTTAACTTGAAAGGTGCTCAAAGAGAGCAGAATAGTTTAGTGAATTGGATCCAAGAGATATTTCACCATGTTCAAGGCAGATGTTATCAAGAAGGATCATTTGTATTGGCAGTCCTTCAAAATTTACTCTCTAACCATGCTCAAATCAGGTGAGTCCCACAGAGAACTCCTACTTGATTTTGGCCATGGCTTCAAAGTCTGCAGCCACACAAGCTAAAAGATGACTGTTAAATTTTAACTGACATTACATTTTCTGTCTGATCTATTAAAGTTGGGCAACCTCTGATTGGTAAATACGTATTATTAGACACCTGCACGTTAGTAAACATATGGAAGCTGATCAAAAAACTTGTCTCCCATGGGGTTTGAGTGCAGCTACATTAGTAAAAAATGTGAATGGTTTCATCTTTAATGGATTGTAAGAATTTTTTCTCCATTACTTTCTAAGCATCATACCAATGCATTTTCAGAAATCAGCAAACTTGTAAAGTTTGTGATCCTCTCCTCTCTCCTCTCTCCTCTTTTTTCATAAGTAGAAGAAAAGAAAATTAAAAAAAATCAACAACAATTCCTTTATACTAATTTAGAGGTACTCTTTTAACTTTGTGTTGGGCAGCCGACCCACTGTTCAGCAGCCCAGGAAGCTGGTACAGACTCTGCCAGTCATCAGATTCAGATTTAAAAAAAGAAATGGCAGTGCTTGTTTGCACTTTTTTTACAAAATGGACTCTGTGGGTAAATCACATAAACAAAGCACCAACCCCAGCAAATAATGTTGGTGTTTAATTTACCCACACTGGGTATTCAGAGGTCTGCTCATGTGAGAGAGTGAGTTGTGCCCTTCCTGCACTGTCTGGCTGGGGCTGCTGCAGCCTCTCCAGTCACTTTTGAGGGCTGGGGAGTCTGGGGGTGGGGAAGAGGGGCTCTGAGACTCAATGCAACTGGAACAGCAAGGAATGATCTTTATATTCTGCTCTGTGTGTGTATGATATGTTTTTTTTTTTCTGTTCACTTCTGAAATCTGCCCAGTCAAAGGGAGGGATGAGAAGGATGTTCTGCTGTTCACGGAAGCAGGACATGCAGCAAACTCGGTGCTGTAACCTGAGTGCTTGCAGTGCATCATAACTGGACAAAGAGGCTGCACAGACCTAATCAGTGTGCTATCTACAAGAAAATATTTGAACTGAATCGAGCCTCTTTAGGCACTCTGTTCATGTGCAACACACCACATGCACTGGCTGCTGTCCCAGTGACACAGTAAACTAGAAAACATGCCGCTCACACAAGCTAGTGTTCCAAGCTAGCTTGAAATTCAAAAGACCTTTGTAAGCTTCAGTTCTGTGCCCATGACATCTGATCATCCTCTGTAGTCAGAAGGACTACACAAATTTACAGATATTACCAAAGTTTGGCATCATGGTTACAGTTGTACTTCAGAAGGTTTCTTCTTAAATTTTTTTTAAAACCACAGCCTAGGAGATACATCAATACTTTTTCCCTGTGAAGACCAATCCTGCAGAGCACCCCAGGAAGAAACAGGGCTTATACAGGGCTCACTTGTTCTATATTTTCTCTTTCAAAGGTATTTTCATTTCTTTAAAGACATATTTATGGAGTTAAAGAAGCATATCCACTAGTATTCTCACTGTAGGATTTTCCCACATGGTGACAAAAAATGTACTTTGCATCTCTTCAGTTGTCTGAGACCAAAAGAATATAGTCAAAACCATGTTTAGAATAAAGTCTAATTTGATTTCAAAATTGGTATTGATGGAGTGTCCGCAATAGTTCTTAGCAAATTGCTCCAGCAAGTCAGATGGTCAAAACTTTGCAGTTTACTTAAATCATTTATTATCAGCTTCTAGTTACTTGAATCTTGTCACATGGGTGAGTATCTGGTTCTTCTATTTTCATAAAGAATTCTCATATTTCTGACCTCTTTGTAGGTACTGAAGAACTACAGAGAGGTGGATGTTGGCAGGAACCTCTGGAGGTTATCGAGTCCAAGTTCCCTGCTCAAAGCAGCTGCAGCAAGGGCTGGTGCCTGGGGCTCAGCCTAGTTCAGCTTTGAATGTCCCGACAAGTGGATACTCCAAAGTCTCTCCAGGTGACCTGTTCTAGTGTTTAGTTACACCCACAGTGATAAAGTGTTTTCTTATGTTTAAGGGGAATTTCCTGTGTTTCAGATTTTGCCCATTGCGTCTTATCCTGTCACCAGAGAGAAGAGTCTGGCTCGTTCTTCTTCACTACTCACCACAACTATCAGGTATTTATAAACAATAATACAGTGTTCAGTTAATTATTCCCTGTGATCTCAAATTCTTTTCAGAACCTGTTTCTTTTCCCTTCAGTGACTACTGCCTGGCTTCTTCCATTTTGGACAAATTCATTCCCATTTGCAAATGTACATTAATCATTCAGCTTGTCAGCACATGCAGGTTGAATTATGGCAGTGGGTTGATGTCTTTACAGTTTGCCAACTTACTGTCTTCCTGATAATTTGTCATAAATGAATTTTAATTGTTTCTGTGAGATTTGCTGAAGTGGTTCAAATGAAGGACCATAAAGAACTTGCTTAGCTCTTGCTCTGAAGTTCATGTTTCTATCAGTGTAACAAGGGAGAAGACTGGGAAAAAGCAGGGGAAGGAGGGACACTGGATCACTGCATTTGGTCAGGGACATGTAAGTTCATAATTGTCAGTCGTTTATTACTCTAATTTGGTAATTCTATACTAACAGTACATTTTACTTGCAAGATCTGGCAAAGAGATGGTTACAACTTATTAATACAGCTTTGTTATTCAAAAGAGAGATTAAGATAGAAATTAGTTGACAGTCTACCCACAGTTGCACTTCACGATTCATAATGCAGTACACGAACAGGAACAGTCTATTCTAGAAACTTGTTCAGGTTCCACAGATCTATAGATGTAGAATAGACAGGCCAGTGACTCAAGGAAATCCTGCTAAAAGATGCTGTAGTCATGGCTCACAAAAGCCCACTGAAGTCACGACCAACAAGTATGAGTCACCTCAGTGAGAGCACTGTGCCCCTCATTGTGCACTGGGCTCTTACCTAGTTGCTTTCCTGTTACTGGGAATTTGAAAAGTGCCTCACCTCCCAGGAACACTGGTAATTGCTAATATGCAATGTTAGATTGTTGAACTCAGCCTGAACCCAATTTATTTTTATTTCTGCAGAGAGGACGTGAATTATCCTTCTGACACCGGATCTGAGTAAGCAGATGCACTCTGTGTGATCACACGCTTTCTATGCAGGAGGCAGCAGCAGGCTCCAGTGCTTCCTCCCAGCACTCTGTTCCTATATATATTGTTGCGTGGCATGGGTATGCTTACATGGTCATGTGGGAAAAGGATTGTGTATACCCTGGGGAAAAGTGTGTAGGAGTGAATTCTTCTCAGACAGCAGAGAGTCCACAGGAGTTCACAGTTGAGAACAACCCTCCGTTGATTCGCCACCATTGTAGCACTATTTACAGTAGGTTTCTATGTTGCCTGTTTCTCTCTTCAGAAACAAAACTCCATATTTACCATAGAAACTGTCATGAGCTATATTAAACAAAAGCACACTTTAGAAAAGCCATTAATTTTAGAATTATCATAAATATTTATACCAGACAGACCATAAACAGCACCTTAGAGACCCTGCCATGTTTATATAAATCCCTCTTAATTTAGAAAATGTTGATTTGATAGATTGAGGCAGCCATAGCCAACAAATGCATATTTGAGAAAACTCCTCTACAGTCTCCTGTGACCAAAACTTCCTCGTTTGCATAGTATTCAGCTTTTGTTTCTGATTAAAACTACTTTTATGAGTTGCCTACAGAACCATATTTTATAACTCTCTATTCACTGTGAGTTCTCATGCTAGAAAGTTTGCTCAGACCCAGACATTAAGCTGGCAGCAGGTCCTTTCAGCCTTGTTCCCAGCCATGCAAGGGGTTTCTACATGAGGCCAGGAGTCCCTCAGTTGGCTGCAGGCTCCAGGCTGCAAGCTCTGGGTACCAGGGACCATGCAGGGCTGGGTGGTGAGCACACAGCAGCTCCCATCCTCCTGAGCCGCTGCTGCTGCAGGAAAAATCAGGTTATTCATTTACAGCAGTCAAAAAAGTATTGGAATTGTACATGGTTCAAAAGCACTTCTGTGACTAAAGCTGTTGTTCTGCTGAAAATTGAACCCAGCAAAGAATGAGTCTGTTTTACAGCTGGATGACTGTCCTACCCCTGTTGCTGCCTGGTCCTACAGGTCCAACATACAGGCAAAGGAGGAGGGCAGGGCAAAATTTTTGATGGCACCTTGTGCTTGGATGGATTTAGAGTTGTTGAGAAACCATTGTGCCAGAAATTATTTCCCTAAAAGTGTTTCTAAAATTTGATCTTGGTTTCAGGCCACATAAATCTGATTATCTGCCCAGAGCAGATGATTGTCACTGAGAATGCGATCTGCCATCCCTGAGTTATAATTTCAGTTGGAGGCTACTTTCAGATCTTCTTAGCCCAAAAATATATAATTAAATGTTATTTCTGTACACAGGCTGTGTACATAAGGAAACCATGCTGCTGACAGTCCTTCCATTTCATTTGCAGATTGCAATGGATTGTGCAGCAGAGTTGTCCACTTAAAATCATCTTTTATTATCACAGAGCCTCTGACTGTTCTTTTCTAATTAAAAGGAGGGGTTATCCACTTCCCTCACCTGTGAGCAGGTTCCAGGCTCTGGGGTATGGGAAATAAGGGAGCTGCTGAGTTTCAGAACCTGCACCCAAGCCTCTACTGGTAATGACACTAGATTACTCAGTGATAATGAGGCCAAATTCCCCAATACAAAAGTATTATTTATTTAACATTTCCTATCCTGATGCAGAAAACAGGTATCAATTTGATCAAAAACCTTACTAATGAGAAGTTATTTGCCAAGTTGCCGTGTCCCATTAAGACAGCGCAGTATTTTATACACTTGCATTACTGTACTTTTTTCCCAAGTTTGAGCCTAATTTCCTGAAATAAAAGCAATTTCATACAAAATGTGAAAGCATGATGTGAGGAACAGCAGCTGAAAGCTCTGGGTGCACAAATTGCTGCATGTCGTTTTAGTGACATGGATTGTGGGAAAGGGCAGCTCTTCTACAAGGATTTTTAAGTTTTTATGATGGGGACAAAGTGCAACTGAGCTACAGAATGTCCTGCATTTTTTCTCTGATATCCTGATACTCTTATATCCAGATTATGCTGAACTGTCCTTGGCATGTTCTGTGCCATAATATTATAGTAGTTTAACAACATTCTTAGCAAATTGACTTAGTTAACCCAAATAAATCCAAACTCCTGAGAATCTCTTGGGTTTGGGGGTTTGCTGAATCTGTGCTTTTATCAGAATATTTATTTTGGTGTTGTGCCCATCTGCTAGACCTCTCTTATTACTTTTGAACTTTATTACTCATTTGTTGCTGCTCTGCACATAAATCAATGATGGCACCACATGGTTTTGACTGCAACTTTTCTAAATATAACTGGTTCATATGGGATAAATTGAAGTCACCGGGGTGGAATAATTCTCTGAATTATTCTGAAATAATTCTTCAGAGAACTACCCAGAAGTATGTTTCTCAAGAAGTGATGAGGTTAACACAGGGTCCTACAGATGCACTTCCCTGAGTGCTGCTGTCTCACTGGTCCTTTCTTGATTTTCTCTAGAGAGAATGAATGCCTCTCATAGCAAAGCACTTGGCCTTCACATGAATTCACTCCTTTAATAAAAGAAAACTCCCAGTACTAAAAAAATGCATCTGGTATCCAAAGGAATGGGGGAAGGGTTTGGACTTGTGTGCACTGAGCTTAGGTATATGTAGGGGAGTTTTTTTGAAGGGGAGGGGAGCATGAGGACCTCAGGGCTCACTCACTGTCTACAGTGGATTTTCAAAAGTAATCATAGAATCATTTAGGTTGGAAAATACCTATAAGGTCATTAAGTCCAACCATAAATCTAACACTGCCAAGTCCACCATTAGACCGTGTCCCTAAATGCCACATCTACATATCTTTTTATCACCTTTGGGGACAGTGACTTGACCAACTCTTTGGGCAACCTGTTCCAGTGTTCCACCACCTTCACTAGAAAACATTTCTTCCTTATACCTTGCCTAAATCTACCCTACTTTAGTTTAAAACCATTACCTCTTGGCCTGTTGCAATAGGCCCTGCTAAAAATTCTATGCCTATCTTTCTTATAAGCCCTCTTTAAGTACTGAAAGGCTGCAGTAAGGTCTCCCTGGAGCCTTCTCTTTCTCGAGAACAATTCCAACTCTGTCAGCCTTTCATTATAGATATTCCATTCTGTGACAACCCACTCTCAATCTCTGAGCCTCTACACATCCCTCTGATTATTTTTGTGGCCCTTACATCTCCACACCAAGTCCTCTTAAGTCCTCTTAAGTCCTTGGATGCCAGCTATGGAACTCTTAAGTCCTGTTGGTGAGATGAGTATGTAGGATGGATGGCTTAGATGCAACTGATCTAGTTGCTGCAAAGAAAGGTTTCAGCCTGGAGCATTAGTGATGGCTGTCCTCTATTTGAGGTCCTCTAAGCAGTGTTTTCTCAAGAGACATGGAAAATTTAAGATTCTGTGTAGAAATTTGTCTTTCTTATTTGAGAGAGAGAGAGCATCCTGGACTGTCTGTGGTTCACAGGTTGAGATCAAGTTGTATTGGGCATAAAAAAGAACCTTCTGGCAGCAGGAATGTGAGCTGGGAGTCAAGCTCTGACATGGGCATGTGGAAATCAAGCCCAGGACAGAGTGTTTTTAATGCAGCTCCAGCAAAGAAAATCTCCCACTAAGCACAGCTGGTAGGCTGGGGCTAGGAAAGAATGTCTGCTACTGACACTTCTGGCATTTCTCCTCAGCTCTTAAATTGCTCTTCTATTTTTTGAAAGGCTCGTTTAGTGGTTCTGAAAGATATAATATGACCACTAGATTCCAGAAGCACACTCTGAAGAGTTCAGAGGGCCAACTGTGAGGCCTCATAGCCTTCATTTTTCAAAGATTTAAGGCTAGAAATGCATCTGTCTTCTGACTGCAAGAAGTTAAAATTGTGGTTCCTTCTCATATTCCCTTCTATGCTTTTAAACCCATGACCTGAGGACTTGGTAGTCTTTGTGCTGTAAAGTGACCTGGCAGAAGATATACATGCCCCTTCCCTCCTCTAGTTGCAAAGCCTTATATAGCCATGGTGACCAATAGTCTGCCCCTCTGCATTGCCCCTCTAGTCCCACATGTAAGGCTGTGACTCAGGAAAGATCTGGAGGACAAGCTGGACAGTCAGAAATGTGGCCAAAGTGCTCTGTGGACCAGCTAAGTCCCAGCAACTCCAGGCCAGCTCACCATGTTGCTCAAAGTCACAATGAGGGAGAGCAGCCCCTTCTTAGCAGGGGCCAGATCCAGAGGGTGCAAACCTGACTTAGCAACTCACAGTTCTCTTCAGCCTCTCAGCCTCCCTGAAAGTCCCTGGGAAGCTACCGGGGGTACAGTCTTTGCCTGAGATATTTCTTCTTCATTACTCAGTTCTGATGTGCACTCACTGCTCAATTATCCAGAATAAGGATGAGGTGGGATAACCTAGATAAAGCAAAAGAATCGTGATATTAAAAAATATGTAAATTAGGCTATTAGAACCTACTGAGTGTGTTCACCCTTGCCATCAGCTCTCTAAAAAGAAGATCTTTAACTAAAAGTAGATGAAGCTGTGTCTTAGGTGAGCATAAAACACTTTCTCTTATGAAGGAGTAATAAAGGCATCAGATGAAGGCAGGGCCTGATTAATCCATGGCTTGGGTAAGTGTATGTACATTTCAGATGATGTCTCATTTTTAAATTAAAAAGAAAACACTGTTCATTGAAACTGAATATGGAACATTGTTTAATATGGGATCTGTTGTGGGATCTCCTTAGAAATGTGGTAGTCATGTCTTATGGTACTGTGTGGTAAACTGGATTTATGAATATGTATTTTGCTGCATCAGCATCACTGCAATCAGAACAACACATGACTATGCTTTATTTCTTGTTAGAGAGAAGATTTTGTGGCATCCTTACTGCATTTAAACAAGGCTTAGACACATTTCAGTGTAGACTGTGTTTCTAGCCATTGTTAAATGCTCAGTAAATCTATACATACTTGCAAAAGATGTAACTTTTCATAGCTAAGAACTGCATAGGAACTCTGCGAAACCATATAAAGAAATTAGCTGGTTTTTTGGCAGGGGAAAAGGCAAATACTGTGCACATTTCTGAGAGGGTTTCTGCCATTTTCTCCATGAAAATCAGTTTCCTCTGCGTACATACAAGTTATCCATTAATCCCTTTATCTCTTTAACTCCTACTTCACGTACAATCAGGGGTATATGGCAACCTTACTATGCATCCACCTTTCGTTTCAAAGTGAAGAGAAAACCAGAGGTCAAACGAAGACCCCTCGTTGAGAGCCAATGGAAGCTTCATTGCACTGAGGCCCAGTGCTCCGCCTGGCAAAGTTGCCATCTGAAATACCCACTGTTCTGTGTGGGCTCAGTAAAGTGCTAACACTGAACTGCTGATGAGGCCATTGACTGGCTTTGTGCCCTGTGGATGCTTCTCACAGCACACAATGCCTGCCATGCTGTCAGAGTCCTGGAGGATGGGAATGTACTGAGCAGGAAACTCAGTAACTCTGTGTGCTTGCAAAAGGCTCTGCTTGTGGTTCAGTCCTCAAAGAGGCAAAGCGGGAGGAAACGGTGCAGCTTTCAGAACCAAGCTACCAAAATCCCATTTCCATTTAATGTTACTCTCTCTCTGCTATCTTTATATCCCTCTTTCTGATTCTTTTATTTAACAGAAATGGGAATGTTAAAAGGAGATATGTAGGTTTTAATTCAGATTTTTAAGATAAAATAATCAAAAGAGGGAAAACCAAAAGCATCGAGGCATTTGGTAGCACTGAATTAAGAGGCATTTTTAAAGTACAATTAGGTAAAATGCAAAATAAGTTATTGAGAGGAGCAAGACTTGACATTCACTTTCATGCTAGCTAACTTGAAGGGTTTCCATAACCATGTAGCTTTCACAGAAATATTACAGAAATGCCTTGTTTCCCCTTAGGAAGAACACAAGAGTCGCAATCCTGAATGTAAGGAAAAATTGTTGCATGTTTAAGACCCAGTTACAGGCTTAGCAGCCTTAATGTCTGTTCTTGGATGTGACTCCCCCTGCACAGCCACAGCACTCTCATTCCACTCGCATCTTTCCCTGCTTGGCATTCAGACAGTCTCTTCTGCTTACATTTGAACTCCAGCACTTGCATTCTGACATGTCTTCAAAATATTGTCAGTCTTAAAGACAATATTTGTAGAATGCAACATCTTTATACTAAGTAAACAAATAATGAATTGTGATTTTGTAAAATTAGAACATCCATAAAATATACTGTCTTTATTAGGATCTGCAAATGCTGTTTAGGGTATTACACAAGACATACTTAGGAGATAAGGAAAGATTATCCACTTGGCCTTACAAAGCACTGGGAGGACAGCATGTCATTGCTTTAAAGTACTTATAAGCAAAATACACTAAGTATTGCATTCTTTAAACCACAAACTACAAGGTTTTTTGTCATGCTGACCCTTTACTGATTCGTCTCATACAAAATATCATGTAATTAGGCTCTGTTTGAAAGGGTAGTCGTGAAGGGGAAGATACTGCACCCAGGGTCAGAGTGCTGGCCAGGCTGTACAGGAAGCCTGCAGACTTACACGTCTGCAGAACAGGCTACTCTGTGCAGGCCAGTCCAGTGATGGTTCACCCTCAGCCGCATAGAGAGCTACTCCCAGCCATACAGTTTTAAAAAGAAATTAGAAATAGTTACATTTTGGAAGAAATAACATTGACTTTAGTTTACTTTGCCAATTACTGTAATTTAAAATGAACACTAAGCCAATCACAGAATTAACTGCAGTTCCTTTTATGGTATTGGTATGCAGTGCTGTTTGTTCTTGTTTTAATGGATGTTGCAACATAACCCCATGGTGGATTCATTATATAATTCAAAAAATTTTTGTTCAGACAGTAGATTTTAACTCTGCAGTTAGGCTGACATCAGTAAGGCACATGTCTGTGATACCTGATTGGCCATCTGCCTCCAGCTCCTGCAGAGCAAGCAGTAAGCCAGAAACACATGAGAACTGGCACCGATTAAAAAGGCAGAACAACTGGAGAATAAGGTTTAATTACTAGCGCCTCAGTTGTGTCAGGATAATACTGTGTGCACTGACTCATCAGATTCAAATGATTTCTAACTACAGTGCTGTGTTTTGTGAGAATCAAGAGAAGAACATTTGACAGGGAGAACAAATGGGAAATTTCATACAGCACTTAGGCCCTACCCCTGCCCTTCCATAGCTTCAATTTGCTGTCTAAGTATAATGGAATAGCATATTTCAGACTGCTGCAAAAAGCCTTTAGGATAGCTATCTATTACACAATGGCCTGCAACTGTGAAGCTTGGACCTGATGATTCAGGTATAATGATTTTCCTCTGTGATATTACTAATAAAGTGTTCTGCTAAATCACCTTCCACTCCTTCAGCACTGTCTTTCCTACAGATGAAGTCTACTGCTGATTCACACTAGCACATATGGCTTTTGAATTGCAGGAAGGGCAGGTGAGAATAGCTCCACTGCAAGTTTGGGAACCATGGATGCATGAAGGGAAAACTTGCAGGAAGCCCAAGAACAGAGGAAAGCATGATGGCAGAATTAGTGTGTCGGCTGACCAACACAACTGAGAGTTATCCATGAGAAATCTTGACTATTTACTGCATGTTCACTGTAGAGTCAGAAATTCAGTCAGAAATCAAAAAATAGCTCCTTCTACTTTAGAAGCAGTCTCTGTGCTAAGAATATATTTGTTAATTATGTTTGAAAGATTCAGGCCTGCAGAAAATGCAAAGGGGTGAAATGGTTTACACCAGCCACACCTCCATCTTCTACTCCACTCCTCTCTAAACAAAATTCAAATTTGATTTGTAGCTCTGGTCTTTGCTGAATGAAGGAGCAGAACACCTGTGAAAGAAGTGAGGGATAAAAATATATGTATTTCTCGGTTCTGCTCCAAATCAGTGAAATTAGCTGGAGGCTCTCAGCACTCATCTCCCCATCACTTGTCCATCTGTCAAATGTAGGAGTAAAATAGATGTCTAAGAGGAAGCAGATGCTGGGAATACAACTATTTCAGCATCTCCTTAGAGCAAAGAAATATTCCCTGCAGAAACACTGAGCTGCCATCCAGCCCTCAGCCAGCCATCCCCTTAACCTTGTGTTCAGAGCTGGCTGGGCTCTGCTTGGCAGCCAGCATGGGAAGTGAGGAGCTATGGCAAGCATTAATGACCGGATGGTGGAAAATATCCAGGGACTTCAGTCCATGTTCTATTCTTTTTCACTTTGGTGCATCTTGCCAGTGAGACGCAGTCACACATATCCCAATTTTATTGAAGGACAGACACTTCATTTGCACCATTATGTGAAGGGAAATCTGAACTGTCTAGGAAACTGTGTGGCTCATGGTAGTGAAAAGGAATGCCCTTTGGAGAATAAAAGATGCTGGAAAATAAGAAGCCAAAGTCGCTCCAGCAGGACTGGCATTAGCTTAAGAGGAATTGCCCTACAGACACTTCTCCCTCATCAGCACAGACACAAAACCAGCAAATTCACAGTAACATCAAAGGTTATTTGCAGGAGGCCAGGACTTACAATCAATTGGAAAAAAAATACATTCCAAATCACTGTGCAGATTTATCTCTATAAAGGCACACAAATAAATCCTTACGTAAATTACTGCAGGAGCTACATTCTGTTCTCCAGAAACTCGTGACTCAGAGCAGTAAAGGCAAGTTGCTCTGACAAAAAATTGAAATTAAAAAAACCTCACCACTGTCTCAAGATTTTTTTAAACCTGTGGCAAATGTCCCCCTGGCACCTAAGCCTCAGGTTATGTATCTGTGAATTACACTGCCCTATTTACCAATAGAACAGTATAAAAATAAAGTTAAAATACAAGGAATTTATTCTGGTTTCTAGTCATGCAAGAGTGGTGTGGTAACCCTGATGTCTGAGAAGATCTTTCAAAAATGTCATGAGAGACCATTTTTATAAGTACTGCTTTAATAGCTATGCCTTGAGGGTTTAGAAAACACTCAGTAAACAAGACGAATTGGAAAAGAGGTAGAATGATGTCTGGAAAATGTCTGGAAAATATCTGAAGGTCACTTCAGAAAGCAAATGCTAGACCTGCTAATAATGTTCCATTAAGAGTGAGAGAAAACACACTTCTCATTCTCTTTATTGTTTTATGTAAAGATTTTTGGGGTTGTACATCAGGAACAACCAGTTAAAATCATGGGGGTTTACTATTTTCTCAAACCACCTAATTCCTAACAAGTGCAGATACAAGTTAAGCTGTAACCCAATCCTTTCCCTGGCCTATAGACAAAACATGCTCCTCTTGTCTCCTGAAATAACAATTCAAGAGGTTTCCTTGCCAGCAGTGAACATTTGACAGGGCCATTATCCACAGCTTCCCTCTCCTCCGGGTGCTCCTGTAGCTCCAGAGGAACTTCTGCCTCTGTCCCTCTGGGCTGCCCTGCCATGGGCTCTCTTCTCCCTGCTCTGCTCACACTGCAGCTGTGTCCCTTGGGCCCTTCTGGCTTTATGTGCAGGTCAAGGACTGATTTCTCTGTTGCTAATCTAAAAACAGAAGGTGGCAAATACGCTTTACATTTTTAATTCTGCACGTCAGCAATGCCAGGCATTAAGTCCCAGAGCTGAGAATGCTTTGAAAAGGCTCCCGACAGGGATAAGCAAACAACAGAGGGGCTAATATAATCCATATGGAAAGAAAGGGAGTGGGCAATACTTTACATTTGGAATTCACTCTGCTCTTGCTGCCCTAACATGATAATTAGCTATAAATATAGGTCTCTGCCTAATTATTCCTTGTAAAGGCCTTGCTGCAATACGTTCACCAACAACTAAGAAAGGTATTAGTATAGACCTCTGAACAACGGGTCCTAAAGCATAAAATTTTGCCTTCTCTAAGGAACGTTTAGCCTGGGGAAGGTGACTGATTATTTAAAATGACTGCACAGACCCCTCTTTGTGATTTTGTGACTGAGATTAACCTCGCTTTGATTCTGTGACTCTCTCCCCATCACTGCCATGCTGACAGCATGACCGTAAGAGACAAGAAGGACTCCTGGGTCAACAGCTTCACAGCCACTGTGACCCTGCACTCAGCTCAGCTGCATGCCCTGGGCATCCTCCCAGAGTTGGCAGGAGTGAGATGTGAGGTCTAATGACCAGCTAGCAAGATGTGATCTCAGAAACACATTTCATTCCTCTTTTTTTACCCCTTCTGAGTAATGACTGAAGTGTGAGGAGGAGAAATCCAGCACAACCTCCTCTGTTAGTTAGCTGGTTGAGGCTATGACTACACGAGACCTTAACCTGCACGTGTACAGTATGTACACTTTCAGCATATGTATGATATTTTATACTGAAGAAGTAGCATATTTTTCACTGGATAGAATAAAATTCAATTTTTTTAACGTAACCGATCTTAAGAATAATAACATAATGCTTTACATTTGCAGTCCACTGAAAATAAAACATACTATGTTTTTCTAATTACTAGCTAGAATGAATATCAGAGTTCTTCAGTATGCAGCTGTTCATGGATTTTGAAATAGAGGAGCAGACTCTTCACTCATACCCGTCACTGAGTGTACTGCCTGATGGCTCTCTTTTACAGCTGAGTAGAAACACCCTGTACCTGTATCCACACTTGTTAATACAGCAGGGTCTGCACTAAATTCAGCACAGCCCAGCTGCTTCTTCAGTGGTGACTTGACCTTATGCTTTCACATGAGCCAATGCAAAAAGTTGGGCAACTAGTCTCAGTACACCTACGATAGAGAGACAGGGGCCTTTTGATTTTCTCCAGCATAGTATAAAGGTTTTATTTGGAGGAGAAGGAATGTAGTTCAGTTATCTAGCAAATAACCACCATGTGTTATCAATCAACTATACAATCAGCACTTGCTGCACGCATTTTCTCAGGTGCTGCTAGTGCAGCACTAACCCACCACCCCCAGTCTGGTATCATGCCTGCAGGAGATTTGCTTTAGCAATAATACCTATTCCGAAAGCATCATTTCCATCTCCTACTAGTGGGAGTGTTCCAAGCTCTTGTCCTCAGGACCTGTGAGTAGTCCTAACCTTCCTATCTCAGTTGCTGGTGTCTCCTTTCCACTGGCAGACTCGTCCTTTGTACTGGCATTATATACTGCCCTGGAGTCCTTCTGGAACAACAATTATCATAGACCTCTGAAAGTGATATTGTTCAGAAATTCAGATTCCTGTGGTCTTTCAGAAGAGTAAGGTAAGAAAAGAAGGATTTTATAGCCTGATGGAAAAATAAGAGAGGCTGGGGCTGCGGAGTTAAAATTTCCTGACTTCCCAATTCAGAGCAAAGGGAAACGCTTTTGATGGTGCGGCTGCTCAGGTGATAATTACAGACACAGAGACCATTGGTTGGTTCTGACTGTGGAAGGGTGTCTCTTCCAAGGAAAGTGGAGTAGAAAATGTTAGGAGGTCTTCTATGACTCACCTTTACTAGATGGAGGGTTTGAAGAGCATCAGTGTTTGACATATGACTGTCACCTGAACACAAAAATTATCTCGAACTCTACCTATCCAACTCTGCATCTCCTGTGGGTTTCTGTGCTGTATCAGTGTGTGGCCTGAGCTTCTTCATTGGTAGAGCAGGAGTGATTGGTAGTGGTTTTGGCTGAGCTTTGAGTTACAGACAGATCTGTTTCCTGGGGTCACTGGATTTGCTATGGTGCTCAGAGCCAAGACAAGGATGTCTGTGCTGTACCACAACATTCTTAACTCCTTACCCGATGGACCTGCAGAGTGTAATTAGCTTTAAATTGAGAATAATAACTGGGTGTTTTGCTTGGTTGGTTTTTGCTTTGTTGGTGTATTGCAGTTTTGTATTTGAGGGTGGGTGGAGTTTCTTTATTGTATCTATAAATTCTATTGTAACTTTTGGGCTAAAGTAAGGCAGCTGGATGCCTTGAAAACCTATCTGTCTCCTGGTTCAATGTTGAATTAGTTCCAGGAGGGAGAAACTGAGGGAGATTGTGAGTGGGAAGGCAGGAGAAAAAGACAAAGCCTCGTGAAGAAAAACATTTCAAAACACAAACATACAAAACCAAAAGCTCCCACACAAAAAACCCCCACCTCACTCTGACCTTTCCCTGATATCAGTTAATTATATTTGCTGCATACTCTGAATTAATTTATAAAATGTTTTCACAAAGGGTTATCAGTAAGAGACATTTTTGGGGGGAAAAAAAAATAGACCCTTGCTTTTGGCATTACAGTTTCACAGACTTGACTTCATGGTTAACTCCAGTTGTGCGTGTGTGATTCAGGGATCAGTGGACTATTTAGGGCAGGGCTTTTGCTGTGTGAAGGTTTTTGTGTTGTTTTACCATTTCTGCGAGATAGGGGAATTGCCATATTAACTCCCACTGCTACCAAGTGTGTAACAACAGCCACTTTCATGTTGCTTCTAAAAGTAAAGTCTTGCCAAAGCATATAAAATACTATGACCTGAAATATAGAGATAGCAGAGATATTTCCCCAGTAACACCTTTGAAGCAAATAATTTTTATTTTATTCTTTCCCATTTATTTAATTTAGAGCATAGTAAACTGTAGACCAATTTCTTCTCTTGCACCCTTACAGTTTCTGCTATACTAGATTTGATTGCTTGTTTGATGCTTATTAGTTACCCCTGAATCACTTCTGGTTGCCAACTTGCTGTAACCATAATCATACTGACAGTCACTTCTGTCAGAAAACCAAGTCTTTAGCTGTTGAGCAGCCTTGGTTTTATCCCCGTGCTCAAAGAAAGCTGGGGCTGTAGCACAGGTACACGACTGCTGTGCATTCAGTGCATTGCAATGCTTCTCACATCTTGCAAAGCTGTCAGTGACTGAGCAGATCCACAGTGCCATGTCCATGCTTTACCTTACCAGAATTAACTCTGGTATTTTCTATCTAACTGTTTGAAAGATGCACTTACTGAGATGGACACTGGGCCACCTTCAGCAAGCACTGTAAAAACAAATACCAGTCGGCCTCTTCTGCACCAGTCTATTCCACTTGCCCAAATTTTGTCACTGAAGCAGGGAATGCTACTCTTCACATAGAAGAAATTAAAGCTCACCAACTTAATGACTAGCGTGGAAGGGAGGTAATCAAAGGCTGGAGTGTAAGAAGCAGTTTGCAATACAGGGAGGAGGAGCAGGGAAAGGATGAATGTTTTTTATGGAGGAAATGCCATCCTTAGAATAAATGGTCAATGAAATGCATTGCTGATTCAACCCACCCAGCTGTCATAAACTTCACAGGCAGGCCATCGAGCACTGCCAAACTGAGACGTACATTCCCCAGGTCTTATTGCATGAGATGGATTAAGTCAGTTGAGCAATGAAAAATGGGTACTGAGCTGTGCTGAGTTTTCACTGATGAAGCTGAAGACCACAGCACAAGGCTTTTGCCAGAGACAGCTGAGAGGGATATTTCTGCATTAAGGAGGGTCTAGCAGATTCTTTCCAAACAAGGATGGAAAGTCAAAATATCCATTTTAATGAAATGTGTTATGTAGCCTAGAGAAGGGATGTGGGGAGAGGAGGGAAAGCTCTTCTTTGTGCTCAAGCCATTACAGGCTACTGCAAAAAGAAAGCACTAGTTTTGTCTTCTCACCTATGCAGAAATAAAACAAGAAACTAAGCTTAATTTTAATTAGGCTAAGACCTCAGGAGACTCTTAAAGTAAGACAAGGAAGGAATAATTGGAAAGCCTGTGGAGCCTCCATCAGTGAAGGCTGTAAGAACAGCTTAGGCAAATGTCAGCTGGGAGAGGCTGAAGTACAGGTGGTTCTTGAAGCAGGAGAGTCCCCTCAAGAGGATTTGGCACATCCTTACTTTCTTTTATTTCAGCCTCACTGAAACATTTTATTCTTGATTACATTTTATTTTAAATCTCAGAAGTGTCTGAGAGGGATGTGAGTTGTTTCTTTATGTCTATTTAATACTGTAACATCTACCACATTACTACTAATACACCAGATTTGCCATATAAATCATGGTAATTTGCTTAGCTATATATAACTACAGAAAAAGACACTAATTGCCTGTGAAAATTCTAATTATGTTCTCAGGAAATGTTCATACACTGATCTTCCAGGGTTCCAGAGCTTTATTAATATAAAATTTTAATTTAATTTCGTGTGGCAAAACTAGATGTAGCTTCCCAAAAGTGAGTACAGCTATTAGGAACCCAACTTGAAACACTCATGTTTGAAGAATAAAGTCTGTAAGTACTATAACTGAAAGCCAGACACCTTAGACCTGCAGAGCTGTACGATTAATCCAGTCATTCACTCTGTCACAACAGTGGTGGAAATACAAACCTACAATGCAGCTGAAACAGTAACTACCTGAGAAAATGAGATGGCACAGGGTGCAAGCTTTGTTTCAAAGACCATATCTGCTTTATACCTTCAATTTTTAGAATGGATGTACCTGAAAGGTCAGCATCTAAGATGCTGAAAAAGTTTTCCAGTGGTGATGTTTCTCTCAGTGTCTGAGAAATATATTTGTAAGACTAATATTTTGCTCAGTTAATATACCTTAACGTTGCAAATACCTTTCTCTAGGAGCCTGTTACCTTTATGACGGATACAAGCTTTGTTTTAAAGAGCAAAGAGTAAAACTGTGTTGCTTTGGGTAAGGAGTGGAAAAAGGAGAACTCTTTTGCCCTCTCAACTGAGGGAGGGCCTTGGAGCTGCCGAGCAACACCACATTGACTCACTGCTGGGCAAATAAGACCTTGCAAGGCATCTTAGTGAAGAACCTGACTTAAAGCCAAGGCCTGGTCAAAGGAACCTGTCTTATGGTGTTTTGAAGTGATTTATGTCTCAGGCAGACAGTTGGGCTGACTGGTCACAAAACCTAGCTAGAGGATAAGAAAAGCTATTTCTCATGCTGGAAGGCTTCTGCTGTACTCAGTAGCCTTGCAGCAAAGTTTCACATTGAGGCCGAGGCGCCTTTGAACCACTTAAGTTACAAATCTCTCTTCAGTTCACTTTTTTCCTAGAGCAGAGAGCTGGTGGTGCAGTATGTACCATAAGAGCTCCTGTGCAGTACGACCCAGTGTAGTATTTAATAGAGTTTGGAAGTGGTAGATAATGCTGGGAAAGGAAGGGCTCTGCACCCAGTGCAGGTTTTGCAAGGTGGAAGCTCTAAATTCATTCCTCAGGTCAGCAAAATGCTGTTAACTCCACGTCTTCTGCATTTTGGGAATTGCTTTTTCATAATTAAAGCTAGATTTCTTTCTGGGAAACCCTTGACTTTGTGTGCAACAGACTAAATAACTCAATTACAAGATGCAGTTTAAATGTACTAAGAAACCCCATATGAAGTAGCTGGTGTGCAACCCATAGCCTGTTCTAACTCTGTGCTGCTCTACATTGCTATGGAAGAGAAGCAGGCATGTACCAAAACCCTCTGCCAGCCCCCCAGGGGACCAGGCCCTTGGAAACTGTGCACCCTTGTCCCCATTCTAAGTAACTGTGAGGTTAGGTCCATGCTGCAGGGGCAATGGTGAATGGCTGGCTCAGAGACAGACACTTCACTTTGCAAGGAGGTCTTCAGTACTGCTGTCAGTTCTGCCGGATTCCTGAGTACCAGAGGAGAAAAAACAATGTCCCAAACAGCAGCATAGCTGCAAGAGGCAGCATAACTAGCCAAGATAAGGTGAAAACAAGCCAGAAAACATTAAGTGCTGCTGTCTAAATTCATCCATCCAAGCACCACATATGCTACAGCTCAGCAGGTAAGTCTGGCCATCAGATTAAGAGAGGCTCCTGCCAGACTTGTCCACAGTACAGCAAGATCCCTGACAGAATCTGTCAAATAAAAATATTCCAGTCAAATTTAGTGAGATACAATGTTGGGGGGGGGGGATTTAAATGATACAATTTGCAAGGGGAATACTGATCTCTCATTTAGTGAAGAGTTTGGATTTGATTTTCAGGATAATGCCAGCTTCTGACCTGAGATGCCATACCATAACCAGCTTTAGCAAAGCCCATGGAATAAATTGGTTTCACCTTGCACAGTTAAGTTGTTTTACAGAAGTTGAGAAAATAGATTGAGATGACAAAGCGAGAACCAGGTGTATCAAAATAAAGTTTATTCTTAAAATGGCTAGTTCACACATAACAGTAAGGGTTACATAGGGGGAAAGTGCAATTAGTGGAGGAGGTTTATTTCACCTTGATATTTATCCTCTCGCTGCACTGCAAGTAGCTTCACACTCAGGATATTATACTTCTTAGCTGTGGACAAAAATGTGATTTATATTTTGATGTTAACACCATTTCTGTACAGCTAAAAGGTGTGCCAGTATGTGCTGAGCATGTACTGGACAATTTGTCATACAAGTCTTGCATGAAACACAAATCATCTTTACAGTTTGACAGCTCAGAAGGCTAATTTATAACCATACAGATACAAAATATATATTAGTTTACTGAAGTCTAAAAAAAAAAAGAACTTCAAAAATGAGGTAAAATAAACCAGAATAGTTTTCTATGTGCAAGCCCATACTCAGTCTAGAAAAAACTAGTAGCAACCCTGCTCTTTTAAAGAAATTAGCTTTCACAAAGTGCAGCTAATTCACTGTCTTCAATATGAAGGACCTTTCCTATGTTATGCACTTATAAAAAGTCATCACTAACTTTGAGTATCCTGCTCCCAATTGCAAACATCGGATGCTGTAAAATTAGATCAGGTGATGAATAGAATCACCTAATGCTGCTACAGGCTAGGAAATTTACAAATCATTTTGTTTTGTCACCTGACCCTATTTCTGGCATATTAGGGTGGCTTGAAAATTTTTTTAAAGGCACATTTTTCGTTTAACATTAAAAGATAACCATCTGCCTGCTAAGTGAGTAGGATGATGAAGTCAAGGTTAGATTTGTTATCAAATGCAAGGCATTCACAAAGCCCAGTGAGGACAGACATCTCCTCAAAGCAGTAGTCACTTCCACCACTCATTTTGCATTAATTTTCTTTAGTCTTTTTATCCCATAGAACTTTCCCTGGGATTTAGAAAAACAGCTTTGGAAAGAAGCAATTAGAACATTGCACATCTCCAAGTTATATAGCACATTCTACCTCTTCCTCTTTTCCTACTTCTCCTTTACCCTCTCCAAATTTCTTAATCTGTATTGAAGCCACAAATCTTTGCCATGCATCCCTACCTGCCTCTGCTACAAGCATGTAGAGGCTCTTAGCAAGCCTCCTGACAGCATCTACTGCACTCCTATTAGGTGCAAAGTGAATTGTAACATTCTGTTAATGTAACATCCCTGTGCACACACACATAGTCTCAAGCATACAGTTACTACAGCTTGCTAACATACCATTGCTTTACATACTCTTTCGCAAGTGTCTCTCCTAGTGACCCAAGAGAGCTGATGGCAGAAAGAAGGCAGCATGTACTTGTGATATGGGCATATCTTCCTATAGTAGGTGGCATACACATGGGTTTTATCTTGATTTTCTTTCCTTCCAAGGATAAGATTTGGCTAAGAACTTCAGTCGCATAATATGGTATACCAAGTCCTATAGACAAATGAATTTGGATCTCTTCAGACACCAAACAAAACCTGCCAGGTGGTTTCATCATGTAGTATGTGAACCAGAAAACTAATGCTGTTCTGCTGCCAAATGAAAGAATGCTTCCTTGGTATTACAGATCACCAATATGGTGACGAATTTTCAATCCGGCCCAAGCTCTGCCACTGGGGAAAGAGGCCACTGGACAGCCTCGGACTGCCTAGCTGATCAGGCTCTCTCTCTTGTCCTCTCCTTGGAGTCTGAAGATCTACATAATCTTCCTTGGCAGATGGTATCTGAACACCATCAGGCTTCCACTCTGCATGGACAATCTTGTAATTCTGACCCTTATTATTGTCCCAGAAGGTATGCTCTCCACTTTGGTAAGAAATACAAAACTCTATCTTCTCTTCAGAGGAAATGGCAGGTGGCAAATCGATGGTAAATGAGAAGGTATCATTTTCAGAATCGCTGTAAACATTGTTCATGTATACACACTCAGCATCCTTGTAGGTCTTCCATGTATCAAAAGTAATTCGAACCCAAACCTTTTTCTCAAAGCTCAGGTTTTTTACTTTCACGGTGCCTGACAGCACCTTCTCTTGAAGGGTGCAGTTCTCCAGGCAGACCAAGTTCTTTTGCAGGAGGTTCCTGAAGTCCAGATAGTCAGCTGAGGGTTGAGGGAAACCCAGAATCAAATTTTTCTCCTCATGTAGTTTTAAGTCAGACGTTACATCCTCAATGCCTAAGAGGTCAAACTGAAGGTCCCACCCAGGGTGCTCCTGGAACTCAGAGAAGGTGTGTATCGCTGTCAGGGACAGCCCCTTTGAATCTGCAAACACGACTCGCTTCTTGGCTCGGGCGGACGAGTGGTTCCAGTCACTCTTCTGAGCTTCTGAGTCACGTTTCACATGAAGGCACGGTCTGAGAGGTTTGAGTCTGTTCACAAAGTTGTTTCTTTGGCAGTCCTCAAGAGGGCTGAGAAAGCCCTTCAGCGGTGGAGAATGGGCTAAGCAAATTCTCATGGCCATGTCCACAGGCATGATGGAGCTTGGCAAGGATCTTGGGTCCAAAAGCTGTATCATTCTGAAAGGAGCAAAACACAGGATGTTCCTATTATATCAAATAAGAAGCTTCCTAAGAATGCATACTTGCTTTATCCACTCTCTTCATTATTCACGGTCTCATCTCTGCAGCCTAAATTAAAATTGACAGCTCTGCCTAAGGAACCAGGGTGAGACTAGTCAGTCATTTCTTGCCAATCCTGAACTTCTTCAATTCAAATCTATTCTCCTTTGCTTTGTCCAAATCTCAGAAAAAACAGATTTTAGTGACAGCTAATTGAACATATTTACTTGAAAATACAGAAAAGAACATTCTAGTAACCAGTAAAACAGACCGAGGTTAAGTGAAAGTTCTCTTCCACTTTAGCTTCCCTCTCAGAGGGTCTGAGCCAGGTCTTAAAATTCCAGCAAGCTGCATCTGTTGCTTCATCTCTGAAAAGAGACATCACTATATTAAGCAAGTTGCCTATCCCATCAGAGTGTCAAATGGGATTGTACCTTGATGCAGAACCATCCAGCTGTGGCTCTGTCCATGTTTTAAGCACTTGTTTTGGGTAACTCAGATGAATAAAAATGCTAAAGCACCTTTGGAAATATCTTCTATGAGCTATTAATCCCAGTCTAAGTAATACAGCTCTTTGTACTGTTAATATTGACTGCTGAGTGAAGAGGGGGAAAAATGGGGGAGAAGCAAACTATTTTTTCACCTCCTTAGGCTTCAAGAATTTATAAATCCCAAACACTATGTCAAAAGCATACTGCAAGTATTCAGTAAGAATGCTACAGCTTTATTTGTAAAGACTAACTCATAATCCTCTCTCTCAGATGAGGAATATCACAATTATCATGCAAGAACACGGCCCATTCAAGGCAAGTTAATTTGAATATTTGTAAAAAGGTGCTTCAGCTGCAGGACATCCCTACTGAGATGAATGCAGTTCTTCCTGGAAATGCAGAATTTTGTTGAGTCATATAAAGGCATAGGCTTTGTCACTTAAGTAAAATAGCCTTCTCTTTCCCAGAGTTCTCACTGGTATTCCAGAGCCCCACCAAAACCAAAGCAGAATCTGCTCTGGCCTCATCTCCTTGTTCCTTGGTTGTTTTTGGTTTGGTTTGGTTTTGGGTTTTTTTTGTGGAGGTATTTGCCATAATAAGTAGTAGGAGAGTAGCCGAATCAAATTAAAGTTCTGCTTTGCTTCATTAGGAAAAGAGCTGAGGCTTCAAAACTCCTCTCTCTGCAACTTTGGTGACCCGCTGCTGCCGAGCTTTTGCAGTGTCACAAAAAGAAATAAAAAGCCATCAGAACAGCAGAAGCGAGCCGAGCAAAGCCCCGCGCCACAACCCGAGCCAGAGCGGCTGCTTGGGGGGCGGCAGCAAGGGTCGGGCCCGGCGAGGGGCAGCGCCCGGCACAGGGCAGGGATGGGCAGGGCAGAGCGGGGCAGGGACAGCCCCGGGGCTCCACGGCCGGGGCAGGGCAGGACAGCCCCGGGGCTCCGCTGCCGGGGCCGGCCCGCTTACCTGGTGGTCAGTGCATGGAGACCGCGCCGCCGCTGCGGGCCGGCCCCGGGCGCCGCCGCCTTTATGTGGCCGAGCCGCGGGGCGGGGCGGGGGCTGTCGCCGTGTCGCCCCCGCCCGGGAACACCCCCGGCTCCCTTTCCTGCCCCACGGCCCGGGCTGCGGCTCTCTGGCCCTTTAGGAAACGGCAGGATAGCAGCTCCGTGTAGCTCCGTGTGGCACCCGCCCTTGCCAGCAGGAGGGGAGCGAAGGGGTTCGCTAAAGGGCTTTCCGTGAGCGGCAGATGCTGTCCCGCATGGCGATGGGGGGCTGCTTCGAGCCGCCGCTGAAGGACATCACGCAGTGCAGCAGAAGTACTGCCCGGCTGTGTTGCCTTCTCAGCTTCGCTGAAAAAGCAGCTGGAGCCCTGTGTTGTAAGGTGATGCCAGGAATCTGTCTGCCTGGAGTACAACTGCCCTTGTCCTCGGTGCAAAAGTGCTTCTGAACTTGTAATGTGAACGGTGCTGATGGGTTTTCACCCCTCACACCTGGTGACCTGTGCACTGCCTGAGGATGACAGACCCTGCTGTACTTCACACATTTTATCTACTGCCTGTTTCTAGAGGAAAGGGACCGAAATTGGTGGAAGGCATCCCCCACAGCATTACCCATAGCGGTGCTGTGGCACTGCTGGTGTGCTATTCTGGCTCCCAGAGGCCCCACGGGCAGGATCCACAGAGCAGGCAAGCCCTTGTAGAGGCTGTGGGCAGCCCACGGGTGTGCTGTCTTCTGCAGGCTGTGAGTAACTCCTCTAGAGTAGCCCACCACAGAGTTACTGCTCTGTGTCCTGGTTGCTGACTGACTCTCTGGGTCTTCTGTGGATCAACAGTTTCCTGCTGGCCCGTTTGCTCTTTCCCAAGGGGAACAGAGGACTTGCAGCAACTCCACAAGGTGTGATATGTCTGTGATCTGTGATTTCCTGAGTTCGTAGTTTTTACCAGTAGATGAGACCACACACAAATGACCAGCAGGAAGTCCTGTGCTCTTATAAGAAGCAAAGGGGACTTAAAGCAACAAACAGACAATACAGCACTTTTTTTGTCTCACACAAAATATTTTTCTGTTCTTGATTTGTGAGCAAAAGAAACAAAAAGCTCCACTGCTTATGTGTGGAAATCACGTGTGAGCATGATGGATGGTGGCAAGGGCATTTCCATCTTGGATCCAAGCTACATATAAGCAGAGGGAACAAACAGTCATGAAAGGCTAGAGACTTCTGCTGATGGATGCATGGCACAGGCAACAGTGTGCTGTTTCTGTACATATAATGAGAGTATTCATAGGACAGTGAGACTTTGGTTTCTTAGCTCTGCTCCATGCTGACTGAAGTCTCTGCCTTTTGTGACAGTACATGACACTAAGTGTCACACAGATGAAGCCTGAAGCACTCACTGGCAATGCAGACAAGGCTTTCCAAAGTACTGCTCTGTTTTCTGGCACCAGTTATTTGAGATGACCTTTCCTGATCCTTCACTTCTCAAGTTGCATCCCTGCTGCTCCCATTACTCTTCCTCTCCTTTCCCTTCTCTTATCTTTTGGTGACTGCAGCTCCCTCTCAAAGACAGATGATATTTTCTCATCATTTTCCTAGGGAAAGTGCTAGAAAACAGCACCTGCGTGTCAGAAGCCTTGCTAGTAGCCCTACTAGTTGCAAAGCATTTATTTTTCTTTAGGAGGAGCTACAAATAGTTTTAGCTCCAGCAACCTTGCCTGGCAGCAGTAAGCCAGGCCCAACATCTCCCATGGGTATAAGGGAGGACTGGGCACATAGCTGGCAAATATCAAATCTCTTCTATGTACCTATCATAAAAAATGAGTTACTAACTCTGGAGAAGATTTATGAGCCTGTGGTACTTGAATGTTTGTCCACGCAGCTTCCCCCACAGCACCACTTATCTGGGCTGCTGCATTATCAGGGATCACGTGCAGCAGATGGGGCTGCTCTATAACACTATCTGCAGGTATTAAATGAGAGCTGCTTGAAGCCTGCTCAAAAGGAGTTACCTCAAGGCTTTGCTACACATATTTCTGCTACTTTGTAGTAGTTCATTGCACTGTTTCTGATGTATCATATTTTGTTCCTGTTGCATTAAAATATCTGTTTTGCCCAACTTGGAAAACATCATGAAAGATTGTTTAAAGTGATATGCTTAGCAAAAAAACAGTAGTGAGATCCAGATGGGCAGATCATTGCCCAAGTCAGTAAATATAAACTGGATACAGCAACTTTGTGCCTACTTGGTAATCTGGAGCACATTCATGGCCGTGGACTGGTGTCCCAGTTTCCAGTTGCCAATACAAGCAGAGAGCATTGTGCAGGGCCAGGATAAGTCTTTCCTCATCCAAGGAAGCGTCCCTGCATCGAGACAAACTGACAGGGTTGGCACACCAGTTCATCCTGTCAGTGATGGTTCCTTAGCTGTGCTTTTTATAGAGGACTCAGGCTTCCAGATACTTTGGTTCAGCAGCTCTTCTGTCATCAGCAGCTTAAAATGTAGATCTGTCTTACCTTTCAAATAGGGCTGCTAAAATCCAAGCACCAGAGGAAAAACCTTCATTGTCTAACTATGCATTCGACTGCATTTTGTGCCATATCAGCTTCTCTGACATTTTGTAGGTGCACAATGGCTGAAATATATTCCTGGAAGAGGCAGGTCTGATTATAAAATCAAGACCTATCACAGGGGGTTGTACCTCCACCTGCTTCTGTAACAAGGAAATGTACATTGATCACCCAGACTAGTTCTTTGTCTTTTCCTGGAAAAGTTGCACATTAAATGTACTAAGTCAATTGCAACAAGTTAGCTATAGTAAATACAGTTTTATTAGAGCTACCATAGTTTCTCTGAACTATATTAAACGTATGTTTTTAAGAACAGTTTGCAGCCTGGATGATCCAGATGCAATGTAAGGCACAGGCTCATTTTGCAAAGAGTTCACTGAGGTTGCTCTGCGACAAACAGGAAATTGAGTTCACGCTGTGCTGTTCAAAGACAAATATATGGTATTAGCTCCAAGGTGAGTGCTTTCATATGCAGATGGCCCTCTAGGTCTCACTGTTCTTCACCTACTCGAAGTAACCAAGACTTTTCAACCAGCATCTCTGAGTGCAGATAATGAGTGATTTTGCCTTTCTGTCAGCTATCAGGCAGCGATGAGCTGCTCTGATCATCTGTTTGTTGGCTCTTGTCATTTCATGAGAATGAAAGAGCTGCTTCTTTCAGTCTGTGTTCTGAAATTAAGTAATCAAATCAAAGTTTTTCTGGTTCGCTCTGACTTTATTACTATTGGGTTGCTCTGCTTCTCTGCTGTCCTCCCCCACAGCTTCAGGAGAAAAGGAAGGAAATATGTTGCAGTTGAGGATATAGAAAAATAGCCTTTAGCATTTAATTGAAGCCTATTGAAGCAAAGATAAGTCACTTTCATAGGTAAAAATGTCCAGACAGAAGAAGAAAAATCTCCATTTCGCTTGCATAGTAATGCATCCCTTGAGAAATTGTTACTGTTTTTTGGGTGGGTGGGCAATGCCAACTCAATGCAGTTAGAGCAGGGAAGTTTTTGATTTGATTTTGGTCTTGAAACTGAAACCAATTGCTATGCCAAAGGCAAAATACTGGGGTTATTAGAGAACAGAAAATGTCCACCTTATTTTAGTTGGCACATATTTTGCTCCTGGAGCACCTGTGAATGAGATAGAACTTTAATGAATTTAAAGAAATCTGTGGTAATAGACAGGGACAGGGACAATTCTGTCACACAAGGTTTACAGCAGCCTTTTTTGGGGGGTTTTCCCCCTTGAATTGACCTCTTCTGTTTAATATTCATTGCCTGCTACTAGGACTGGTCTTCATAAATGTTACTATCTATTAAGCTGTGCTGTAGGTTTCTATGAATGCAACTGTCATGCAAATAGTAATTATTCAGGCACATAGCAAGCTAGTCAGCTGAACCCGTGAGCCCTTGAAAATTTAAAATCACTGATTTATCTGGGGAAATACAGTGAGCAGTCTTATTGAGTCTTAATAGAAGACTATTTTCTTTACTTGCTTCTCAGAACACTTTGGTGAACTTTGAAAATTCCTAATGAATATATATTTCTTACAAATATATACCAAGGAAACTTGTCCTGGGAAACCCTGTTATTATTTTAGGAGTTTCTTCAGCACTAGCACAGTCCATATGAGAAAGAAATAAATTTTTTATATTTTTAGGACTTTTATTAGCCCATTTCTCATAGTCACCAGACCTAACATACTCCAGCTGTTAGGATCCCCTCACCAAGACATCTGTAAATTGTGATCACTTGTTAATAGGCAAATCACAGAAAGTCTCGAAAAAAGTATTGCAGTGCTCCCACTGCACATCCACCCCCCAGAGAAACGGGCAGTCATGTGCAACCAAATGTACATGCAAAGATGGATGGGGTTTGTGTTTTCTTACAGGAACAGGACATAGGTCTAACTCTTTGAGGGTTGGCAGAGGGTCTAAGTCTTGATTTTTTTTCAGTCAATAGAGCAAGTTCTTGCCACTCTTGGAACTTTGTAAGGCTAAATTCAAAGACATTTAAATTTAAGGTATTTAAATTCCTTGAAACTGGAAGCTTTGGACTGCATTAGAAGCTAGAAATTGATATCAAATGTCTGGTCTTGTTAAGACTGATTGATGACAGATTAGTCAATCATAGATGAGTCATCACTTTGGAAATATATAGTGTAAGAGAAGTGCATTGCTTTCTGAAACAGGTGGCATAGAAAATGTGTCTCAGGCTGTTCAAATGTTTTATGTAATGTGATTATATTAAATTTAGGCTATTGTGAGCAAGATTCCTTAAACAGCTTTTGTGCAAAATGCAGCTCTTTAGGAGTATAATTGCTTTGCTAGTATGTAGTAAGATAAAACAAAGACAATGCCGCATTACATATAAAATGCTGCAACTTAGAGTGAAAAGAGAAAGAAAACTGAAAGAAGGAAAAGCATGAATGTAGGTATTCATTCTTGCAATAACCTGAACTTCCCAAGAAGGTTTTCACAAGAGTGCGGAAAGCAAATGTTTTTAATATGAGAGTTTAAATCTGGTTTACAAATACAGATCAGTTTGAGAGAATGCAAAGGCTTTCCTAGATGCTTGAAATACATGCAGTATTTCAATATTACAACGTTTCTTTTCTCAATTTTTTGTCAGTTTTATTTTTAACCACACAACCAAAAAGATTGAACCTTGATATTCTGTGGCCAAACATTTCATAATTATAATTAATGTTCCTGTGTGTAGATAATCACTGTTTATTCTCTATTATTTTTCCTAGACCCAGATGGAGGAATTACCTCTGCTGATGAGTAGTCTTTTCTAATGAAAACAGCAAGTGAAATGCTGCTTTGTGTAATTTGGTTTATGCTTAATGCTGTGTGAACAAGCAAATGTTGGTTGAGCAGACACTTCCATCAGCTATGTGGGAAGTATTCTTGTTCTTTGCAATCTCTCAAGGAAATGTGCACAATTCCCTACAGACTTGCAGGAGCCACATGATTATTCAGTATGATTACCACTCCCATAAGACTTATGTTGAATAAAACATTCATCCCGAACTAGCATTGCTATATCTGACAGCAGCCCAGCTAACAGCTGCAATATGTTCACCCAGAGTATTTAGAAGCCTTTGAAGGGTCTGAATAACACTACTTTTCTTGTGCTGCCCCCCAAGAGACTTGATCCATTCCTGTATTTTAGGTTCTCTTACAAGGTTGTTTTTGTCCTGTGTATCACGTGGGAAGAATGAGGCTTGGAAATCAGTACAGTGAAATTCTGTGTCAAGTTTTTCTTGGATTTTCTATGTGGGGGAAAAGCTCCCCTATGGCATAGGTCTAAGAGATGAATGAATCTTTTCTCTTTCAGATTTAGTCTAATTTCTAACCACTTCAGACAAAAAATTTGAGTTTCCTAGGATCTGACCTAGTTAGCCTTTTTTGGATGCACAACGTGTATATATATATTTATATATGAAAGTCTATTTCCCTGGTTTCACAGGCGTCAACTTTCATGCAGAGATTCACGTAATTTTTAGATCTGTTGGAAATAATGAAACTCTTTAATACAAGTGCTGTAACATCCTGCTCCCTTTCATCCTGCAATGGGAGGGGAAGTAGTTATTGTCCTGAATGTAGAAATATTTGTGGCCTAAATACCACATTTGCAATAAATTGGTTTCTTTGGGTTATTCTTGGATGCTGCTTCCCAGAACAGAGATGGTTTACTGTCAAAATTTGCTTGCTCCATATATGCATTAATGCTTACAGTAAGTTTTAGCATCTTTAAAATGGTTTTAATCAGTGAGAATAATCTTGCATGCTTCTCTGGAGAATTGCAGTTGTAGAATAACAGAGGTTGCAAGGGGCGTTTTGAGGTAATTTAAATCCAGTCTCCTCCTCAAAACAGAACTAGTTTCAAAGTTAGATATGGCTGTTCAGGTTGCTTGTCCAGCTGAGCTTTTAATACCTCCAAGGACAGCGTGTCCACAGCTTCTTAGGCAACCTGTGCCATTGCTTAACCACTCCTGTAACTTTTTCTATTTATCTGTCTGGAATTCCTTTGCTGCAATATGTGACTGCTGCCTCTTTTCATTTTGCTGTACATCTCAAAGGAATTTCTGGCTCCATCTTCCTCTATTCCCTCTTAGTAGTGGGAGGCTGAACCCTGACCCACTGCTACTTAGCCTTTTCTTTTGCAAGTTGAGCAAACTCAGCTCCCTCAGCCTCACCTTCTGCAGCACATTCCAGGCTGCTAACCATCTTGGTGGCCCTTCGCTGCCTTTCCCCCAGTTAATCCATGAGGTTCTCTTACAGAGGGACCTAAAACTGGACACAGTTTTCCAGATGCCCTCCTACATGTGCCACATGTAGGGGCATAAGCATTTCATTTGGCCTTTATTTCAGAACTTTAAAACAAGATTCATGATGTTTTCTCACACATGGAACACAAGCAGAACTTTTTTGTTTGCTGTGGCAAAGGCTTTGTTCAGGTTGGTACATAGAAATTAGCGCAATCTCTTCAGCGCTGTTTGGTTTGTTTGGGAAACAGCAGTTATCTCACTGGAATTTTTACATACAATAAGCACATTTTATTTGTGGGCTGTAGGGCTCTTCTTTAATCACTCTTTGTTCCAACTCCAGTAGTTTTGGAAATCATTCTCTCATATCATTTCAGTCAT